>JAMGYY010000001.1:2400000-3600000 GCA_024713755.1 Morchella sp. 2018-W16 | reverse complement strand
TTCAACAACAGCGGTAACAGAAACGAGTTTAGGCTGGACCACAGACGACGAAGAGATTGAGTAGTATCGAGGCTGGATGCGGTTCAAGCCTTCGATCATCATTGAAAATGGAACATTGGACCAAATCTCACCGGGGGCCATCTTCTCTAAAACCTGCGCGATGTTAAGGTACTGCGAAGAGATAGTTTCATGGAACTGATCCTTATCACCACCGAGGGCTGTCATGAGTTCTTTGGCAGCTGCAGTTGGCGCGAATGGGGCAAGTGAAGCAACGAACTGACGGGAAACAGGCGCGCAGATCTCCATTTGGTATCGGACAATAGCATCGTAGGTGGTCGGCGTCGGGAAAGGAACCTTGGCAGTAGAATCAAGGCCGGTAACATCAATAACTGAGTGGCGCTTTCCGTCAAGTCCAAGGATGTTGATAAATCTGTCAACCTCCTTACCGGCATTCGTGGGCCAAACAGCAATATGATCGCCGGTAGTGTACAAAAGGTTGGAGCCCGTGAGATCGATCTCCATATGTAAGCAGTTCCGGCCCTTAACAGTGAAGAGTTCCTTTGATTTACTGATTGGCGCAATAAATGGGTTGTGAGCGTTATATGGTCCCTTGGATTTGCCTTCAAGGTGGTTCTTATTGGGTTCTCCGAGGTATACAGTATCGTCTTCAACAGAAAGGTCCTCCCTCTCCTTGATCGCAAAAACAGGTTCGTAGACGGCTTCTCTCTCTTCCAAACCGAAGTCTTCGGCGAGAGCAGCCCACATGGGTTCTTTCCAAGCCAAGAAATCCTCTTCCATAGTTCCGGCACCATCATCACCTTCTCCGGCGGTTCCAATTCTCCTGGCACCGAGCCTGGTAAGGGAAGCATCAACGCGACGAACCATGGAATTGTAATGCTCATAAGTGTTGTTTCCGAGACCGAATGTAATGTACTTTAAGTTCTGTAGAGGTTTAGAGTCCGGATCTCCGCCTTCGGAGAAGGCGGGTTCTTCGTTCATGAAAAATTCGTAAAATTCGACAGCATTATCTGTGGGTTCGCCTTCACCATAGGTGGCCAAAACGAATACCGCAACCTTATTCTCCGGAAAGACATCCAAATTATCAAAGTCGTACTCCTCAAGATCGGCGACCATAGTCCTAAGTCCGAATCTAGCAGCACCCTCTTTCGCCAACCTAGAAGCATAGTCCTCGGCAGTACCTGTCTGGGACCCATAGAAGATAATCATATTCTTGTCTGACTCGTCCATCTTCTTGATGATGTCACGTGTTTTTCCAGCTTGGGCCCCGTTCAACTTTGACGCCGGAAAAGCTTCATGCGACGTGTCCTTCTGAACTGCCCATAGCGAGCCCTTTGTGAAATAGGCGGCAGTTCCGAGAAGAAGTGCGGTGAGGACAATAATATCCAAGGTATCGAGTTGCGAAGCCATGATTACCTTGGAGCTCTGCAGAGAGCAGCGGTAGACTCAAAGGTTAGTTGGTGGACGTTTAGGATTAGGATAGGAAGAAGGTTGGAACGTTGACAAAATATTTAAGAAGGAAAAAGGGGGATGGGGATGTGTGGCGTTGGACTGTGTGGCCTTATCTGCAACTGATCTGAACAGCTGTACAAATCAAGTTGAGAGGAGAAGAACTTCACAGAGACCCCAAATTAAATACTGGAATAAAAATGCTGCAGATTTTCCGGGAGATCAAAGACCCGGCAAATCTTTTTTCAGCAACGAAGCCGAGAAGAACTCCCCTGGAAGGGAAACAGAAACGAGGATACCTAAACTGGACTAAACCCGTTTGGATGCACCGCTTCTCGGCTGTGGCTAGCCGGAATAAACATCGACATCGAGAAGGCCCAACGTCGATGACAGATCTGGTAGCCAACCAGCATAACTTCGGAAACTTGTGAATCACAATGTGGGCAAGGCTGTGATGCAGCGAAAATCTCCCGTATTGCCAATGTCGTGTGGGGGGTAATCCGGAGTAAAAACTAAAAGAAAAAAAAATGCGCCACTTACATACTGGTTTATTCTCATCTCATAAACACCTAAGAGAATCAACTTATCCATTGTGTTCCTTTCTCCAGAGAAGGCGGCTTGATGTATTTCTGCGGGTGATAATCGTTGGTATGTAGGTGACTTAGGCGCGGACAACAGCCAACTACATGCCACAGCTAGTACAGTATATATAAGTATCTCTAGGCTCAGAATCCAGTGTCTGTCAATATCACTCAGCTTCAGAATATATAAATGACTGAGCTGACATGACGGTCGAGATGGCGAGGGGAGGATTGGTCGTATTATAAAGTGCAAGCGGGATCAGAGTACTAACGAAGTATTTCCCTAGCTCGACAGCCTATGTAAGTAAGTTTACTGAGCTTAGCACCTTAGACCATGTTCCTGATGACACGGATCCATAATCATAGTAAGCTATTATAATAATGTTTATTTTTACTAACCCGAGTACCATGCTGATGCCGCCGTTAGCGTTGATATGGAATTTTAGCTTATGTAAACACACACACATTCCAACTTTCTATTAATAGTTATTAAGCCCACCGGGCCCGAGTAAAACATTCGGTCCGGGTACAAACAACAGATATCATATCAACTGGCCGATGCTGAGGAGCCGTGCCGAGAAGAGCCCCGAATTAAGCTATAGTTATCCGAAAGTTACTTGACCTATGGTAAAATCAAGACCTTGGGTCACTAAGAATGTCTTATTTACACTTTTCGATCCATATAGCCACACCAAATCGCCCTGAATATAAAACTACGATTCCTCCCCCGAACTTCCAGAAGTCGGAATCGGAAACCTTTAGTTACGTACTAACTCGCGCACAACTCCAACCCCGCGTGCGTCCCCCACCCCCCACCACCCCGTTCCCCAGGTTATTTAAATATAGCCATGCATATCGAATCTAAGTTGCATGCAGCCATAGGTACTAAATTCTCCCATCAAACCGATCATCATCCACTAAACTCCAAACCCCAACCCCCGCAATATTACACACCCCGACAAAAAGCAAAGAAAACTAATGATTCAGAATCATTCTACATAGCCTACGAATCCAAGTACATATCATATTCTTCCCCAGCCCTGACTCCTTTTCCATAGATTTGTTACTTACTCCAATAGTCAAAAAGAGTTGCCTAGAATCGATCCGTGGTGTATCACACGCCAATATCGCTTCACCGACAACCCTCATATATTGTACCATAGTCATGTGCCCAATCACCCGAGCTCGCTTATGTAGTAAACATTGAGCCCATTTCTCGGGCCACGGGGAAGAACACCAACTGGGAATGCCGAAACACCTACGGCACATTTATCAATGATAGTTCTGCCAAGACGGTTATGATACAGAGCGCTTTGAAGACCAGGGGTTTTTTCCTCTTAAAACATCAGTGGTAATGACGGTTGAGGTCAATATCGCGGGCCTATGTGTTTCTTCATGAATTGTCACTCGGTTTAGATATCGCAGGTGTGTAACGTTCCACGACCGGATGAAAAGGCTAAATCTGTATCCGTGTATGAAATTGGTCCCGACCTTACTGGCGGCATGTAAACCAAGCTGCTGTCCCGAAAATCGTTGTAACGGTAACGAAAGTGCTTCCATAACACTTATGACGTAATAGATTGATAAATGATTGTATGAGATCAATATTTACTTCCTTAGATCGAGCAGACACAAGCACGAAAGCAAATTCCTGTTCGCTATGGCCGGCTCAAAAATGTAAAGTCATAAATACCGTGCGTTAGAGAGTATTTACCAAGTGTCAAAACCGTGTAGTTCATATGCTGCCAGGGCATTTCACAGTAAGCGTGAAGAACTGTTTGCCTTTGGAGTTTCCCCTATCATACCTCCCATGTGACGTGGTTAATTAGGTGACTAAGAGGAACAGCCAACCTTGCCTCCCGCAACCGTCACTTACAAGGTGTCAATTATCGGATTTGACACTTAATAAATACTCTCTATTGAACCCGAACACTCGATTAGACACTAACTGCCTATTAATGCTTCAATTCAAGACAGGGCGTTGTGGCTAGTAGTAGTAGTACATACATATATTCCCTTCATGATGTACTTAGTATAACGGTTGCATACATACATGTACTTATTTGCAATATGTACTACATGCGTATACATGTATTGTACTTCGGGGTAAGGGAAATCGAGAAGACACTATAATACCAAGGTTACGTGAAGGGTATCTTCTCACTTATCCCCCACCCGAAGTACGTAAAGTGGCGCCAAAGCTGAGTATTTCTATCCTCCTTGTACCGTTATCTCGTAACATGCTTCCGGATCCCATTGAAATCCAAAATTGTCATCTCCAATTGCTACCCTGGAGTCCCATAATTTTTAAGTTCTTAAAAATGATAGCTAGCAAGTACCCTCTAATCAACAGGCTACCACCAACTTATTTGTTTACTGTTTAGAGTGGTAGTGGCGGTGGCGGTATATATGCATGTATCATCATATTAATTATAAAGGTTAAATTTTGGCTACTCAATCTACCATTTCAGCGTTATTAAGCTGATCGTTTTATAAGATTAATTAGCAGTCCAACATTCTTAGAAGTAGAAGGGCAATCGCTTTGACTTCAATTTGTAGAATGAACTTAGACCTCACGTGGTTGACTGCTTTCTGGGCCTGATGCCAGGGTTTCTGAAACTCGAAATATTCAACTTCAATCATATACTATCACTCGAATAACGAGCGCAATCAATAAAGTTTTTTCGTTTAACTCATTAATTGTATGCGGCCTAACAGCTATGAAAAACAGTTAATAAACTGAGCGTGTAGGCAGAATTATTAGGAGCCGTTTGGCAGGACGAAGATTCATATCAGATGATATGTGATGTATATATGTACTAGTATCTATGTAAGGGAAACACTGTGGACGCCGGCTTCATGATCAAGGAATATACAATATGAAAAGACGGGGGTGAAATCACAACGGAATTTAGTGACGGATACCGAGTTAAACTGGCATTGGGGGAAGGGTACGTACCGGGTGTAAGGGTAAGTACTGAGATGCCCGTTTTGAGGAATTATAAAAAGTGAGTGCCTGCAATAGGCTCTGATTATATTAAGCTGATCATGATAGATATATGGTTTTTTCACTTAGCAGCCAAGCAGGCCGTATTTAGATAGTATAGCCCTGCAACCTTTACAATGTAGTCTCCCAAACCTCTTTTCTACTCCTGTCTTTTTGAACTTCATCAAAACTTCTTTGATGCCTTTGAACCTCTATTAAGAAAACTTAGAGCCAAGCGCTATTCCGCAGTTATTCTTTTGTATTTTTTTTTAGGAAAATGTGGGAACATTAACCTTTTGCAGTGACTAAATTAAGCCGATATCAGGCCGGGGTAAGCGCTGGTATCAGCCAGCTACCAGTTAACCCCAATAGATTTGACAGAGATAGCTACATGTAATTGTCGGCAGAGAAGGAGAAACTATAAAATATAGGTACATTGCATGATCGATATCTATATACTCACTAAATGTATAGGTATAAAATTATCCATATTTTCTTTTAGCTTTGACGGATAAATCTCTTGGGTTGACCTTTGATAGTTTGGTAGAAGGCTCGATATTAAGAGGTCTTGGGTGTCATATTTGCCTATCATGACTTTCAATAATAAGAGAATTGAACTTTAAACAAATACCGAAGTTTAACTTGAGCAACCGAGTACACGATATACTATTAAAGTTATGATATATTAGCTTAGTATAACATTGATATCGTCTTTCGATGGAGAGGCTCACCTCATTGTCGGGAATCCAAGCCCCTGCTGGTAGGGCCGGTTTATACATCCCTTGACCGACATCCATCTGCGCCAGATTAGCTTGTAAGTACCGAGATCTTTGGGCTGACTCACCATTTGAACGCTTTTAAACTCTTCAGAAATAGCGCTAGCATCCTTCCACCCCTTTGGCTGAACAACACCCTTTGCCCACGTTGAAAGTGATCCACTGGCCTTGGATTGATTCGCAGCATCAGAACAATGGAGGTGACGCTCAAATGGTGGGTCACCAAGCTGAGCCTCACAAAGCAGAAGTAGGGCAAGTCCGCCCGATGTTGAAGGATACACGTATTCACACGATTTGGACGAAATATCAGCCAGGTAAATACCCTTGCCGAATGCATATCCATTTACTGGTGCCTCTGGGGGTGCGATTCTCAATCCCTGTGACAAAATGCCTCCAAAGTTGGTACTCCTAGACCCATGCCAAAGCAATTTTCTAGCATCATTGACATTGTGCATTTTTTTGACATCTTTAGCTGAGAACCCGCTTTTTTCGAAGCGTTCAGCCTCTCCTGGACGAGTGATCCGAAAAATGTCAACGACGTGTGCGTGAATCGAATGGCGTTGAGATTTGTGAAAGTATGCCTCGAGTTCCGCATATTCAATTGTTGATTTTTCAACTAGTTGCCGGCGCGGATTCGTTAGTAAAGAAAAATTATAATAAAATACGTAGATGAATATATGTGGGCTCACCCAAGCTTATCTCTTCCAGACCCAAAGATCTGAACTGTTTGTCTAATGGATTTATAGGGCTCCCATCGGCATCAACCGGATATTGAGCACCGTTCATAATCTCATTAGTAATCTCCATATTACTTAGAGCTTCGACTAGCTCGACCTCTTTCTTTAAAGTGCTCGCGTTGTCAATGATAGGCGGCCTACTCCTCCCAAAGTCATGCGGGATAACCGTGTAATATTTTGAAGTCAATTGTTCAAGTACTCTCGACAGAGGCTGTTTATACTTTGACTGTGCTAAATTTATGTTGGTTAGAATTTCATCAAGGTCTTTCAGTACCAGGAATCCCTGAGAGAGAGTCCTCTTAGATAACTTTCCCAGAGGGAGCTTATTCGCGTTATAACGCATATCCTCCATTGAGGAAGCCATGTGTTGTGAGTTGAAAATGAGCTTCATCAATGACTGGAGCTCTGGTGAGAGTGTTGAATGCGTAACCAGCTTCTTCCCAGAGCCGCCATCCTTCCTTTCGCTTTTCTCATTCATTCCGTCCTCATCCTCCGGGTCCATATAGTTCTTTTCAATAAGTGTGTACTTTCTTGCCTTGGGTGTATCGTATCGGTTCTCCCATTTAAGACCTGTTTTTTCTCTAAATTTTTTTTCAAAGGTTTTCATTGCCTCCTCGAGAGTTTTGTCCTCGTAGAGTGCCTGTTGCCCCTCCTCGCCAACTCTCCCCCACTGAGTCCAGGTTGCATATTTTGAGTTACCCCTCGATTCAAGGAGCTTTTGAAGTTAGTATGGGATATTATGGTGTTGGGGGGAGGTTCAACTTACCTGGATATTATAGTATTTGTTATTATTTTTTCCGTCTCCGATATTTGTCTGACTAAGGGAAGCATCATATGGTGTTCCAGACGGGTCGATATATACACTGCACCAGGCTGGTACTTGTGAGATTACTTCTTGACCTAATAGCTTGAGATGAGAGGAGTTTATACATCTTTGTTCGCACCAGGGAGTCACAGGTACATGTATATCCTTCGCTTTCGCTTTCGCTTCCGAACTACATGTAGATTCTCCTAATCCCGCGGCGAGTGAAGCTTGTGCGCCCGCTGAATCTGATTCCTTTGTTAGGGTTTCTGTGGTATCAACGGTGCCTGTTGATATTTTGTGCCTGGGTCCGGATTTGGCCCCGGTAACTTCTTTTCGGTCCTTTTTAGGGCCCGCATCTTCTAGCTCAATGTCTTCGAACTCAGGCCCTGATTTTAAGGCATTTCTAGTAGGGCTTCCTCTCTTCTTTGAGTCGAACTTCACAGGTTCTTGGGCTTCGGATTCCAATCCATCTCTCCCCCGTTTTGGTCTTTTCTCCGTCTCTGCCTCCTCTGCTAGCTCGTCAGCCCGTTCCTCTCCCGAACCAGCCCCTTGGTCCCGAGCCCTCGGTTTTTTAGTTAGATTTCCCGCCGTTTCCTCGAGCTCGCCTCCTTTTCTTTTTTTCATGTCCGAGTGAATCTGTTCATCGCTACTCGCTTTACCATGATCATAAGCATGCAAGTATGAGCTTTCAGTAAGTTTTTTACCCTCATTTATGGAGTCTGTCAACCACTTTAAGCCTACAATTGGGATTTTCTTCTCTAGTGTAGCATCCACTGAAGACCACTCCTTGTCAGATCTCTGCTTTTGCGCTTCAAACTTACTCTAGCAGCATTGGGGGAGGGGGGCGAATGACACCTTTATCATTTGAGCTTATAGTAAGATCCGGTGCGAGAAGATGCGTACAAGCGCTAGAAATACCGTTCTCAAATTTCGCGCCATTTTCGGTAATCAGTGTTTTAAGTTTTGCTACATACACACATGTACAAGTAAGCTATTGCACGTACTTTGGCGGGTTGAATGGACTTGCCTTGAGTGTAGCCGGGAAACTTTCCGAGTATAGCAATAGCACATCCGGATAGAGCAGACATGATTCACTGGTCAATCAGCTTATTTTCCTAGAAGAACGCCTGGAGAGAAGAATATTTTTTTCGAAATCGTCGGCCGGATAGGGGTAGATATTTGGCATTTGAAGATTGAGAACTCGCCCTACAGGGATATCTTATCGAGTCACAATAGCTGTATGCATTTCCCAGTCGGAGTCATAGCCAGCCACCATCCTTCCTTCTTTGGGTATTTTACAGGTTCATTAGACCAAGTACTGCTACATGTAGCTATTAATTATATGACTCATCAGTAATGTTACAATTAGGCATGATTAGCTATACGAGTTTACCTACTATCGGTTCACGTCAAACTAAGCTTTGTTTTCAACTCCCTATATGTAGTCTCCCAGGAAATTGTCACAAAATCGGTGAGGGATCCCGGTCGGCAGGGGGGGGGGGGGGTACGAGCGAGTGACAGCCAGGGATCGAAGTAGAACACAACCTTTAGACTGATGTTTGGATAAAGGCCCTCAATGCCAAAGAAAGTCAATTGATCTATTGCTGTTAGACACAAATGGACTGTTTTTATATGTACTCTGTAAGCCCAGCTGTACAGGTACCTGTAGTCTAAAGTAGCGCCGATGTCTAAATCTCCAATAAGTAGTAATTCGTCCATCTAGGGAAGTCAGCGCTCACAAACATATCCTGCTACAGACTCCAGCACATACTTTCCTAAGGGGAGTCTTACTAGCACTAGATCCCACCCAGTTTTTAGGTATAGCAGATCGTATTCTTTTTTCTTCCCTTTCTTCGTATCTCTTGGAGGTTTTGTATAATTTACCACATCACCTCCAAGTTTTCTCAACCGCTCCCCTATCTATGGACCTACTCAAGCGATAGAGCCTCCTCTACCTGCTTGTTGGTTGGTCGTGAAAGGTTGTGGTTTGTCAGCGCGGGAGATTTGGCTTTAGGAGGTCGCTCATGCCAAGAGTTGCGGATAGACATGAGAACGATGCCAGAATGACATTTTATGTAATTTGAATGTCAGGCGCGCATGAGCCAAAAGACTGTTACTACATTTAGCCAACAATCATCAGAAGGGAGGGGGCTACTCTTGTGAAGGTAGCCTCATCTAATTCGACGGGGCGATAGAGGCTACATGTAGTTTCCAAAGACCTGGAATCCCAGACTTCAATGTGTCCTCCCTGTACATGCGTGTATTGTACCTATGACCCTAGGGTTTTATAAAGGGTAAGGGGAGGATTGCTACGGCGGCCCGCCGGCTAGGGTCAAATAATACTAAGTTAACGCGGCGATCATGCCCTCCCACGGCTTGTGCATTTATGCCAAGAATCAAGAACCAAGAGCTTCAACACCTAAATAATATTGACCCAGGGTCCGAGGGATAAAAAGTCCAAGTCTGGCTGGGAACATGTATGTACCTAATTTAATGCCATGTGAAAAATATAACGGTAGAGATTTGGGATCGGAAACCCGCTGGTCTGGGTTGGAATGTGTAATAAAGTAGAAACCTTAGGCCGACCATCACTTTTGGTCAAAATTACTAGTTGCAGGGATCTTTTGCTGGGTGGGCAAACAGCATTTCTCAAAATTGATGCTTGGCCTAAAATCTCTAATACACTGCTCAAGGTACGGATCTGTGGTGCCGTAATTTTTAATATATCTGCATGCAGGAAGCACTCTGTAATTGCATATATAACTCACTATAGCTAGAGATTGTCATACTTTAAGATTCCTTCAATTACGCTACTACACCGTATATATGTACATGTACTTCACCTCTAGCCTTTTCCTTTGATCCTCAGATTTGCGTCGTAACATTGCGGAAGACGTTTCATCATTTTCTTTTGCCGAACACATACTTATTACGGGCACAATGCGTTGCATATTCTCGCACTTGAAATCTGGTGATGAGAGATTTGATCGATTGATTAATCTCAAAATGGGCTGCACAGATACAGATGTTAGATCGTGATGGTGTTCATCTCAAGATCAATTGCAACAACAGCCAGCAACCCCAATTGGCACAAACAACTTTAACTGCAGGCCTTGTCTGATATCGAATAGAAGCAGATACTGTCATAATTATGCGCGGATATAAGAATGAGCCTCTCACTCCAATATTTGAAACATTAACCTCAGACAAAGAACGCCTGAAGAGCGACCCCACTTCTCTGCAACTTCCACAACCCATCGTTATTCATCGGGTGACGTTACATGAAACGCCATCCTCCCCTGTGTACGACACGAAACGCACTCCGCCGCTTACTAAGCCGTATAATGCCGCAGTAGCCACTGCAACAGAGCTATGGCCAACCTTCCCACCTCCTATCTTAACCTCACCTTACGATCATCGTCGAAAATTCACCAGGTGATCATGCTCCGCCTCTGTTATCTGGCCCCCGTTTGAGAGAGCCAGTCCGATACTCAATTATTGACCCTGGAAAACCACCCACCCCCCCCTGGATTCCCCTGTCATCCCAGCGCCTCAAGTCGCATTTTCTACTGAGACGTGCGTGCCCCAGTAATCCATCCTTCTGTGGTTTCTTCCACCCCCCCTCCCCCCGCAGAGACCAAGCCTGAATTTCTCCATGCCAAATTGTGACATATTCTGCGACTTTCGAATTATTGCCTCCCCTCAGCGCGCCTCTCGGCGGTAAGGTAACTCATTCCCGCGTTGAAATTTCTCCCCCATATACACTCCCCTGCAATATAACTCCTGCGCTATGGCTGGTGCCCACCAACCACGGTCCCAGTCCCCACGGCCCGAGACCGGAAGACTTGAGCGAAAGCCTTCCTACAGCTCTCACGCACACCACCGCCAGACTTCTATCGTTAACGGCATTCAACATCGATCCGGCGCCCACTCTCGATCTGGCTCCTGGGTCAACTCACCTGCGACTTCTCCGTTGTCTCCGCCACCGGTAATGCATGCGACCATTGGGCCAAGAGATACGGTCCATATACCTCAGATACCTCCATCACCGATGACACCTATGATACCTGCCGGCGGTTCAAACTCACTCAGGGAGCAGATACAACTACCACAAATACCTTCATCACCGGTCACTCAGGGAGCACCCCCCATGACTGACGGAAACAATATGTCTTCAGGTTCAAGTCTAGGAGGCGGGGGAGCTGGATTAGGTCCACCAGGTCCACCTCCGATACCGCAAGGTCCTAGTCAAAACGGTACAACACAGTTCCAGAAGCCACCGAGAAATCGGTCTCACCATCATTCACACTCTCATCATCACAGCTCTCATCCACGGGCCCGTGATGAAGAAACCAAAACCCCTGCAGAATATGCACTCCATATATTGTTTACGCAGTTTGTACGATTCGCTGAAAGAAAGATTAATACTTGTTTACCCCCGAATCATCCTTTGGATATCGAACCGCATATTGAAACCATTTGCGGGGCGGGGGTAGATCCAGCTTTTGATAAACTGATTGGTTCATTAGGTTTGCATCTCTAATAGAGCTCATGGTCAGTGGATATAGATATGTAGACTTACATAGGATTACGTAGGATATATTGCTCGACACAAGCCGAAACCTGTAATTGATAGCGTAATGTTCTGGAGAAAAAGCAAGAGTGAAGCAGCTGCTTTATCAAGACAGGAAATGTCCCAGGTATCTTATAATCGGGTTATCACTTGATCAAACTAAACGCTGATATTTCATAAGCAAGCACGTGGTATGCCTCGGCGAAACACTGAACCGCTCGGTAATGGTGATGGTAATAGCTATGGGGCACGGGAAAACTCAATGGTAGCAGACAGACGGTCAACTATCTCGATTTATATACTATGCCGAGTCTTGATTGAAGTGATAGGCCAGACAACTCTAGAATGCGTCACAGAAGATATGGCGGACAAGCTGGAAGATATTATATTTAATCAATTGCGATCAGCAGACCCGGACACATTACTATCCTCGCCTTTAAGAATGGCAAATTGGACACTTTTCGGTCAGCTATTAGGCGTCATGAGTAATATTGACTTCGAAAGGGTTACTGATCGTTTCTTTGCGGATCTGGAAAGGATGGTCAATCCTACCATCAAAGATACGGAAGCAAGAGTTGAACTGGTCGTAAAAGGAATGAGCTATATCAAGCTAAAGGTTCATATCCTCCATCATTTTGAATATTTATTTTCCCGCCTATATGGCGGAGCCATTATTATCCATATTATAGAGAGCCCCAGCTCACATATTTTTTCTCTCTTCAACTTTGTGAACAGTTCTTTCCCGAAATGGCACTTCAAGAATCCGCCGATTTTATGGTATCAATGGCCAATTTCTTCGTCAAATCCCAAGGTTTCCGCGCGAAACGTGCATACTGCGAAATTTTTTCAAAGCTTCTACTCCCTATCGCCCCTACCGCTAAAACAGAACTCAACCATCCAACCTGGCAAGAATTTGTGAATCTTCTGCATCCAAAATTGAACGAGATGATGGCAAAGCCTCGCCATTGGCACACTGCTTTCCCCCTTATGGGAACGTTGCTTTGCGTAAGCCCTAACGAATACTTCGCCAACTTTTGGATGCATCTTGTCGAGAATAATCTCCCGAAGTTGAGAGACAAAGATAGATCGATGCGAGTGCCCATAGTGCAAACACTTGCGAGGTTGACTTGGACTTATCTATTTCGCTGTACGGAGAGTATGAACAATACCACCAAAAAACTTGAAAGGATAATTCAAATCCTATTGACAAAAGATAAGAAAGAAAAGTCTTTGGTGACAGCAGAGCAGCAAGTAGTTGAGCCTTGTATTCAACTTATTCGTTTTATTGGGTTTAAGTACCAGGATCTTTGTTTTCGAACTGTTGTATTTCCATTATTAAATGTGGAGTTGTTATCGGGGGCGAATATATTGAAACTAGACCAGTTATCGCCAGAGGGAATGGTTGTTGGTATCAGAACATTTTTGGCCATTATGGCAGACTTGGAGAAAGGAGAATCCGGCTTGCCTCCATTCCCGGAAACCTTTGCCTCAAACCCCCCGGAGAAGATACCACCCACTTCAACATGGCTCGCGAAAATTGAGGCGGAAAAGAAGGATGGCGTCAAGGTGAAGGTGGACCGCAGATCACAAGCAGTTGCAGTGGAAAAGCTTGGCTCAACTGCAAAGGAATACTACGACCGCTTTTGCGAGATGCTTGGAAAGATCATCGTTCTATGCGACATAAATTTTGGGGGCCAAGCAGTTCTGGATGAAAGATTTGCTGCAGTGCCTAAGACGCCGCTAGAAAACAAGTTTTCCTTTGGGATCAGGGATGATGCAAGAGGGGATGCTGTAGAGCAGAGGCAAAGCTTTTACGAGCTTCTTCACGTTGCTATCACGGCGCTCCCTCGATGCCTTCCTCCGAACATCCCATTTTATAAGGTTGTCACACTTTTGTGCAGCGGAACTGCACATATCGACCAGAATGTTGCTACCGCCTCTGCAAACGCACTAAAAAGCATCGCTAGACAGTATAACTCCCAACAAGTTATCATTGGCTTTGCAAGGTTCATCTTTGCGTTCGATGAGCGTTATTCCACAACCTCTGATGGTGGAATGCTAGGTAGTGGCCACATAGAAAGTACCCTCAAACTTTACATTGATTTGTTACGAATATGGCTCGAGACGATCAAGCAAAAGGTTAAAGGTTCTAGAGATGCCGCGTCGGCAGCGGCAGAATCGTCCTCAATGCTGGATGATCGCGGGCTTGGAAACCGTAGCGAAGAACTGGAGTATTCGAATGTGCAAGCTCATGTAGATGAGATTGAGTCAAATGGGCTGTTCTTTTTATGCTCGCAGTCACGAGTGGTGAGAAGATTTGCCATTATGGTTTTAAGAATCATAACAGAGTTCGACATGGTTTTAAGTGACCCTGCAGAGATCGGCGGGAAGGCGAGTGCACATTCGAGAAAACCTAGCCGCACCTCAGTATCTCCGGCGTATCCACGGATTATACACATCTTGGAAAGTGATTCATTAAATGTTATGAATCTGAATGATGAGAACCTACCTGTGGCGGAACGGAGTAGGCTGCAGAGAGAATTGAAGGATTCCAAGTCGAAGGACGCATTAGTGCAGATGGCAATAAGCGACAATCAGTATGATTCGTCTTTGTGGTTCAGGGTATTCCCTAGCCTCATTAGGGTCTGTGTGGAAAGGTGTCCAACTACTGTAGCGCTCTGTAGAGATCTGGTGTGTGGGCGTTTAGTCCAGATGCATCAATCGATCTGCGCCATTGCACAAACCTCTAGGGCACCGAACTTGGGGTTTGAAAGCGTACCAAAACAGATTCTGAGGGCATTACCCCAAACTAGTCCAGAGGTTATGATTGAGCAATGGAAGCTGTATTTGATCGTAGCTTGCTCAACATTGACTTCAACAGACGGTGAGACATCAGTATCACGGCCACGGACCCCGCAGCATGCAAGGAAACCGTCAAAAAACCAACCCCCCCCGGCACCTTACCGCCTTAACCGGATCACTTCCGCCAGATCTGTGTTCCAAATGGTTATTCCACTACTGAGTTTAGATAATCAGAGGATTAGGGAGGCAGTGGTTTCGGGATTAGGCAATATCAACATCAACCTTTATAAGACGCTAATCGAGAGCCTTCAACCTACAGTACAAAAGTGGAGCCCCGAAGACTTAATAAAAGGAAAGCGAGTCGATTCACCCCGGCGGAACCGGCGTCAAGATAGACTTAGGGCAGAAGTTACCCATGTATTCCAGCTCACATCGCACTTCCTTCAGAAAGAGGAAGTTTTCAGAGACGAATGGATTTTACAGAAAATGATAGCTTTCATAAAGGATATGAAAGTATTCCTCCAGGACCCTGAAGTGCAGACCGATTGGGAGCACCAGAAACTTCGAAGGTACTTTTGTGGGCTCACTGAGGAGTTATTTGAAGGACTTAAAAAAGCAGGTGTTTCTGTCCAGTGGCTCCCGTTCCAAGGCCGGCTATCGATCTACATTCTAATGCAGGATTGGTGCGGACACGGGCCGAATTGGCAAGTCGTCAAGGATAGGGAGGAAAAGATGAGGCAGATAGTAGACAGTCAACGGGATTTAACAGACAAAGGAACATTAGGGGCCGCAATGGAGATTGAAAAGCGGAATCTCAAAATTGCTGCATTGAGCGCGATGGCATCACTCTGCGTAAGTTGTAAAAATGCGTGTCAAGGTGTACTAGGCTAATCTCGGTTTTATAGGCCGGCCCGGTTATGGGTGACCTGTCACAGAATGTGGTGGCTACGCTTGAATTCAACGTAGAGGAGCTTTTCCGCTGGATTGAATCGATATTTGCGTCGCCAAGTGATAGGACGCACCGCATTGGACGGCGAGCACTGAAAAACATTTTATTATACAACCAAGAAACAGTCTTACTGAATAATGCTATGAAACGATGTTATTGTTTTGATTCCTCAGCAAAAGCAACACAAAGTTATTTCGCTGTTATTTCGGAGGTGCTCAGAGAGGTCCCAGATTACTTGGACGGCGTGTGGAAAATTATGGCACTTTGCTTATTTAAGCTGGGCGACGAGAACGCAGAAGTTAGGTTGCAGGCTGCAAAGTTACTAAGAGTGACGGAAGAACGTGCCTGGAATATTTCAAGAGTTCAAGATTTTGAAGTCAGCATCTCAGATAAAACCGTAGCCGTTTACAAACGTGCGCAGTTTCATCTTTCGAAAGGCCTCTCGATAGATCATTCTGAGCAGGCAATGTTCATATTCTCCGAACTCACTATGTTTTTCAATCTTACGGAAGGGAAGGCTCAGAGGGACATACTCCACGCTCTGCTTCCCTGGATTCAGACCATCGACCTATCTCTCGAGCCCAACGGCGATCTGCTTCCCTCGTCATATATGGTCCTTGCGAACTTGTACGAGATTACAGTTAAGTTTAGCAGCAAGATCCACAGTGAAATTCAAGCAGTATGGCAATCTCTTGCGACGGCTCCGTTTCTTGGTAATGTACAGGTTATTCTAGATTTCATTTTTAACCAGAGTCTTGAACGCCGCGAACAAAACTTTGTCGAGTTTGGTAAACAGGTCATCGTTTTCTTGTCTGAAACCGTTGCGGGAGCGAAGTTGGTGGAGGCCCTGATGGGATACCTTCAACCAAGATTAATGATAATTGCGGTCAAAGAGCCTACACCGCCACCAGATGCATCCCAATTTCCGTACGTGGCAGACCTGTCAAAGTGTGTCCCAAACAGTGGGAAACCGGTAAGCTTTCCCCTTTTGTTTAAGTTTGTTGACTAGTGCTGATTTGGTTAGACTGGCTTCTCTTTGGGACACCTTGCAATGATAATGATGGTTGATCTTCTCGTTGGGCCTGTGCCCGAAATGGCTGAGAAGTTAACACTACTCTTGCAAGTTGTATTTGTTCTGTGGGACCACTACGTTCCGTTGGTTCAGGAACAGGCAAAAGAGATGTTGATACATCTTATACACGAACTGGTCATTCCAGCGCTCAATCAGGAAGAGGATCGTGCGACCAGGATTGCAACTCTCGAATTTATCGAAACTGTCCGACAACGCGACAGCAAAACTTTCTGGGCATACGAAGAGATTAGCTCCACGGAGGAAAGTGGCCTACGAGTTCCAAAATCAATGGGTCACATGATTACATGTGTGCTTGAGATGTTCTCAACTGTCTCACCGGGATTGAAGTCTGCCTGGGGTAAGGTTGCGCTTTCATGGGCGACCACATGTCCAGTACGGCACCTGGCTTGCAGATCATTCCAGGTCTTCCGGTGTCTTCTCACAACGTTAGACCATGGTATGCTGTCAGACATGCTTGCTAGATTGTCAAATACGATCGCAGACGAAAGTGCAGATATACGATTGTTTGCCATGGAGATTCTTATTACACTGAATGCTATCATTGCAGAGATGGACGAAGATTACCTCTTACAATATCCTCAGTTATTTTGGGTAACTGTTGCCTGTTTGAATACTGTGCACGAGGGCGAATTTATGGAGGTTTTATCATTGTTGGAAATGTTACTAGACAAGATTGATTTGGCAGATCCGGCTAAGGTTAACTACCTCATGGATGCGTTCCCGCCGAAGTGGTTCGGCAAATTTGAGGGTCTTCAGAGTCTTATTGATAAAGGGCTTCGGTCTTCAGTGTCATTTGAGAAAACTTTGGCAGTTTTCGATAAGCTCAACATGATTCCCACGAATGAACTTGTTGGAGGGGATAGCAGATTATTGTTCGCGATATTGGCCAATCTGCCACGGTTTTCAGAGGCACAAGAAGGGACGCCTAGCGAGGATGTCATTCTTTGTGCGGAAAGATTGAAAGTATTAGCAGAGGCCCAGGAACATAAATCTTTAACCAGAGTAATGTCTCTTTATGCTGGACAGAGGTTCAGATCGAAGAAGGACTTCATATCGCAGACTGTCAACGCGTTGAAAGAGACATTTTTCCCCACCTATGAGGCCCAAGCTCTGATTTTCCTTGTCGGACTCCTCTCGAATAAACTGAAATGGGTCAAGCTAAGGACAATGGAATTGCTGACAATAATGTTGCCCTCTATCGATATGCGAAAACCAGCCTTTGCTGGGGTGGGCGCCGATCTCATTTCACCTTTGCTAAGGTTACTGCAGACAGATTTTGTTGAGCAAGCGCTGGAGGTACTTGACAAAATGATCACTATTTCTGGTGGGCCCATGGATCGTCACGTTATGCGGATGAGCATGGGGAACAGGACAATTCGGAAGGAATATGAAAAAACCCAGACACTATTTGGAATACCAGACGAGAGTGGTTGGGCAATCCCGATGCCGGCAATTAATGCAACTATGACGAGAGATAATGTTCACGCTGTTTTTTACACCTGTACTCAGGCAGCTGCCGCGGAGGAAGAAGCACCCCCTACCCAGGATGTCGAGTTTCATATGGAGGATTATTCTTACACTAGCATGCAAGATAGGACGGCGACAATGTTGAGCGAAGACGGAAGAGGTGAAGGCGGATTTAGTGATACCGTTCTGAGGCTGGGCGACTTAGATGCGTTCTTTGGCGGAGATGATAGCACACCTAACCACAACCAAACTCCATCGCAGGCAGACACTGAATTTACGGAGAGTGGGGAAACTGCGCCACAAGTTTACGATAACCGGGTGTATGCAATTCTGAATAGGTCGCTTGCCCGGACGCCGAGTGTCACATCCTTTCAAACGTCTTTTGCGGATTCTCTAAACACACCGGTGGTTACAAGGGACCAACCGCCGGGCGTTATGACCCCCACTGCATTCACGGCCCCGCCAATCCCTTCGTCAAGCAGGTATGCTCCGAGATCCGTTTCCTCGCCGCAAATGCAAATAATGGGTCGTACTGGAGAAGAATCCCTATCGGAAGCTGAAGAAGAATACGATCATCTACACGGCTCTGACTTGGACCCAGGTAATCCCACAGCTTCGATATCACGCGAAGGAACCCCAGAAAGTGCGTTTCTTTTGGATAATCTACTCGACAGATCTAGAGGGATGAGAAGAATGTTTAAGGGTGGAAGAGATAAGGGCGAAGGCTCATCAGGTAGAGCGCCTTCGAGAGGGCCGACAAGTAGAGCCCCCAAAAGCCCAAAGAATCTCAAGAGGGGGGAATATCAGGGGAGGATGCATAATGGATTTTAATGGATTTTAATGGATTTTACTGGATTTTGAACTGACGAGGCGCGCATTGTTTTTACCTTTCATTTTTTCTGTTTCGGGTTGTTGATACATTTCTTTTGTGATATGCAGTTGAATGAATTTCATCGTTTAGGTTTCCCTCGGTTGCATTAGTATTGTCAGATCATGTTGTAGTTATTCTTTTTTCTTTCTTTTCTTCTCTTTTCTTTCACTTATTTCTGGGTAGCTGGCCCGATCCCCTAGCGGTTCTCTACCCTATTTATGTAATATTCTTTTTTATTACGTATGGTGTGACGGCATATATGGCATGGCCATGGTATACGGTCTAAAGATTCATCTCATGCTCTCCGTTTCCTTTATTCCTTTATTTAGTATGTCAAGCAAGGCTTTAGAGGAATACTTAAGACTGAGATTTATTAGTCGAGAGATTATGTCCCAAAGACCATCAACTACTGTAACCCCACACCCCATAGTCATGAGCACAGCATGGGGCAAGAATCCATGCAAACTTCTACGCAAAGTACACACTCGAGAGCGACCTGAGGCTATAGGTACCTACCGCAGGTATGTATAGAACGGCAAAAGTAATTCTACCAACGGTGGTATAAGCACTGAATTTCAGCCCTTGTGCTAGTATAAATGCTGAATTTCGGTCTTTACGCCGTGCTATGCTACATCAATCATTAATGCCAACAATACTTAAGAAAATTTCCAACCGTGGTAAAATACCTGTGAAATTCTCCACAGGTGGAGAATATTCATATATACTAATATTATATAACCCCTTTTAGCCAAATTGCAAAAGGTCCATGCTTTTATTCATTTTAAGGCATGAATGCTGGTATTATTTTCACCACCAGTAACTTTTGACATATGTATCATTCCATAGGTGCATACGTACGTTACAGTACTTGTATATATTCTTTAAGAATACTAAAGCGATATAAATAGAGTACATAATTTAATCATGCGCGAGAAAGGAAGCTTCCAAGCCATTGACTGGTTGTCAATGAACCTTCCCCGCTCTGCCTCAGATACAAAGAGGTAAGATCCTGTCATTGCCTACGAATTTCATGCATAAATAAACAACCACTCAATCTTCAAGATGCCGAGTGATATTACATGTTGCAAGTACTAGCATACGACAGCCATATATGCATACTAAGTTCACCTACAGTAAAATCGAGTTTACACTGCCCCAGATCGTCAATTTCCTTCATCTTTAAATGATACATACATGTAGGTTATAACTGAATATGAAGTAACGCTGACTAGAATGATCCGCCTATAGCTACACATGTATTCACGCGCGCACACAACCCTGGTAATTGCGTGATACAACGCCAATATTCCGCATCTCCAACCTAATTATATAAGTAAATATGGTATTGTACATAATCGCTCCACTATATATATTAACAATCATCGTCTCGGTTAAGCGGCAAGAGCTGTCGATAAGCGTGCTCATCTTATCTTTAATTGTCTCCATTGTCTCATCAATCATTTAATTCCAGTTGCCTTTTTAATAATTGCACAATGCCCCACTCACATCACGAAATTAACACAGTTGCTCAGCAAGTTTACAAGGGGGTGAAGTAAATGGGAAATTTGTATATATTTGATGCTAAGAGGTTCTATCCCATGAGAACCCCCAATCTTACAGACCACATATCCACAATGGCGCCTGCAGTAATTAATATTGCAACAAACAATAACGTCCCCGTAGGAGATTACAAAGAGATCAGTCACGGGCCTAAAGCATTTAATAAGAACGTCGAAATCAAAGGCGGTGATGGACATACTCCGGCAGCAGTATGTGAGCTCTTATCCCCTCGCTAGTGCGCACCAATTAATAACTTCACCAGTATCCTCATTATCTACCTACTTGGGTTGGCGACAAAAGGTGCCCTCATCCAACCCCCGCTGCCATATACAATGAAGTGTATAGCTAACGAAAAACATAGCTACCCTCCTCTGAAGCCATTCGAGCACACCGAGCGCGGGCTCTCCGCAGATCCATCCCTCCCCAACCTACTCCCCTCTCATGTAGAGCTCACCCATATCAGTCCGAAATTTGGCACTGAAGTCAGAGGGGTTCAACTAAGCTCCCTCACTAACGCGGGTAAAGATGAGCTCGCACTTTTCGTTGCCCAGCGTGGCGTTGTTGCATTTAGAGATCAGGATTTTGCGGACCTTCCTATCGATAAAGCACTTGAATTTGGGGGATATTTTGGAAGACACCATATCCACCCTTCTTCAGGTCAGCCCGAGGGATTCCCAGAAGTCCACCTGGTTCATAGAGGCGCGGGAGAGGCTGTGGAAGCGAGTGTATTGGAGAGTAGAACTAGTAGTGTTGCATGGCATTCGGATGTGACCTATGAGGCCCAGGTACGTAGCTGGGGGAAAAAACCCGCATACACCTTGGATATCTAGGGCTAATAAGGCTTTATTAAGCCCCCGGGAACAACGTTTTTGTATGCGCTTGATATTCCGAAAACAGATGGCGGCTACTCAGGAGGAGATACCGCGTTTGTAAACCAAGTAGAGGCATACAATAGGCTCAGTGAGCCGTTTAGAGAACGCCTAGAAGGGTTGAAAGCAATCCATTCGGGATACGAGCAGGCTGATTTGGCTAGGAGGAAGGGTGGAGTGGTGAGGAGAGAGCCTATTGCAAATGAACATCCTATCGTTCGGACTCACACAGTATAACCCACATATATCCCTCATAAAGCTGTCAGTTACTGATACTGGTTTTTGGCAGGCCACCGGAAAGAAAGCACTCTTCGTCAACCCACAATGTAACTACTAATCCCTATATTCTATGCTCAATTTTACTAACTCGTGAAAATCAGTCACGCGTCACATAGTGGGCTTCAAAAAGGAAGAAAGTGATGCTCTCCTGAAGTTCCTTTACGACCACATCACATACGGACTCGATTTCCAGATCCGCGTAAAGTGGGAACCAAAGACTGTTGTGGTATGGGATAATCGAGTGACTGCGCACTCGGCTTTGTTGGATTGGGATGATGGTGGCAGGAGACACCTGGCGAGAATTACACCACAAGCTGAGAGGCCATCCTGAACTAGATGCATACATGTAGTCAAAAGCAAATATTGAGGTGCTAGTATAGTAGAGCTATCCTCTGGACAGTATGTAGCTAAATAGCTGATAATAGTGTTCGTAAACACTACTGTTGAAACAGTAGTGCCGGT
This sequence comes from Morchella sp. 2018-W16, assembly GCA_024713755.1. Classification (NCBI taxonomy): domain Eukaryota; kingdom Fungi; phylum Ascomycota; class Pezizomycetes; order Pezizales; family Morchellaceae; genus Morchella; species Morchella sp. 2018-W16. Next base: position 3,577,723 of record JAMGYY010000001.1, on the reverse strand, counting down.
CATCGTTAACATTGCAATTCAATCGTTATATATAAGTATATATACTTGATATTAGCATCTAGTACTTTCGGATGATAAACAGATACACTTTATTCAAAAAATAGTGCTTTCGGATGAGCATATTAAAGTTAAGTCTAATAACATTGGCTTCCCCAATATTAATTTAGTTATGCTTTGTTAAATTTCGCATATATATCTATATATATATACTTACTCCGCACTTTATATTAGCGGCCCACGATTTGAATTTCTTCAGCTAGCTTATATCAAGATGTACCGCCGAGCTCCCATGACCCAGGGAGCAGGTTGACCTAGGGGCTTGAGGATCTGGGCTATCTTATAATGACGTTTGGAACTTTCTTTTCTGAGTACCTCTTGTCTAATAGATGTGAGCGTTCTGCTGTAGAAATAAAACTTGGAGTATAGATTGCAATTGGTAGATATAGATTTTGTGATCTAAAGTTCTAGGGTCCCGTCAAATATACAAGGGTAAGATACTGGGAGTAAAAAACACAGTTATAAACTCAGGTCCAGTTAAGAGGGAGTAAGATAATGTGGAAGGGTTAGGGTTATTAAGCAATGACATAGGAAGAGGGTAGAAACAAGCCCATTCCCGTCCCCCAAAGGCATATACAAAGGAGACACCCGCATCTTTGCTTATGTCATCTGGAGTATCATGCAGTTATAAACACCAGTTTCCAACAGCTTGAGTAGTTTACCCTGTTTTAAACACGGCCTCCAGTATCTCACGGGACCCTAACCCGAAGGTTCTATTATGAGCCTATTCCTAAGTCCCAGGCTGTATATTTACACGATGATAGGTTGATAATCTACGGGGTCATCTACTAGCTATAGGCGCTCGAGCAATAGTAAAGGCTCGAATAGAGCTACATGTAATTGATTACGACAGAAACCTATGATAACACGCACTACACGGCAATGTGTGTCTGAGGAGATGGTGAGGCTTAAATAGAGGCTATGGATCTTGACAGAGCTAGACCGAGTGACATAAACAAGCCCTCGGAAAGACCTGAATAAATACCTATGACCCATCGATTTCATGAAGATCCCCTTTGGAAGGGAACTCTCCTGTCACTTTGGAATCATGCGTAAGGTTGGCCACACGGTTGCACCGTATGTATGTACCTAGTCTCGTACCTTTCCCCTACGGGCAGCCTGGTATGCATCGTACTTTCTAGGTTTTGTAAAGTCATTCAATGACGAGTGGCTAGCTGTAAAGGCTAAAGCCGGTAGAGCTTTAATTAACTAAGGGCCCGTTTGGTTGCGGGTCAGAATGGAGTTTTCTCCCCGTTGCTACACGCTTTTTAAGCTTGCCCTATGAAACTCCATTCTGCGAGATATTGTTGTGTTCGATCAACCATTTTGTAAACTCAGTTAAGGTAGTGGAACGGTGTTTTTGAGAAGTAGGAGAGACCTACTTTTCAGCCCTGTTACCAAGTGTCCGTACAGTCGCGTGTAACAAGTTTCCGCCGTTGGGAGGTCTTAGCAACAGCGCGACACACTACGAACATCAATGGAAAAATCAAATGATAAGATAAATAATAGATAGGATATAGCAGTATTTAATAGGGTATAAGTAAATTAAATATGTGACCAGAGTTTAAAATATCCATTGTTTGCAATCAGAAATTCTCCATTTTCTTTTAGTTATAAATCTACCAACTCATTCACCTTCGATGGGAAATTTAAGCCCCGACTACAGTAGAGCTCTAATTTAAAGTACATGTTTAACATAAGGTGCTTTCTGGCTACAACTTAATAGTATTTTGAGAGTGTGTTGTGTAATTTTCATATATGAACTACAGAATAAATGTCTTTTGATCTGATACTAAAGTTTCTTTGTTTTTGGTAGTTGTGGCATTTTCAAGAATAAATTGAGAACACATGGAACTATATTAATATTTTTGGTTACGTTACAGGTTATCAAGTTCTAATATAGATTCTTAATTGAATATATTGATAATTGATCTTACATTGTTGTTTTTAAGATTTTGATATAGATGTCACAAAACGATAAAAGCTAATCACTATCTTTCAACATTATATTGCACATATGAAAACACTTACAAGAACCTTTAAAATATTAAAAAGTTATATATAGAGACTATCTTATAGTGAAGATAAACTCTTTATTACAGTCCTAAATAGTAAAGGCCTATTTTTCTATGCAAAGGTAAATAAGTTGGTAAATTCCTTACCAAAAATAAATGTATTATTTCTGGCATTAGTTGGGAGGCACAGCAAATTCTGGTCACATATTTAATTTCCTGATATTTTATTAAACACTACTATATATTCTCTATCAAATAGCTTGTCAATTGATTTATTCATTGATATTCAGAGGTGTCGCGCGTGGTTGACCCGGGCGAAACGGCGGGAACTTGTTACACGCGACTGTACATCACATCACCAATACAGCTCAACCCAATGGACTACAACAACGAATTAGAGCAGTACTTGGGGGCAGAGAGGTTAATAGCGGTCGCACTTGCAGTAGGACAATATTCTTCAATGTGGGTAGAAAAAAACCCGTGCCGGACATCACCTTTGGGTGGTAGCGAGTATGTGAGAGAGCTGTTGGCCTCCAACCCTCGACGCATTATAGAGGTATTACGGATGTCTAAGGCCACCTTCCTCAGCCTTCTAGATGCTCTCAGCTCCCGTGGTGTATTTCCTGATCGCAAATTTATGAAGGTTAGTAATGAGGAGGCATTGGCAATTTTTTTGTACATTGTTGGTCAGAATGGGACCAATCGGTCTGTGCAGGAAAGGTTTCAACATAGTGGGGAAACTATAAGCCGGTAAGAGTTACATTCAGAAACTTTTACAGTATGCTAAAAATAAGCCCTATTATAGGTGTTTCCATCAAATTCTTAACGGTGTCGTTTCTTTTTATCCAGACTTTGTCCAGCTACCTGATTGCAGTTCGCCAATACCGGTTGAAATCCGCAATAACCCGAAGCTATTTCCTTATTTTAAAGATTGTATAGGGGCAATCGATGGCACCCATATTCCTGCAAAGGTTTCTGTTCCGTCCATGATACCATTCCGGAACAGAAAAGGATTTATCTCGCAAAATGTTTTGGCTGCTTGCAAATTCAATCTTAACTTCTGCTACATACTTCCTGGATGGGAGGGATCGGCTCATGATGGTCGTGTACTACAATTTGCGCTTGCAAATGATTTTCAAGTACCAGATGGCAAATTTTATCTTGGTGATGCGGGGTATGGGTTACGGAAAGGGTTTTTAACACCTTATAGAGGTGTTAGATATCATTTATGTGAGCAGGTTATTGTTAGATTAAGGTATGTTAATCAATTTTGTACTTGAATTAATCTATATTTTAACCTTTATATAGGCCTGAAACGAAGCAAGAGCTATTTAATTTACGACATTCACAGTTATGGAATGTCATTGAACGAATTTTTAGTGTTTTAAAGAAACGCTTCCCAATTCTTTCTACTGTACCGGAATACCCCTTCGACATACAAGTGAAATTAATGTTCGCATTACCGACTCTTCACAACTTTATTCGGAATTATATGTATGGTGAAGACGATGAGTTCTATCATGAACTAGAGTTGGAACCGACAATTGAACCTGAATTGCGGGGAGATTGTAGCAATTTGAGACAAAAGGAGGAGATTTATATTGATGAAATAGAGGATCAAACTATGTACCAATTACGAGAGCAAATAGCGGATGAAATGTGGCGAGACTATCAATTGATCAAAAGGCCAAGAGGACTTCACATATAGTTTATGTACATAACGTTTTATAATCCTTTATCTCTTCCGCAATTCATGCATCTCTGACCATTCCTTTATTAAGCCCGCAAAATATTTTTGCATTTATTTCATTTTTCAACACTTTTACCGCAATCAACATATCAGAAAGTTCCATATCATGATAGTCAGCTTGCAATATCTGTACTGCTCTCTCTGTTTTGCTAATCCCCAATTGCGCTGCTACAGCAGACAGATTTGCCATTTCTATTGCAATCGCCTTACCAGCACTTGCTCGCTCCCTTCCGGCAGTCGCAATCCTTTTTGATGGTTGTGATTCCCCATCCTCTATATTTTCAGGCCTAACTGTTATCAATTCCATATTGGTACGCTTCCCTAATGTTGATATTTGACTAGGTAGTAACGCATTATGTCCAGTCGCCCTAGTACCGGAATAAATAACATCCAATTCTTTGAAATGACGAAGAGTCTCTCCACGGAATTCCTTAGCATTGGGATACTTCTGGAATCAATGAATTAGTATTATTTGATCGGGGTGGGAGTGGTATTTACTTCTATAATACGGTCCCAAACATCATCTGGAGCTGTTGGGATCTCCAATTCATTATTCCACCCGAAACCACTATTGCCTTTCAACATCATGAACATGTCATATTTCTTTTTCATCTATGAACGAATAAGTATTATTTCAGATCAAGTATGTAGGTTCAGGTGGTTCAAATACATTAGTCAATTTGTTTTTGACCTGATTGATAGTGAGATTTCCCGGCCCGTAAACTTTATTCACTTCCAGCATAGCAGTTTGCCATGCTTCCTTCTTGAACCCGTTTTCAGCTTTTCTATCCTGCATTATCTCAGACAAAAGTGTTGCAAAACTGTTTTTTCCATCAAGACAGTCCAGGAAATGCGGTGGCTTATAGGGGTGGTAGCGATAGAACTGATGGAGGCATCCTTTGAATCCTTTTGGCTATCGCATTCCTGATTGGCATCTTGAAGAATAGATGGCGGGCTTAGCAGGAGTTCAGTTGCATTTGCTTTTTCTTCACTGCTTTCTACCGGCTTTGATTGACGAGTTCTAGCCATTTCTATTGTGTCGCGCACATCAGCAAGATTTTACAAGTCTCAGGAGATTACAGGGGTCTCAGGAGACTCAGGAGACTGTCAGGAGACTTAGGAGACTCCAGTCACAAATGGTAAAGCTTGCTGATGCACCTAAAAGAAGTCAAAAACTTGAACAGGTTCACGCAACCAAGAAAGGTCAGGAACGGGCTTGCCTACTTTACAGAAGTCACGAACAGGTGTTCAAGTGTGATGGCTGAAACACTGTCAAGAGATGTCGAGGGTAGTCAGGAGTGCAAGCAAATAGTCACTGGATAGTAGGAACGGGCGATTGCTGGAGGGAGCGGGGGTGGACAGTAACTGGAAGGAGTGGAAGCGGAGCGGCCAGTAAGGAACAGATCTGTAAAAAGAGGTCAGGAACAGGAGCAGTCAGGGATGAAAACAGCACTCAAGGATGGGGATTGTCGAACGCAAAGTTTTTCTTCTACTCCATTTCCAAATTTCTCCGTTTGCCGGTTGCTAACGGACCCACAACAGAACGAAGTTCCGTAACATCAAAACTGCCAAACGGGCCCTAAGTACTAGACCACATCCGCCACTGGAGTAGCTTGGTCGACGAACAGAGGGTGCGGTCCTGCCCCCCAATGAGAAAGCTCGGCTAGAATACCAAGGTTTGAATGAACCTTAGAATTAAATCATTAATTCTTTTGCCAATTGGCTCAATATATACCTGTTTTAAGATAGAGGCCCAATATTCAGACTTTTGGGCGGAAATTCAAAGCTCTAGCTTGCTGGCTCTGATCTGGCGGTATGTATTTCACGGATAAACGAATCAATGGAGTTAATTAATCAATCAACTAGTCCGGTGAGTATTAATGAATTAAACAGAAAAAGAAAATCAGTCCGGCGATTGGGTCATGATATATCACTCGGATAATTTATATACTTGACAATACTACTGCCCGATGGATTGATACCATAGATCTACAGTTTTTGTTCTATAATACTAAATTCTTTTTATATATACTCCTAGATTAAATCAACCTATGCATGTATTGCCAAATTTTAAGCCCTAAAGAAAGGAGTTAGTAAATTGCGTTTAGACTATGCGGTCTCGAGATGCTCGTGTGAAATAATAGATGAGAAGATTGACTGCGCCGGACTATTTCCGGGTGAACATTTGTGGTTTGAGATAATTGATAGAGTGTATTGTTTTGGGCCTGTTCCTAGCTCCTAGCTAAGATGTAGGTAGTATATAATATGGCTTGAAATATAAACTTACTAGATAATTGGCCAAAACGGAGTTTTCACCCTTCTAAACTCCGTTTCAACGATCTTTTTGTTAGGCATTGATCCTTGGAAACTCCGTTTGGTCTAATTACCAAACGGGCCCTTAATTAACCCTATATATACACATAATATTTAGAAAATAAGCCGGTATGGCCGATGTGGTACCGCCATAACATATGAGATCAAAATTCCTACTAGCAGACATGATCTATACCGTTCAATAATTCCTAGCCAAAGATACCCAATTTTTCAAGTTTTTCCATACGCTATAAAGACCCGAGAGTAAAAAAGGAGGCATTTGTCCCCACCCCTACCTCTTCGGATTTTTGTCCCTGCTATGGTTGAGCAGGTTGTTGGTTGCCTAAGGCAAAGGTTACGTTGGTAGCTTCAATCAGCTGTAGTTATATATATATAGGTTAGTAATATTTAAATCGCGTCGTAAATCTGCAAAAGAAACCACATATATCTAGCAGGGTTGAAACGCTGATATTAGTGCATCCTTCTTCCCCTCTCCGTCCTTGATTTTTGAAATCAACCACCAAGCTTTGCGTGGCAACCATCACCACCTCACCAAAACTCTCTAAAACTACAACCTCAAAATGTCATACTTCGCTGAGCCCCGAATGCAGGCGGCCATAGCAGACCTCCACCTCGCTGATGACAGGATTATCGAACCTGACACCGGCCCACAATGCCATCGCCTGGAAACCGCGAGGATGCTCACCAACCCAACCCAACGACGCCCACAAACTCACGGTCACCCTCATCGCTGGCCTGATCAACCAAGTCCACCAACTTTCAGTCACTCTAATCCTACCACAAGGAAACCACCCAGACCCTCGAGATCCATCCGCACAATCCGGTAAGACCGGTGGAACACGAACTTCACCCCTGTCTCACGCCAGCTCACCACCATCCAGGAAAAAGTCGAGGCCTCCTCCACGGAGAAATCGCCAAGCTATCCTGCCCACCTCCCCAACCCCACCCAGTCAACATCAGGCATCCACCCACACCCCCAAACCCCCCAGCCAACAACTCCCCCAACAGGCCGGCTAAAGTTCCCAAAAGTCAGACACAGCTGCAGCCAGCCCCACCACCACCCCCAACAGAACGCAGCCAATACCAAGACTGCCCAGAAGGAAGCCACCGGCTCCACAGAAGAAGGCCCTCCGACCAGATCGTCACGGTTTCGCGACTCCGCCTCACCCCTATTAATCGATGTTTCTTACCACTCCTCCCAAGAATCCTGCAATTTCTAACGAATGGCCAGAAAGCCCCTACCACCTCCTCTCCAGATCAATCAACCAAGACGCCTCAATCCTGGCCCCACCCACCGTCCCCACCACCACCTACGCCTTCTTCGGCGATTCACTGGACCATTAATGAGCCATCAAGACGCCTCGACAACCCCATCAACATCTTCCGCCCCGCCCACAGACGCCGACATCGCCATCCACGCAGATCCCCTCGCTTCCTGCATAAAGAGACCGACACCTCGCTCCTCGAGGTTAACCTCGCAACCGGCGCTGTTCTCTATCCGCCAGGTTCTCAACTCGACCACATCACCCGCAACGCAGCGCCACCTCCTCAATCGTCATCTCCGCCTGCGGAAGACGCCGACAAGTTCGCCCCAGTCCGCTTTTTTTCCGCTTGCCGCGCCCATGATCCCAGCCCACCACTGTAACTCATCGCCGCAAGTTGCCGTCGCTTCGCCACCCCACCCAACTACGCAAGAATTCAGCTGCGCTTATCTGCACCTCAACCACGACTCAACGACCACCGCTTGCAGACTACTGCCTTCGAGAGCCCACGGAGAACTGTAAGTCTCCAAAGCCAATGCTAACTGCTACGCCCATCATTATTCAGCCTGCCTGCCCCACAAGCGCTAGCCTCAAGACCACCTCCACTCCACCACCCCACCACCACCAATCCGCCTCGCTAATCCTCAACGCCACAACCCCAATGGAGACAGCCTAGAAACTGCCCCCCACCCACCATCAGACACCCCACACAACCACCAACACCCTCAAAGCCCCTATATAGGCACACGATATACGCCTAGGGAGGATCCGGAGAGACACAGACGACCTCCTTGCCCAGATTCTCTCGCGCTGCTTTCTACACCTCATGCGCTTCTTACGCTTCTTTGCTTTCTTTTTTGTATTTCTGGGGACGTTTGTTTGTTTTTGTTAGGGGACGGGTTTTTATGCCATAGTCTTAGACTGCACGCAATTAGTTTAGCCCATAATAAACTAGCTTGAGTTAAAAAAAAAAACGCTGATATTAGTGCCTGTATCACGTTCAGTAATCATGGCGCGCTACTACCACATATGAAGCTTGCCATTTATTTTATAGGTCCATGTAAGCCTATGCATGAAGATCGCTATACATGTATGTATGTGTGACAAGCTCTCATTGGTGCATAGTAGTAACGCATAAACGTATGTACCTACATACATACCTTGATTTAGAACTACACAATATTATCCTGTGGAAGAGGACAAATGTGGCATTCCATATTCGGGACTCTAATTGGGCCCCTGATCCCCTCCCTTGAGCATTCTAGTTGATCGTGATTACTATGATCTGTACTCGACTTAATAAAAATCCTATAAATCACTCTGAAAAGGGTGCCTGGTTCGGTACAACCCGAGTAGTAGCTACGGTGCTATACGTTAAGCTAAGCTTTAGCCCATCTCGCAGGGACTAGCCCTAGCCCTAGACAGCGTAGATAGTCCTTGGCAGATGTATGGGTTTGCATGTGAAAGTGTCCCAACGAAAAATGTAGTCCGTAATTACCCGCCAATGGATCAAAACTGAGTCTCATTGGCGTTGAAACACCTCAGGTGACATTGGATTTGGAAACACAGTTTTCTCTCATGTATGTACCTAAGTAGGTTATCACGAAAAACATAGGCGTAGAGATCTTGAGGCTGAAGAGTAAATCTAATAGCAATGTTACGAGGCGAAAATTGTTGTCCTCAATTCTGTTGGGACTTGCACTCTACCCCGCGTCAACCGTGATTTAGAATGTGGGACTGGCGAGCCGCCGCAAGTGTAATTGGCCTCAGACTTGAGTAGGAAATGCGCAGTCGTGATGTATGCAGCACCCGGTACGCTGAGCTGCATTGAGGTGCGCAGATGCAAGCACCAACCTGCGGAGGTGTCGAGATGTTGGACCCCGATTTGACGCGGGAGGCACTGCATAAAGATCCAATGCTTTTAACTGCGGGTTGGAATTACAAGCCTACTTGGATAATTAGCTTGGAATTAGGTAAGAAAGAGTATCTCGAAACACAAACCATTCCCCCATGGCCATATGAAATAGGGCCTCCCTGTTGGTCTTAGAAACTCTATGCGGTTGGCTAGAAACTTCCATGTTCCTACTCCTGGGTCTTGGGGGGTCGGCATGTGATACAGACTTTAGGCATACCAGGTGAACATGAAATAGGTTCTTCGTCAGGCTGCCCAATAGCCCAATTGAGAAACAATATGTGCTGGATCGAAAAGATACTAATAATTCGTTTTTTTAACTCTCTTCCAAAAACCGGATGTACTTACGAGAATTGTCTGCCTGAATCGTCTTGCTTGACTTCTGTCACATATTTGTGTTCGGTGAAGTGTCTACATGTATCTTTTCCAACCATTTTTTTTTCTACTGACGTTGCTGTCCTTTTCATCCCGCGCGTGCCCGTTGGCTCGGTTGGGCATCAGCCCCTGCCCGGGTAACACAACAGCCATTCACAGGACCTCTGATCTCCCTTGATTGGTTGCCGGTAAAAGAGGCGTGGAATTGCCGGTATGAAATGACAGGTCTTCCATTCGAACACCTTATGGGAGAGTACAGTATCAAAGTTCCGCTGGAAAGTGATATAGACCCGTGAGCTCCGTCCTTCCTCCGATCTCTCCTACTACTTACTCTCCCACCTTCCACCCTACCCAGAGTACTCACATCCTAATTCAGCGAATCCTTCAACAGGAAGCCCATCTCCCGATAATCATCTTTAACGGCCTGTTGCAAAGCCTTTTCAACAATGGCCGTGGAGTCGGAGGAGCCTAACGGCTCGAAGCTAATCAACACGAAGCTTCGTAAGGGGCCTGCTGAGAAAAGCGCAGATGAGGTGCCGGGGGCGAGTATGGTCTCTAAAGAGACCTTGAGCGCCGTTGAGGAGGATCTTTCAAAGCCTCGCAAGACCTTTGGCCGTACACCTGATGGCAGAAGTAACTACCCCCCCAAGCCCCAGCTAATTGTTACTGATGAAATGGCATTGTCCAGTCTTTGTCGTTCCCCAGACACATGACATGGTCTCTACTCTCCTGTCCCCAACACAGCCTAAGAACCTATCAGATATCGCCATTCTAGGCGTTTTAGCATTGCATATTGCGCTTCTTTACTTTCTTCCATTATCGCTCCGCACCCCTGTATTGTGTGCGACGTTCCTCTTCTGGAGGGCTGCTTACAATTTCGGTATCGGCGTCCTCTTACACAACCAATCCAACCGTAAATGGCTTGTTTATTGGGCTCGTAAATCTGGCATTTTTGATCCTTCCCGCCAGCCAGTGATTTGCAAGCTTGTTAAGCAAGAAATTGAGGCCAAGATTTCCAATGAAGTAAAGAGTGGAGATTACGTTTTCGAGAATGCGCCCATTGAGTACAACACTTGGCTCGTGTTCCGCAGAGTGGTTGATTTGATCTTGATGTGTGACTTTGTCAGCTATGTCCTCTTTGCCATGTCCTGTGCTTCCCTTCCTCGGGGTGAGGGCTGGGTATTAACTGTGGGAAGATGGGTTGGTGGTATCGTGCTGTTTATGTTCAATCTTTGGGTTAAGTTGGATGCTCACAGAGTCGTCAAGGACTATGCCTGGTGTAAGTATTTCGTCGTTTTCAAATCCCATAAAATGGTCTTTTGACTAAGGTGCTTTCTAGACTGGGGTGATTTCTTTTTCCTCATTGATCAGAATCTTACTTTTGACGGTGTATTCGAGATGGCACCCCATCCGATGTACTCCGTTGGTTATGCCGGATACTATGTGAGTTGTTATTTCTTTCCCCCTAGGAAGTGAACAATGGGGATTTAATTGACATTCGTAGGGTATTTCTCTCATGGCTGCATCATACACTGTTCTCTTCACCTCTCTCCTTGCGCACGCCGCCCAATTCGCTTTTCTTACAATCGTCGAGAACCCTCATATTGATAAGACTTACAACCCTCCTGCCCCGCGCCGCAGGTCTGCCCCGCCCCCTATGGTCAGGCCTGTCTCATCCGCTGGAAAGAATAGATCGAGCTCATCTTCATCAACAGCAACTTCTTCAGCTATAATGGAAGATACAATGCAAACGGCAAAAGATCACAAGCTCCTCGGGAAATTCGACCTTTTCCACAACACTCATCTTTTCACCACCCTTTTGGTTGGATACTTGGTTGTTTTGACTCTCTTCACCCCCAATACCTTGGCAGTTCAGACTGTATTTGTCATCCACGCACTTGTCTGGAGACTTTGGCACACTGCTGGTATTGGTGCGATTCTTCACGCACAGAGTAATAACAAGTCCTGGTTCCGACACTTTTTGAAGTTCGGAGAGACACGTGAAGAGGCCTGGAGTCAATGGAAGGGTCTGTACCATGTTTCTTTAGTCATGTGTCATGTCTCATTCATGGCTGCTGGCTGGAAAATGTACCACTGGCCCGCTGGAGAGGAGAAGCTCGTGCTCTTCAGACACACTGTTGGCATAATGCTTATCGCTCTCCAACTCTGGACCTCTGCCTCTATCTATGAGTCCCTGGGTGAATTCGGCTGGTTTTACGGTGACTTCTTTTACGAGCTTCCTAGTCCTGGCTTGACATATTCGGGCATTTACAGGTACTTGAACAACCCGGAACGGCTTATTGGCTGTGCCGGAATCTGGGGTATTGTCTTGATTGCATCTTCATCGGCCATTTTCATGTTGGGTCTTTTATCACACGTTTGCGCCCTTCTGTTCATTCAATTTATCGAGAGACCACACATGCAGAAGTTGTACGGCAACAAAATTCGCCGGGAAGCTGGTGTTGTCAGAACCATTAAGAATGCCATTCCACCGCCAGTTGCCAACCATATCAAATCTTTCCAAGGATCCGTTGATAAGGTGCTCTCGGAAACCACCGAGTTCGTTGAGGAATTCTTGGAATCTGCCAGACCAAAGCTTGCTCAAGGTGTCATGGGTGTAGTCAAAGATACACAGTTCTTGTTCTCGCAGTACCCTGCTCGACTTTCAATCACCCTTCTTGCCGACGACCTCGCGAACTATGATTCCAAGAAATACTCATTAAATATTATCAATGCACTGCCACAGGAAGACTCGGATTCCCACAGGAGCCTGTCAATTTCTTATGGAGAGCCGATTAGGGTGGGATGGACTGCTCCGGTAAACCACTCAAGGAAGGACTGGATCGGGTTGTACCGGATCACAGATAACCGCTCTCGTCTCATCACTAAAATTGCTTCTATGGGGAGGTGGATCGCTACCTGTAAAGACGAATATGACCTCTCTGAGGACGCTGAAAGCGGTATCATCTCATCTGACATTCCTGGCTCTTGCGCCGATGACGGTGAACCAATTGTTAAGGGCGAGGTCGAATTCTCCTGTGACAAAACATTCTGGAGTAATGGCACATACGAGTTTAGATATCACCACGACGGAAAGCATAATGTTATGGCTATTAGCTTGCCTTTTGAGATTGTTATCGACAAGGTTGAAATCAACGAAGATGAAGATATCGCATATGTGGACAGCGAAGAAATGCAGGACAATATTGAAAAGCACCTCTTACCAGTAGTCATCAAATGTTTTGAACGCAAGGAGGAGCTAGCGCCTTCAAACGTTAATGAAGAGTTCGGTGGCCTTGGAGAGGAGAAGTACGCCAAGAGGATTGTATACGCTGTTAAAGAAATGTTCGGTGTAGACTTTGCGCCGGAGGTTGTCCAGGCTGATGGAAATGTGAGGAAGTTGGCTTGGAGAATATGTAACGCTAAGAAGGTTCTGGTAAGTGGTATCTTTGTTTTTGACCGCTTACGGTGTGAGCTTTTTACTAATACTTGACTAAAATAGGCTCCCTTCAGTATGAACACTGCTGGCATCTCAACTCCAAGTACACCTAGACTATAATGTCCTCTGCACATTCATGATGGCAAGCTTGCGACGATTTCTTATTTTTAATTTCCTTTTTGATAGCTCTGGTGGAGTTTGCATATTTATTTCTCCGTTTACTTTTACGTTGTTGGTCCTTATAAAAACATTCATATTTTTCAGAGATGGGGAGGTCTTTTGGTACATCGATGAGGATAACGGTTATTTGGGTTTTCGGTTTTTCTTTCTGGCTACTAGAGCTGGTGAGTTGTATGTATGTATAGGAAAAGTGTTTGTAGGTGGCGCGAGGATACCAATACCAGAAACTTGATTATTCCTTTTCGCTCCCATATACATGTCCTACCGCATTAATTCGTCTTAGCGGACACTCATATTGACGTTGAAGTTACTTGTTCTGGTCATTTGTCTTACAAACGCCCCTCTAATCTTGCTGTAAAAGGCAACTTCGACGACTGTGTAACCGTCCGCTGAGACGAATTACTGCGGTACCCCACCGTGAAACCTTTTATCTCACGAACTGGGCACTCGACCCAGTGACTTTATCCTGGGCTCGGGCTTGACCAGCTCAGAAACTCTATACAAACTTTGAACGAGCTAACCTACTTGACGTTATCGTGTCCTATTCAGAAAGATTAAAGGACATTGTATCGATACTATATATTGACCGGTGTAACGAATATTTGACAATCGTGAATTTTGAGAATTGGCACTCGAATTTGAAAGTTGCAGGAGGTAGAGTTGGCACTCCGTGACATTGTCAATCACAGTCCGGCGCGAAAAATATCGATGGTTGCGAATATCACTTTAGAAAGTGGTGTATGTATCTACATGTATCTTCCTCTCTCTATTCCAGCCTCAAACCCCTCCAAAGAAATCCGGGGGTGTTTATCTAAACATACTGTAAGTACCTGTGTTGATGGAGGTGATAGAGGTGGTGGTTGTGGTAAATTTTTTAGAAGGGTGCACTGGTAGAATAGAGTAGATCTAGGCTATTTATGATTATGCAGCTGCTTGTAAGGGCTGTAACGCAGAGAAAGCAAAGAGTGGCTGCAAATTGTAGATATATGACGTGGGGCGGGGTGGAAATATGAATTCGGATATATCAGGTTAGTAAGTATTTGGAGGACGAAATTAAGTGAAGCTCCGGAGCTGTTGAAAGAATGTTAATCAATGTGAATTTTGTATCTACATGTAGGTTTGAGAGGACCTTATACTACTATTTCTTTTTTTTTTTAAAAAAAAAAAAGGAATAAGATTACATGTAAGCATTGAGTATGATCACCGATACGAAATTAAAACGGACATGCAGTGTCTATATTATATTCTGCTCGCATCCCCAAAGAAAGCTATTGGCTACAAGTTATTATTGGCTGGTCTATGTCGGACTTCCTGTCCCTAAATCCTCTCTCAAAACATGATTGTGGTTCATATTACTTCAACCCAACTATCGTTCGGTAAGCCCTGAGTCGTTCAAATCCGTTTTAGCACTGATTTTTGTCGAGTCATAGCCCGTCACTCTGTTAAAGTCGTCACGTGTTAAGACACCAGAATAACTTGAGACCACGCCCAGCAGCCCTGAATGTCTTTACCTTACGGGTTCCAGGCTTGCATGTAACGTTGATGCTCTATTTCACATATATTTTCTATGAGGAGAAGTCATGATAAGGGATTCTGTATCAGACTAAGTCTTGGAAACACCCCCTCACGGACCGCCAGCCCTACTCTGAGACACCTAGTGTCAAGAATTGCGCAAGCTCGCAACGCGACTTTATTTGAGCCTCTTGACATAATCCGCAGAGTTAGGGCAGGCACAGTTTATCGATTCGATGACTTTGAGATTCCTTTTTCTTGGCCATAAAATTGGAGTGCATACTCAGTACCGGTTTATCAATCTTACGGTACAAGTAGTATGCTTCAGATTAGGTCACGGGCCAATCTCCGCCTAAATTTAATTGACCTCTTTCTGTTGGAGGAAGCTGGGCAGAATACAAGCAAGAGAATCAAGTTGAGCTTGCGATGTTTTTAAATGACGTCAATATATTCCCTACATGAGAGGACCCGGAAGGTCCGAACAATGGGTGGGGGGAAAGGGGGAGGAGGAGGAGGAACGCGGTATCTATTCCGGGGCTGAAGGAAACTAAAAATAAGCACCTGGTAGATCTCGTATCTCAAGCAGCAGGTTAGCGTCGTCGACCATGGTTTAATTTACGTGTGCCTAGAATAAGACGACGGCTAGACTGCAGCACAAGATACTTTCTTTTCGTGTTCTATTCTATCCATTTTATGTCAGATGGGACTCTATTCTCAAAAAAGAGGGAAAACTGGGTAGAGATCAACATCAGGAGTGGCATCGTGTCCACAAGTCAGACAGTCGAATAATTGGGCATTCTCGGCAACGCCCAGCTTTGCTATCTCCGAACAGATCATCTTGTCTCTGATCCGTGCTTCGTTTCAGCTAAAGTGTTCGCTTCACCTGCGGGGTCGGTTTTTCTCGAAATACCAGTTATTCCATTCCTGTTCCTTCGGCGGCTGCCAGGATCTTGAAAGAAGGAAGTCCCTGAAGCTTCTTTCCCTGTATCCCCTTTCTTTTTTGTATCCCTTTCCAGAGCCTCTTTCTTTCCAAAAAGACAACACCGCGACAACAGACAACACCTTCTCCAAGGCCCTTCCATCACTAGTGTCACTCTTTCTCACCTGCCTTTACATCGCCGTATGTATCCTCGCCTGCCATGATGCCCAGGCACTCCCACGCTTATTCGAATGGCCATGCCTCGTATGGGCCAGGCTCAGGCAATACATTTTCCATATCTCCTCATAGGTAAGAACTAAACAATACTAAACCACACCTTCATAATATGCTCACGGAAGCGCTTTCCAAACAGATTCCAGCCTCGCACACAACCAGCTCTGCGTTGGCGGAGACAGATAATCTTCAAGATATGCCTAATCGCAGGAGTTTCTGCCGTGATCCTCCTGCTCATATTCCCTTCGTTCCGATTAGTCCTTCTTCCCTCGATTGGGATGTCCTCGTTCCTCAGGGACGATTCGCATATTCCCACAATACGGCATTATGATTTGTCAAATGTACAGGGCAGCGCTCGGGGATGGGAGAAGGAGGAGAGAATTCTCATGTGTGTGCCTCTCCGTGACGCCGAACCTCACTTGCCAATGTTCTTCTCCCACATGAGGAACTTCACATACCCGCATCATTTAATAGATCTGGCATTCCTGGTATCGGATTCAAAAGATAATACATTGCCACTCTTGGTCGATTACCTTGAGAAGCTCCAGGCGGACCCGGACCCGCATCAGCACTTTGGGGAAATCTCGGTTATCGAGAAGGATTTCGGGCAGAAAGTTCAGCAAGATGTCGAAAACAGGCACGGCTTTGCTGCCCAAGCTAGTAGAAGAAAGACAATGGCACAGGCGAGAAATTGGTTGCTTAGTGCAACTCTGAGACCATACCATAGCTGGGTGTACTGGAGAGATGCAGATGTGGAAACTGCACCCCCAACTATTCTAGAAGATCTTATGCGACACAACAAGGATATTATTGTGCCCAGTAAGTTTTTGTTGCCTTTCTGAGTTCTTATTCCGGAACGCGCATTCTCATATCATATGATGTTACACAAACGTATTTGCTACTTCAGAGGGCTATCTACCCAATGAGACAAACAGGCACCATTTTTTCTGATACCAACTCTTCACTTAATTGAATAAATACTCCCCGCTGCTATAAATCAGGGCTAATGATATAACTCAATCAGATGTTTGGCGACCCCTTCCCGACTGGCTCGGTGGTGAGCAGCCATATGATCTCAACTCGTGGCAGGAGTCGGAGACAGCACTAGCTCTTGCGGATACTCTCGACGAAGACGCAGTTATTGTTGAAGGCTATGCCGAATACGCAACCTGGAGGCCCCATCTTGCTTACCTCCGCGACCCATACGGTGACCCAGATGTCGAAATGGATATTGATGGTGTCGGCGGTGTTAGTATCCTTGCCAAGGCAAAGGTCTTTAGGGCAGGTGTCCACTTCCCAGCTTTCTCATTCGAGAAACACGCCGAGACTGAGGGCTTCGGAAAGGTTAGTAAATGTTCTTAATCTCAACCATAATGCGATTGACTAATCTATGGGGTTTACAGATGGCGAAACGTATGAAATTCAGTGTCGTTGGGCTCCCACACTATACTATTTGGCATTTGTACGAACCTTCCGCAGACGATTTGAAGCACATGGAACGCATGGAGGAAGAGCGCCTCGCCAAGGAAGCTGCCGAAAAAGAGGAAGCCGAAAAGAAAAAGAAGATGCAAGAATCCTGGAGTAGCCCTAAGGATCAATGGGAGCAAGACAAGAGGGTAATCGACGCAGCTTTGAAAGAGAAGGAGGAAAAGCTTGGCGGTGGTGAGGAAGGACCACATGTCCATGTTGGAGACGACGAAGTGGCAGCTCCAAAGGTTGGGCTAAAGGCAGGCGGTGGTGGTGATGCATAAACGTCACATAAATTTTTTATTATTTTTTTTTGGTATATAGACCCAGGAAGAAGGCTGACGGGAGTGCCTGGATGCACAATAATGAGAATGAACTTACTGATACTGATGAGTCAGCATTATAGACCAATTAGCCATCCACTCGAAGTGAGGAAGCTACTTGTACTAGGGTCAAAGCTTAGAGTATACGTATGTACTTGATGTGGGTCCGGTTTTTCTCTCTTAGTCCTTTCTTCTCATGATTATTGTGTCGTTGAGATTGGGCCCATGGGGGCCCCGGTATTTCATATTATTTGCTTGCTTAAGGCGGGGGGGGGGGGGGGCTCTTTTTCTTTTTACAGTTTAGTTATACTCTTCTTCTAGTTACGCCTCTTTCACTCAAGGCCCATGGACCGAGAGAGATGGATCCTGTGGTGGCTAATATCTTCTCCTGGGGTATTATACTGGTACTGTGCTGTTTAGACTTTAAGAGCACTGTGCCCTCTATTTTTTAGTCATTTGTTCTTGCTTCCTTATTTACTTATTCCTTATGTTGGTTGTATCTAAAATATAGATTTACTGGGGGACGTATACTTGCTTATATGATGTTGCCATTGAAACAATTTTTAAAAGTGTTTCTCATAGAAAGAAATTCTGCCTGTTGACTTCCCAGATACACATTCCAGAATATACCCGTCCCACGCGTAGAAGCCCATGTCGTTGCCCGTGCCACGTTATCGACCAAACCCTACCTCACTGCTTGAGCCGCCTCTCTCCCGGGACCGCATATGACGTGTGGCAGCAAGCTCCACATCTTCGATACTTAGATCTCTTGTCTTTATTATCTCTAAGTTTTATACAATTTATAGCTATGTCGGGAGCAGGTGTAAGTCAATTGCTTCATACCTCTCCCCGCACGCATGTGTGGTAGTGATAAAGCTAACGGATATGTTTTGTTGGGGCCCTGTAGAATCGAGAACAGGTCTTCGCGACCCGTCAGTCGCTAGGAGTAATGAAAGGAAAACTCAAGGGCGCTGAGATCGGTACCTAACAAGTCCCCATATAGCCAATCAGGTAGAGCTATCCAGCTAACCCACGGCAGGCCACTCTCTCCTCAAGCGTAAATCCGAAGCTCTCACCAAACGTTTCCGTGAGATAACGCGCCGTATCGACGAAGCTAAACGCAAGATGGGTCGCGTGATGCAGATCGCGGCGTTCTCCCTGGCAGAAGTCACATATGCCACCGGCGGCGGCAGTAATCTGGGGTATCAAGTACAGGAGTCGGTCAAGACGGCAAGATTTAGGGTCAGGACGAAACAGGAGAATGTATCTGGTGTGCTGTTGCCTGCATTCGAGAGCTATATCGTCGAGGGTAACTCAGATTTTGGGCTTACGGGGCTAGGCAGAGGTGGACAACAGGTTCAGAAGTGTAGAGAGGTATATGGGAAGGCTGTGGAAACCTTAGTAGAGTTGGCGAGTTTGCAGGTAAGTTTTTGACCTCCCTTGGTGTTGACGGAGGCAGGGTTATGGCTGCTGATTGGGATAGACGGCGTTTGTGATCCTCGATGATGTGATAAAGGTCGTGAACCGTCGTGTCAATGCCATCGAACACGTTATCATCCCAAGGACGGAAAACACTATCAAATATATTAACAGCGAGCTGGACGAGCTCGATCGTGAAGAGTTCTACCGCCTTAAAAAGGTCCAGGGTAAGAAACACCGCGACCAGGAAGCGGCGGATAAGGCCATGAAGGAGAAAAAGCTACTTGGCGAAGAAAAAGGCGAGGACTCTAATGTTGAGGGCGGCGGCGATATCCTAGGCGAACACGAGGATACAGATATCATCTTCTAAGAAAATGATTGTTGTTTGTGATTAACTTGTGGTATAGTTAGCTTAGCATTGGCATGATTATGGAACATTGAGGTAGATACTAAGGGCGCAGGTCTATTCCATTTTTTTGACTTCTTCGTATGCCTTTGATAGCGGTGCGGTTTCCCCCCCACCCCAGAGATTCTTCTGTCAATGGATCGTGTTGTACTTTTTGGGGACTTTTTTTTGGTAGCTTTGAAGGATATTTATCAGTCTTAAAATTCATCCTCGATAATATATGTTTTTGCATTTAGGAATAGCGGAGTTCTTCTAATTGGTCAGGTAGAGGGTGAGGCTTTATCGTATCTTGCGTCATGTTTTATCACTCGATCTAGCACAAGTGACCTACAAATTCAAAATACTCTGCTTCTCAAATCTGAACACCACTAAATGTTTTATAATACATACACTTTTCCCAACTGTTTCCATTAAAACCTTTACAAACATAGTCCTACACCGCCCTGCGCCAAAGGATAACTTAATGTTTGACATAATATCAGGATCTATAAAACCCCTACTGAAATAAATGTTCTTAGCCCACCTTGAGTGGGGGGCATTTGTGCTTCGCCATTGTAACAAACCGGCTTAGAAAATTCTCTTATGACCAAAATCCTTTACTAGGGCATCTTGCTTGATGCCTTTGCATCATTGAACAAAAAATTCATCTCCTCCCATTAGCTGCGCGAAAAATTTAAATCATGAAGAAAGCCGGGGTACCGGTTGTCACCGCGTACCGCAACGGTGTAATACCTTTGCGATCCTTAGCATCTATATCAGCCCCTCTCCTTATTAAGATTCTAGCCGTCTCTTCATTGCCCCGTCTGGCTGCTAAATGCAGCGGTGTCCTCCTGGCCCCATCCAGGGCATTAACATCTGCACCGTACTCGAGCAACAACTTAATGATAGCCTCATGCCTTGTGATAGCTCCAGCTTCTGTTTTCATAATTCCCCTCTCGCAGAAGTTCCATGAGGCCGGGTGATCCATGTAGTCGAATAGTCTATTCCCAAGCTTATGTGATGTCTTCCAAGCAGCCACATGCAACGGGGTTTCCCCCTTGAGCGTGCGGGCGCCCACAGAGGCCCCCCTCCGAAGCAACATCTCCACAGCTATAGGAGACTCCATATACACTGCGGTATGCAGTGGCGTATACCCACCTACTGGCTCATACACGTCTGTATCAGCGCCCCACTCCAGTAACATCTCAAGCGCCTCTAACGGGTCCTCGCAACGCACTGCCATATGCATGGCTGTCATTCCACTCTCATCCCGCTCATTGATATCGACACCATACTCAAGCATCAGCATGAGCGCTTTGGCTTCATTGTTGGAGGCGAGACTGTGGAAGACTGTGCGTCCATGATATCCGAGGCCAAAGGTGTTGACGCCATTCTTGAGTAGGAGAGAGACGTTCGCGCGGTTCCCATAGATGGCAGCAGAGTAGAGGGCAGATGTCCCATGTCTCCAGTTTTTAAGGGCCAGCTGGTAGAGGGAGGGCGTGAGGAGGTAGGAGAGACGCTGATTGGTGAGTGAGAGATGCGAAAGTTCTTTTACTGCGAGCTGAGCACTGATGCAGAGGAGCAGCTCGTTCGGGAGGTCAAGAAGCAACATTGTGCCGATTGATTGATTGAAGGAATGAGCGGATGAATGAATGAATGAATGAATGAATGGCCGAATGACTGTTAGGTGCACAGACTTCCCGTTAAGACGCTACCCCAGATTTATGCACCTGGCGCCTGTCTCTGTCGTGCTGCTACCCACTCCACTTCCCTGCCTGGGGCACTGTGTTGTTGGTGATGAGGAAATGAGGATGCATACATTAGTACCGCAAAATCTGAAGACTTGCAGATTGACGTCTAAAGGTGGACTCTGGTTGGCCTATACCCCTGCTGTCTCGCAACGGTTTTTTCAGATTTTGTGGTACTCTAGAACTGGCATGTATGTATGTACCTAGTCTAACCAGAATAATTAAAGGCTTGGACTACCTATAAATAGATGTAAGTCTTATGGTACGGTGTTGGGCGAGGAGTAAGTACCTAATCAATCGACCTTAATTTGAATGGCTGTTTGATTCAGGTCTTAACTGTCGGGCTAAAACAAAGTTATAATGCCTAACACAGCAGGTACACACAGTATGTGAAGTGGCCTTTCCCCTCCGGAAGCAACTATGAAACCCAGAGTCAGTATTCCTGAATTATCAACTTTAATGAGAAGGGCTCGTTGGGTTCGGTGGTTTTTGTAGTTTTGAAATCTGTTATGCAATGGCTCTGTTAGGTACGCACAAATGGAAAACGGAGTTTGGCCTCCCGAACAACAGTGTATTGTGTAGGTTTTTGAGGCTGTGGTGGGGGAGTAGGTTCAAAATTGGTTGGCCGAACACAAGCTTTCCCTGCAAAACGGAGCTGTGAAGCATTTGCTCGTCCGGCTTGCTCTAGGTCTAGGTACCTGGGTGTATGGAAAATCATCATGTGGTCTTCACTGGAGATCCGTTCACCAGCACGCTGGATCGAGATCGCATAAGATCCTACCATCTATCCAGTATTAGTTTAACATTAACTCCCTTCCGCACTTGGGAGTATTTATGTATTTGTCCATTTGGTTCAATTCTATGATCACAACGAGAAAGCTTATGCTATTCGGACACTTGTGTAAAGGTAATAAATTGCAATAGCATGTTTCATATGATCAGAAGCCAGTTATAGACAAAAGGAAAAGGATCTCTAAGTATCATGTCATCTGGGTATCTCCCTCGCCTAGCCCCCCACAAAAAAAAAGACATATAAACCCAAACTCCCAAACTCCAGCCCCTCAAGACCCCCCGACACGCCAGTTGTAAAAAAAAAAAAATGGTGCGGCAAAACAAGAACAAACATACTAATACAACAGCCAGAACATCATCGGTCCTTTTATACATCTACTTCTCGTTCATCTCCTCTTCCCCTGGATCCTCAAGTTCGTCAAGCTCAACTCCGCCGTCCAAATGTGAATCGCTTTTTTTCGACGCTCGAAGAAGCCACTCGCCAGTAACGACTCCACCGAAAAACCCGATCATCCTCGACAATCCCCGTTGTATCACACTATAAAACAGAAAAAACATGAATAAGGTGTCACCTTCCTCCCCACCTTATCAGGCAAGGTGGATTACTCAACCGATAAGGAGACCAGCCGAGTTAAAGGGAAAAAAGGCTGACTTACGGCATGGCCAATGTCCCCCCCTGTTGCAGAGAATGCATAAACAGCAGCAGCTGGAAAGGTGTCTTATTCTTATCGCACTCGTCGAGATAGGTGTACATATTCCTGAAGAACTCTTCTTCCGCTTTTGCTTCTACAGCTACCTCTGAGAGCGGGTCTTCGTCCTCGCTGATGGTGAATGTCCTGCTGTATTTTCGTTTTTCATTGTTGTGAGCGCTTAGATCGAATTCTTGTAATACATGCGTGGAAGGTTGTAGTGGTGATTCGAACTCAGAAGTTGTGGTGGTGGTACCATTTCCCGGAACGAAGGGATTAAGATATGGGTTTGGCGTCCTCGAGCGTGGAAGCGGTAGTGGGGATATCAATGTTGAGAGCATGCTTGCTAGCGTAGAAGTAGTAGTAAATAGTAGATTCAAGATGTTTCAGGGTGCGAAAACTAAAGTCGGGCCTAGGAGATATAGACGACTTTTATGACAGCTGAGCTAGCTATTCAGTGCGGAGAAAAGTACAACCGGTTTTTCTTCTCCAAGGCGTTACTTATATACTGGCTGCAGCCTATCATCCATCAATCGGGCGATAGGGTGAGCCCACGTATGAGATCTGCAGGTCGCGAAAAAATAAAAATAGAGGAAAACCGGCTCTACTGAGGGTTTATCTGCTTCATCATCTCAGACGATGAGAGGACCCAAGCGCTTTTTCCTGCCCGAGCATTTTTCGCCGCATAGCCAATGGGTTGTGTGGAGGGATTGCGGGGTGTCTTAAGGCGGGTGGATTGACCAATGGTTTTGGGGACTGCATGAGGACACGGGATCGGGCGATCGATGGCCAGTAGGTATGCACCATGTGCGCGAGGGTTTGAAAAGCCTTTTCTCTAATGACTTAAAGGAGCGGATTGCCTACAGGAGCTGAGAACGCTGGACTGTTTCTCTACTTTACTGTCAGTCGACAAATGGAAACATCTAGGCCAAACATCTAGGCCAAACATTTTTCTAGGTTACTTACATATAGTTAAGTACTTCACACCAAAAACCACTCGATCGATCGCCTTACGGGAGAATGGAACTTTTGCCGAACATCCATGTTAAATTGTTACACCCATCCTCCCTCGACCAGTTCAATTGCAGGACGAATGCTGGAATTGGTCAAAGAGGAATTATTTGAGGTTGACCGCGCGCCTACAGCCATAGCTGACTACAAAGCCCCCAACAATAGAAAACGACAAACCGGGAGGCTGATCTGGAACTAATCAAATCGCCTCGAAGGCCCTAAGGACCATTATATGATTCGCATCTGCCCCAAATGTTGAAAAACCGCAACATAGTATTTCTCAGACCCGCTACCCGTTCTTGGACGCGGATTAATTAATCTAGACACCATTACGTCACAACAAACAATGCTTTTTTTTTTTTAAAAAAAAAAAAAGAAAAAGAAAAAGAAAAAGAAAAAGAAAAAGAAAAAGAAAATGCGTACCTACTAGCTATAGGCGTCTAACTTTAGTCTCTCGGATACGGATAAAACGGTCGCCGGAATTACAATTTCCCAAGTCATATTACAGTCACTAAACCTCCAATACACTATAATAATTTTATTGGACGAGCGAGTCTTTATATACCAAAATGCGGCCCGATTACAATTGATCCTCTGACATAGAAGATTTAACTACCGTGTCAGCGAGCCCCTCTCCTAGCGAGCATCAGTCGTACGTCGAAACTTGGCCTTGGTCATTAGGTCGTTAACATTCGCCAGCTTGCTGGCCTAATTAAGAGACGTGATGGAATTGCAGGTGCCTCCATGCAAACTGATAGTAGTAGATAGGGAAATAGAGCTCCTACGGCCCGTTTTGGTCGGGTTGGTGTCTGACTCCCTTTGGAATTCTCCATAGTTCAACATGGGTAGAAGTTTCCTAGGGAAGAGCATTTAAATCATGGACTAGGTCAGACCCTCGCCCGCCACAGGTCTAAATTGATGAGAAAAGCGACGCATTACTTTGAGGCTGCGAGTTACTGAATGGAAATTTGCCAAGGTCAGACGTGGGGTTTTTAAATCATGCTTAAAAAACAAAGATAAAATAAAAAAACTAACTCCCTATCAGAATATATATGGTAAGTGCCGTAGTTAGAGCCTTTCAAGCTTATTTAAATCTGTCAGTGACGAAAATAGAGTTGGATTTAACTGTGTAGGGCCTAATATTCTAACAAAAACTAAACTCTATCTGTATAGCGGAAATTCATGAAAACAAGTCACTCAGTGTTGGTTCCCTAAACTGTCAACTACGGGCATTGAACAAAACACATGATTATGCAAAACATCTCAAGGATATTCTAATATGTAAACTTCATGCATTGTTAGTTTCTGCGAGAAACTCTTTATTAGTATTCTTAGGAATGTGTTTGGGAGACTACTAACCATCGTCTTCACACTCCTCGCACATGCCTGATATTCTATTTAGATACTGATATTCGCCGTATCTAGGACATATGCCTTGGGTTGCGTCAGAATCTTGGGCTTGTTGGGCCTTCCGAGGCTGAGTTTGATAAGCTTGCTGGGCTTCAGGTAGTTGGTGAGCCTGCTGAACTTGATACGTATACCCTTGAAGTCGGTTTCCTGCCAAAACACATACCTTAGTATATATGTATTGCTTTGTGAGTTGGTGTTTGATTGGTTGTAAGTCCTTGGTTTGATATACGGTTTTTGAGAGGGTATTCTGCATTTGGATGTTTAGATACACATAAAGGGCAGACGGATACGTAAGTACTATATTCTGATTCAGATGTGATAGAAGGGTTTGTATGCACCTATAGCTCCTAGTACATTTTAATTATCAAAGTAATTGACAATAATCAAGTGGAACAGTGGACTTGGTTCATTTATGTAGTTAGTTACATAGAATTCAGACCAACGACCGATTTAACTCTAACTGCAGAGCACAAAGTACATCTAAGTGTTGTATGGGGAAATGATATCAACTACAAGTATACACGTATGGTATGTAGATATAAATATAAGTATCGTAGAGTAATACTTACTTGGTTGGGAATGGACGGGCTATCAAACTCGATCGAGCTCCGAGTCGCAAAACCAGCTGGTTAAGATTCAGTATGTCTATCTACATACATGTATATTAGTACGTACTTAACAAAGTACACTACCGCCAGTCCGCATAAAAATATCAGACTGATTTTGGGGCCGAGGTCTGATTTTAGTGTGATATGAGCTCTATATGCAGAATCACCCTCAATCTCCCCTGATTGGGCGATAACTCTGATATTTGCCGTCTCTTCAGATCCCAATCAGGCTCAATTAGGGGTCTTTTTTTAGCGAATCTTTCACGAGAAATCATATGATCAAAAAATCTCAGCGATTCAGGGTTAGGGTACGTGCAAATCATAGAGAGCCGTATAGAGAGCTCAAAATCACCAAAATCGATAGCAAAATCACATAGAGAGCTCAAAGTCGTAAAAAAAACACTTTTATTTGGTATTAGATATGCGCAGACATGAGTATTCTATAGTATGGTGTTTTATATGGTGATTGTAGTCTTTAGTATTGGGTTTCTGTAAATTCTCCTTCAGACTCCACCTCTTCATCTTCATCCGGTAGAGTCCTACGGCGACGACGCTGACTGAATGAGGCGTTACTGAGCTGTGAAGCACCATAGAGGTTTCCAGAAGCACTTCGGGGGCGGCGGAGAATAGGCGATTCCAGCGAATCAGGCATGCGCGCGGTGGTGGAGGTGCGTACGGCGGCGGAGGTGCGTACGGCAGAGGTAGGGGTATCTAGAATAACATCTTGGTCGCCACTAGAATCAATATCAGAGGATATCTCGTAGGGGGTGTTGAGGAAGGTGAATCTTTAATCAGCATCGATTGGAGCGTAATTGCTCTCGTCCCCGAGCTTAGATTTGGCCTTCTTGATTTTGGGCTCATGTAAAACGAAGTGGCTGAGCTCCACATTCTTCCAGCGCTCTGAATGGCCCAATCGATCCCAATATAGAATCAACGCTGCACGTCCCCATACTGTGCTGCTTTGGTTCTCGATGTTGAACTTCATGAAGGTGCAAAGATTCGCATATACGTCTGCGGCCAGAGATTAGTTTAGATATCCAAAGACGGGGGTGCACGGTACTTACTGTGTAGGAAGGCGTGGACTCTCTTTGAGCACTTTTCCAGATCGATGATTGGCTCGATCCAACTGAATACCGCAAGGAGATTCTCGCGGCTGTAGAGGTTGGAAAAAAACTCCAGAATCGTCTGCGAATCCCTACTAGTCTTGATTGGCCTTCCCCCTTTCTCCAAAGCTGATTCCACATGCTTCCTAGTATCACGGCGTACTACGAGCTACTGCGGAGGAAAGGATATTGTGGAATCGGGTCTTGGGTCTAGGATTTCTCTTCGGGTTTCTATGGGTTTCCGTTACACGGGTTATGAGTCATCCTTGGGCAGGGATTAGAAACTGTATATATAGTCGGCCATTAACCTTTCCTTTCGTCTCTTTCTCCTCTTTCCCTTCCTACGCGAACCTTCCTGTTATCAACTCTACGCCTCTAGTTTCTTTAGTCTACTTGTTCCGCTTCTTCTGAATATAATACGCCATCACTCTTAGTCATCTTCGCCTTTTAACAAGATTTCGCCCTCGCCAGCCATACCCTCGCTCACGACGATACAGAAAGAAGACGCCCTCTACTGGTATTCACATCACTGCTCAAGACCGCCATCCTGACTCAAGTGTCCCACTACCCCGCTTCTGCTAAGCCCCTCGTTCTGCCCTCGCCTCGCCTCGCCTCGCGTCTTCGCTTCGCTAAGTAACCTCGGCTTTAGATATAGTCTCCGCCGTCCAGAACACTGCTGCGCCTCCCACGCCAACCTTCACAACACCAACCCCGCCCGCTTAGCCCGACCACCATCATCGATCTTAGGGGACGCCCTAATGGCGACTGTCGCCACCCTCTCGCCTTTTCTCCCCGGCCCCTCGAATGCTTTTTTTCCTGAACGGAAAGCGATTTTGCTACCTTTGCCTGCCCCTGCCCATTGGTTCAATACGCCACCGTGATCGTCCCGATCCTCCGCTCCGCCCTCCGCCAATACGCTGAAGCCCATCGCCAAAGCCCACCTTCACCTAACCTTCACGCAGCTCCACATCGAGCACCCACCACCGACGCCCCACTTCCCGCAAGACATACACTGAGGCCATTATTCGTTTCGCGACCCTGTCTCGCTATCACGGCGTATCACGAGCTATGCGGAGAAAGCGATATTGTGAATCGGCCTCGGCCTAGGATTTCTTTTGTTCTATGGGTTTCACACGGTTATGAGTCATCCCTGACAGGGAAGTAGAGTTGTATATATAGCCTGCCATGAACCTTCCTTTGTTTTTCTTTCTTCTTTCCTTTCCTACGAACCTTCCTGTTATCAACTCTAATGCTTTATTTTTAATTGTTTATCACGGCGCACTACGAAGCTATCATGAGGAAAGCGATATCGTGAATCTATTTCCGCCTGCAGGATTTCTTCGGCTTTTATTCGCTATTAACGCCAGAGTCATCCTGCAGGATTAGAAATCTGTATATATAGTCGGCCATTACTAACCTTTCCTTTTCGTCTTTCTTTCTTCTTTCCTTTCCACGCGAATC
Organism: Morchella sp. 2018-W16; assembly: GCA_024713755.1. NCBI lineage: Eukaryota > Fungi > Ascomycota > Pezizomycetes > Pezizales > Morchellaceae > Morchella > Morchella sp. 2018-W16. Next base: position 3,549,318 of record JAMGYY010000001.1, on the reverse strand, counting down.
CTTCCGTTATCAACTCTACGCTTTGCTTTTTATTGTTACATTTGTTTCGCCTTTAATACTATACGCCATAACCCTTAGTCATCCTCGCCTCGCTACCTGCTTCGCCAATTTTCTACCATAGTCTCCTCGCCTCTACCATAGTCTTAGCTAATCAGACAAGGTTTTCTATTTGCAGTATCTCCGCTCACATCACTTCGTCAAGACCGCCATCTGACTATCTGTCCCACGACCTTACTCCTGTTGTTCTCCTTCGCTCGCCCTCATTCGCCGTTTTCGCCTGGCCATGAACCTCGGCTAGTTTAGATATAGTCTCCGCTTCGCCTTCAGAACACTAAGTGCTATGCGCCTCCCACGCCAACTTTCACAACACCAACCCCGCCGCTTAGCCTCGTCGCCACCATGGTCGACCTCAGCTGACGCCCCAATGGCGAGACTGTCGCCACCTCTCGCCTTTCTCCCCGCCCTCGAACGCTTTTTCCTGAACGGAAAGGATTCTGTTACCTCTACTGCTCCCCTGCCCCATTGGTTCAACATGCCATCGTGATCGTCCCGACCCTCCGCCTCCGCCCTCCGCCAATACGCTAAATATGTTCAAGCGCCGCTGAAGCCCACGGCGCCACCTTCACTCAACCTCGCCGGCAGCTCCATATCGCACCATCATTCGGGCCTTCGCGACCCCACCTCGCCATCACACCATCGCCGCCTGCAGCCGGTCATCATTCCCTGCCGCTACCCTCGAAGACTTGCTGAATTCCCAAGACTCTACCCCACTACCCACCGATGGCGACTGCGGTCCTGAACTCACGGAGGCCCACAGCCTCATCTCAGAATGCCTATCAGACCAACCTCCCCGACACCCCCCAAGACCACAGAACCTCGCCAGATGACGCCCGAAGAGGTCATCGACCGACCTCAACCAAGAAATTGCCAACCTCACATTCGAGGTTGAAGAATCCTACCGAAGAAGAACAACTGCATCACCTACTGGCTTCCACCAAGACGCCTCGCCACCGGCCGACTCGACCGCCATGGACAAAGACATCCGCCTTATATCACCTGGCTGCGAAAAGCCTGGGAATCCTGCGCAACGCCACCATCGCCGCCCTCCGCCGCCATCTCGCATCTGCCTCCACCATCTCCCACAAAACTCCCCATCGCCTGCTGACCACCACCCCGCCACTCGCCTCGATCCCAGGACCTCAAGACTTCGACAGCTGGCGAACAAAACCAGTTGAACAAGTATCAAGCCGGGCGCTTAAAAGGTCAGCCCTTTGGTAGAAAAAGAAACCAAAGGGGCTAGTCCCGCCACCACACCTTCGCTGCCTCCGCTGTCAGCTGCGTCCGGCGACAAGATGTCTGGCGACCAACTCATCGTCACACGCCCGCCGCCCAGTAACTCTGCCTCCTTCGCACCTAACCCACGCCTCATCGATACGGGAGGCCAGGTTACGATTCATCGACCAAGATTTCGCAACCAAGCACGGCCTCACCTCGACACCCTTGAAGAAACCACGCCTGCTCGAGGTAATCGACGCAGATGGTAGAATCGTGAGAATCACCCACATCGCCAAGCTCTCACTGACATCCATGGACACCAGGAAACCGCCCTTCTTCGTCACCAAGTGACATTACCCAATTGTCATGGGTATTCCTGATGCGCCACCACGACTTTCGCCTCCGCCCCAAAACGAATCCAGCGATCTTTGACCAGCTTGCACCACAACCGCTTGTCTCCGCACCCCGTCACAGCCAAAGGAATCTCGATTCGCCTCGACAGCCCGCCATACATATTATGCCATTGGGGCAGTCCCGTCAGAGCTCTCGCCCACAGGCGCCAGAACCACCTTTTTTCGCGCTTCCCTCCGCCGATCGACGATGAAGTTCTCAAAGAACGCCGACATCGATCCAATGGTAATGTACCCAAGAATTGTCGGAATTCAAATCACTGTTCCAGGAGTCTAACGCCACGCTCTGCCGCCCCACCGCCCCCATGACCTTAAGATCGACTCCAGACGGAAAGCAACCCCCTTCGACCACTGTATGATGTCACGACCAGAGCTACAGGCTCATGCGGACTACATCACAGAGAACCTAGGAAGGGGTTCATCCGTTACTCCGAGTCCCCCGCTGGTGCCCCGCATTGTTCGTCAAGAAGGCCGATGGATCCTCCGCCAGGCGCGACTACAGGAAGTTGAACGAGATAACGGTTAAGAACCGCCACCCTGCCGCCATCCTCGAGACCTTGTCGCCTGTCCAAGGCCAAGTACTACACTAAGTTGGACCTTCGATGGGGATACCACCAGATCAGGATTCAGGAAGGAGACGAGTGGAAAACCGCCTTTCGAACCCGATACGGCCATTTTGAGTACAATGTCATGCCCTTTGGACTGACTAATGCACCGGCCACATTCCAGCACTGGGTCAACGATCTGCTTCGCCCCTACCTCGACCACTTCGCGACCGCCTACCTGGACGACATTCTGATATATTCGGAAACCTTGGAGCAACACCGACAACATGTACGGCAGATTCTAAAAGTCCTACAGATCCACGACGTACACCTCAAGCCAGAGAAGTGCGAATTCTATGTTCAGGAGACCAAGTACCTCGGCCTAATCATCACTCCGAAGGCATCAAAATGGATCCTAGCAAAGTCTCGGGTCACAGGATGGGAAACGCCCACTGCTTAGGGAAGTCCAGGAGTTTTAGGATTTATGCAATTTCTACCGGCGTTTCATATACGCGTACTCCAGAGTTGTCTCCCCGCTCACGGCATTAACCAAGAAGGACGTGAAGTTCCAGTAGTCCCCAAAGGCAGAGGCGGCGTTCCAAAAACTTAAGGACGCATTTACCTCAGCCCCGATCCTGGCACACTTTGACTACGAGAAGGAAACCATAGTAGAAACTGACGCTTCCGACTATGTCTCGGCGGGAATCATGTCCCAATATGATGACCAAGGAATCCTGCACCCAGTGGCTTTCTTTTCCAAGAAGCACTCACCAGTGAATGCAATTACGAGATTCACGACAAGGAACTACTGGCGGTCATCCGATGCTTTGAGGAATGGCGCTCAAACCTAGAGGGATCTAGATTCCTATCAAAGTTCTTAGCGATCACCGAATTTGGAATACTTCATGACCACCAAGCTCCTCAATCGCCAAACCCGTGGGTCAATTCTTATCTCGCCGACTTCCATCAAATTTAGGCCAGGGAAACAAGGGAAACCGGATGCTTACCAGGAGGTCAGGAGACCTGCTGGAAGGGGATGAACGTCTCACGCACCAGTCGCAGGTCGTGCTGAAGAAGGAAAATCTAGACGAGGAGTCGTTTGTTTGTTCGGGTTCTTTGTTAAATGAATCCGCTAAGGAACGCCTAATCGCGAAAAGAATTATTGACCCAAGCTTACCAAGTTGACAGTTTCCCACACCAAGTCTCACCATGCCTCCGCAACGGCACCAAGCACTCCAAGAAGATCTCGTTAGCGGAATGCACAGACGGAGGAAGGCTTCCTGCTTTACAGGAACGCAATCTACGTCCCCGACCTTGACGAACTCCAGCTACGGTTGCTACAGGTGAACACCACGACAGCCCTCCGCACGGATACCCAGTGACGAGCTAAAACCCTAGAAAGCTCATCAGTCGAACTACTACTGGCCCAACATGAGGAAGTATGTCGACCGCTATTATCACGGGCGACACGATATCGAAAGACGGTTATGCAGAAGGATTAATGGGTTTTCTTACGTTTCTATGGGTTTTTGCAGGGTTTCTATGAGTCAACGCCACGCAGGTATTTGTAATGAGAGATTTTTGGGTTCTACGGGGTTCTATGGGATGAGTCAGCAAAGGGTTTTCAGCGCTATATATATAGGGGCTTGCTCTCGCCAGGACTTCTTCTTCTCCTTTCTTCTTCACGCAACCTTCCTGTCATCTTAGGCTCTTTAGTCTTTGGCTTGTCAGAATACATTCTCTATCTTAGCCATAGTCTCTCGTGTCACATGCCTCACGGGACGTTAGACTACCTCCTCAAGACCTCGGCCAGACTCGCCCTGCACCCCTCGTCCCAAGTTCCTCGGTCGCCCCCTCTCCCACGTAGCCCACTACCTCGCTCACCATAGCTCAGCCTTGGTGGTTCACCTTGGCTTGTTCAGTCTTCGCCCTCGCTTAGCACCGTGATAGCTATGTTCTGAACTGCAACACCTGTTCTCGCAGTAAAGCCTCTCGCAATGCCCTACAAGGCGTCCTCCGCCCACTAGCGATACCAAAAGGCCGGTGGACCGACGTATCGATGGACTTCGTCACAGGACTCCCAACATCTCGAGGATTTAATGCTATCCTAGTCGTCGCGACCGTTGACTAAGATGCGCCACTTCATACCCTGCATGGAGGAGTCCAACGCTATCGACGCGCCAACATGCATCTGTAGAAATGTGAAACTGCATGGCTTACCGAAACCATAGTCTCAGATCGCGAACCCAGTTCACAGCAGAATTCTGGAAAACCTTACGCGACCGCCTGAAATTGCACCCGCCACAGTACAGCCTTTTCACCCCAGACAGATGGCCAAACGGAAAGCGATCAACGCGGTCATGAACAAGACTCTTCTTACGCTCTTATCAACAGGATGACGGGTCAAATACCTACCGATGGCAGAGTTTATGCGACTAACAACCATGTCTCCGAGACCACCAAGCTCTCCCCTGCTCCAAGCAAACTACGGAAGGAACTCACGGATGTCATTCGCTTCCCCACAGCAACTACGATTAAGAAAGACCAAGCCAACGGCATGGCAGTGACATTAAGACAGGTCTTCAATTCCTACGCCGAGGAGATGTTTAGGGCCCAGAAGATCCAAGAGGACTCAGCGAATGCGAATAGAACCCCGCCCCAGATATGCGGTAGAGAGATAAGGTGTTCTCTCGACCAAACCTGGAAACCAAGCGACCTCTAAGAAGTTTCGACCAAACGATCGCCCTTACACCATCAAGAGAATGGTTAGCCCTTACGCGTATGAGCTCCGCCTCCCCGCCTCGATGAAGATCCACCCAGTCTTTCATGTTTCGCTCTTGTCCCTCGCCGCCGATAACCCCGTACCAGGCCAACGACATACCCCGCCACCGCCTGTAGAAATCGAAGGCGAGCAGGAATGGGAGGTTGATGCTGTCTTAGATTCACGACGCCACGGCCGCTTGGAATACTTGGTTAGATACACTGCTACGACGAGCCTATCATGGCAGCCCCTTCCGACCTCGAAGACGCCCTCGAGCTGCTGCAGAACTTTCATGACAGGTTTCATTTAAAAGCTCAGCCTACCAGAAGTTAGGCCTGGAGGAGGACCTAATCTATCACGCATTACTCACGAGCTACTGCGGAGGAAAGGATATTGTGAATCGGGTCTTGGGTCTAGGATTTCTTCTTTCTATGGGTTTCATACACGGGTTATGAGTCATCCTTGGGCAGGGATTAGAAACTGTATATATAGTCGGCTAAACCTTTCCTTTCGTCCTTTCTCCTCTTCCTTCCCACGCAACCTTCCTGTTATCAACTCTACGCCTCTAGTTTCTTTAGTTTACTTGTTCCGTTCTTCGAATATAATACGTCCATCACTCTTAGTCATCTTCGTCTTAACAGTACTTCGACCATAGTCCTCGTTCATGTACGATACAGCAGTACGTGTCCTCTACTGGTATCTTCGTTTACATCACTTCGTTCGCACTGCCATCTGGACTCTGTGTCCCACTACCCTGCTTCTCGGTTAAGTCCCCTCGTTGCCCCGTCCTCGCCTCGCTCTCGTCTCGTCCTCGTCTCGTCTTCGCCTCGGTTGTGAACCTTGGCTAGTTTAGATATAGTCTCCGCGTCGCTCCGTAACACCTAGCCAAATCTAGAGTAGTATGCTTGGTTTGATACACCACGTTGAGCATACGCCTCCTAAGCACGGCATGTTTGTGTGGCTCTTTCGCTTTATAGTCCTTCCCGTACACCTCTGCAATTAGGGCATCTGGGCGCTCTACCCCAAAATAGCGGATCATATGGAGTTTAGCAAGTTTATGAAGGGTATATCTAGACGCTTCTTCTGCTTCTGTGAACATTGATGCCTGCTTTTGCTTCTTCTTAGGAGGCTCTTCATCATCATCCCCGCCTCCAGAATGATGCTTAATTGATTCTAGCATCTCCGGGGACTTTGAAGGGCGCTGTGTAGGGTCTCCCGTGAGCTCATTCCACATATCAATCAAAGCGGTGATATCCTTTGTACGCCAGCAGCTTGGAGTCTATTATCCATTAATCTCTGATTAAGATTACTAATAGAAGGGTGCATACGCTAATTTTGGGATGCCACTCGATAACCTCGGCAGTATCCTTTTCTGATTGGCGCATATGTGGCATCGCTGATTGGTGGAGGGGTCTAGTTGATGAAGGTGAGTGATGGAGTTGATGGACTTAGTGATTTTTGATGCTCTAAGTGCCTTACCACTAACCCTCGTGTGGATCGCTTACCTCAGCAAGGCACAAGCGAGCCAATCAGGGCATGCCCTACCACACGAATGAGACTCTATTGGCTCGCTTGTGCCTTGCTGAGGTAAGCGATCCACACGAGGGTTAGTGGTAAGGCACTTAGAGCATCAAAAATCACTAAGTCCATCAACTCCATCACTCAACTAGACCCCTCAAGATATGAGCTCACGTGATATCCAATTAGCACTATCTAGTGCTTCGAAAAGGCCGGCACCTACCCAAACAAGAGAGTCTTCAGCTCGACACCGCCGAAGGGAATATAATGCACGTAATAACTCGCAGCTCCTAGAAGCACACCCCCCCTTGAAAGCGTTGAAGAAGTTGAAGAGGTTGAAGAGGTTGGAGAGGTTGAAGGGGTTGAAGGGGTTGGAGAGGTTGAAGAGGTTGAAGAGATTGGGGTTGAAGAGGTTGGGGTTGAAGAGGCTGATTCTACACTCGCAGACGTCGGAATCGAATCAGAATCAGAGCCATATATCGAAGATATCCCACTCCTAGAGGGTCGGGATATATGGACGCCCCAATTAGACGATCAAAACCGCGATTTGGCGGCGGCGGCGGCGGCGGTGGTGGAGGAAATAGAGGCACCCGTATATGCAGATTCTGTGCATTCCGTGCCTGATAAGATGGCTTGGGAGCCTCCCAAAACTAATCACCCAATCAGCACTTTCCTTCTAGCCTTCGCTGTATGGTGTGATAGGATTAACCTCTCTCGTGCAGATTACGCCGCCTTCTACGATATAGTAGAGCTATCACGAGATAATCTAGAGTCGTGGGATACCCTACCAAAGAAGTTAGATACCCTGCAGCATATATATCAATCGCATCTTCCTGCATCTCCTATCTACGAGCGCGAGGTTCAATTAAGATTAGATAAGATGCCGACAGGTCATTCTGGGGTAGGAAAAGCATACTTTTTCGACCAGATTCAGTTAACGGAGACTATCCTGCGATCGAATAAGATGACTAAGCACATGCATTTCGGCATGGCGGAGTTGGTCGATCAACCCCGGGAACTATAGCACGGGGAGGCTTGGGCGGAATCAATTCGGACCTGCAGTGGGCAGTTTGCTCTGTATTCTGACGGTCAGACTCCTTGTTTTACTAGCGTTTTGAGCCATGTTGACTGAGTTTGACAGGTAAACCTGTCTTTCCTTCGGATATCGTACTTTATAGGATGCCAGAGACCGGCGGGACGGTTCACATAGGTCGGATTCATAGTGTATACCGGGATCTACGCCAAACCTCTCCCCTCCCAGCACCGATTGTCCTATATATTGATCAACTAATCAGATATGCCGACCTAGAGCCTGATATTCAGGGACTAGTTGATTATTACTATCATACTGAAAGCGATCGGCGAGGCCAAGACCTGCGCTGATATTACCAATCGATCGCTCTCTAGATACCAAAGCCTGCTTGATAGTGACTATATGACTTATAAAATCGCCGGTTAGGCCGGCGTCTGAAGACTCCAGGAAGCCGCCTTTGAGAGGCTGCAGAAGACGTCAAGCACGTTCGTAAGTGAAATAATAGGCCCGGTGAATAAAGACCATCAAACCGCGATATACCTCCTCCATCTATACTGCGACCGCTTATCGTTGCTTCATTACAAGACGGGCGCATGATTGATGCTCGAACGCGACGACAGGCTGTCCGCCTTACTCACCCAATTAGAGGCGAGCTCGAGATAGATATATACGGCAGAGATATGCTAGAAAAGCGTTTTGTATCACATGAAGGAGCTAAACCCATCAAAAGCATGCCCCAAATGACGTTTATCGACGGTTTTGGACTCTACCGAATGATAGGCCGACGGTAACTCCCCTTCGGATAGTTCGGCTTACGATATCTCCAAATAACCCCCTTTCGAGCATATCAAGGATTTGGTATAGTGATATATACGATACCGTCAATCTACCCTTTAGAGATAGAAGGTCAATTATTAACGCCTCACGATATTGTGACCCCATGGAAATAGCCTCTTCGAAGGCTCTAGAAAAGGGATTAACCCTGCTTATACCTGACGAATCAGGCACTGCCTAATCGACCTTCATTTCAGCCCCACGCCGATATCTCGAGATACGCCAAGAAACGACCGCGCGCTTCCTACTAAGACATCGCCTCACACGCGCCAGTAGAGTTCGAGTATCCCAAAGGCTCAGATGGTGATTTTGACCACTTATATTCCACTGGCAAGAGATATCATTACGATATATTGAAGATTAGAGCTAATCTAGCACATATGCCGCCTTCCATACAGAAGAAGCACCTTAATTCGCTAAGAATTGCTACACAAACTTCACCTGTTTTGAACAACCTAAGACCAAGGCTAGATATGCAGAGCTTTCCTCACGAATTCCCCCACGCGAGATGGCGGATTAATACTTACTATGACTTACTTATCCAAAACCTCCTACTACCCGCTGACCGAGATTCATACGGAGATATTTTCTGGACACTAATCCCCTATACATGATACAAAATCCAATTCGCACAGAGTCATGATCTTAGTGAACAGACGAGGCGCTCGACACCCATTTTATCATGCTTTTGGTCTAATCGCCGTTACACTCTAACTTCAGACGATTAATCAGAGTTCGCTGATATTTCGCAGACCCCACCTTCTGGCGATATCATCACTAGGTCTTTAGCCATTTTACGGAATATTATTATACGATTTATCGATGCCATATGTAGTTCTCGACGGGAGGAGATGGTTAGATTAACGATTCAGGCACGTAGAAGCTTCCAGAGGCTCGTACGATGCGCCATAATATCCGAAACAGCCGGTAGGGTAGAAGTACAATCACGCTTCATCGACATGAATATATTCGCCGCTCCACAGCAAGAATCCCATGATTTGGCGATGAAACAAAGACCAGTGACCAATCGAAGTTCGCTAAAGACCTAGAAAAATGGCTTAGTCGTCCAAACATCCACGTAGCGCTTCACTATAGTGTATATCTCCGCCAATACGGTACATTATGGAATACTAACGTTCTGATTGGAGAGCAATATCACCGCCTATTCAAGCGCCAAGTCACCAAAACTAACCACCGTAGCGTTGATTTATACCTCTTACGGCACGAAGGACGGATGAAGGCGGCTAGATTCACTATAGAAGGTGCCTTCGACGCCGCTAATCCAGAGATCTCACGTGCTTTCGCCGCCTTACAGATATCGTGCCCTACGTTGATCGAATATCTGCTTCCGCCATCTTCACACCGCTTTTTAGAGCCTTCAGAGATGGAGCTGCTACAGAGCCTACAGCCAATCACGCATCGTTACGGAAAGCGAGACTATATCTAAACCAGCTGCGTTCACAACCGGCGCGAAGACGAGAGACGGCGACGAGACGAGCGAGGCGACGGCAATGGCGGACTTAACCGGTGAAAGAGCAGAAGAAGACAGAGTCCGTATGAGCGCGAACGGCGATGTAGAGACGAAGATACTAGTAGAGGACACGACGGCCAGTATCGCATATGAACGGCGACTATGGCTGTCGAGGACGGCGAGATCGCTAAGACGAAGATGACTTAGAGCGACGACGATTCTATTCTGTAGAAACGGTATTTAAACAAGAATAACTAAAAGAAACTAGAAACGAGAGCTGATAATAAGGCATGAGAAAGGAAAAGAAGAGAAAGAGACAGCGAAAGCTCAGAAATCGACTATATATACAGTTTCTAATCCCTACCCAAGGATGACTCATAACCCGTGTAACGGAAACCCATAGAAACCCGAAGAGAAATCCTAGACCCAAGACCCGATTCCACAACATCCTTTCCTCCGCAGTAGCTCGTAGTACGCCGTGATAGTTAATCCTAGAGTCTTGAACAGGATACCAGCATACTATATTAGGGATAGAGCCCTACTTCCGACTAAAGCAAGGGATTCGGCAGTCTTTGATGGCATGCTTTTGGAGGCTTACGCGAAAGATTATAAGCATACTAACCTGGTGGAGTTGGGTGCTAAAAGCTTCATATACTATCAACGATTCACTTCCGTCGATGTGGAGGCTCAAATACGGATTGGGTTTACTACAGGCACATATATACAACTAAACCGTGATTCGGAGCGTTTGATTGGCCGAATCGAGTATATCTTCACGCATAAACTCCACCAAAACGAAATATTATTCACAGAAGATAATTTATATACGACGATATCGACGCATTTAATTATATCCTATGCTTACCCTTACTAAGAATCATGCCCAAAAAAGCAATATATGGAATCTCGGCGGTGTCGTCAAAAAGACTCCATATCATACCCATCAAAGACTGATCAGACGCGCCGCGTTTCTACAATCGCCGCGGGTGCCGGAAAAAGAAAATAAGCCAAAAAAATAACGTTTAAACTAACGCTACGCAGAGCAGAACGCTACCAAACGCTTTTTATGGAAGCCTTATCGCGAAGAAACGATTTTTTTATTTAAACACCCTTAACTTTTTGGTTTCTTCATGACAAAGATGCTTTCAAATTTAAAAATATCGCCATGTATTAATTCCATTAACGATATATAGAATTCGATATTTAATAGAAGTTTAATCAGTGAAATGCACCAATATAGAGCCAATATGATTTTCCGCGTAACAGTGCATCAGGACGTTTAAGCGAATAAACACTTTTTAAGCACCCATTTTCAAGAAGACTTATATAAGCATCAACACATAGGATCACATGACCAAAATCTCAGACTGAGCCAAAAGTTAGCTTCAACGAGGCATGATCAAAAATATCATATGAGATGCCAAATCAACCATATATCCTATTTAATTAAACCATATATCAAGCTCATAGAAATATGTGGACTGCGGTAACGTACATATTATACCTCTTTAAAGTTACGGTATATAGTAGTCAACGAGATAATTAACTCGTTATTTAAAATCGAACTGGAATACTACATGTATCTAGCACTATATACATGTAGTCCTAGATATATATTAATATTAATATTGGTAGGTACTTATGTACTTTATGTACGTCTCGCGAGAATAGGTTTCTGCCATAATTTGGCGGAAACTTATTCTCACTGCAGGTACAAAGTATTGTACCTAAATGATTACTTACGTAAGCGATTGCTAGTTGCACTGGTAGTTTTTTTTTTTTTTTTAACTCAAGCTAGTTTATTATGGGCTAAACTAATTGCGTGCAGTCTAAGACTATGGCATAAAAACCCATCCCCTATCGAAAAACAAACAGACGTCCCCAAAAATACAAAAAACGAAGGCAGAAAAAACAAAGGAGAGAAGGCCAATGAGGAGCAGAGAAGAAAGCGAAGCGCGAGAGAATACAAAGGGGGGGGGGAGGGGGCAAGGAGTTCTTCCTGTGCTCTCTCCTGATCCTCCCCATATGCCCTATACAAGTGCTGGAGTGAGTGGTGGTGGCGATGGAAGACGGAAGGTGCAGTAGACTGTCTCCATTGGGGTTGTGGGTGAGGGGTGGTGGTGGTGGGGTCTTGAGGAGGCTTAGCTTATGCAGAGGCCGTTGAAGGAGCGCGACTTAAGAGTTGACGACTTGGCTTTAAACCTCGCAAAGAAGTTTTCCGTATTACCATCTCGCCCGTGCAGCTAAGACAATGCTGGTCGTGAGTCGGTTGATTTGCAGACAAGAAGTTTGCTTCGTTTCAGATAATAAAGGGTAGGCAAGACTTACGATTGGGTTCTAGGGTATGGGATTACAGGAAATAAGGGGCGGAGAAAAGGACAGCCGACTTTGTCAGCCTCACCGACCGAGATAACGATTGACGAGGGTTCTGGTTGGGTGGCAAGCACAAGGTTGAGAACTCCGACTGTTACGGAAATAAGCGGAGACTATATCTAAATCCAGCTGTTCACAACCGAGCAAGGACGACGAGATTTATGACGACGACTAAGAAATTTAACCATGAAAGAAGGCGCGGGACAGATAGTCCAGACATGGGTACGGACGTTGACGGAGANGAAGATACCAGTAGAAGACNCGCACTACAGTCATGGACNAAGACTATGGTTAAGCCAGGAGACTATGGTAGAAGCTAGGCGAAGACGAAGAAGACGGTGACGGTGACGACTAAAGGTAAGGACGATTCTATTCGGAGAACGAACAAGAATAACTAAAGAAACTAGAACGTAGAGTTGATAATGCGAAGGCGCAGAGAAAGGAAAGAAGAGAAAGAGACAGCGAAAGCGTTCAGAATGAATTATATATACAGTTCCCAATCCCTGTCCTGGGATGACTCATAACCCGCAGAACGGAAACCCATAGAACCCAAAGTGAAAACCCAACCCGGCACCTATTCCATTAATATCCTTTCTCCGCAGAATCCGCAGACGCCGCGACATCGACGGAGAGGTGTGACGCTGGTTATGGCGCTGACACACTCGGGGCGAGGTGGTTTCTTTCGGCGAAGAGTGACGCCATGACATGATTGCCGACGCCGCGAAGGTGTTGATGGGGTTGTCTGATTTGATGGCCTCATTAATGAGCCCAAGAACGCCAAGATGCACAGAAAGTGGTGACGGTGTGCCAGATTGAAATCCGCTGGTTTATTGGACGTATTTTCGGAGGCTGGAATGATTATCACGTAAGTATGACGATACATGGAAGGATGAGTCAAGATAGTTTCACTTTCTGTTACACGAGTGAGTGAGTCATAAGATAAGACGATTTAATCCAGTCAGGCTTTATGAGGGTGCCATATTATATAAGGAGAACGACGCCTACTTCTGTACTTTCTTTCTTTCCTTTTCTTCACGCAACGCCTTCGTCTTTTAGTATACCAATACACTATAGTCCTATTTATAAATTAGTGACTATCGCCGCTTCCTTTATTTCTCCGATATACTTCTAAGATCGCCAGACATTACGCACTCGCAGAACTAAGTCCTACCCTCGCCGCCTCAGACATTACGCCATCTGCACTGCACTTTACCAACGTCCACCCCAGCTTCCACCACCACCTCCCCGACCAAGATAAATGGACGGCCACCTGATGGAAACTACCAGATCCCTCCAACCTTCGCAGTAGCTTTGAGGCCGTCAAGATAAACGCTACCACTACGCATACACATCCTCACCCTCTACGGAAGTGGATCGCTGAAAGCAGAAAGAACGCCAGCAGAGCCTTTTTACACACGCAAACTGCAGAGGAGTTGACACGCCTGCGAAAGAACTCATCGCCTCCCATAACCACACCGATGCATTAGAAGCCCAGGTTCAGACTCCTGAGTTTCAACTCACCGCAGCCCGAGCCGCCCCACCTCCCACCTCCTCCACCACCCCCACCACCTCCACCACCCCCACCACCAACCCCCACCCACCACCTTCCGCCCGAAAAGTTCCCCGACCCCCAAAGTTTAACGGGATCCGAAGGAGCTACCAGGGTTCCTCACCTCCTCCGCGACCAAACTCAGCAACCACGACAGATTCCTGAATGAGGAAGCCAAGGTCTTCTACGCAGTCACGGTTGGAGAAAGACTGACCAAGTCATCCCCATGGCCACCGGAGACGCTGCCCCATTCAAGATTGGGGCCGCCATTGTCAGATTTTTAAGCCTCCTTTGAGATCCAGACCGAGGGACAGCAGGAGGAACTCCAAAGCCTCCGCCAAGAAGGGAGATTTCGCGACCTACCTTACACAATTCCTACGCATCACGCCAACTTCGACTATAACGAGGAGGCAAAGAAGGACGCCTGAGACAGGGTTGTCTGACGACTTGAAGGACGAATGATATACCAAGATATAACCACGGAAGGCTTTACGCTATGTCAGAGACTGACGACAATGACAACAAAATCAGTAGAAAAGATGCCTATAAGGCCAACCGGAACCCCATGGGGCAATTTGCTTCCCCACACACGCCACCACACCCACACACACCAGAGCCTCGCCTCCCATGGACCTCTCCGCTTCCAGGCCGCCCCACTGCCCGCCCCACCCGGTGAAGGTACACCTTGCTAACGTCACGATGCATCACCGCCGCCGGTAAAAACGGAGGATGGAGAACGGCCGCATTGCCTACTGTGCTGCCCCGACCACGATTCGCCAACGCCCACAAGGCACTCGCCCACGCGCTTCTCCTCCAACGAGGAAATGCCGTGCGCTGCCCCCCCGCCGCCTCCGGCCGTTTCGCCCTATCTCTTCTTCTTCTTCAACGGATGTTATTCTCTTCTGGTAATTGGTTTTCAGTAGTCCCTGGCCAGTATCACTACCTCGCCAGCGACCTTCAAAGGAATTTTCTTTATCTGCTTATCTCTGCTGGTTTCAGTTGGCAGAGGAGGAATTAAATGGAGATCATCTAGTTGTAGCTTGTAAAATCGCCACAATAAGAACTCTATTTCCACCCATGCTATGATTGATAATGGAGCCTCGATTCGTGATTTATTGATTTAAACCTCATGCGCCATCACCAACTTCCTACCCTTCCTCTAAAACCCCGAATACTTGAAGTTATCGACGGAGGCCTATTGCCTCCGGACAAATCACTTCCATACGCCGCTGCCTTTAATCATCTGATCTCATCAGAACAAATCCCACTCTGTCACCAAACCAGCAAGTACTTCTTAATACCCACAACATCACGACGCTACCCTCAGATTCAAGAACAATACGCGACGCTCGACTAAATTCTGTAAGGAAAACTGCAACGCCACACCGCCGCCGGTATTGTCCCGTGATCAAACCCCAACCTATATGATAGGACCCTGCTCTTCAGCCGCCTTGCCCGCCGAAGAAACTACAAATCTGCAAGATATCACTCCACGACATCGACAAAGCTTCTTCTGAAAACCCCAGCGACGAAGTGAAACAAAGGATCCTTAACGCCATCACAACCGACTCAATACGTTGATGAAGCCGCCCGTGATCTACCACCACGCCTCATTTACCACAAAATCCTCAAAGAAGGAGTGAACCACCATTCGCCCCTCTACAGATGTCCAGAGATGAACTATTACGCCACGACTACATCCGCGGTAACCTCTCCAAGGGCTTCATCCGCTGAAGCTCATCTCCTGCTTGGCACCGTACTGTTCGTCAAAAGGCTGACGGCCCTTTCGCTATGCGCGCGACTACCGCGATTGAATGAAACTGACGGTTAAGAACCGATACCCACTACCTCTAATCCTAAACACTGGACAGAAAGCGTTAAGTAAGACACCAAACTGACTTATGACAAGGATACAACCAGATTCGAATTACCGGGAAGAATGGAAAACGGCATTCAGAACGCTTATGGTCACTTTGAAGATAATCACCGTTATGCTTTCGCCTTACCAACGCCCGGCGACGCTTTCAACACTTCATCAACGATTGCCTCCGGTAACACTCGACCAATTCTCTGCATCACAGACGGACGACATCCTAATATACAGATTCTCCAAGAATACGAAAGAACACGCCGAAATAATACTGGAAGACTACAGAAGAATGGAACTTATTGAAACCGGAGAATGCGAATTCCACACCCAAAGCACCACATACCGGCTGATTATCGAACCAAACGGCATCCAGATGACCTCACAAGGTATCGGCAGAAGACAGGAACGACCACCCCTAAGACGGTTACATGACGACAGCGCCTTTCTGCTTTAACTTTACCGCTTCATATTCGGATTTTCAAACTCGTAGTCTCTAACCAGGCTGACAAAAAGAATATCCCTTTCACGCTTCCGGTTTAACTCGCTCCAGCCCCTCGAAAGAAGTTTTCACCACCGCACCCATCCTCGACCCGGTAAACCAATCACAGTAGAAACAGATGCATCCGACTACGTGCCGGTGCATTTCCCAAAGACGACGAAGAAGAACTCCATGTCCGCTTCTTCTCCAAGAAACATACACCCATGAATGCAACTACGAGATATACGCATAAGCGAACTACTAGCTATCATCAGGTGTTTCGAGGAATGGAGGCCAGAACTGGAAGGATGAAGACCCTATCGAGGTTATCTCCACCACAAAACCTCAATACTTCACACCACCAAACAACTAAACAGAGACAAGTGAGATGGAATACTTATCGCGCTTTAATTTCACGATCAAGTATAGACCCGGGAAGCAGAGTGGGAAACCAGATGCATTGACTAGGAGATCAGGAGATCTTCCTGAGGAAGGGGATGAAAGACTGTTGCACCAGAGTCGCACAGTCTTGAAGAGGAAGAATTTGGATCCTGTTGAGTTTGTTAGCGGGTTCTTTGTCAAATGAATCCGCTGAAAAGTTAACGCCCCTGAAAAACTACTAAATGAAGGATATCTGTCTGACCCATTCCCACAAAGAATTAATACTGACCCACGGCAGACAGACACGAAGACTGCAGGAAATATCGCCATGAACGCATGTCGAACGGACGCCCTCTATCGGAAAGATCTACATCCCCGACTACCCACCACTAAAGCTGGAAATCCTGAAGCAATACCACGACGCCTCAGCAGGACACCCAGGCAGGGAAAAACCTTCGAACCGATCAAGAGAGACTACTACTGGCCAAATATGCGCGACCACGTTGGTCAATACATCCGAACTGCCACACCTGCCAGCCAAGAAGCCAGCAACACATGGGAAGTTGGGAGTCCTTCGACCGCTACCCATCCCGAACAACCTTGAGAGAGATCTCTATGGATTTCCACGGCCTGCCAGAGAGTGCGATACGACGCCATACTAGTAGTTGTGGACCGCTAACGAAGATGCGCCACCTCCTACCCTGCAACACCACCGCCAATGCAGCGACCTAGCCGACCTCTACCTACAACACGCCTGAAAACTACACGGCCTCCCCACGCACATCACCTCCGACAGGGCACCCAGTTCACCGCAAAGTTCAAGTCTCTGTAAACAACTCCAGATAGAAGCGAAATGCCGACCGCTTTTCACCCTAAACGGATGGACAAACGGAAAGAATGAATGCAGTAATGGAAAGAAGATTCTCGCAGATGTGTCATACCAACAAGACGACCAAGTGGTTGCCAATGGCGGAGTTTGCAGCAAATAATCAAGTCTCAGCCTCTACTAAAGCTTACACCTTTCTTCGCCAACTATGGGTACCACCTCGATTCACGGTAAACCTACAAAAGCCAGACAGAACCCCCTGGACTCCCACAACTTCAGAGAAAATGAAGGAGTTACACGACCACCCACGAACACAAATAAGCGACAGCTCAGGACCAACAAGAAAGCTTCTCGTTAATGCAAGATCCTCGCGCGATATGAAATCGGAGACATGGTATTCGTGTCCGCGAAAGAACATTCGCGACAAACCGAACTCGGCGAAGCTCGATTGGAAAAAGCTGGGACCCTTCCCCATCCAAGAGATCATCTCCCTACGCTTACCGCTTGAACCTCCCCCGCTCAATAAGATGCGACCCCTGCTTTCCACGCCTCTACTTGACATCGCCAGCCAATTCTGTACCTTACAAAGATTAATACCACCACCACCCGTTATCGCGACCAGGAAGAAGAGTATGAAGTTGAGGAGATTCTGGATTCAAGGTACCATGGAAAGAAGCGATCGCAGATTACGTTTGGATGATACACCGAATTTACTTTGAACCCGCCGACATCACGAACACATCGGTTACTGTCGAGGCCTTCCACACACAATACCCGAATAAACCGCCCGAGGAAGTCAAGGCTCGCAGAGCTCGCGCTTGAAGCTACTTTCATGACGATTTAGGTTCGGAGGCCAAGATTATCACGCAAGTATGACGCGATATACATGGAAGGATGAGTCAAGATAGTTTCCACGGTTTCTGTTACACGGAGGAGTGAGTCATAAGAGGGTTACGCGACTAACGAGTCAGGCTTTACGGAGGGGTGGTATATATATGGCGAACGACGCCTACTTCTTTCTTTCTTTCCTTTTCTTCACGCAACGCCTTCTGTCTTTAGTATACCAATACACTATAGTCCTATTTATAAATTAGTGACTATCGCTTCCTTTATTTCCTTTTATTGACTACAGGATAAGGCGCTCAGAGGAACGAGCAGGAATCAGTTCCAGACGACTTGATTGATTATCTATTTATGGATTGAAATTTTCATTACGATGCTCTGCATTGAAATCAAGGGTTTTCCTTTCCTACGCCTTTTGGCTAATGGAGTCGCACAAGGTATCATATGTCACATGGAATGGCACGACAACGGTTGGCACCGTCTCCGCGTTTGTCGTCAAAATGGTTGATACGGATATTGCCGCGAATGATACTGACATTTTAAATCGCTGCTGTACGGAAAGCGACGTGGTTCGAAGGAGATTACCGATGCTGACGTGCAAGGCTGAAGGATTAATCACCTCATGATTACGATTTCCGTAGAGAGAGTCACTTTTCACGGAGGGAGCACGACAATCGCAAGTTTGAGCCGAACGGATATTGTTCTTCGCGGCGCATGGATTATTTTCGGCTACCACGATCTCTGAAAGCGAGTCTACAGCGTTCTGATAAGAGTGATTTGGCTGACAAAGCAATGGCGAAATCATGAAGTACTGAATGGCATTTGTCATGGAGGAGATCGAGTGAAGATTCTCACGCCAGCGATGGCGATGACGCGGCGCGAAAGCAGAATCCCTAAGATCGACTTACGCTGGAGGGTTCTGCGGCGGGCGGGGTTCTAGGAGTGAAGTATTGAAGTGTACGTTGAAGATTTTGAAGTTAAAGTTCTAAAGAGTTTTGGTGGGGTGGTGATGGTTGCCACGCCGGGTT
The DNA here is from genome assembly GCA_024713755.1 of Morchella sp. 2018-W16. Classification (NCBI taxonomy): domain Eukaryota; kingdom Fungi; phylum Ascomycota; class Pezizomycetes; order Pezizales; family Morchellaceae; genus Morchella; species Morchella sp. 2018-W16. Next base: position 3,530,123 of record JAMGYY010000001.1, on the reverse strand, counting down.
TTGGTGGTTGATTTCAAAAATCAGGGACGGAGAGGGGAAGAAGGATGTAGTTGCACCGGTAGTGCACCACCAAAAATATATCCGCCAAGCCCATCCCGCTAAAGGACAAGGATCCAATTGCGGCTCATTCAGAACACGCGGCTTCGCCGAATCAACCACCCATCATCACTGATTTCCAACATTTCAACATATAAACACTAACCTCCAAGCTCTCGGTCAGCAAAACAACTAAGTATGGCAAATAACGGATATGATGTTGTCGTCGATGTCGACGACGAAGGAGACCTTGGGCACACAGACCTAGCAGACCTAGAATTCCATCCTTCAAGTACATCCTCTCAAGCTTCTTTTCTATGCCACCACTGACAATATCGGAACAGGTTACAACGCCGATCAAGCTAGCGGAAAGATGCCCACGAGCGCATCGAGTGCGTTTACTTCTAGGATGAGGTTCTTAGGTGCTGGAAGCTAACAGAGGAATCATAGATACTGGTGGGTTCTTCGGCTCAAGCTCATCCAATAATCGAAGCGGCGATGGTTCCAGCAAGCGCTTTCTATGGACAATGGACTTCTATGCGCAGTTCTTTGATGTGGATACGAACGAGGTTTTGAAGCGGTGCTGGGCGGCGTTATTCCCGAGAGAGAGGTTTCTAGATGTGTTAGATGGGAATCCAGATCTCTATGGTTTGCGCCCTCTGGAACTGGAGATTGCATCGGTAAGCTAACTAGTTGGTTAATAGGTCCTTTTTGGATAACTACAACTGTAGTATTGATCCTTTTTCTATCATCTACAATCGCACAATACTTCGCCCGTATGAAAGATGCGCCGTACGTCTACGACTTTGGCTTGCTCTCTGGTGCAGCGGGGTTGATGTACGGTTACACCGCTTTTGTGCCCATTGGTTTGTGGGGTGTGTTGAAGTGGTATGGGAGCGAGAGCGCAAACCTGCTGGAGTGCTTGTCGCTGTACGGGTATAGCAATCTCATTTGGGTGCCAGTAGCTATCGCGAGTGCATCAAATATTACCAGTATATTATCTTACAGATAAGGCTTGAGTAGAGATGAAACTAACAGCTTGAGATAGTTTTAAACTACGTCTTTGTCGGCGTGGGCTTTGGAGTATCGGCGCTGTTTTTGTTCCGTAACTTGCTACCAGTGGTTAATGCGACGGACGCCAAGACAGCCAAGGTATTGTTGGTACTCATTATTGCGATCCATGCGGGTTTGGCCTTGACGATCAAGATTTTGTTTTTTGCGTACGTACACTTCCCTACACTTTATAACCCCAGGTAAACTAATGACCTCTTCATATAGCCACGGAAGTCCAGTAGCCAAGAAACCAGAGGGTGATGCTGCTGCTATGATGATGTTCTGAACAACGTCGTATGACATGGATTTTAGTAAGTTTCTTTGAGGAGCAATGGGTACTTGCGAATTGTTTTTATTGGACCGAAAATGTTACCAAATTTACTTTGCTAGACGGGATGGTGCATTGCTGGAATTACTTACCTTTTTCTTTTTCTTTCTTGTTGTTTAAAAGCTGTGCTACTCTGGAAGAAAAATGGAAATACTATTACCTGAACTTACATGTCAAGTGATCGGTGCAGGTGCAAGCACCTGCTCTAAGCTGCACCCGGCTCCAAAGAACTCGAGACACGATACCACGGCGTTAAAGCCTATAAAAAATTCGCGTCAATATACGTAATCGTACATCACAAAACATCGTGTAGAATGAACACGCACTCAGTTACTATATATCTCCAGCCAACTTTTCTATGCCCAACTCATCCTCCCGGTTCACATTGAATAAAGCCATGCAATTCTCAGCGGTCTGACCTATCATCTGCCCTTGCTGTAAAAGAATCCCCTCGAATAATTGTATATTCATTCGTTTTTCGTGATTAACTCTTTGGAGCTCACATGGTCTATGTCCAATCAGAGCTTAGAAATTACAGCGAAGAAGTCCTCGCTGAGCGTCGAAATTCCTATATATGGAGTGCCTCTAAGCCCTCCCCTTTATTATTTTATTCCCCTTCTTGTTCACTTTTTTCCATCCTTCTCCATATCCTCTGCAATACATAAAGCTTTGCTACTGTGAGAGTATAGGTAAATAAATACCATAATCAACAAACCCACAAAAGACAGCTCCATACATGTCCAACAACCGTACCAGCAATGTCCGCTTCCACAAGGGAAAGCTTCCAAAGCCGGGAGACTGCGTGATGGCTTGTATCGGAAAGGTGTTTTTCCCGTCTTTATCTTTAATTTCCATAGTCTTTTCTGTCATGTTTCGTGGAGCGGGTGTTCATGCTCAGAAAGACCACCAAGCTAGGTGTCCGCGTCAAGCTCCTCGAATATGGCCGTGTCGACGGACTTGTCCTCGACGGCTTTGTCGACATGAAAGATAACGCTCCCCATGGATCTAGGTCTGTTCGCGCGATCGCTAGGGAGGGTAAAAACGATGTCGTCAAGGTCCTTAGTATTAACCCTGAGACTGGTTTGTATACTCGTAGTGTTTGATGGTTTGTTGAGGTAAATATACTTGCTTATACCCGCGCCCTTACTTCCCCATCTTATAGGGCTCATCGAGCTGTCGAAACGTCAAGTCACCAGCACTGAGCACAGAAGGTGCGAGAGGGACTTTTATGAGGTAAAGACCGCAGACGCGATCCTTCGCTACGTCTCCTACGAGACCCGTATTCCGGTTGCCCAGTTGTACAAGGATATTGGCTGGCCGCTCGCCGAGAAGTATGGGAGCCTGTGGGTTGCCTTCGTCGTTAGCAAGAAGTATATAGCCCTTATTAATATTTTTGCAACAACCTATAAAATACTAACCCACCACCACAACCATAGGAACAAAAGGGTCTGGCAAGATATCGACTTCGCCACGCCCAGAGTCTACTCCTTTCTCACCGGCTACATCGCTCGCCGCCTTACACCCTTTAAGCTGCGCGCCGAGCTGAGGATCGAATGCCACAGCTACAACGGTATCGACGCCATCAAGGACGCCCTATTCGCTGGCAGGGCCCTCGGCACTGCGGTGGTGCCCATCAAGATCTGCGTTGTCGCCTCACCGCTGTATGCCATCACCACAGAGGGATACTCCGACTTTGCGCAGGGACTCATCACGCTGCGTCGCGTGATCAAGGTGATTGCAGCGTCGATCGAGGCGGAGAAAGGCACCTGTTTCTTGACGAAGGGACCGGTGATTATGTCACCGGCGGGTGACAAGGAATTCGATGGCCGGATGACGCTGGTGGGCGAGAAAGGAAGCGTGTGTAATGATCCTTTGGGGAGGCACGTTAGGAGGGTTTTGGCGAAGAGAGCAGAGGTGGAGGAGATTGATTATGGTGTTGATGTTTTATTTGGGGAGGATTAGATAAGGTTTGAATGGGTTGATGGGTTCCCCCATCTACTTTTAATGGTTCGCGGGCGTCGAACATACACTTAGTTTAAGGGTTAGGGCACCCGGGGAAACTCCCCGATGGGGATCGATTGTACTGTTTTTTTAATGGGTAACTGCGTGTATGTACTACTACTACATGTCGTTGATGCACAGCTCACTTCAATACTAGAAGCTTCTAATATGATAAGAATCAATGACTTTCTCCCTACGCATTGGATTGTATTGTGGTGTTGAATATTCCAAGTGCTATGTAGTGCCGCCAATAGCCATGTCAATGATCATTTAGTAGGAAAACGCGCCACAGAATGACGCGCTATACGCTACCAACACCCCAGCGCGCCTAACAGATGGCTAGTGCTAGCTAGCGGGCCGCCTTCCCGCGCTAGCATAATCTCAGTGGAACTCCTATGGTACATGAAGTAGAACAATCTCCAACTTACATACGTCATGCACCCCCCTGGTGCCCAACTAGACATTATTACTCCCGAATGAGTGAGCTTCCGGGAGATTGTCGGGGTTAGGGTAACACGCCAGGGTGCGACAGACATAAACGTTCGCACCTCCCCAGATCACGTTTGACGTTTCAGGTATGCGGTTCCGAGTCGGGGGGAAGGGAAATTGGACCCCTGCCTGTCAGACAGTTTCTCTTTCGCCCTTGATACGCTTTGCATCTCCCTGGTATGCAGCTGTCGCTGTCAAAGAAGTCCGATGGACTTATCCAGGTGGAATAAGCAATAAGGCGTTTGAGGCCCTGGTGTAGTGCATAAGTGCCCGCATCATAAGTGTACCTACATGGCCTTGTGAGGGACGTATGTCTTGAGTGTAAGGCTGCATGCGGGGGGCCTGGCACTCAGTAAGTGTCATGAGGTGTTCTGGAATGTTACCCTACGGGGGACGCTGGGGTTAGGGTTGTGTAATACTGATAGTAGACTTACTATATGTGCCTACCTAATCCGTACATTCCTATCATTGATAGGAGCCAGACAACCGCATGCAACTAACAAATGTGTATAGTGAGTTATAGAACCCTAGTTAGCATGATTCTCCGTCTTGACATGAGATCCTACCTACATAAGTAGCACCAAATGCAAAACTCCTTGGAGCAGCACAGCCCAATGTCCGTTCGGCCGCCAGGACGAATCCCAAGCTTCTAGCCAGCTAGCTAGCCAGTCCTGAGTAGACGGCCAGAGCCCTGAATTAGTGAAGTGAAATGATCGTGAGAACATATGAGCCGTTTAATGCCACAGGCTTAGCTTAAGCCCTTCCGTCATCCGAATATATACAAAGGCCAGCCAGGTCGAAGTGCTTGGACGCCTCCGAGATAACCCGATATCTACATACATAGCTACTTACTTACTTACTTACTTAGTAGTTGACCTCTACACCTGCTAACTACTAACTACTTAACACGAACTACATATATACACTCCTACAACCATCTTCCCAGTTACATACAAAATTACAGAAGAGGGGGAGAGGGTTCGCAGTGATCACCGACTGGGTAGAGATATCCGCATTCCAAAATATTCCTCCTCTAGTCCGGGGCTATAGCTCTAGTCAGTGCGCTGCCAGGGGGATCCCCGCTGCGGGCCCCCTTCCCTCCGGCCCCCGGGCCGGGCCGAGGCGGAAACGGCCCGTGGCCTCATAAACAACTGCTGAAATCTCTTTTCTCTTCAACATCCGGCCCCCCCTTGATCCCCAGAACACAAAATATCAAAAAATGTGTATATCTGCCATGGTCCCTTCACACGATCGTTCACCGTCGTCATCATTATATATCCATCTCCGGCTCAGGTCTGAGCTGTGTGAGCTCTGTGTACCAAAATTAGATGACCCCCGAAAGAAAAGAAAGAGAAAAAACCAAAAAGAAGAATAGTCAGGCCGTAACGGGCCAGAAAGAAGAGACTACAAAGAAACTATAATAAACACAAGAAAGATACTACAAAAACAACCAAAAATAACTATCAACAAATAGATATAAAAAAATCCAAAAAAAGGGAAAGAAAGTCCCCTAAACCCCCACAACCCGCTCCACATCGAATCCCTTCCCCCCCCAATACCCCTTCTGGTTACTCACAACCCTCATCCCGCCCTTCACGCCGTCCGCCGACCAATGCGTATGCCCGTAAATCCAGGCCCGCACCAGCCCGCCACCCACACCCCCCCTCACCCCCGCCACCACCTCCGTGCAGAACGCACTCCCCAGCACACTCCCCTGATGCTCCGGCGCCACCGTCCCCTTAAACGTCGGCGCATGATGCGTGACGACCAACACCCTCTTCGGCCCCGTCTCTGTCCCCTCCCCATCCTCGGCCTCCACCTCGGCCAGCGCGCCCTTCAACCACGCCAAGTCCGCATCATGCTCCGCATTATGCGCATCCACCGTCCACCCCTCGATCGCGCGGAAGTCGCCCAACGTCCTCCCGACGGCCTCCCTCGCCCCCTCCGCAATCCTCGAATGCAGCGTCGCGCCGAGCACCGTCACGCCGCACGGGAGGTCCACGCGCTTGCGGTGCAGCACGGTGAGCCCCGGGAGCTCCTCCTCCATGCGCTGCGCAGCGCGGAGGCCGTCTGCGCGGGAGGTGCGGTAGAATTCGTGGTTGCCGAGCACGAGGAAGACGCGGGTGAAGGCCGTTGTCTGGTGGCGCAGGAAGGTTACGTAGCGGTCGTAGTGGGGGACGAGGAGCCCGATGTCGCCGGCGAGGACCAGGTAGGGGGCCTTTGGAGGGATGGAGAAGCTGAGGTAGTGGGTGGAGGGGTTGGAGTCTGGCGTGGGCGGAGGGAGGAACTCGAGGTGCAGATCGGACATGATCTGGAAGTGGGTTTGTGGGTGGGTAGGGGTGGGAGGAGGGAGGCGGGGACTGAAGAGGGGGGAGAAGAGGCGGTCAGTGAAGACCTTTGGGAGAGAGGGGAGCGTGAGACGGCGGCGACGGGGCGGCATATTGTGCGGTCTGTGTGTGAGTGTGGGGGTATGATCAAAAGTGCAGGTAAGTATTATATATATATACTTAAATATCATATAATAATAATAATACGTGTGGAGGAGTTCCTCTACGTTATATAAAATATATATATACTTTGTATAGAGTATATATCTATATGTATAAGTATAGCTTTTGTTTATTGTTTATTGTTTTACTGCTAATGCCGATAAGTGGATGTTGTTGATCATGAGCAGCAGCTGCTGCGGGGGGGGATAACTGACCATGAGTGAGTGTGCGAATGTAACAGGAAAAAGAAGAAAGAGAGTGAGAGTGAGAGAAAGAGAGAAGAAAGAGAAAAGGGAACGAGCGAGATGCGGAGATCCATCTCAATCCATCCATCTCTACTCTATTTACGGCATATTGCAAATGATCGACACAAGGGTTTTTTCTGGCCATTAATTGTCCCCTTTTTCTTCCGTTTCAAATAGCCGACAGCGAGATGATCGTTAGACATTGCATATATAGCTATAGGTAAGTAGTAGATCAATTAAGATATCTCTCCCTCTCTCTCTTTGGAGCGCAGATCGAAATATGTAGGATTAGAAATGAGTCAGTGCGTGTAGTTAAGATGCATGATTATCACAGGCAAATCAGCCAGACCGCGGGTGATGATTGGTGATGGAGCGAAACAGCAGTAAAATTGATGCGTAACTTCAATTAACGGTCATCGTGCTAACTAGTTTATATATGATGCAAAAAAAAAACCCAGCCCAACCAGACCCCGTCTACTATGTTAAATAAAACCCAACCGGCCAAAACCGACCAAAACCGACCAATCAGACAAAGAAAAAAAAATGCAAAATGACAAAGGGAAAATGCAACGCTAAATAGCCAAACAAATATGATATGCAACCTTTTTCCCCCCCTTACCCCCGGTTTATAATGACCCCCTTAGCTTTTTTGTGTGTTCTTATACTCCTGCTCCTCGTACCATTATCCAGGTCAATAAGAAAAAATAAATCAAATGCAAAAAACGAAATGCAAAACAAAGGAAATGCAAAACAAATGAAAATAAAACAAATGAAAATAAAAACAAATGAAATAAAACAAATGAAATAAAACGAAAGCAATCAGTAGTAAAATTAGTATGCAATCAGTAATAGTATGCTAGTATGCAATGCAGTAAGTATGTAAGTAGTGGTGGTAGTACATGTAGTTAGTGGTACATGGTTAGTGGGTTGAGTAAGTAGAGTGGTGATGTTTTTGTATGCCAATGATTAGACCCGATAGATCTAACAGCAGAGACCTAGCCCCCTCTGCACATCCCACATCTGTGGCTGCGACTGTCCGTCCAACCTCGCCTTCCTAACACCCCACACGGCACCCCTCGTGTGCACTCCCAACTCTCCCAGCACCTTCCTAAGCTCCGGGTGCCTCCTCACTGCCATCCCAACCGTCTTCTTGTCCATATTCTTCGCCGCCATCTTCAACTCCTTCCCGTAGTTCTTGACAAGATAGTCGACATCCGCAACATCACTGCTCTTGGTCCTCGTTGCGCAGGCGCTCAGCTTCCCCCTAAACAGAAACTCCTCCTTCAGGATCGGTACATAGCTAGTTCCCATACGTGGCCCGCTCAGCACCTGGTTCCTCGAGACGGGGAACTGGTCGCGCGCAATCTCCTCGTGACCCACAAACATCTCGACGAGGACCATGCTGCCCGAGCTGTCCTCCGAGTCGCGCCAGAAGAAGGCCACATAGTCCTCACGACACTGGGGGATCTCGAGCCAGCCGCGCTTCTGCGCAAGTATACGCTGGATGGTGGGTTTAGTTGCGGCGACGAGGACGTCAATGTCTTTGGATTCGCGGTAGGCGGCTTGCGGGGTGCAGGCAAGGACGGACCAGCCGCCGAAGAAGCCGTGCTTGATCTTGTTAAAGGAGAGGACCCGGGAGAGGGCGAGGGCCGCGTCGTTGAGAGTTGATTGATGCATTGCTGTGGGTGCTACTGATGTCGGTGTGCGGATAGTGCAATTGAGTGGTCTAATGTGAATTGGAATGTTCGAATGGAAAACGCTGGACCCAAAGAATATGAAGTTTCGAAAAGATACTGTCTAGTGGCGACGTTGAATGAATGTGATGGTTGATAGCACTAGGCAGCAGTCGTAGTAGTAGTGCAGTAGCGTCGATCGATTAAAGTATTGAAAAGAAAAAATTATTAAATAAAAGAAGACTGAATTAAAGATTGTAATGGACGCGCAACCAGGCACGATGTCAAAAACCAATCAATGGGATAGGATAAATGAAGTGCAATATATAGTCTAAAGGGTTCGTCGAATGAATGAAACAATAATATAGGCAATAATACGTCGTCGACCAATGAAAAATAAATAATAAGCAGTAATAATAATAGAAAAAGAAAGTAATAGAAACACCACCTCAGCTGAAGAAACGTCGAAGGTCGTGTATGTAATCGTAGTTCGTCGCAAGAGAAGGTGGGGCGTGTGGGGGGGTGTTAAAGAAAAGGAAAAAAAAGAATGAGGGGAGGCGGAGGGGAGGTGGGGAGGGGGGGAGGTGAGGACGTAAGGAAGGGAGATTACTGTCGCTTTGCTGCTGAACAATGGGAAAACAGAAATCGTAGAGATGAAGCCTTAATCTTATATATCATCAGCTAGCTAACCATCACGATTCATGTCAGAACCCTGTCATCTTGATCGGGCAGCCTATAGGCGGTCGTTTTGTGGGGTGAAACTTATTTTTGTTGTCCAGTCAAGGGTTTCAATAGGCGTTGTGTTTACAGCTGTATGCCTGCTCACGAAGCGCCCGGAACCATGTTCGGATCGGATTCATATGGAATAGCGGCGCGGATCGAAGTACCTTACAGCACAATTGTAGCCGATAGGATACTTAGTACTACATTGGCACTACAGTGCAGTATCAGCAACCAGGGTAGGATCGCATTGTATGATTTCCTCATGATACCTACCTCAAGTATCTTTTTTCTTTTCTTTTTCTTTTCTGTGCCTGACTGTTGCCTGGGGATCAAACAATCAAACAGGGGCAAAGAATGGTAAGACGGCTCGCTAGAGTGTGTGATCATTGGTTATGTTGGTCTGTGCTAATTTCCTTCTTCCCCCGTCTCCACTCTCTCCTTTCTCCCTAAACCTTCTCGTTCGAGGGTCGAGACGCGCGTGGCTAATTTTATCCTGTAACAACCCGCTATGTCAGTAGCGACCGTTGAGGCTCTAAATAATATTACTTTTTTGTGTGAATTCATGCCAGGAACGGAAAGGAGCCGAAAGGTCATAATTCCTTTTAGCGCTCTGAAATCATGTAAGTGGCTGCATCTGGAAACAATTACTGTCTTATAAACCCCAGAACGGGCCGCTGGAATCCATCCTACTAGTTAACGTCCATCATCTAACATCACTCGGCGCCAAATGCAAGCGCTCGGCGGTGTGGTGGTATGCCGTTTTTTACTCTCCCTTTCTTAAAATCCCATATTGTGCCGATAATCGATGCATGATGGACCCTGACAGCAAAGGTGCAGAAATAGAATAGCACTCTGGAACTTCGAATTATGACTTAGATCGGGACGCAGGTCCCATTGAGACAAGATGCGCCGACATAATAGCACTCTAGTTCTTAGCAGCCCGACACATGCAGGGGCATTTCTTTTGTGAGACAGGATCTACTCACCGGTGGCGTCAACAATCGTGAATAGAGGAAACACTGAGAAGTCTGCAACTGCTGCAGTGCTGCAGAATTCATTCATGCTGGCTGTATTTAGTAAACATCACGCAATCACGTGCAGAAGTTATAGGACACGGCGTTTAGTGTTTGAACAGATGATTAATTGTGGGAGGCTGTGCTATTCCCCTGCAGGGCAGGCGAGTTGATAGCTGAGCTGAATGACAATTAAGTATTTCATAACTTTGGGTCCGCGGGGAAAGCCTATCCCCGAGAGCTCTAGGGCTCGAGTGGTTTTGATGACGCGACTTAATTAACCAGCGTAGCTAGTCACGGCCCCAAGAAATAAAGCCTATGCTTTCCTAACACTATGGGTTCTTTGGATGCCGTCCTAAAGGCTATTAATTGTTAACTACAAGCCCCCGCCGGCCTTTTGGCCGGAGAAAATCAATTGATGTTGATAGTTAGTCAGCCTGTTTGCGCATGAGAAAAGTTCAAATAGGAAGGCCTCACATTTGTTTATTTGGTCTAGATCTACTCAAAGAACATTGACTTCAATTGCAGCAGTCTTTCTCGGCTAGCTCCGCAGCCGACACTATCATTGCATAGAAATAGAAAAAAAGAAAAGGAGTTTGAAACCTAAAGGAAAGCTACTTCAATATGGAGCAAACCTTTCTTTTGGTGGGGGGGAATTTTGTATTGTTACGGGAGTTGAACATACATGCAGGTACCGCCCGCACACGAAGATCGACAACATTGCTCAGGTGCCGATTATCTGTCTAGAAGATGAGATACAAGGCTAGAATCTCAAAGAAGGTTGAGCATCGGCGTAACTACACGTAACCCAGATCGGGCCGCCTGTCGTGACTCGCGCTTAAGCACCTTCCCGCACGTGCATACCATCATGAGTAGAACTTTATCCCCCCCTTCCCCTACATACATGTACAGTATAACGCATCCAGATCCCGCTTCTGCGTGCGGGAAGTGGTCATTTTGTACATACTCGTACTTCTCGGTAATTTTCTACACCGCAACGTCAATATTAACTCGGTCAATCAATCAGCAATATCTGTTTGTGATTACCTATCATATAGGGGCTCGGGCCATAAGGGCTATAGGCTAAAACCGGGGAGTGGTTAGTGTACTCCGATCAGAGGAGTTTATTTTGACGCCTCGGGAGCAAACCTGCCGTATATTGTATATTACATGTACATACTCTGATAGTCTATAGTTCGGAACCCCGCGCGTCTAGACGCGCGGGGTGTACTATGTCAAGGTAATCTAATCACTAGCTTAACGACAAGTCATGAATCTGAAACCTGATATAAGAATATTAGGGGCAATATATATCAGATAGTTGTGCTCCTGCAGCTGTACAACCCAACAACTATAGAGAATTTCATTTCATTTATGAGATATTATTGGGTTGGTTAGTGCTGGCAATTATTATACAAACCATGTTGTTACTGGTACGGCCCCCCACATGATAAGCGTGTAACCGTAGTTTAAAATCATTGGTATCAGGTTTTCTGTGCTGGTGCGTGGTTATACGTACATACATGTAGGTACATAAGGCCATGGCCAGGTCGCGAGACTCATAAAAAAGTACATGTATCTCACACTTCAATTGACTCGTGTGACTAAATATTAAGTACATGTATGCAAAACATGCCTATTTGTGGTTTGTGCTGTAGTTTTGCTATTCTTGGCTGTGGGCGGTGATGATCACAGACACAACGATATCCGTTGGTGAACACATGTACAGTAATATCTGTTTGGGCTAGACCAACTACAAGCACTACATCATGTATGTGTATACATGTATACATACTAACGTATACTACAATCTCATGACATGTATGATTCAGTCCAGCACAACACCCCAAAGAAAAAATTAAGGTTTAGCAACTACTGGCTTCCTGCATTTCCATGTTCAATGGAAGCAAACATCTTTGTACTTGATAAATACACAACACCGTCCATGTTCCCTTGAAGGCCACTATCACCATCATTCATCTCCACAGGCCTCAACCCCAGAGATTATACTACATCAAGAAAAATGCCCAAATCTACCCGACCCAAGACCAAAAACCCCTCAACGACCAGCACCCATTTCCCGTCAAAACCCTACATGCGAGGCATAGCCAACACACCAGCTACTACCACTGCCACCACCACCACCACCACCTCCTCCTCCTCCTCTCCCACCTCCTCCGCCCTTCCTCCTGCAGTAGCATGGTCCACCGCAGATGATGAGCTTCTGCTTAGGTTAAAGTCGTTGGGGAAAAAATGGGTAGAGATATCACCTCTTTTCGAGGGTAAGACATCGAATGCATGTAGAAAGAGACATGCAAGACTCGTCACTCATACACAGGTAGAGTGGGATGAGTTCAAGGAGAGGGATCTGGCAGTGGAGTTTGTTAATGCGAAGGTGCACTTTTTCAAGACCATTGCGGGAAATATGAAGTTAGAGTGGAGACAGGTGGAAAAGAAGGTATATTCTAGAGGATGCCGAGAATTACGGTTGGGTATTTGCTGATGTGTAGTGCAGTGTCTAGAGTTGGGGTTCAAGTCTTTGCTAGAAAAGGGGAAACGACTTCCAACCCTTCAGAGTTCACCAAAAGGGAAAGCTCAAGTCGAAGGTGCGAAATCAGTATCATCTGACGGAAACGATAGTGATGCTACGCTGGACGCCGGTGGCCCAGAGACGAATGATAAGGTTCGTGCCGAACGTAGTGATCATGAGGATAATGCGCCGAGTGATAGAACTATGACGGGTGCTTGAGGGAAATAAAGGGATAGTTATTGGTGGAGAGTGATGTTTAAACCCTCGTAAGGGAAAGCTTTGAGATTAAGTGCATTTATCCCCCTTAATATATTAAAGGCCAGAGGAGGAAAGAAAATAGATTTATAGCATTCGTGGGCACCTACGCTATTATTCTTATTATGTAAACCTATCGCAGATGTAGAATTTCTCGAACAAGTATATTGAGAAGCTCAAACAGTATATGGAGAGATTAATCACTAAATAGTCTTTGGCTTCAATTATGTCCTAATATCGGATATATCTATCTTATAGCTAGTTTAGTTACTTCCTCGTCTCATTAAACGAAGATTGAATTGTACGAGATGGGTTCCTGCGGGTTTGATGGCCTTCCCCGAGGCAGACACAATAGTTATCAGGTATATAATAACGTTTAGTAACATAAGTTTTACTCTTCGAGGCTCCCGAGCTATATACAAGTACCCTGTACCCTTGTATACTTCTTTAGTTCATAGCTTCTCACTCGGCTCTCAGGTTGTTGATCTCAATTCGGGCTTTCTTGTTAATATCGTTATCGTTACTAAATCTGCTCGGTCGAGAACCTTGCACGGCTTGGAACGAACGCTGTGGGGGGGGGGGGGTGTTTATGACATAAATGTTTGAATGTGTGATGCTTGTTCAGTCAAAAAGGGTCGGATAAGTGAAGAAGCTAATCCTTCTTGATATATAGTTTAAAACAAAAAGTAGAATCAAATGATAAGAAAAATAAAAGTCGGGTTTGGACTTCGATCTGAGTTACAATAAGCTCAACACGATTAAGGTCAGAATTAATCTGAAAAGGCTAGTACTGCCGGTACTGCCAGCAATATCGATATTTACTGAAATCTAGTTATATTCTTAGGCTAGCTAGCTCCCATTTAGCGCTTTCATGGAGTTGACTATGCATATCTACTGTAACTGCATATTAATTGTACATATGTAGTTTAAACCATCACAAGAAATCACTCGATGCCAAGAAACCACCGCACCCTTGGTAATATACAGTTAGGCCTTGTTAAACCAATTTTTTATGCAGCCCGTAGCTAGGTGTGTGGATACATGTATATATATGTACATATGACAATATTTAAATTTCCCTCTCTTTCTCCCTACGTGTCTCTAGTCTCTAGATCTATAGATCAATCTAAAGTACTCGCCTCAATCAACATTACTTCGAGTTTCTTTCCCTTCATTTTTGTCCCCCTAGTCCGCCCAGCGTCCTCATTATAGGCCTTGTGGTTCTTATTCTTTTCGAACTCTCATCCCCTTCCCTCTGTTTGATACAATAGGGTCTTGATATTAATTCAAAAATAAGTCCTCGGGACCATGCAAGGCCAACAATTAATGATACTTAAAGAACCTCAAGGATGAACAAGAGCAAGGAACAAAGACCAAAGAGAGCAAAACATCTCGAAACCGAATCCACGAACATCCTCAAACCCCGCCTCGAGTGCCGTCCCTGTGGGCCACACTGCAAGCTTTTTAATGTTTAAAGTTTCTCTATGAACTGGTTATATAGTACTGTTATATACATCTCGCTTATACCAGGTCTAGCGCTTGTTACACTTAATTTCGTCGATTCATAGATTATCACTTGACGGCGTGTGGTTGTTGGTGGTTGTATGGGCGGATCCGGGTTCCGGCACAAGTCATCAGTCTGAGACACCTGTCTTGCTCTAATAGCAGTGATATTTAGATTTAACTGTGTAAGATTGCGAGTGGCGGCTGAGGGTCTATACATATAATCGGTTACGGCGGGCTCGGCATGCACTTACTAAGTCCTCATAAACACAAAATTCACGAACCCAGTCCGTAATATATTCCAAAGAATTTTGATATAGATAGAGGTGGTATACATAGACTATTTTTTGACTTATAGTCATATCATGATCATAGATTACCAACCTCCAAGCAGCCCTATTATTTCCTTTCAGCAGGTTTGCGGCTAATTAGTAGGACATAACTCGGTCTCAGGCATTCACCACTCCTTACAACCCCGCTTCCACCCTCGTGCATGTGGGGTTTGAAATTTTTTTTGTCTCTATCTCTATAGCTCCCTCGAATACAACATATATATACTTGCGGTGAGATGAAGTATTGTCTCTCGCGATACTAGCGCGGTTGGGATAATACTTAATTTCACCCTAAGTATATTGAGTTGAGAAATCAGTCGTATATGACAATTGGCATTCGGATAGCGAGGGATACTAAAGGTACGTATATGTGCTCAGTAGTGACCTACTGCTTATGCTTATTTTGTTATATACGTTTCGGGGTGTAATTGATCAGAGTCATATGATTGATTGCTGAGTTGATTGATTGACTGACCGATAATCCAACTACATGGCCTCTAGATCTCGTATTTTTTGGCTTTTGTAAACCTGTACTTTCAAATCTGGATAACACAATTTTCCAGTTGGAACTGGTATTAGGAGTCTAGAGTCACGGAGTATCACTCTATGAATCATCAAGGATCACTCAGCATCCAATGATCGGAGCCGAAGGTTTGGTGCCTCACGTGTGCCAAGGCGGACACTACCGTCGTGACAAAGCATACCAAGGATAACTTGCCTCGGTCCTGCCAGGCGAGCGCCTCCAGTCGTTCTTCCTTCGTTCGCCGCCACGTCGAGGATATATTTACACTAAACATAGACGACAAACACGATATACAAATCCTTTTCTCTCTCTCGATAACTACACACCTTTTTCTTGATATATTACACTAAGACTGTCCATATACCGGTATTAGCATTTGCTTTCGCGTGCGGGCTCTCTTGAGAGGTTCCCCTTTCACTTCTTCATAACCTTGATTTTATTCTCTACCTACAAGCTACCAGCCTGAACCTCAAAAACAGGTCAATAAAATGGATGAATTTAAGGCACAGACTCTTCCTCTTGTCCCGCTTCCATATTCAACTGTTCTACTCCCGGGAGTTATACGTTAGTGCTCCTTTCCTGTGCGTGAGCTCCCTCAGCTGAAATAACAAACCCTCTAGTTCGTATTTTCATATCCGACCGCAAAGACATTGCAGCAATAATATCAACCCTCACAACTGACGCCCCAAGCCCTACAATCGATGCTTCAAATCTCGCAATAGGATGTATTCCTTTAAAGCCACCCACGCTAGTTTCGCCACCCATTGCAAAAGATGATGAGGATAAAAAGCGGATAATTCAAGAGGAAGGCGACGAGGTTGAGGAGACACAGATCGCATTTCTAAATATTGATCCTTCCTCTGCAACCCCCGAGGAGCTATTCTCCCACGGAACAGTAGCACGTATCATTGGCCTTGAGGGCCATTCAGATGTCAATTCCTTCGGCAGCCCCATAGTTGGTGGTCAGAACGGGATGGCGATTGTGGTCGAAGGTATCTCCCGGTTCCGGGTAAAGCAATATCGACAGCGTACACCCTTCATTGAAGCCGATGTAGAGCATTTCAGTGATGAACCGCTAAAGGAGGACGATACGAAGACAAATTCGTTCTTTTTGCAGCTTAAATCTCTCTCCCGGGAACTTGTTGGGTTGCTGCGGATGAGCTCAAACAGGGGTGCGGGATTACCTCCGATCGTAGCGAGGAGGTTGGAGCTATTAATCGTAAAAAAAGATGCCCATGATGCCGGATCCTTGGCTGATTTTATGATTTCGGCGGTGGAGACGAGGTTGTTTGAGAGGCTTGATATACTTTCTGCCGTGGAGGTCCCGGAAAGGCTTGAGAGGGCGGTTGTGATACTTACCAGACAGGTCAATAAGATCAAGTCGATGATTCAAAAAACTAACAAACTCGGTCCAGCTATCCCGCCGCTTATTGTCATGGATAATAGAAGACAGGGGGGGTTCGGAGGCTCCAAAGGCGGGAGAAGGGGTTCTTTCGGCGGTGACCATGATGATGACGGCGAGAATGAGGAATATGATGAGTTAGTAAAGAAGATTGAATATGCGAGGCTGAGTCCGGAAGCCTTGAAAGTTGCAAGGAGGGAGCTTCAGCGTTTGAAGAGGATGAACCCTGCTCAGGCAGAATATGGTATTTGTAGAACTTATTTGGAGACTTTGACGGAGGTAAGCAGTATTTTTCTTCTTCGAGCAGTAATTCCCTCGACCGGTTAGTATATCGGGGATGTGATGGTCATTTTATCACTATCGTTCGTTGAATTCCGGTCTGTCTATCACGAATGTAACCAGTGACTCTTGGGGCCTAAGCCGGTTTCTCAAAGAGTCAAGTTGTCATTCCTCTAGGTATCGTCTTTAGTCACGCTTCTTTAGGCGTGACTTAGGTGAACGACTATACCAAAACGAGCCAGGCACCACCTCAACTACACATCACTCAAATCCCCAGTTAATTTTTTTTTTGTTTATATTGGCATCTTTGTGTAAACACTCAGTTCCAGTCTTCAAAAGCCTGAATAGCACCGGCCCAATCGTGTCCGATCAGGTTAATGAAATTGGGACTGACTTTGTTTGCGCGAAGCCCCCACCGCAAGATAACGTTTTCTTCTTCTCTGTTACTAACATATAGTAATAATAGATTCCCTGGACGATAACTACAAACGATCAACTAGATTCCACAACTTTAGCCAAAGCTCGAAAGCAGCTCGATGACGATCATTACGGTCTCGAGAAGATCAAGAAACGACTCCTCGAATACCTTGCTGTCCTTCGCCTCAAACGTCAAGCTAATGAAGCAGCTGATAAAGCACATGCAGCTTCCGACGCTGCTGAAGAGGAAGCAGGAAAGGAGGCCCTGAGAGCCAAAGCCCTTGGCTTGAAGCCTGCTCCTAAGCCTGGAAATGATGGAAGTGCCAAGCCTGAGGGAGATACCGCCACCATTAAATCAGATGAGCAACCCATAACTAAACCCAAGCGAAAGCCGTTTGTTGACAAGTCACCGATCCTCTTGCTCGCGGGTCCACCGGGAACTGGTAAAACGAGTTTGGCTAAGAGTGTGGCAACTGCGCTTGGTAGGAAGTTCTATAGGATCAGCTTAGGGGGTGTCCGGGATGAAGCAGAGATTAGAGGACATCGGAGGACCTATGTTGCTGCTATGCCGGGGTTAATTGTCAATGCGTTGAAGAAAGTTGGGGTTGCGAATCCTGTTATCCTTTTGGGTTAGTATTCCACCTTATCCCTCGTCCTGGCCCTTGCGTTTTGCATTTGCGGTGTAACGTCGATATAGGCGTTCGGGATATTTCTGATCCCGAGCGTATGGTAATATCGGGCATTGCTTGAAGATCCGGTTAAGTTCAAGTAGAATTAACAACTATTTGGATCGTAAAGATGAAATCGATAAACTCGGAGGCGCCAACCACCACGGCGATCCGAGTGCAGCAATGTTGGAAGTACTGGATCCGGAACAAAACTGGAGCTTTACTGATCACTATATTAACATCCCTATTGATTTATCTAAAGTGGTATGTTTCCCGTTTTTCCGCCCTTTAGTGCAGGCTTCTCTTTCATCTTCTCATCTTTACCCCGCTTTTCCGATCCGATTACACATGTCGAGGAAATAGAGCGAGGTCTTGTGTCCCCTTTTCTCCCTGCAATGTGGGTGTTGCTGCTCGGTTGCACGTGTTTTAAATAGGTTGTTTATTTGCGGCGGATGCTGGATTTAAATTTCCGTTTAATTTTCCGCACGCGAGCCGGGGAAAGGAGAAAAGAAGGACGGGGAATATTACCTACCGCTCTGTTTTCCTAGCCATACCCTGCCGGCCCATTGCGTGCATTTGCCAGGATTAGCCTCGCCGGACAAACGTGCGGGGGGATTTCCATTTTGCCGTCTAATTTGCTACTGATCTTTCGTGCCTTCTCACTCGACTGTGTTGTGCATGACTTTGTATTTGGGGGCTGCAGTGATTGGCTGCGGGATAATATGCTAATTGGACAATAATCACTTTCAGCTTTTTATTGCGACAGCAAATTCACTCGACACAATACCGGCGCCTCTTCTTGATCGCATGGAGTTGATTCAGCTCAGCGGATACACGTCCCTAGAAAAGATGCACATTGCATCACAATACCTGATCCCTAAGCAGTTGACATCAAATGGTCTTGGTGAGGGCCAGGTTGAGCTGCCTGACGATGTTCTTGCCAAAATTATAACATCCTATACTAGAGAGTCCGGGGTTAGAAATCTGGAGAGGGAAATAGGGAGCGTGTGCCGTGCCAAAGCAGTACAATATGCTGAGGCTAAAGACGCTGGTCAAGATGACTCGTACAACCCGAAAGTTGAGCTCTCAGAGCTCGAGGACATCCTGGGTATTGAAAAGTATTACTCCGAGCTTGCTGAGCGTAGCAATAAGCCTGGGATTGTTACAGGATTGGTTGCCTACAGCATCGGCGGCATCGGCTCAATCTTATTCATTGAAGCTGAGCATATGCCTGGCAACGGAAGACTGCAGCTTACAGGGAAGTTGGGCGATGTAATCAAAGGTTCGTCTGATGTTTTACAATATACTCTTGTCTACTACTATTGCTTCATGATCTTGATTTACTTTGATTATGTGCTGACTGTGATTGATTATCTGCAGAGAGCGTCGAGGTTGCCCTAACCTGGGTGAAAGCGCATGCCTATGTGCTTGGCCTCACCCACCACCCAGACGAGGATCTTACGAAGAATAAAAATGTGCACGTGCATTGTCCCGCCGGTGCTGTGCCAAAGGTTGGGCTCCTTCTTCCCTCGCTTGCGCTTATTGACTCGCAGTTTATCAAGTTTCCTGTTTGGCTGCTTGTGGGGGCATTGTCAGCTGACTTTTAATTTCACCACTTCAGGATGGCCCGAGCGCAGGGGTCGCATTTACGATCGCCATGATATCCATGTTTTCTGGTCGACGAGTCTCCCCCACGCTTGCCATGACGGGCGAAGTGTCTCTACGGGGGAGAGTCACTGCAGTTGGTGAGTGAGACCTTAAACATTATTCTATGGATCATCCTCATCTTTGTCCTCCCCTCTCTGTCTACAATGACTAAGAAGGGAGGTTATGGATATTGATGCGCTGCGTGTGGATGAATACCTAAACCTATTGACTAGGTGGTTGAATATGACTAACTCATCTCACGCCCCAAACAGGTGGCATAAAAGAGAAATTGATCGGTGCGCTAAGTGCCGGGGTAAAAACGGTACTTCTGCCTGCGCATAATAGGAAGGAAGTACGTGAGCTACCTGAGGAGGTCAAGAGTGGGCTGGAGATAATTTACATCCGGTAAGCCAGTCATAACAACCTAAACACTTCTCCAGTACCTGCCATGTCACGACCGACAAGCGAGAGACTTGCTGACCACAAATGTGTGTTGTTATGTAGGAGCCTATGGGAAGCGCTGAAATACGGTATGTGTTGAATGAATCTTTCCGCCACGGGTTTCTGATGATCTTGTTACTGACTTGGCTCGATTTGATCTTAGTCTGGCCTGAGTGGAGTGTCGGGGAAGACAACATGTCTTCGATTGAGAGCAGATTGTGATTATGACAACCACATATCTAGTTGGTCGTGTATTCTTAGTTTATGCAGCACAATTTTTCCATTGAATTTGATGCTTACAATTGGACATTTATTTGCAATTTTTATTTTATTTTTTTCCTCTGGATACCCTCCTATTCGTACCTCACAGTGTGATCGCAACTGCCCTCATCCCCTCCTGCGGAAGCTATTTTACCCGATATCAGTTGCAAGTCTTCCCATCCACTTCATGTATCAATTCTAGTTTCTATGCTGGCAAAGAGTCCTTTTTACATCGATCTCCCCAGTACTGCCTGATCTACCATGCGCATTAGCGAGAACAAATACGCCCCTAGTCCATAGATTTACTAAGTATTTAGTACGTAGAGTACATACATACAAAATACCTCCCTGACGCAGCCATGTAACGTGTCTGTTCGGAGGATTTCTTGGCCACGTTTTGTTCCCGCAAAGAAAAGTCTGGGGTTTCTACCTCAACTCCCTTGCAACCAACCCAACCTAGTATATATCGTCGTATCACCCCGAGCTATCAAGGTCTAGGCTGCGGTGTGCAAAGAACACACCTGTGGCAAGCGTACGGGCATGAGAAGATGATTCTCAGTCACACCAATTAAAGATGTGGCCACGATAGAAATTGCCGGTAGCCTGGCCTTTCCAACTTAATCTTTACACGCTTGACCGCAAATCTCATATGATTGCCAGCGACTCTTTTTTTTTTTTTTTTTTTTCTTCTTCTCTGTTCCTTTCTCCCTTGATCCCGTCCTCCGCTCTATAGCGGAGACAGGAAAATATGATTTTGTTCTCTGGCTGCACGTACGTAAATATTATCATTGGGGAAGGAAAAAGGCGATAAATGGGTCCGGGTTTTTTTAACAACTTTTTCGACACCCTCCGGTGGTGGCCACCTCACAGATAGAGGAAAGGGAGCGCGAGGGGTGTTCAAAAGTAATTCGAGCCGAGGAACCGATTGCGAAAAAAAGAAGATCTTCGCACAAATTCGTCGCGGCACAAGCTGGGTCTGTTTCAGTTTGTCCCTCTTCCACAATCCTCAATCTGTGAGTGATTTTTCATGAAATTTTCCTCCTGTATGAGGGGGGTGCCGCTGGGCGGAAATCATCACAACGCGGAGGAGGGATCAGGGAGAGACAATAACAGAACCCGGTGATTCCCCAGATCCTTCCCCATAATGATTGGGGAGAGGGGGGGGAATCTCCTCCCCCCACCCCCCCCCACACACACCCCGTCGCCGCCTCCCCGCTCTGTTTTGCCTCTCGGTTTCCTTTTTATATTTGTTTTATTTTGTTTCTTTGGGAAACATTTGAGCAATAATATGGTTCAAGGGGTATCTTCCTGTCTTTTATTTTCTTTTTTCTGCTTTCAGTTGACAGCAGACTAGATCCTGGGTAGCATGCCGCCAACTTCCGGGCCGCCCTGTGATCTCCAAGTCTCCGAGCGGCGGAGTTCCGGAAGTTAGGTGTAGAAATTTTGAGACCTCGGGGGTCCACATTGCCCAACATCATAAAGCCACACCAGGGGGAAAACCTGGGCGAGTGAGTGACTGATTGATTGCTATGTAAGGCAATCCACCGCTCTCATTGTAATGTAGGTAGACCGAGAAGGTATTGGGTGGCTTCCCCTTTGCTGCTCATGATGACGATACGTATTCGGCGTGTGATGGGTAAATATTTTTTTACTTTTTTCGCGGATCAGGAGAGACCTGCTTCCTCCCGCCGAAGCAGGGGAGTGTAGGTAAGGTGTAGGTACATGCCTATTCAGACGTGATTGTAAAGTTGTGATATGTATGTAAGTCCATGTTCGTATGTAGCCAGCCATCATAAACCAGCCAATATGTATGGGAACCTCCGCCACCACCCACCACAGCCCACCTTATTTTCTCTCGAAGTTCGATCTCGGATCGTGTGCTAGTGATAATGTAAGACATTTCCTTGTGTGGGTTGTATGTGCTGTGCGATAAATACCTATCAACTCGGACGACCGAACTGATATGTTGAGATGAAACCCTGAATTGGGCACCTGGTACGTGACACGGAGGGAAACATCATGTAGTGACAACGGGCGTGCTTGTGATACTGGCCCAGAGGGAATCTTCTTCCTCGTGTTAATGGTACATATGTATAATGTATGCCTAGATACCTCATGGCCAGCCAACGTATGGAAGCAAGGGGATGGCGAAGTGTAAGCACCTTTGAACACCCCCGGGAAAATGATTTCACGGGGTGGGAAATTCAATTCCTAGCCCCAACTAAATGTATCTGGCCCTATGTTTATCTACTAGCCGCATCCTGAGCAGAAAAAATAAAATAGATAAATAAAAGGAGCGAATCATGACTCTCACTTTCTCCTGGTATCGATTCCCAGGACCCAGTTTTTTTTTTTTTTTGCCCGACTGGGTAGCCATGAGAAAAAAGCCTGGGAATGTAGAGAGCATGCAGTTGACGAGGCTAGAAAAACCTAAAGTGCACAAGGCTCAGATGGTGGAATAGGATATCGGGCAAAAAGCCGCGGAGAAATTTTATTCTTCGATGAATTAATTAAAGGAAATCTCCCTTCTTTTGCTCCGCCAGCGGCTTAAGGGCACAAGACGCCCTAGGAAGGGGTGGGTCTAGATAAACGGCGGCGTTTTTTCTTGGTGGCCATCAGGAAGACTGCTATCTCTGCTTACATTCAGGTTCCCTTGGCCATGTATCTCTTTTTTGTTTATTCCTTTCTTTTCTTTTTCTCTCTCCCTCTCTCTCTGCTTTCTTCCCTTTAGGTGTTCGGGCTGATCATGCCACAATTTTTTTTTCCCTTTCCCCACACATGTCGCAATGGGAGAGAGGGGAGGATGCTGGGACGGGAACGGTTTCGGGTATTGATTGATGCGTAACCATTATTTTGCGTCTCCAAGAGATGTGCTGCCACCCAAAACCCAGAGCAAGCAGAGGTACGGTCCAGGGTAGTAAGTGTAGGTGGGTAGGAAGGAGGATCACTACATGCAACTACCCTACCTGTAATCTCTTGCTCTCTTGCTTCCCCACTCTCAGGCCCTGCCCTATACAGTACCTATGTAGGTACGTACCTATATGTAAGAGTGGAGTACCTATATGTAGGAGTGGAGTACCTACATACATGTCCTATCCCTCGTCCTATCATAAATTCCAAGCAGTGTTACTCTACCAGGGAAAGGGAAGTGCCAGCTGTTAACGCCATTGGAGGAGAGACTCGCTTTGCTTGTTGACCGATACCTCAGTTCCCTTTTATATATTAGCTTGCTGGTAGTTTTCGGCTATATGAAGCGAACTTTGGTAGCGGGCTCGGAACAATTATACCTATCTCCAGGTATGGTAAAGAAGTAAAGTGGTAGAGGTGCAGTCCAAGTTACGGCTCAAGATCAAGATAGGATGCTAGTAAGACCCCAACCAACAACATCGACTAAAAGTTAACCTCCGTCCGGATCCTTCAGGCTTCAACAAAGTCTACCTAAGGAACTAAACAAGAGTCTAGGCTGATAAGCATGTGAATTTTCCGTCCCCTCTTCACCGGACCCCAACCTAACCTTGCCACGGGCAAACTGCGGGGCAAAGATGGATGGGCGGATGTGCATCGGTACACATGTACCTAACTAGAGTACCAACAGCAACAGTTTGATAGGTGCTCTAGGCATTGTTTAGCTAGCAGAAGGTTGAAAGGCACCGGTTGTCTACCTCTTGTCGGGAACCCGACCGCGGTGTGGGATGTAGAATAGGCACATATACATGGAGCACTCTACATGGCACCTACTTAATAGTAGGTGTCCTACATCTTTCCCAGCCTAATGGTTACCTATATAGCGGACTCTAACTTCATTGCGGTGTGTACATAATACGTTGCACTCTAGTCACTTATCGAAGGCCTGTAAGATTTGACTACTCCAGAGCGGGAGCTCCAAAGCTTGAAACCATCTTATCCTTGCCCAGTTATGAACTATATGCTCAACCTCATAGGCGAATCCGCTGTGGTAACGGTAGGTACGGAGTAAGTGCCGCTGCTATGCTTGCGCTTTCTTCATCCTGTAATTTTGGGTCCTATGGAAAGAAAAAAGAAAGAAAGAAAAAAGTCATTGACGGAAAAATACGCACAAAAGCGTCCTAAGACACGAATGAATAAATTCCAGAAACGGGGTAAAGTCGTGAGAGTAGAAGAAAAAAAAAATGCAAAAATCTGATAGATGACATCCCCGAGAAAAGCCCCTTGCAGTTGGTTCGCAGTGGGTTCTCTACATACGCTGGTTCGCCTTTGAATGGGTCCGTGAACAACGCTCTTCGGAGCATACTTAAGTAACAGGGCAATAAGCAATTGATCTTGCCTGATCCATACGAGCATCTTAATTGGCCCTTTTGATATCAAGTTTGACACACAGAAACACAGACGCGCGTATATATGATGGCCCTTCGCGTGCTCGGATTATATCGTTCCGAAACTGGGGAAATGATCGACTGTCAAGGCTCCTTTTGATAGTTTACACAATTTTAGCGAGAGCTAGGAATCAAATACTTCGAGTTCCTACATCAATATATGAGCGATATGAGCGATATGAAAATCATGGGTGAATATATATAGGTGGATAAGAAGGGGGAAAAGTAAAAATGGGAAAGAGAAAAAAAAGAAAGAAAAGGGAAGGGGGGGTGGATGAAATAAAGACCGAGCCTGTTATTGATATTAGTCCGTATTAACTACTAGCGTGTCGTAATGGAAATTCTCAACTGAGACAGAACTTTGCCATTCATTTCATCAAAGATTAACCTGGGTCCGGGTCCGGTGCCGAAAGAGTTTCGGGGAGAGGGCTTCGGAAACGATAGGCTCAGGATTCCGATCCGAGAGCGGAGCATATCACAGGAAAAGGGTACTTTCGGTGTTAGGCTGACCTCCCCTCCGTTGCAGAGCAGGACGGGCACATAAACCTCGGGGTGGAGGTGCTCTATCTCACCAAACCTCCGCAGTGCAACCTCTGTTTGCCCGCGTATCGAAGGCGCATACATGCCATGGCAAAAGGTAAGCGATCGGATATGATGATCGTCGTTGATATGATGCTCTCATGTCGCCTCGTATAGTTCATCCGCCCTCATCTCCTGCAGTGTTCGGTGTTATATACGGTTTTTATACGAAACTCATGATTACATTGAGATCCTGAAGGCAGAGAGGGTACTGTATGGTAAAATGTAAAATGCGTTTTTTCCCCTGGTGTCTCACATGTTAGATAGAAACTCGTAAAGCTTGAGTAGACATATCTTTTACATAAGCTGTAAATAAACCTTACTCAGTACAGAGCATTTACGTACGTACATGTAGTACATCATACCATACTAACCTACTACACCATACTTGGACCTCGGATACCCTCAACACCATCCCCGAGGTTGTTGGGTCATCTTCTTCTGCGGCTCTGTCCACAGTCCCGGCCGGCGGGAGAATCAATAAGGGTGGAAACATAATCGGGGGCCTAGAGAAAAAGAAGGGGAGATGGAAGAATGGGAATTTTTTGGAAAGCCAATAGTGATCAAATGATCTACTGAGTTGAATTGCATCTGGTCTTTCACTTTCCTTTTTCTCCCTTCCTTTCCTTCAGTTCTCCGGGCTTTTTTTTTTGCTTGACCACAGTCCATTTTTGATGCTCTGCCGGTACGTCGAGGAAGATCCAACAAATGATAAGATGTGTCGTTACGAGTCACGACTTCTTAAAGACACACCAACACCGGGAATAAGTCCGTCCTGTTTCGGAATGTCAGATTCAGTCTGTAGCTGTGTATCGTAGGGCTGTAGCTTTGCCAATTCGTCACAACGACATCCATCTCCCATCTCCCGCTGTTGCGTCTGTTTCCAATCGGGGACAACCTGACTGGGGCTAGAGACCTCCACTCTCCCCACCACCACCAAATATCATAATCTCATACCGTGGGTGAGCTGTGACCCTTTTGTAAATGCGCTCAGGGATCACCCGACTGGCAACGGAGAATTCATTCGGTGGTAGCGATGGTTGACAAGAAAAAAGCGATCGTCTATTCCGTCTGGCTAGTTTTGTTTGTTGGCTTAGTCTTGTTTCCTTTCTGGGGCATTCCTCATCACGAAGTGGGACTACGCTAGCTACTACCCGTGGAGAGTAGAGTATGTACCCAGACATACCTAGTGAATCACTGACATTGACTGAGCCCTGATCCTCCATTTGCTTTCTTTTTCTTCCTCTTACGCCGGCCTTATTGTGCCAACTGTGTCGTCCGCTAATCTCTCAAGCCGTCGATCGTTGATTTGTTTTGTTTTCCCTGCCTGGCTTCCGGCCCCAATAGCACACAGTAACTGTGTCATCCCACGCAGCCCGTTGCTACACTCATTTCTGCTGAATCTCGATCCAGTTCGAAGGAGGTATTCTTTCTTTGCTTCTGCTGCTTCTTCTTCTTCTGGTTCTTCTTCTCCTCCTGCTCCCCCTGCTCCTCCGTTATCATCCATCCATCATCCTCAGCCCCCGTGTACCTAGTGGGCTAGTATCTTTGTTTCGAGTACGTTTATTGTTTTGTGTTTGTTTTGCTTGCACAAGATAACACTACACATTTCATGACATCCTGATTCAGGAGTGAGGGGATATCAGAGAAGATAGGTAGAGGGAGGGAGGGAGGGGGGTAACAGGTCTCATTAGCGGATATCAAATGCTCTAGGCACTATTGTAGGTAGCAAGCACTATAAGGTACATACTCACCTAGGCAAGCCAAGTAGCCTGTAAGGTAGGGGGTAAACTAAGGACATACCTCAAGAATTGACGCTACGGTCGAGTAGAGTAGACTACAATACTGACAGCGGTAGTAGCAGCTCCATTTTATTACGTTCCCAAGGAGAGAGTGTGTGCACATATCAACAACAACAACAGGTATTGTATCATAGAGTCAAGGTAAAGTAGAAGCCTGAACAATTTTCTGCGCACACACACACACACACACACCGCACGCACACACGGGGTAGCCCCGACACGTAAAAATTAGATTTGCGGGGGGACAATGATAGGCCAGGTTTAGGGTGAAGTCAGTTGAAGTGCAGCGTCGGTTGCCTGCACGAGTCTTGTCGCCAACGACCATCAACGAACAGCAGAAGCTAAACTGTTTCCGATATCATAGCAAAGAGAGAGTCCAAGAGAAGAGAGCTTTGTTGAGAGAGAGGACCAGTGCTTATTACTTCGTTGTGGGTGCTGACAGGACTGATTGTGATGAGAACGCTTACCTACCTACCTGCGTGCTGATTGAGGTCAGAGTGATAGATGACGATAGAATCATATTTGGTATTCTTCGACTCTCCTAATCCTGTGTGGACCACCTATCCTTTTCTCTCATTGATTGATTACCAGAGATCAGAGGACGTCAATTAATTGCAGCTCGCTCGTTAGCCTTCAAACGCCGTTTCCCTGGCCCATCACCACATCTTTCGGCCCATCTTCCCCCAGTCAATCCTTCTGCCCGACATATTTACCTACATGTAGTCCCACACGTCCCTATATTCTCTCACACCCTCTCCCACCCGCCCGCTTTGTTCCGTTGAGTAGGTAGTCCTAGTTTTACTCTTGTTGCCTATTTCTTGAATCCTGACTGTTGCTACTGTGGTGGACAACTAACTCAAATTATTCCTTACCTATCTCTACTACCATCCCTTCTCGCAATCCCAAATCCCACCCCAATCTTCATCCTTGAAGTATCATAAATTCTCCTTTTTAGAACCTTTTCTTGTCGGGGACTAAAAGCAACGCTAGACTTTTTCTCTTCAAGGTCAATTTCAATTTTACGCGCCATCCTTCGATTCATCCGTTCACCCTCCGCCACTACCTTATTACTACCGGCCCACTCCACCTATTCGAAATTTCTCTTTTTGTGCCTTGATAATCTTTTCCCTTTTCCCTTCGCATGTTAGGTATGTGTGTCGCTCCTGGTTTGTCCAGGCACGGTTGACTGAGATGCGGAGCGAAGGCGAACGTTATATGTATGCTCACATGTTCCTCATCAGACTCCACACCCTCCTGAGCCAAATCTCCCTGCTTTTCGCTACCGATTAAACCCGCACTCTGTTACATACGTTACCAACCAGCTTGTTGATCTCATCTCTTTTTCTCTTACGTCCCATGCTGAGGTCTCTTACTGTACCCGTCGCCCTGTCACTCCTGCTTCTCGATTAGCATCAGAAACTGCCGCCTTTAAAAATTTATTATTACAACCGTTTCCGTTCTCTGATCTAAGGGAGAAAAGAAAGATAAGAAAGGAAAGGGAAAGAGAAAGAAAAAAGAAAAAATATCAGAAACAAAAAGTGAAGAAGGAAAAAAAAAAGTACTTCCTTTCTATCTTACCTCCTACCTATATGCAAGCTCCCATGCAATCCTCTTCCCCCCGACCTCCACCGGTATACTCTTCGTTCGGAGAACGTCGATCCATATCACACGATTTAGCTAGGTTCTCTCTCGACCTGGGCCCGGCCCGCCCTGGTGCCTCACGACCAGCTCATACGGTGCCTTATCCTTCTCCGCCAATGTCGCATTCCCCTCCTCCCATCAATCCATTGTCTCCCAAGCAACAGGATGCTCGCCGAAGGCCTTCTAACCCAGTAACTCTACCCTACGATACACAGGGAATGCAAGGGCGAGCCCAGGAACAGCTTACTTACTCCCACGAACAGCACCAACACCATCTGCAAGGCTCAATCAGTGCGGCAACAACCCCGTCTTCAGAGAACGAGAAGTTCCCTACGCCGTTCCCATCAGCTACTAGCAACGGGGACAATTCATATTCACACCTGACTCAGATCTCCGCAACAGCTCCAGGGAGCCAACGGTCACCATTCGCTACACAGCCGCCGTTTCTACCTCCACAACTTCCAAGACGAACAAAATCGCATGTTGCCTCTGCGTGCGTCAATTGCAAAAAGGCACATTTGGCCTGTGACGGTACGTTTGCGCATTTTCAGATATTTCTTTCTCCCATTGGATTCCCAATTTGTTTAATTTCATTCCCTTGTTTTGGATATAAACATGATGTTTCGCCGGGAGGGGGAATATTTGGATATTTTTTCCGGACCCGGTGCCTCGGCGTGGCTTGCTTACTTGTGTCGCTTGCTGTCGCTTTCCGGCGAACTCTATTTTCTGGGGGGGTGTGGGAGGCTTGCCGTCTCAGGCCCAGAGTGAAATTGAGATCGAGTGGGAGTTGTCCTCGGGATATCGGCGGTTACCCCATGTGTTCATCCGATAATTGAATTCAGGGGGGACTTTATCCGATTAATTACGCGAGATGGGAATTTCACTCATCTCTCTATCCCCGAATCCTTTGTTCCGTTTCCTTTAGTTTCTTATCGGCCAGCGAGCCGCTATCTTCGTTTCCCTGACTTTTAATTTCTTCCCACCCCCGTTTTTTTTTTTACCATTCTGGCTGGCACGCGAGATGTATCAGGGGTATTGATAACTTGGCGTCACATGACTCAAAGTGCAGGACCTTAGCCGATGCTTGTTCTATTGCGTTGTTATGTAACGGTTTCAGTTTTAGGGGGGCTGAGTGATACTTGGTGAAGATGCTAACTTCAGTGGCGCATTAGTTCGACGACCTTGCCCTCGTTGTGTCAGTCTTGGCAAGCAGGTATGTCTATTCGCCAAAAAAAAAAGAAAGAAAAAAAAAAGGGAAGAAAGAAAGAAAAAGGATATATCTAGGAGCTAACTGTGTTTTAGGACAGTTGTAGGGATGTGCAACATAAAAAACGTGGTAGACCAAGATTGCGGGATGAGAGAACTCACAGCTTCGAGGTCGGGCAGATTGGTTCAATGCAATCGCACAGAGCGGACAATATTGTTTCACCTCTTTCATCGCCTACTGCGATTCCAGTACCGTACCGAGCGGGCACTCACCGTGTGTTGAAATCGCAGGGAAATGACTCTTCGCGGTTCAGGAGAGCCTCACTTACACCTCGTGAGGAAACATTGGGTGGTCAAAATGGGAGCTATTTTGATGACAGACCATCCCCCATAACCCCCAGATTTAATTTACCATCACCGGTTCCAAGTGCAACCGCGTATCTCACGACTGATCTAGTTGTCGCAAAATCAACACAAAGTGTGCATGAGCTCCTTGGATACACTGCCGCTGAATTGAACGGGGTACGGAGTCTGTTTGATATTGTTCTTTCAAATGACAGGGATAAGTTGTATCGCCTATCCAGGAGGATCCAGGAGGAGGTGTCCGAAAGGGGGCCAAATTATCTGCCACCTTTATCATCTCATTCTGTTTACGCAGCTATTCAGAGTGTTACCCAAGATGACATACCAGCTGCCATCCAGGGATCAAAGGATTTGCAGGAGACCCTGCACCTGCGTCATCCGGACGGACGTTATCTTCGTACTCGGGTTCATATAAATCTTGCGAAGACGAGTGTATTCTTTGTGGTTGTCGTTTTCTCCTTATCGACTGGCATCCCGCCCCCACTTCAGTTCAATAACCAAGCAGCTCCCTTTCAAAACCAGGAACGAGTCCACACACCGGGCCACTCCATCCCCCCAATTGCTTCACCGCCATTTATGGGCCCTTCACAACAGCGACTTCAAGGCGAACCTTCAGGCCCACAATCGCCGTACTCGCTCCATCCACATATGGCCCTGCGCTCGCCAATCGATTCACGCCCAAGAACGATGCAATCCGACTTCCCTTCATTGGCTCAGTACGCCAATGCTTCTGCGCCATCTCCCGGATTCCCTCCTGTCAGACGACCGGTTTCTCCAGCTTCAACAGGGACTGTATATGAGAACTCAGAGCCTCCAATCAATCTCCAGCTACCACCTTTACAGTTGAAAAGAATAGAATCGAATGGAAATGAATGGGATAGGGGCCATTTGAGTACCTCAAATGATAGACGACAATCGGACGGCAGCACACCAAGGCGTGAGCGGATTGATGTCCATGAGATGCTAGAATAACATCTTGTGATACCGAACTGCAGTTTCCAAAAGAGTTCGGCTTTCATTTTGCGTTTTTGTTTATTTATTTCAATTTCTGTTAATCTGGGAAAGGCGCTTAGTGGGTTGTGGTGTTGACAATGCGGCTTTTGGAGTGGGTTCATTAACTTTCGTTTGGGGTTTGGGGGGGGGATAGCTACTGTGCAGGTGAGCGCTGGGTTTGGGTTGCTTGAGGCTGGGGGGAAACAAGGAGGAAGAAGTAGGTAACGAGAACCTACCAGCACGGAAAGAGATCGATTTTTGCATAGTCAGCAGTCGCTGATCGAGTTTCCCTTCCCGGGATGCACGGCTACTTCGCATCTCATCCAATCTATGCATGCGGGGGAAACACTCAAATGGAATTGCGACCGGCGGCACCAAGAGATGAACCTTACAGCGTGGCTGGTTGGTGTTGGTCATTATTACCGACCACTGCAATATGTCTAGACGAACGAAAACGAGTGCGGTAATAATAGGATATTCGGGACGTGGTCCAGCCTTGAAGAAGCAACCGGGGAGCAAGGAAACCCCATGCGCATATATTTCAATCCGTTTCCCCGAGAAAGAATGAAGAGGTGGAAGGAAACCATGCGATTGGTGGTAATAGCGGACAGA
The DNA here is from genome assembly GCA_024713755.1 of Morchella sp. 2018-W16. NCBI lineage: Eukaryota > Fungi > Ascomycota > Pezizomycetes > Pezizales > Morchellaceae > Morchella > Morchella sp. 2018-W16. The sequence goes on along the minus strand of JAMGYY010000001.1, from coordinate 3,498,267 downwards.
CGGGACCCTGAATATTGTACGATTATAGCGGGAGTTGCTGTTATCGTTTCTATCCTTTTTGTTTTCTCTGATTAAGTTTCTCTTCATATTTTATTTCCTATTTCACCGGATAGTTAGCCTACAATGGGAATCGGCGATAAAGGGGTTGGGGGTACAAAAGATGTGTTAATGGAGAGAGGGTCGGGTATGATATCGAGGTACTATTTTTCTTCGTGCTAAATTATTTTGAGGATTTTCTTAGTTTTATCCGAATTTTGTATGGTACTGCCAATTGGCTGAGGTTCAATTTGATGAACTAGCTATCATGGGGTTTAAGGTTTTTTTTTTTTTTTTTTGACATTCTTCCCTTCTCTTCCTTTCCTTCTTTTCGTTGGTTTCTTGTACTTCTTTAAATGGATTTGAATATTTTTCTATCTTTTTCTTATATTCTTTTTTCTTCTGTCGATAACCAGGGTTGTTTCGATTTCGAGCATATGTATATATGCATCTACCTTCTCATTCTTCCTCTTTTTCCTTTAATCACTTTCGCTTCTTTTCTTCTATTCCTTCTTCTGGGTTATATGTATTTATTGTTTTGTCGATGTTGTTGATAGGAGGTTGTAGGATAAAAAGTTGGGGGCGTGTGGTTCTTTCTTTGTACTGGCTGCATGATGCGCAGCCAGTTTGTGGCTCTTCTTCTATCTTCACAGGGTGAAGATGTCTCATAGGGAATTGGAATACTGGAGTTTTGAATTTTGACCTTTGTGCGCTCTCCGATCGGTGATGTGCGGGAAACAAGGGCGTGCGTGGTGGTGGTGGTGGGGGGGGGGGAGTTTGAGCACACTAGCTAGTCCGTCGTGATCAGGCGCCTGACTTGTATTCTGTGGAGTAGTGACCCGGCCGGCAGTGTGCAAGGCGGGTGTAAATAAGCACAGTTGCAAAGTGACCACTACAATTGAACCTATTTTTTATTTTTATTTTTACTTCCCCGGCCAATGGCATTATAGCATAATAATATACATGTAGCATGGAGGTAATTATAACCCCACTATAGAATATGTGATGCGATGCAGCACGCCTAATGAGATAGATTACTGGGTGGATACATCATGTAGACACCGGGTCAAAGTAAATTTAGGTATGCTTCCATGGTCATGGCGCATACATAGAGTGTGGCATCTGGCCTGGTATATATCTGTAGCATTGACAGTTCAGTTGCTAATCAATGGAGGATGTACCCCCTTGCTTTGTGTTATTGCGACTAGGTACCTTGATGTGACAGCTCTGTATTTAAGCTTATTCTAGGGCAGTGGTGAGAAGGGCGATCGATACATGAACTAGCTACGCACAGTCACGATATGGCTGCACCGCCAACTCTAAATACATGTATATGTAATGTAGTGGGAAGAGGTGAAAAAGAAAATACAGGAAAGAAATACCACGGGAACCCGAACCAGCACGCACGGCAGCAAGAAAGCCCAAACCAAAGTAAAGAGAAGACAAAGAAAAGGGCAAGCACAAGGAGAGGAAAGACTCGTTGCCCTCACTACCCAATCGGCACCATCTTTTTCTTCTTCTTGGACCTCTCCTTTTCGCCCTTTGTCTTGAAGTCCCTCCAGCTATTGATTCTCTGGTCCCTGGTCTCTTCCCAGGCAACCTCATTCTCCCTCTTCCTCTTGCGGGCATCCATCTCCTCCTCCACCTTCCTCTTTTCCCTCCCCTCTTCTGCCAGCTGCGCCTTGAGCTGCTTGCGTTTCCGCAGCTCGTTGTCGATCAGCACATGCTTTGTCTTCTCCCGCCACTCCACGGCGAACTCGTCTGTCGTGAGCTCGGGGTTGTCGACGGTCCACTTCTTCTCCCGGATGAGGAGCATGCGGGCATCTGCGATCGCCTCGTCGAGTCGCTCGCGAAGCTTCTCGTCCATCAGCACGCCCTGCGCCTTCTTGAGACGGTCGAAGGCGTCCGGGGCTTGCGGGTTGGATGTCTTGTCGGGATGGATCAGGAGCGACTTGCGCCGGAATTGCGCTTTGATGTCGGACTCGGGCACTCCGGGTTTGAGGTCGAGGATGGCATAGCTGTGGAAGTGGGGCTCGTCAGTTTCTGTGCTGTCAGAGGGTTTCGAGGGATGAAAAAGAGGGGGGGGGGGGGGGGAAGGAGACTTACGCGTCAAGTTTGAAGGCATTTAGGATTCCTGTCAGTAAAAGAAAAAGATTCCTGTCAGCATTTCTGCTCTAAAGTCACTAGTAAATGGGGGGTAGCATACGGGATATCTCTGCGTCCTGTTTAATAGCAGTGTCAGCATCCGAACGTATGTAAGAGCTTTCTATTCTTCTTCTCGCCCCCCTTTCTTCTTCTTCTTCGTCCCCTACTACTATTACTTAATCTAGGGAAGGGGAGGGGAGAGGGGGGCGTAATGCTACACACCTTCAAGTACTCGGAAGCCTCCTTATCGAGAGCTGCCAACAGATCTTTATCTTCAACGCTATCGTCGGCCATGGTCAGGGTATGAATGATATTAGTAGACTGCGGGTTGCGGGCTACGGAAATTGTGAATTATGGGGGGGGGGGGGGGAAATACAGATAGCGAGAAACGTCTCAGCGCGTCAGTGTTCCTGGCTAAGCTCGACCCGAAATCAAACACCGGACTTCCCAGTAGTCGAGTGATTAGTAAGAGGCCTGTGTAATATGTCTGACAATAACCCTAACCCTATATGATTATCATGATTCAACTCAAGTATACATGTATCCATGTTTTATAGGGTGTGGTGGATCAAAGCAAAGGTTCCGAGTTGGGGGGGGCCGTGTTTCTGAAGATCAATTCTATGAAACATTTCATATCGACTATAGGCATAATTGAAGTGCTTTAGATGGGGGAGAGGCCTATTTTCCTATTTCTGACACTTGTTGTGCTGCAGGTACAGTACGTACGGGTTGCGTGTGGTGTTGCAGGTGCGGTTGCAGCTTGTGCATGAACGAAACAGAATCAGAAACAAGGGGGTGGGGAGGAAAAGAATTAAGAAGAGGGCATTTTTGGTGGTGATATTTTTTTTTTTATTTTTTTTCATTTTCCCTTGTGAGACTTCATCCCTTAATGTGACCCGGCAGAAGACGGGCCGGACCGACCGGCCAGGGCGGATAGGGCAGGATCGTGCGACGGTGAGAATCTGTGATCTCCGCAAACTTTATATTTTCCCAGGATCGGGAATTTTGGGGTGGGGGGTGAGGGGAATGCGGGTTTGGTTGGAGAACTGTGGGACGGTGAGACAAAACGGTAATTAAGCACGTGTGTATGATATATGATGAATCCTGCGTAAGCTCAGTCGATATGCCAATTTTTTTTCCCCCCGCTGGAAGTGCGGCCAAGGTGCATGGGGGGCTGGAGGTTCGAGGCTCGAGGTTGGATGATGAGGGAGGGGTCCGGAACATATGTACATCGATTATGCGGGCAAATACTCGACCGTGTTGATCGATTCTAGTGGCACCGGCGAATATCAGTGGTTAATGGAGCCGATTATCTACATATGTAGTTATCGATCTCGAGTAGGTACATATAAGTAGGTACGTCTGCCCTATGCCACTTCTGATTAACGATATACTTATGTTAGCACTGTCTTAGTATGGACTCGAGCTTCTATAGCTATATCATAACACGGGTCTGAGACCAAGTGGGTACAGGAAAGACACACCAAGTACAATTGTACTGGGCAGTACTCACTGCATGCAGTAAGTACGACATTAGATGGCAATACCCACATACATGAATTTACCCACTCCATGTACTTACTGGTCACTCACTCACTAGATAGAATATGTACCTGACTGGCCGTTGCTACATCTGACCACAACCCGGTATACATATATGTGTAAGACTGTCGGTCAGTGGATGCATATAGCCTATAGCCATCTTATCGTGCATCCCCAGATCTAGGACGTGCACGACATTCATAGAGTGAGTACGTGTTTTATGTATGGTGGGGCCAGAATCAGTACCCGAGTGATATATCATGATCCACTCTCAGTTGCCGTTGTTGCTGATCTGATCTGATCTGATCTGGTATTCGGAAATGCGCTAGCACAAAAGAGATGTGGGCTAATCCAAGTACGGACTACGTCGACATGTTGAGATTCTCCCACCCCCACCAATCAACGTTGGTGTCCTTCTATAGATCTTCGTCCCAGTTGGGGTTGGGGTAAAGGATGGGATCTACGTGTGGCCAGCAAGCCACCTGTCATATCAGGACGGCAACAACTAGCTACGTCTGCAGCTTCCCAATTAATAATCAATAAAAAAAAACATCCACGGTTAATCCAATGAGCAGCTCACTGTCGTGGAAACACTCACTTCATGGGTAATCACTCGGGAGAAACAGGTATTTTCTGGCTGTTGTTGTTATTTTGTTGTGGATTCATTGATCAAGTGTTTTTTGTCTGGTTGACTGATTTATCGATTGATAAAGTAGTACTTTGCCCCCCGCCCCCTCCGCCTTCGGTTTGGTTGGTATATTGGCCCTCTCAAAAGCAGTACACGGAAAATTCACCAGATACCCGAGTCAATGACAATGACGACATATCTCTATCAGAGTTTTGTTCCAGGTTCCAATTTAACCTCCGGACCCCGCCCACATCATACCCCACTATACGGTTTTTTCAAGGTGCTATACTTGCAAAAAAAAAAAAGCCCTCTCTCCTCCCTAGCCAGAGTTCCCACGATATTGATCCTAAGTCTACCGGTACCATCGCGCGACGATATCGATATAAAGCCCATCTCGATCACCCCCCACCACCCCCCGCGTTAGAAGGAAGCCATGTGCATCACCAAAATAACCCACCAAGTCTGCGGCCACTTCTACACGAGCTACGTCCAAAACTCCACCGCATGCGCCTACGAGACCCACGAGGACCGGGCCAGAAAGAACGTGGTCCACGGATGGAACGCCCAGATCTGCTGGGACTGTGGCCAGCGCCTCTTCAATGTGGCCCTGGTGCCGGAGGTTACGGAGTGGCTGGAAAACATAAAGGAGGGCGTGCCGGGGGGGGATGGCGGAGCGGAGAAATCGGCCGAGGGGGGCAAGAAGGGGAGGAAGGGCATTTTTGTTGCGCTGCCAAGACTGGCGCTGCTGGGGAGAAGGAATAAGGCCCCGGATCAGGAGGGGGGGAGGTCTGAGAGAAGAGGAGGAGGGGGCATTTTTGGTAGGTCTAGTGCGTAGGGGGCTAGATGGGGGAGACATGTTGAGCTACTAGTACTAGTGCTTGTGGTTCGCTTTGGGGACTGGCTGTCCGTGTGTTTTTTATATCCAACTAGAGTCATAGGTCATATATAGTGACCAGTATTATCATAATTAAAGGATGCAGTCTTCTATGTATTACTTGCTCTCTGAGAAGGGTTCAGAGAGCCGACAACTTAATATGGCGATAGAAGGTCCTCGCCACCTTCCTAAGATGAATCATTCATTGGCTTGGCTTCTGGGGGTGGGAACTCCATAGCTACATGTATGTATCTAAATTCCACGGATCCATAGTAGACAGTGCACTCCTGCCTGTTAGAACCACATCAGCGTTTGATCCTGTATGGGAATCTGATTTCGATAGCCCTGAGCATCTTTAACCTCGGCCCAAGAATTCGCACTGTAGTCCAAACTAGCTTTTGGTGTAGTATCCATCTTGTGTGGTGGGGGTGGGGTGCGTCGGGAACCATTAGTATTGGGGATTAACAACGCGGTTCTGGTTGGGTGGAGCGGAGTTTTCAAAGCGAGAGGCTCTAGCTGACCTGCCTTTAATCCCGCTACCACCCGCGTCGGCATTCACTACAGCTAGACTTGGATTCTCATGCTCACCACCACCGGAGGGTGGTAAGATAGATGGCATCCTGACTGGACGTTTAATATTATATATCCCCGCCAGACCGGCCATCACTGTTCCAGATAAGGAATGGGGCGTGTTGGGGTTCATATATGGGTGTGTGTGTGCTGCGGTATGGTATTTGTACCCTTCTCAGGAGATTGTTTGTTAGGTTTCTTTGAGTCATCTGGCCTAACTGCTACAACTCCTACGAAAACCTACTCAGAAGAGAATGGGAGGGGACAAATCGGCTCTTTGGGCGGGACGGGACACATTTGGCGTGGAGGAGCTGTGGGTTAGTTTTTGTTCTTGGGGGTTGGGTCATGGAGCCTCACTCTTGGCGTGAGTGATTTCTCATGAAGGGGGGTGGGTACGGTGTGACAATAGATTTTTAATTGGTCTCGGAGCCACTTACATAAGTAGTTACTCTGACCCTGGGGGGTAGCTCGTGCCCGTCCCCGGCAGGCGTAGGGTTGGAAGCTTCATAAGTTACGCCCAAAGCATTGGCACTCGCACGGGTCTAGCATAATGCCCATGTAGTGTATCAGGACCTACATAAGTACATGTATATAGTACGGTTAGCTTCCCTTATAAGGGTACCTACTCCAAGGATACTCGCCCTATGAAGAGGAGCCCGGTCTGCAGGCTACATCCTTTAGTATGGAGGGGTAATGGTAGGTACCCACATCTTCACTCTTTTACAGTTTCGTGGTGTGTTACCAGTGGCCTTTGCATGGGGGTCAACTGGGACCCTTCGCTGGGGGTTCTGCCAAATGGGTGTGTGTGGCTGAACTTTCTACTTGAAAGCCTAACCCTGGGTTATTTGTAAGGGTCTGCTCTCTCTAGCTGCTATAAGGGTGCGGCCTCGCGGTTTTCGTATCCTTTGAGGGAGACCGACTGTAAAGGGCTTGGGGCAGAGATGTAGAGACTATCACTGGGGGATTGAGAGGGGGGTGGGTGCCCGCAGTTCTGGTGCGTGGGGGTGAGATGCGCGTTGGCTTTGGTTGGGTTGGTGAAGCGGGGCAGCGGTGTGGTGGTGGTGGTGGTGGTGGTGGTGATGGCGACGATGGGTAGGTGATGGTGGTAGCGGTGTGTGAGTGGGGGGGATAACGGTGCTGAGATTGTTGGTGATGGCACCAGTGCTACACATTAGTGTAGTTCCTGGCAAAGGTGCTGATTGTAGCGGTGGTGGCAGCCACAGGAAGGAGGAGAGATGTGGGGGAAGGAAGGAGGGGTAAATTAAGGTCGTCTCCCTACTTTGGTGGGGCATCATGCGTTATCACTCGACCCAAATTCGGAACGACGTCATTAGTTGATCTGGACTGCTGCTATTGGATGGCACCGCCAGAACAACCACAATTAAATGTTTCCTCTCTGTGACTTGCATTTACATTTACGCTGCTTTCCAGTGTAGAGCATCTATGCACGTTGATATCTTTTAATTTGCATTAACACAGTTCTCGAGAGCCAATATGTGTGCCAGTTTCCCCACCCCCGTATGCGTTGTGTATCTACTCGAAAAAAACACCGGATATAAAGATTAATGTTCAGCAATGGTGTATGGATATCTATCTAAATGTATGTACAAGTGTTTTCCCCCTCCTCCCCCCAGCAGACACCCAGCTAAATCAAGACTCCTCCTCCACTTCCCTCTTGATCCAGTGCCGTACGCCCAATATCCCGCCAGCCCCGTGGTCAGACTCGCCCTCTTCGCCCTCAACGCGCACAGAATCGTCCATGCTCCACTTCTTGAGCGCCAGTGCTGCGAGCCCCGTCTGCCAGCCCGCTCTGTAGAGTTCGAGCCCCGCCCAGGCTATCATGGCTGCGTTATCGGTGCAGTACTTCATTGGCGGGACCACAATCTTGACGTCCTGATATCCCTTGTTCGTCAGGTATATCCTCAGTCTTTTTTTCCACCCATTCACATCAGCACAGCACTTCCGAAAAGGGGAGGAGGAGGAGGAGGAGGGAGGACTCACATATGTCTGAAGAAGCTATTCGCCGCCACCCCCCCACTCACCACCAACGTCTTCACCCTCTCCCGCTCCTCGGCCTCCATATTCTCCAGCCCGAGCACCATCCTCTCGGCGACATGCTCGAACGCCAGCACCATCACCTTCCTCCCCAACTTTCTCCTCTCCTCGTCGCCCATGGCCCCATGCGTCCTCGCCTTCCGCTTGACACAGCGGTCCACGCTGCTCCCCAGCCCACTAAAGCTGTACTCCATCCTCCTCCTGTCCGTCCCCGTCTTGGCCAGCGGCGCCGACAGCTGCCAATCCCACATCTCCGCCTCCGCGGCGTCCTCCTCGCCCCGCGGCCCCCCCCCCGCAATCCGATACGCATACCCCCACCGGCGCTCCGACCCCTCGCGCCCCGGGAAGCAATAGTCCTCGAGCGCCGCGCCGTACGCAACAGCCTCGCCATGCGCCTCGAGCACCCGCTCCGGGACAAGCCTCCGCGCAACCTTATCCAGCATGTCGCCGACGGCGATGTCCACCGTGTCGGCGAGCACGCGGTGCGACGTCAGCGCCCGGCTGTGCACAACCTGCGTGTGCCCGCCCGACGCCAGCAGCGTCAGGAACGGGAAGGCCGGCGCCTCCGCGGCCGCGCCGCCGGCCCGCTGCACAATCCGCGACTTGTGCCCGGGCGTCGTGAGCTCCAGCGTGTCCCCGTGGCTGTTGAGGGCGGCGATGAGCCGCGGGGTGAGCGTGTGCGCGAGCATGTGGTGCACGCCGACCAGGGGGACGCCGTGCGCCACGGCCAGCCCCTTGGCCGTGTCCAGCCCCACCGACAGCGCCGAGGGCATCCCCGGCCCGCGCGTCACGGCGATGAAGTCCGGCTTGGGCTGCGCGCGCAGCGAGTGCAGGAGTGGGGCTAGGTTCGCGGCGTGGGAGGCGGTGGAGATGAGAGGGTGGATGCCGCCGTAGGCGCGGTTGGGCGACGTCACTGTTTTGTGGGCGAGCAGCGTGGCGGTCGTGGGTGTGGGAGAGTCGAGGAGGGCTATGGAGGTGTCGTCGCTGTAGGTACGTATGCGGGGAGCGGGAGGCGGTGTTTGTTAGCTATGGCCGTGGTGGGGGGGTTGGCCAGTAGCGGGGGGAGGAGGAGGGAGGGAGGGGAGGGAGTACCAGGAAGTCTCTATGGCAAGGACGGTCAGTGTCCTGTGGCCGAGGGGAGTGAGGCGGCGGGAGAGAGGGAGGCGGCGGGAGAGAGGGGGTCGGCGGGAGAGAGGAAGGGGAATTGGGAGGCGGGGCGGCATTGCGGTATGTATTTAGTTAATTTAATTGGTTGTTTGTGCCCGAGTGCGGCGATATATGCGGGGAAATGATTATATTGCGGGAATGAAGGTTGAGAACGAGAAAATTAACTTTCGCGCCGGGAATCTTTAACTCTTTTGGGGAGAGAGTGCCGCGCCAAGAAGAGTTGACGTTGGCTCTGATCACGGGAAATCACTCGGCTGGTATTTACAATCATTTCCATTTTTTTACCTTTTTATTTTCATTTCCATTATATTTACTATCTACTATTAACTACAAAAAACTAAAAAAAAAAAAAAACTACTCCCCCACCAGATTCCCCAAATCCAGCCTCATCAGCAACCTATCAATCTTACCCCCCTCCCTCTCCGCCTCCCCCTCACCCCCGCCGCCGCCGGCACCAGCACCAAAGAAGTCCCTCTCCTCATCCATGGTCTGCAGCCTGCCCACCAGCCGGCCCAGCAGCGCCCTCACATCGGCACACAGCCGGACCGCAAACCCCTCGACGTTGTCGGCCTCGGCCACCCGCGTGAGGTCCGCCGTCTCGTGCGCCTTCAGCAGCGCCTCGATCGCGCCCGCGAGGCCGTCCGACGCCGTCAGGAAGCGCCGGAGCAGCGGCGAAAACACGGTGTCGGCCAGGAAGAGGCCGCGCCGGAGACGCGAGAGGTACAGCTGGTGCGCGCGCATCAGCGATTCGGGGTCTTGCTGCTTTTTCGCCGTGGGGCCTTGCAGGGGCTGTGTTTGCTGCTCGGGGTTCTTCTCGGGGTGCTGGTGCTTCTTCTCTGCCGTGTTGCCGTCGATCCAGATGTCGTCGTCGTCCTCGTCTTCCCCCATCTCGACATCCATGTCCTCGCCATTGTCGTCCTGGGTCTGCTGCTGCTGCTGCTGCTGCCGCTCCTCAGCGCCATCACCAAGCACCACCATGAGCCTGGCAAACTCCCCCGCAATCACCTCGCCCTGCCAGTACTCCACCACCGTCTCCAGGAAGAACACGGCCAGGCTAGCCGTGGCCCACACGCCCCTCTCTGCGCGCTCCCGCCGCTTCAGCACGCTCCGATGCACCGCCGCCGCAGACCTGACGGGCCGACGGCTGCGCCACAGCCCCTGCAGCCGCAGCTGCGTCTTGCGCACGGCAAGCAGGTACGCAAACAGCCCATCGTACAGCTCGAGGTCCGCCGGCTGCAGGAACAGCTCCAGCGGCCACGTCAGGTGGAAGTTGAGCGTGATCGGCACGCCCACCAGGTGGCTCTTGAAGCTGTCGTCTGCTGGCGTGCTGCCCGTGCTCAGCGACAGGTAGAGCAGGTCCCTCGCGGTGTCGAGGCGCTCGTCGACGGCCTCCTCGCCCATCAGCGCCGCTAGAACCCCCCATGTGCGCGAGAGTATGGCCGAGACCTCCCCTTCCTTGACGACCGTGCTCGGGGCGGGTGCTGTTGCGCGCCGCCACCGGTTGCGCACGCCCTCGGCGCTCTGGTGGATCAGCGAGACGGCAAACTCGCCGCGGCCCAGCAGGAAGAACTCGCGCAGCACGTGGACAATGTCGATGATGCGTGCGGCGGGGAGGAGCGTCTGCAGGGTGTGCCGGCTGAGCGAGAGGCGGATGGCGGAGATGGCGTTGAGGAGTAGCTGCGGGTTGAGCGGGGAAGTGAGGACGCGCAGCTGCGCGAGGTGCTCGGGGAGCAGGGTCATCTCCGGGGAGGGCGTAGCCGTGGTGGTGATGGTGCTCGTTGTGGCGGTAGTGGTGAGGGCCGCGTCGCTGGCGGTCCCGCGAAGCCGGATGATGGAGAGGGCGCGGCCGATAAAGAGGATCGACGCTGCGGTCTCTGGGAGGAGGAACCCAGGGAGGTGTGTCGGCTTGATTATATACTCCTTCAGGGCGCCAACATCCTCCTCCGCCGCCGCGGCCGCCGCCGCGGAATCAGCTACGGACTGCTCGCTCTCGGCGATGAAAAAGTCCGCACTCTGCCCCAGCGCACTCGTCGGCAGCCTCCCATACAGCACCCACGATGCCACCTCGCGCAGCCAGGCCGTCTCCGCAACCCTCAGCAGGTGCAGGGCCACGGCCTCCAGCGTCGGGAAGCCCGTATGGATATCCGCCCTCAGGCGGTCAATGATCTCTGCGCCATTGAGCCTCCTTGTCAGCACGGCCGTGGTCAGCGCATGCAGATAGTTGAGGGTGCGTTCCCAGCCCTCAAAGCCGGCCAGGACCTTTGCCAGGGAGACAATGTCGTATGCGCCCGAGCTGTCGTGGTGCGCGAGGACGCTGCGCTCGACGGCGAGGATCTGGGTGCGGAAGGAGTGGAGGTGGTGCGTCTCGATGCCGCTGGCGACGGCGCGGGCAATGGTGCTCGGGTGGGAGGTCGTGATCTTTGTGCAGGCGGTGCGCAGGCTGATGTGGAGATGGCCTAGTGACGAGAGGGAGGTTAGGATTGCTCTATGGGGGGCAGCAGAGCAGTGAGTGATATGCTATGAGCATGAGGGAAGGATGTATATATATATTATAGTAGATATATATATATATATAAATAAAATAGAGATATAGCTACCTTTCTGACGGCGAGACGAGGGGAAAGTCTGGAGGGAGGCCGTCGGGGGTGAGGATAGGTGAAGTGTGCCCTGAGAGGAGCAGAAACAGCTCGTGAAGCATTATAGGGGGAGAGAGAGAAGATTTATATTATCCCTATGTAGATCTAGAGCTCCTCGAGGGGTTATAATTAACGATGGTGGTGGTGGGGGTAGATTTTGAGGTTTGAGGTTTTGAGGAGACGCGTTGAGTGGTTCCAGGGTTAGGGATAGATCGATGGGTTAGGGTTTCTACTGTGCTACGTTCTGCCCCAGGGTGAGCGGGCGTGGGCAGTTGAGATCGATATCGATGGCCATGGGCAGATGTAGAATACTTACTTGATGGATGTGAGAAGTCAATTCCCTCCATTAACTGTGCCCTGTCTTATTCCCCTTACCCCGTGGGGAGTTCTCCTCCCTGCCACTGCCATGAGAAAAGTGTATATCCAATCATTGAGTGCAGAGGGGTAATGATCAATGCAGAGCAGATTACTTACCGGAGCTTATCATCATCATCACCACCACACACACCCACAAATTCAAACCCCACAACGACCGACATACAGCACGCATATACCTCAGGGTGTTATTACTAATCCACCGTTTTCATAAGATAATGCTTGCAAATGCTTTCAATCATCCCCCCCGCCCCATTACAAATCTGTGCCGGCATCCAATTATATTACATCATAGGCAGAGAGACTGTACGTTAGAGTGGTAATCTGCTGCATATATATACATATGGCATGCATACATACCCCGCCATCAGCTTGCTTCCAGTCGTGGGATATAAGATGGTGGCCAGAGTATGCCCATTGCCTCGACTCTTCTCCCGCTCTCGATATCGTGCCCTTCTACCATTGACATCATACCTGAAACCTACAACTACGAAATACCACCAGCTCTCAACAATGACTGTAATTAATAGCCCACTCCTTCTCGGAATATCCTCTCCCTTCAATTGTGCACTCACAGACTAACAAATACATCTGTGTGTAGACAAAACTGACTGACTGGGCCGACAAAGAAACTGGCGAATTCAACCGCAAGCCTGTATGCCCCCCCCCCTCCGCGGCTCCCCCATATGCTAACACAATCCCAAAGTCCGTCTTCCGGAACTTCATCTCCCGTGAACCCGGCGCTCAATTCCCGCCCGAAAAGGACCGCTACCACCTCTTCGTCAGCTATGCATGCCCCTGGGGTCCGTCCTCCCCCCCCCCCCCTACTAAAACGCAGAGCCCACCGATACTGACTGACCGCTACCCACAGCCCACCGCACACTGATCGTCCGCAAGCTCAAAGGCCTCGAGGACATCATCAGCTTCTCCAGCGTACACTGGCACATGAAGCAAGGCGGTACCTCCCCCTCCCCCTCCCCCTCCCCACTTCCCATCACCCACCAGCTAACCATGGCAGGCTGGCACTTTGCCACCCCCGACGAAGCCTCGCCCGAGATGGCCACCGCCCCCGAGCCCGTCACGGGCTCCTCGTACCTACGCGACGTCTACCACCGCGTGAACCCTGACTACACCGGGCGGTACACCGTGCCCACGCTGTGGGACCGCAAGAGCGGCGCCATCGTCAGCAACGAGAGCAGCGAGATCATCCGCATGTTCTACGAGGAGTTCGACGACCTGCTGCCGGCGGAGAAGCGCGGCGGCTGGCTGCTCCCGCCGGCGAAGACGGCAGAGATCGATGCTATGAATGAGTGGGTCTATGTAAGTCTCCTCCTCCTCCTCCTCCTCCTCCGGTGCGGTGGTGGTCATGGTGGTTAACGGGGGGGAGTAGGATACGGTGAACAACGGGGTTTATAGGGCCGGCTTTGCGACGTCGCAGGGCGCATACGAGAAGGCGGTGGAGGCGCTGTTTGTGTCGTTGAAGAGGCTGGAGGAGACGCTGGAGAAGTCGCCGGGGAAGTATCTGCTGGGCGATGAGCTGACGGAGGTGGACGTGAGGCTGTATACGACGATCGTGAGGTTCGATCCGGTGTATGTGCAGCACTTCAAGTGCAACGTGGGCATGATCAGGCACGAGTAAGTTCCCCAACCCCCTCACTACTTGTAGAGAGAGAGAGACTGATGGGAACACCTCCAGTTATCCCGCGCTCCATAAATGGCTGCGACACCTGTATTGGGACATCCCGGCGTTCAAGGACACGACGAACTTTGTGCACATCAAGAATGTAAGTTTTGTTTTTTGGGCCTCTCTCTCCCCCTTGTGTGCTGGAGAAAGTACTAATGCGTGTGGTGGTGGTGGTGGTAGCATTATACGAAATCGCACACGCAGATCAATCCGCATGGCATCACGCCCGTGGGCCCGCTGCCGGATATGGTGCCGAAGGATGAGTGAGTGGAGTGGAGTGGAGTGGAGCGGTCATGGGGTATCACTCGCCCCCCCCCCACGTTTCATCATGTAGTTCTAGTTCCCTGTAGCCCGAAGAGCCAATTGGTTCGGTGGCTCAATAAATCACACTTAAACTGGGTACATACATACATAGTTGTGGGGAAAGTAAGCTTGCAATACAGTGACCAACCATCCCCATATAAACCAAGCCATACATATACATGCACCCCCCCCCACCCTACCGGACTGGGCAGGAACCACCGTCCATGAGTGGAGCTTTGCAGGTTTCGGGGACTACTTACTTAGCTAGGCCCCAAAACCCTCTCCCTGGGGGCGGAGGTTCAGTAATCATTTTTCATCCAGGGAGCTGTGGGGGTTACATATCTATATGTATGTATGTATCTTTCTAAGCTCTAAGGCCCTGAGCACTGCATTGTCGAGTAGGGAGGGAGGGAGGGGGTTGTGTACTACATGTAAATACATACATGTATGCAATACTCTAGACACAACACAACACAGTAAGCCCGGCCGCCCGCGGGGGCCCTTACGGGCGGTTTACCGGACCCCACACATAAGTCTGAAACGAGACGGCACCACGACCCGCGCCGCGGGGTGTGGTTGGTTATGTAGGTTTTACCAGAGATTCTGCCCCCAATGCCTGGCGAGTGGGAGTCTGCGGGTGGCGGAATGCCCTACCTAAGTACATACATAGTTCTGTCGCCTATGGCAGGGCATCATAGATTATCACTCGGTGGACAAGTAGGGCTGGGTGTTTGGACGCAGGTTGGGTGGTTGGCTCTGTGGGCTCCATAGGCGGGGATTGGCTAGGTGTCTGTGTGTATGTATGTATATATATCCTGAGCCTGTCCATTGGCTCAGGCGCCGGGCTTGGGATTCAGAGCTGGACATAGGGTAGGTGGGGTGATAATCGAAGTGATATGCAAGCCCGTGTATTGAAGCTGTGGAAGGGGTGCGGAACTTCATGGGTTATGTAAAGTCGAGGGTCTTGGGTATGGATCATTCGCTAGTAACGGGGTATTGCCTGGGGGCTATTTATATTCCACTCGATCGAGCTGGGGTTGGGGTTGCAAGAGAGAAAGGGCTGTAATGCTCTAGGTTCATCACATCTGAGGATAAGTGTCTAGCAAATGGCCTCTGAGCAGGTGTTTTGGCAGGCGTTACCTCTTGGATGGTGAATGTCAGACCGCAGCAGACTAGCTGCTAATAACTAGGCCTGTGAGTGGTCTGTGTTTAGTGGTGGGCACGAGACTTTCAGAGGGACAAGACTAGTCTCGAGACTAGACCATTGTCTCAGTAATGCAGGGCAAGACGAGACTTCTCCAAGGCTCGTCTCGTGCCCATCACTATCTGCATTACTCGTTCACTGGGGGTATGTTCAGGCTACCATGTGAGCTCTCGTGAGAGGGCAACGAGTTCTCCACGCCTACATGTAGTCTGCTATCTCAGAGCTCTGACCTAGAACTTGATGGGGCCACACGTTTGTAAAGTTTCTAGTAGCGAGTGATATCGTGTGATCAAGCCCCAAAAAGGATGGGATTGCAATGCGGCTAAGGATACTAAAACTGGATCCATCAAACGCTGATACTTTGAGGTTTATGAGTTGCTGCTTGGTGTTGAAGATTTGAAACCTCATGACGTCGCGATCGTCTCCCGTTATTTGTGTGGCGCCTGCAGGGACAAAGGTGGCTTCGTACCGCCACATGCACCGCCCCCCCCCCCGGATCAGATGTACGCGCATACACCTTTAACCTGCACATCAAGGATTCCTACATACATACCCAAACACCATCTCCACCTTGCCAAATAACCGCCTGGCTACTCAACCATGGGCGCTCTTCTATCTCTTCCGTTTCTCGCTGTGCCCGGCCTCTACTCGGTAAGTAAACGGTTCTGTGTCCCTAGGGGCGGGCCTGGTTGTTGTTACTGACTCCTTGCTAGGTCGGGTCTTTCATGTTATCATGTTGCGGTGCCGCCGCGTGCTCTGCCCTGTGCAGTGCCTGTGGAAAGTGCAATAGCAGGTATGCGATTCCAGGAGGGGTGTATTTTGGAGGCCTGGGAGCTAACAGTGTCCTAGTACCGCTACGAGAATCTCTTATGCCCGTACGCAACCCCCCATACACAGTTCAAGGCGCCTTCCGAACCCCAGGAGCCCTCGAAGCTAACTGTATATATAATAGTAATCTTCCTCGTAAACTGCATCCTCTCGTGGGTGATGCTCACCCCGTGGGCCATCAAGAGGCTAGAGCACCTTGCCCTCGACTACTTCCCGATATCCTGCATGGGCGAAAAGTGCTATGGCTTCGTCGCAGTCCACCGGATCCAGTTCGCCCTCGGTTTCTTCCACGCTCTGCTCGCCATCATTCTCCTCGGTGTCAACAGCACACGGGATGGGCGCGCTGCTATCCAGAACGGATACTGGGGCCCCAAGATCATTGCTTGGTTGCTTCTTATAGTCGTTACCTTCCTGATCCCGGAGGGCTTCTTCCTGGTTTGGGGTAACTACTTTGCGCTCATTGGTGCCATGTTGTTCCTGCTTCTTGGTCTCATCCTACTCGTTGATCTCGCCCACACCTGGGCCGAAACCTGCCTCGAAAAGATTGAGGAGTCCGACTCCAAGACATGGCGCGGCATCCTCCTCGGCAGCACCCTCGGGATGTACATTGGCAGCATCGCGCTCACAATCGTCATGTACATCTTCTTCGCCGGCCACGGCTGCTCTATGAACCAAGCCGCAATCACCATAAACCTCATCCTCTTCCTCGGCGTCTCCTTCGTCTCAATCCACCCCACCGTCCAGGAATACAACTCCCGCGCTGGTCTCGCACAGTCCGCCATGGTGGCCATCTACTGCACATACCTGACCATGTCTGCCGTGTCCATGGAGCCTGATGACAAGCAGTGCAACCCGCTGCTCCGCGCCCGTGGAACCCGCACAGCTTCAATCGTCCTCGGCGCCATCGTCACATTCCTAACAATCGCATACACCACCACCCGCGCGGCCTCGCAGGGCGTTGGTCCTCTCAACAAAGGTACCACATCCCCCGCCAACGGCGGATACTCTGCCGTCAGCGACTCGGAGCACGGCCTCATCACCACCGAGCCCAGCAGGTCAGAGATGAGGGCCCGCGCCCTTCGCCGTGCCGTTGACGACGGGTCGTTGCCAGCATCGGCGCTGGACGACGAGGACGACGATGACGATGACAGGGCTGCACGCACGGATGATGAGAAGTTTGGCGCGCAGTACAGCTACACTGGGTTTCACATCATCTTCTTCTTGGCCACGGCGTGGACAGCGACATTGTTGACAATGAGCTTGGAGCCGGGTAAGGGCGATGAGGATAGCTTTTCGCCCGTGGGCCGCACGTATGCTGCCAGTTGGGTCAAGATTATCAGTGCGTGGGTGTGCTATGGGCTGTACACATGGACACTTGTCGCGCCAATTGTGCTGCCGGATAGGTTCTAGGGACTGTAGTAGTAGTGGTGGTAATAATCAGAGGTGTAGGCTTAGATGAGCTGTTAGCTAGCTAGCTAGGGGGTGTCATTGTTTGGAGACTTTGATGATGGAGGGGGGGGGGGGGCGTTTTTTCCTTTTTCCTTTTTCTTTACTCTCCTTTGCTTTGTTTGTTGTATGGCCGTTTTGTACACATTTCTGCTTGAACGTTTGTTGCCCTGGTCTATTTTGCTGTAGGAAATGAAGATTGACATTTACATTTCTCCCGCTGCCCTGAGGTGACGAGTGATACTCCATGTATGCTGTGGGTGGTGGTGGTGGCTACGCGTAGGCAGGGCTGGGATTGGGTGGGCCCGGTTTAAGGTTTCGTGCTAGGCCCGACATGGAGTCCTAGCCTACTTTTTTTATACTCATAAATACTCAAACACTCATAAATTATTATCAGGCTTTGAAAACCCCCCCCCAACCACGCACGCACTGCGGTGGATATGTGTGCCGTACGTATTACACCGTGAGGGCTCGGGGTTGTAGGTTGGTTGCGGGGTGGGGGATTGTGTTGGGTAGTTCTGGCTGTAGAAGAGTCCCTCTTGCTGACGTGCGGGTCTGGGTCCCTTTGGATAACCACCGGGCTAGGCTGTTGTGGTGTGGTGACGGCATACATGTAGCTACAATGAAGAACTATGGGGTCGCGGTTATATATTTGGCAATTGGATCTGTACGCATGGAGATATCGACGGGAGTCTAGCAAAGGGAGAGCACCGTGGCCCCAGAGTACGAACTGCTTATGGCCGGAGACTGTGTGTCAGTTCTCTACAAGGATAAACCCCACAATGCTCCAGTTTCGGTTACTATACTACAGCGGATTGATTTGCAGTTGGAGATAGTGCTTTGAGAGCTACTGCCCTAGAGTAATATTTCCTATCTATAGGCCAGCTACCTACAAAACAACAGTTCATGGTCCATTAATGTACAAGAAGGAAAAGGGAAAGGGAAAGAGGGAGAAGGGTCTATCAAACCCTTATGCTGCCTTCCCCTCGCCCTCGCCCTCGCCCTCTCCCTCCTGGACGCCCTCCTGGACGCCCCTCAGCTCTTTATACCCCACCACCCTCCCCTCCGGAAAGAATCCCAGCAGCTTCTCCATATCCGCCTCGTCCATATCACACAGCTCCTCCAGGCTCCACTTCTCACACAAGCCCGTCATCCACTCCATCCTCTTTGGCCCCTGCGCCGGCTCTGGCGCCACCCCCCTCAACCTCTTCCTCAGCTCCCCGACCTTCACGATCGCCTCACCCAGATTCGTCGGCAACTTCTCCGCAATCTGCCGCCTGACGATATTCGCCAGCTTGGGGCCCTTGCCGTTCGTCGAGACCATGATCTGCAGCGGGCCGTCGCGGTGCACGCTGCCAAAGTAGAAGTCGCACTCCGGGGGCACGTCGGCGACGTTGACGGGGATGCGCCGCTGCTTGCACAGCGTGTAGATCTCCGTTGAGGCCACGGGGTCGTCGACGGCCGTGAGCACCATGGCGATGGCGGGGTCGTCGAGGTCGCTGGGGAGGAAGGGACGGTCGATGTGGGTGACGAGGTTGTGGGCGATGCGGTGGGCGACCTCGGGGACGAGGCCGGAGGTGGGGGTGATGACTGTGACGTGGGCGTCGGCGTTGAGGAGGGCGAGGATGCGGCCGGCGGCGACGTTGCCGCCGCCGATGACGAGGACGCGGCGGTTGCGCACTTGCCAGGCGAGGAGGAGGGAGCCGCCGGGTTGGATTGGGGGGAATTGGGGGGAATTGGTGGGGTCGGGGGGGGCGGTGGGGCGGGACATTGTAATGGGAGGGTGGGTAGATTGAGGTTTGTCTTTGAATTAATTACTTATGAGAGTTTGTAGGAATCGTAGAGTTTATAAAAGAGGGGAAGATTTTTGGTATTTGTGGTTAATTGTTTGTATTGTATTGTATTTTATTGTGGTGGGGGAGGGGTAATGATCAAGCAGAGGTTTCTTTCTTCCTCTTCTGCCAAGGCGGGGGGTCGTACCTTCCCTTTCCTTCCCTTTCCTTTCTTCCCTCCCTCTCTTTCTCTCCTGTGCCCTGGCAGAGCCGCCCCCACACGTTTTAGCTGCAGCATCACTCATAACTTCTTCTTCTTCTTCTTCTTCTTCTTCTCCCCCTCCTCCTCTTCCTCTCTTCCCCTTCCACTTTTCTCCTCCATATCAACCAATCCTGCATCTGCGTCCTTCTCCGAGGAATCGCAAACTCCGGTGCATTTCACAGGCACAAAACTATCCCTACACACACCTACATCACATTGCCTACATTTCACACAGATACCATACCATTCATATAGCAATAACATAATAATAATAATAATACAATATAGTTAATAAGCTGCAATAGATACAGGATACAGTCAGAGACACACAGATACCACACACCCCCGAAAGCTACTACTCTCCCACACACCCACCCCCTTTCTCCCACAATGAACCCACGCCCCGCCCCTGGCGGTAGAGTCCTCGGAAGTGCAGCTGGCCGCCGAAGTCTCTCTCCTGCCATCTCCTCTTCTGCGGGCCGCATCTCGCCCTCAGCAAGCTCCGTCTCCCTCAACTCCGACTTCGGTAGTCTCCGGGATGGGGGCTCGCCGGGCGTGTCTGGGGGGGACATTCTCATCTGCCCCATCTGTTCGGAGGAGATGGTGACACTACTACAGCTGAACCGGTAAACCCTCTTTCTCTCCTCTCCTTACCCTCTCTCTCTCTCTCTTGCTTGGGGTGTGTAGCGTCCTACTTTGAGATGTAGGTTGAGCTGACGGGAAATTATTGGCCAGCCACATAGACGATATCCACAAAGAGCTCGACGCCCCCGAAAAGGACGATATCAGCACCTGGTTCCGCAAGCGCATCATCAAAGCCAAGACCTTCCAGCCCGTAACGGTGCTCAACCAAAAGCTCAAGGGCCTCGACGTCTTCGAGTCCAACGATGCCCCCCCACCCCCAAGCGGGGGTAGCAGCAGTGGTGTGGGCCTCATGATGGCCGCAGCAGCCGAGGCCCCCGACCCCGACCTCGCCGTAACCCGCCAGCACTGGCAGCGCTCGACAAACGACGACTACTGCCTCGACCCCGTGTGCCAGAAACCCCTCGGTGCACTCAACGGCTCCGTCAACTGCCGAAAGTGCGGCCGCCTCTTCTGCGAGGAGCACACAATGTACCAGGTCAAGTTGTCGCGGTCGGCGCAACACGAGCCCGTGCGCGGTTTCTGGTGCCGCGTATGCGAGACGTGCTACAAGTCGCGCGAGGGCTACAACGACCACCAGGGCCTGGTGCGCGACCACACAAAGTCGTTCATGGAGGTTAGGCGCAAGGCGGTGGATAGAGCGTACCTGGAGGTTACCAGGCTGGAGAAGAGGTTGACGAAGCTGACGAAGCTTCTGGTGGCCCCGCCGGCGGAGGTCAGCGCTGGAGGCGGATTTATTAAGGCGGTGTCGAACCTGAGGGGGCAGAGGAGGGTGCTGGAGCAGTCTGTGGTGACGTGGGAGGAGGATGCGGATGTGCCAGTGTGTCCGTACTGCAAACAGACATTCTCACATTTTGGGCTCAAGAGGCATCACTGTAGGCTTTGTGGGAAGGTTGTCTGTGGGGATCCGCGGACTGGATGCTCGACTGAGGTCGATCTGATTAAAGCAGCTAGTATACACCCCCTTCCTCCACATGTAGAGAGGACTAAACTAACCGCCCCACAGAGCCCATCTCCAACACAAATACCCTCTCCGAAAAACCCCCCACCGACCTCTCCATCGAGCTCCGCATCTGCACCACCTGCAACACCATCGTCTCCTCCAAGCGTGACTTTGCCCTCTCCACCTCGCACCTCCCCGCCGACGCGCGCACCTACGCCGCGCTGGTTCAATTCCAGGTTGGCATAAAGACCATGATGCCGCGCTTCCAGCGCCTCATCTCAACCCTCCAGGACCCCACAAAGACTCCGAACCCAGTACAGCTCCTCGAGGCCACCAAAACGAGAAAGAAGCTCCTGGACACGTTTGCGCAGTACGACGCGGCGAGCAGGCGCATGCTCGCGCTCCCAACGGACTCGCCGACGCAGCTGAGGCTCCAGAAGGCCGTGCATCAGGCCGCGGCGCTGTTTCTGCACCTCAACATGCTGCCGCTGAAGGCGCTGCCAAAGGTGCTTGGTGATGGCGGGAAGCGCGCTCTGCCCCCGTCGAGGGTCAATGGTGCGGCGGCGGGGGTGGTGGCAGGACCATCATCGTCGAGAGCGCTGACGATGGTGGCGGCGGCGACGTCGACGGTCACCGACCGTGATGCGAGGGAGAAGGAGATGAAGGAGCAGTTGATGGTGCTGGAGGAGCAGCAGTTCTTGGTCGGCGAGATGCTGGCGGAGGCCAAGGCGGGGGGGAGGTTCGATGAGGTTGCGGCGCTGGCGGGGAGCTTGGAGGAGCTGGATGGGGAGGTGGCGAGGGTGGGGGCGCTGATTGCGGAGTTTGAGATGGGGAGGTAGGTGCTGCTGTGCTGCCTTGAGGTGGTCAGGCTCACCCTCCCATCTCTATCTCTCTTCTGTTTTTTTGTTTTTTTCTAAAGCAATGTTTTTATATCTTTCTTTTGTGGGGTTTCCTTTGTGGGGGTCATGGGTCACGGACGGGATATTGGGAGTATCATGGACTGGCGTTTCGTTTCGTTTTTTTTTCCCCCCTCTCTTTCCTTTCCTCTTTTTTTTTAATCTCTTTTTTTATCTTTAAGACCTTTAGCCTTGCTGTAGAAATGTGGGTTATTGCATTGGGGGGCGGGGAATATATCCTGGTGTGCGCGTGAACTGAATTGGACTGGACCTTTCCTTTTCCTTTTTTTTCCCTTGTCTATTGTAGATGTGTAGTCTACTCTACTACTATATAGATAGATACCCTTTTGTCACCTTGTGGGTCTATCCGTTTGAGGCGGGGGGAGGGGGAGGGGGGAGGGGAGGGGAGGGGAGGGGGAGGGGGAGGGGGAGGGGGAGGCCGAGTGATGGCGTGTGAAGATACGTTGTGGTGTGGTGTGGTGGGAGCGGAGGGCGGGCGGAGAACCTGTCAATAGAGAGACAAATATAAGCGCATAGCTGGCTTGCATTGTATGTACTTATGTATGATGTATGTACGTATACCGACACCGACACCTACGCACATACACGCCGGGTACATATGTACTGCCAGTACTGGTTCAAGCGCGACCAGGTATGTAGATACTCTACATGTATGTACCTACTCTACTACCAACCCATCTGCCACTGGGGAGCTGCCTCAGGCTGTGTGTATAAACCCCGGTATTACTCGTTGGGGGTAGCACTACTACTATCATACACACCGGCTGGTTATGGGCCTACCCTGCTACACGGGTGGGTGCGTCATGTGGTATCACTCGGTCTGGTCTGGCGGGGGTGCTCTCATCTTAGTGAGTGCCTGGCTGGGATACGGTACTGTACTTACTTCTTCCTCCTCCTCTTCTTCTCCTTCTGTCTGGTTGGGATGCAGATTGAGACGTGGGACAAAGAGATGCTAGGTCTCGGTTTTACGTTGGTGGGATGGAATTATTTACTTTCAGGAAGAGACAGTTGATAACATGGGTGGGGGGAGGGGGGGGGGGGGGATAAAAAAAATAGGAATAAAAAACTTTTACATGTATATTTACAACCCAACACACGGGGCACTTCTACGCCCTGTGCTTTCTCTTCTTCCTACTCCCACCCTCGACAATATCCACCTCCCCCTTCCCCACCCTCCTCTTATCCCCCACCCCTGCTGGCCCTGCCCCGCCCCCGCCTCCACCCCCTCCACGGCCTGCGCGCCCCTCTCATCACCAAACACCTCCTTCCGCCACTCGCGCAGCCTCTTCTTCTTGCCGTACCGCTTCCTATCCTTCCTCTTCTTCTCGGGGTCCCTGAACGTGGCCAGCCTCTTGAGGCCCACATAGCTGTTGAGGTCCTGGTCCGTGGCCGTGAGGATGTCGAGCGACGTGAGCCCGTACGCCTCGGGCGTGGTCTCGCGGTAGCGGAACCCGCGGGTCCCCCTGCTGCGGCTGCTGCTGCTGCCGGAGGGGAGGTGCGCCTCAAAGTCGTAGTTGTCGTCAACGTATTTCTCGAGCTTGCGCTTGAGGTCCTTGTCTTTTTGCTTCTTTTTGCGTTCGGCGCTCTTGGCTTCCTTCTTGGTCTTGCGCTTCTTCTTGGCGGGTGCTTCGGATTCGGCTTCTTCGGCTTCTTCGGCTTCTTGTTCAAGTGCGATACCGCCGTTTTCGTCGTCGTCGTCGTCGTCATCGTCAAGGCCCATTCCCTCCTCCTTGTCAAAGTCCGGTACGATATCGTCGATGTCGATATCGTCATCAAACACCGGCTTATCCGTCTTTCCGCTGTCGTAGTACTCCTTTCCAAACTTGCGGTTGATATACTCGTCGATCTTCTCCTCCGTAAACTCACCCTCCAGCACGCTATCCAGCGCATCCGCCTCTCCCTCCTCCTCCCCCTCCTCGATTCCCGCCGCCTCCCGCAGCATCTTGACCTTCTCCAACAGCTCGTCCATCTTCAACTTCCTCAGCCGGCCCATCTCACGCTTACGCTCCTCGTCTTCCTTCTCGTGCTTCTCGCGCTTCCGCTCGCGCGCAAGCTTGCGCGCCGACTTGTCCTCGCGGCGCACGGTATTTGTGCTGACAGCGTCGCGCGAGTACGACACGAGCGTGCCGCGGGCCTCGACGTCGGGGTTCTCGAAGCGGAAGTTGTACGCCTTCTCAAAGGCCTCGGCCGTCTCCTCCTCCTCCGAGTCGTCGTCGAGTAGCGGCCCGGGGGTCTGTGCGCTGGCGGCCCACGCACGCGAGCTCAGGAACTGGTTCAGGAACTCGTCGGGGTTCTTTTCGGCGAGGGAGAGGTCGGGGAGCGGGGGCGGGGCATCCTCGGAGTCTGCTTCGGGGTTGGACTTTTTGCGGGTCAGGAATGCTTCTTCGTTGTCGGAGTCGGAGTCCTCCTCGGCGGCGGCGTGCATCTCTTTGACGACGGTGCGCTTGAGGTCTGCCTGTTCCTGGACAAAGGTCTTTGGCGTGGTGTCCTCGCCGGGGGTGGTGCCGGAGAGGAGGTTGCGGAGGTGGTAGTCCTTGAGGGTTATTGGTTTCTCGGGCTTTGGTTCATCGTCTTCAGCATCGGAGGGGAGTGTCTCGGGGATGGGGGCATAGAAGGTTGTCTTTCCGTCATAGACACGGGGGTCCTTCTTACGGATGGCGGTGAGGGTGGCATTGATCTCACGGTCTAGCTCTATGGTTGCCAGGACGGCATTATCGTCCTCCTCTTCGCTGTCGGTGTCTTCCTCAGACCCGCCGTCGCCAGAGCCTGCAGCTGCAGCGTCTTTGCCGTATTTCTCCTCCACTATGTGGGTATATGTTAGGAATTGTAGGTAGTATTAGTAGTAGTAGTAGTTGGGAGAGGGAACAAACGGCGCTGCAGTTCCTCACGCTTCTTGTTGTGCTCGAAGCGGCGGGCGTATTCCTTGTTGATGGTGAAGGCGGTGCTGCTCCCATCGTCGGCTGGGGGTGTCTCTTTTGCGGAGTGGAAGGAGGTTTCAGAGTCAGAGTGTGGGTCTGAGTCTGAGTCTGAGTCTGAGTCGATTATGAGTTTCTTGGGCATTGAAGCAGACATTGCAGAGACTGTGAGGGGGGGAGGGGGAAGGAGAGGGGGGGAGTGGAGTGGAGTGGAGTGGAAAGGATGTTGTGAGTGGAGGGGATGTTGTGAGTGGAGGGGATATTTCAGTTGTATGCATGCGTATAAATAAAAATAAAAATCATCTCGATTTCAGAAGTTGAAAAAATCATTGAATGCTTGGCGCCAAGACCTGTACCGATTTGTGTCACCTCAAATCAGTGTGCAGATTTGCCAAGAGAAGAGCAGAAGAGCCGCATGGAGAAAGAGAGCGAGAGCGAGCGAGCGAGAGACTTCGGACTTCAGACTTCTTCTTCTTCTTCTTCACTCTTCACTCTCTTCGTACGTTCACACGCCACACACTCTCTCTACCTGGGATTATCATCACCATCATCACCACCATCATCATCACTCTCTCTCTCTCTCTCTCTCTCACTCACTCACTCACTCCCTCTCACTCCCTCTCACTCCCTCTCTCTCTCCCCCCCCACAGTGTCTATATCATCTACATATCCCAAACTTCACAATGAACAGCAGCATCGAAAACAACCTGACAAGCCTCATCCCCACACTGGCTGGCCCCCTCCCCCCAGAATTGATCCAGTTGGCCACCTCCCTCGTTGCCCAGTCAAAGAATCGCATCTCGAACCTCAAGTCTGGCGAGGAGATCTGTCGTGAATACGTGTGCGCCCACATCGCCTGTGACCGGTATATAAGCTCCCCCCACCCCACCCCCCTTCCCCTTCTCCCTAACTAGCCACTAACTAACTACTATTACTATTACTACTACCCAGCCTCCGGACCCAGCTCGACCTCCCAACCATCACCCCCCGTCTTCCCCTCCCTAAAAAGACCTACGGAGCCCTCTACACCCAATTCCAGAAAGCTCTCCCCCTACGTACGCGGCCAACTCTCGCACCAGCCCCCACCGCCTCCACCTCCGCCTCCACCACCGCAGATGCTGCCCCCCCTCAACCAATCGTCCTCTCCCCCACACTCCGCGCCAGCATCCACACCCTCTGCACGTCTCTCTCCGCCCCCGGCGCCCACCGCCACGTCATCGCCGGCGCAACCTGCATGCTCTCGGACCCCGCCGCCGCAACCCTGCGTAGCCAGCTCCCCCTCGTCACGGCAATCACCCTCCTGACGATCGAGCGCCTGCTGCCCGAGGGGAAGAACGTCACCGTCGGCACCGCGGGCAAGTGGAAGCGCGGCGAGGGATACATCATGAAGCGCGACGGGGTCATGGGCGCGCTGGGTGGCGTGGGCAAGGCCGGGTTCACAAAGGAGGACACGGATGGGTGGGTCAAGGAGCTGAGCAGGCGTGGGATCAGGGAGTTGCCCTGGCTCAAGGACGTACCGGATGGCGTGGGCCTGAAAGTGCGCGCGGGCGATAAGGTCGAGGTGGAGCTGGTGGTTGGGACCGTCAAGAAGGGGCGGAAGCCGGCGGTGAAGAAGGCCCCGGCGAAGAAGAAGAAGGAGGAAGCACCGGAGGCGGAAACGGAGATGGGGACCCAGCAACAGCAACAGCAACAGGAGGACGTGGAGGAGGAGGGAGAGGAGAGGCAGCAGGAAGAGACGGTGCCGGCCCCCCCTCAGAAGAAGATGCAGACCAGGTCGAGACCGAAGCCGGCTGTCCAGCCCCCGCAGCCAAAGAGGCAGAAGGCCGAGAAGGCCGAGAGCGGCATCGGCACGTTCATGCAGGGCTCGGTCGACTACCTGGGCGAGAACAAGAGGCGCGGGTACAAGACCTGGGAGGCCAAGGTTATGGCTAGGGTGGCCGAGATTGAGAATGAAGGCCCGTCGCCTCCACCTCTTGCGGTCTAGATAGACTTTTTTTTATTTTTATTTTTTTTCTCCCTTTTTTTCAATTTTTTTTTTAATTTGAAATGTGATCAATGGGCGTTCTTTTTTCTCTTTTCTTCTTTGGTCTTTCCGTCTTCTCTTTTTTTATTTTTTATTTGGTCTTTCTTTTTTTTTTGAGTATGATGTTTTGTTTTGGTCTTGTGTTTTTGGTTATCGGTCCGGTTTGGTTATTGGTTGGCTGTTACTGCCTCCTCTTCTTGCGATGGTTGTTGGAATTGGATGTAGCTAAGTACATGTACTTGGCATTTATCTATCCAGGCAGCTAGCTATCCAGGTCAAGTATGTAGGCAGGGCCACTGTCGAGCGCGAGTAATAGAATGCAATGCAAAAAAACCGTTACAATACATACGCGCCCTCATCCCTCCACAAAGTACCGACTGCACATATCAAGTCTTTGCGGCATGCACCCAAGCCAAGCCGGGCCCCGAATATAACAGCCACCACGTCTGTATTGGGCACCCCACAGCCAAGCCCCAAGTCCCACGAGTGATTCGAGATGATCCGTGAAGCACACAGACGTGCATGCATACATGTAGCCTGCAATTGGGGCTTGGCCTTGTAGTTGATTACATGTAGTCAAGTACATGTACCTACCCCCAATGCAATTACTGGTGTAAACAAATGTACCTACCCCCAAAACCGCAGATAGAGGTCCGAGGTGGCGGCCCTAGCTATCCCCCGGCCTGGTACGTGATCATGATACAAGCAGATTCGGG
Organism: Morchella sp. 2018-W16; assembly: GCA_024713755.1. Lineage (NCBI taxonomy): Eukaryota > Fungi > Ascomycota > Pezizomycetes > Pezizales > Morchellaceae > Morchella > Morchella sp. 2018-W16. The sequence continues at coordinate 3,470,584 of JAMGYY010000001.1, read as the reverse complement.
ACCTCCCAGGTTTAGTGATGTGATGTCGTTTCCTGGAAGGGTAAGATCTCACCATTCCCATTGCTGGATTTCCTTGTTGCGAGATCTCCATTGGCCGCTGCGTTTTCCTTCCCGAATCTGCAAATTTCACTAGGCTAGGGAATACGTTCCTGCCACGGTGGGAAGAGTGTATGTATGTATTGCGCAGAGTACGCCCGTGGGAAGAGCTACATACATGCGGTAAGGGGTTCGGTCCAGTTTAGGTCCTTCTCTTGTGGGGGTGATCTAGTACCGGGGCGTTATGCGTAGACTCCTTCTGCCGCTAGTCCATTGATTCGGCGGCTGTTAGTTACATGTATGGCTCCTCTTGTAAGAAAAAGAGACGGATCCCCGTCCCAACTCACAACTTCTCACTCGCCCACACCCCAACCACAAACAAACCCTAACCCCCGCCAAGTCCCACCACCAAATCTCCCAAAAACCTCAAACCACGAATATCAAAATCGTTGACCCAATATCCACGGACACAAAACCACAAATGAACACCCTCACGTCCCTCCCCCGTGCGCTCGTGCGCGCCCGCACCACCACCCCCACCACCACGCCCCTCATCTTCACCCGCGGCGAAGCCAGCTCCCGCCGGCTGACCAAGAAGCTGCGCCTGCGCCCACACCCAAGCATGGTCGTCGGCGGGCACGGCGGCGTCCCGCCCACGGCCTCGCCCGAGGCAACACACATCGTGCACAACCCACCGTCGGCCGCGCCGAGCGCCTACATGACTCCCAACCTGTTCCTGCCCCGCGGCGACCCGCGCTGGGACGACTTCTCCGCGTTCGACGGGCCCGCGCTGCCGCCGCCGCTCAGGAGGCCCTACGTCAAGAAGTATGACCTCTCGCCGGAGCAGATCGACGAGATCAGGAGCCTGAGGGCTGAGGACCCGAATAGGTGGAGTCGCAAGAAGCTGGCGGAGCGGTTCGGCACGAGTGGGCTCTTTGTCGGCATGGTGGCTGAGACGTCGCAGAAGAGGAAGGAGGAGATGCAGGGGCGCTTGGCCACAATAAAGAGTAGGTGGGGGACCATCAGGACTACCGCGAGGTTTGAGAGGACCAAGAGGAGGTTGGGGTGGGGTGGGGCGGACGGGCAGTAGAGTGTGCTGGGTTCCCTTCCTGTATGTATATAGGTTGTCGGTGGGAATAAAAAGCTGTATAGCTACCGGGTCATCAATTGCGTTCTGGGGTTTGAGATATCTAACATGCTTTGACAGTTTGCTCCTATAACGGCAGTGATAATTCTCATGTGCTAGTACGCAGTAGATTCTTGACAGTATATGTCCACAAATATCATTCATTTATAAATACTTTTCAGATCCGCCCATTGTGATAAGGCTCGTGGATATATAATAACCAATCTAGACTGGAAAGGCCTCGATGGGTGCTCCAAGAAATGTTGGTTCATTCCAAGGGATATATCGGTGCTTACCTAAATACCTCACCTATAAAAAATAAATGGACCATAGATGATCACTCGTACAAACCCTATAGGAACGAGGCACCGAATAGCCTCCATACATGCACTAACATTAGTACGCACTCCATACCCAAAAGCAATGTCACCCACCCACACAGAAAGAGTGAGAAGCGGGCAAAACTTTTGATAATAATACAAGTGAAACAGCCAGAAAAAAAGAAGGAAGAAACCAAACCAAGCACCCCCCCCCCCCCCCCTCTTAAGCCGGCTCAATCAATCAATCTTCGTCATAACCGCCACGCCCTCCACATGGTACGTCTGTGGGAAGAAATCACACCCCCTAATGCTATCAATCCGATACCCCTTGCCTCTCTCATCCGACAAAATGTACCCAATATCCCTCGCCTGGGTGTGGACATTACAGCTAACGTACACCACCCTCTTTGGTGCAAAGTCCAATAACTGATCCAAGAAACGCTTATCGCACCCCTTCCGCGGGGGGTCAATTATCAAGCTCGTCTCTGACCCCGGGAATGTCAGCTTTCCAAAGATGTTTTCTGCGGTGCTGTCAATGAAGGTGGCGTTCTGTATGTTGTTTGCCTTGGCGTTTTCGCGTGCCGATTCGATGGAGGACCTGTCAACGTCGATACCCCACACTTTCTCTAGGCCTTCGCCGCAGGTGATACTGAAGAGGCCAGAACCACAGTAGGCGTCCACAAGATACTTGGGTCGTTCAGTGGTTTCGGTGGCTTCGCCAGAGCCCCCTGCTTTTTTAACGACCGGGAGGTTTAGGTTCTCACGGATGTAGGCAGTGAACTTTGATATCAAAAGTTAGCAGCGTGGATTACCCTTTGCTTGGTGTGGAAGGCCAACAACATACACTTTCTAGAATAGAGTTATTGTTCTGAAAGAATGACCCGGCAGGATTATCAAACTTAAAGTTTCCAATATATTCAACGCTCCTTGCGTTGTGATCAGTGATACACAGTTTCTTATCAACCCACTTCTTTCCATCTTCTGCCGCCTCTTCAAGGTATGTTCTGACAGTTGACTCCCTTAATAACAAAGTCGCCCCACGCTTAAACGCGGTTAACAAATTCTCCTTGACAAATTTCCTCCGCTCCGTTATCCCCTCCCTAACAGTGTCTGTACCGATCGGACAGTCCTCGATATCCATGACATATGCCGGGTCTTTTGCAAAGAACCCTATGTTTGGTACCGGCATCTCCGGCTTGAACCCGCCCTTTCGCGGTCCATTAAAGTGCGGGGTGAGTTTTGTCCGATATCCATACTGCAAAGGGCTGGGCATAGTCGGCCCAATCTCCGGGAGCAGCTCCGGAGGGAGATTCGAAAAGTGTTCAAAAGCCCTTTGGACAACTGTTCGTTTATGCTCAAGCTGGAGAGCGTATGGAAGCATTTGGAATTGACACCCATTGCAGGTACCAAAGTACTTGCAACCCACTATGGATTCATCACGGTCTGGGGATGGCTGGTCGATACTAAGAATTTTTGAAACTGAGTGATCGTCGTGGTGCCGGCGAACAGTAGCTGTGACTTGGTCTCCAGGTACACCAAAGGGTACCGTGTAGACACGGCCGTTGTAGACCGCGAGGCCTTCGCCGGTTGATGAGAGTTTAGATACAGTAAGTTTGATTTCCGCATCTCTTTCCGGCAGCTCAACATCCCCAGAGTCTTCGATGTTGAGGCTGGATAAGAGATCTTTAATGTCATAACCAAGGACTACTTCGTTAGAGCCTTCCTTGACTTCCTTAATATGTACCTTGCGCCTTTTCGATTTTTTATCATTGTCCAAAGGAGCCTTCTGATAAGACCCCAGATTTGCACGTTTCAAATCGTGCGGCCTCTGTGCGGCCTCTGTGGTGCTAACCTCAGCTTCTGGTGCATTGTCTTTTGAAGAATCTTTTCCATTGTCTTCTCCGACCAAGTTTGTATCATTAGGAATAGTCTGATTCACAATACCTTCCATCTTTTCTCCCCTTATTACTGGTACTCCCTTTTGTCCAGATGTAAACTCCTGCCGAAAATCCTCTGTTGTGGCAGTTGTACTAAGTTCTTGTGAGTTTGATACTGCCTGCCTGGCTAATGTATCTTCCTGTTTGTCTAACTCTGTAGTATCTTCCTGCTTTCCTGATTCTGTGCCTGATCTCCTCAAATACGTCCGCCTAATTTTTATCTGGTGCGCTTCCCGCCTTCCGAGTGGTTGAGATATCTGGTGCGCTTCCCGGTCTCCGATTTCCTCTGCCCTAAGCCTCCTTACGAGTGGTTGTCCCTTGGGTTCGTATTCCGGGTCGATATCGAGCACGTATCTCCTGACCAAGGAACTATTCTCAGAATCCCTTCGACCACCTGGTTGACTCTGTAGTTTCCTTATCAACCGAAACACGTCGTCTCCCTTTTTCCTCAGCTCCTGAGTTCTCTTGGACGCGCGCCAGTCCAGCTTCGGCCGCTGAAAGTCAAAGCCGCGGAAATCCAGGCGACGAGTCGGTAAATCTAAATCCGCTTTGCGCTGGCCCGTATGCCAACCGAGGGAAGGATTTAAATCAATCCCGGGGCCTTTGGCGGCGCTCCTGGGCCTAGGGCCTCGACTGGGCTCAGCAGGAGTAACCGGGGTCTCGGGGTCTTCGAAGCTGGACCCTGAGGATTCTCCGGGGGTCCAATCTAGGGTGGGTATTGGCGCTGGCGGGGCTTGTGAGTTGTGGAATCCGCGCAGACAGGTGAGAACCAGGCGAGTGGTTCGGAATCTATAGCGATGGGAGATGTAGCGGGTAAGCATACAAGCAGAATTGAGGTTGTCTCTGCCAGTGTAGCAGTGCAGTGGGGAGTGGTGGGGTCGCGGACCAGCGGGCTGGAAAGAGGTAACAATCCTAGCCAGCCCTGAACCCTGGGGTTGATGAACCATAAGTATTAGAAAAGCCAGGGATCGTATTGGATACAACAAGAGCACATAATGCAGGTGTTACTGGGGCACATATATCTATAAATACAGTTACTTTACTCTACCCAAATAGCTGCAATTACTATTTGATGCTCTAGCAGAGTTGCCTCTCAGTGAATACATGTAGCACCCTACTCTGCTCGCAGACACCCCCCACCCCCCACCGTAAAAAAGGGAAAATTACTAGAGAACATTTGGAGAATATTAAAACTACCCGTAAAAACTCGACAATAACGAACGAGGCCGGGCTGGAATACTGTACTCCCACTGGTTAGATTGGTTGTGATTGAGGCTCAATTGATCAAGCAGTATCCAGCCCTGTTCGTTATAGTTTACATTGGGGCCCTTCAAGCAACTAATATTTTGTAACAATCGTTAAATTATTTATTTTTTTTCCTCCGAAAATTGACACTAATTATATGTAGCACTGCAAATAAAGAGAAAAGCTTCGCCATTCCCCCCGGTGGTATTCGAAATTCTAATACATACAGAACTGTGATTTGCTTGTCAAATTCAATACTTTGCTTATAAATTTGACATTTCCAAATACACTCTAAGACAGTCATAAAGAGCATGTTTGCAAGCATGAATGTGTACATGAATGCATAAACGAAGAGGCCATTTATTTCCCTTAGGTTTCTATTCAAAGATAAATTCCTCGCGGGCCTCAGGTTCCGGGTTCCCAGTTCTCGTCCTTTTGAAAATTAAACCGAAAACAAATACATCGAATAAAAAACTTTACATAGCACACAATCAATGATACGACAAGTTACTTACAACCAGAAACGAAATAAAAGAAACCCATTTTTGTCTCACAATCTAACATGACAAAAGAACCCGATCATTTCACGTGCTGGTGCAGTAAAGGGGCAAAGGCATCATTACATTCCTACTATTTTAAAAAGCAAACATATCCACCCTTACTGTCCACTACTTCTGTAGCCCCTTCAAAGAACCCAAAGAAAGCGCTAGTCCCTGAGATCTACTTCGAATGCGTACGAAACCAGTAACTGGACCGTCCTCACCATCCTTCTCAATGCTAAGATTTGCAAGTGCATCCTCGCCTATAAAAATATTAGCCCCGAAAATAAACCCAAAGAAGAAGGGAAACGTACCGAAAACACTCCTAGCATAGAGATTTGCGCTCAGGAATTGACAGTCTCCCTTCAAACTAGCCTCGGGAGTCAAACATGCCATGTTTGTACTCTTCATCAACTGATCTAGGAATTCCCTCAAACTCTTTGCCTTCGAATTGATATTAACCTTATTTTCCCACTCAAACTCGGTCCACATAGTCCTAAATTGCGTCTCGCTGCAGTAGGCAGGCTGAATGTAGTCCATGATATCAACATGAACATCGTTGAGGATAACAACATTTGTCTCGGTCGATGCTGGGCCATCATATACCACATTACCGAAGATTACGGCGGTATCGGTAGATGAGACTTTGATTGTTGCTTGTACAGAGTGGAACGCATGAGGGCCGAGATTTTGGGTAGTAGGACGCTCGACAACCTTAAGATCACCGAGAGTTGCAAATTCAACAGAAAGATTTTGAAGGGTTTCTGTGGTTTGGTTGACGAGCAGAACATCCAGGATGATGTCAAACTGGTGAACTTTAACGTACGCCTCGGCGTAGACAGAATCTGAGAAACCAGTTAGCTGGACAACACGGCTAAGTTTCGAAGTCAAGTCTTCGACGTTAGCGTCGCCGCCGGTAGCCTTCTCCAGATCCACTTCCACAACATCGGCGCTGTCGGCAGCAGACTTTTTGCTTAATTGTCTGATTCCTAGTACATCGTCTACTTGGATCATGTTCTTCCCCTTCTCTAACTCTTCCTTGGCTACCCTTTTCTTTTCCTCAGCGGCAACCATAGCCCTGAATGCTTTTCTAGTATCTTCTAGGAAGACTGCCTCAATCTCTTTCTTCTGCTCGAATTCGGCCAAAGACCTAACACAAGACATGATTCTGTCCATGCTATCTTCATCGATCTTAGCTTTTACGAACTGACTCTGTCCAACACGGATGACACTGATCATGATGAGCATCGCCTCGGCCTTAAGAGCATTAGTGCGAGAAACATCAGCACCAATCTCGGCATGACGCATGACAAGCTTTGTAAGCGTCCCAGCAAGGACGGATGCTAAGTAATAATCGCCGTCAAGAATAAGTGTGCGGAGTGGTGGCTTTTGTGAAGCTCTGACAGCTTCAAGTTTGGCAAGACTAGCAGATTCGCTTGTAAGGGCACTCTCGGTGGCATAAGTACCATCAGCAAGTACCTTCCGAGAACCGGTAGCAGGGCCGGCAGGCTTTGAACCCCCGTTTGCTTGATCATCATCCTCTCCCGGTTGCTCATCAAGCAGTCGCTGTTCTGAGGCAAGAATAGGAATCTCCCCCAGACTTTGGCGTATCCGCTTCCATGCTTCCCGAATATCCTTTTCCTCGACACAGTACTCCCCAACAATCCAAAGAGCTCCTCTATACACCTTCCCAGTCCGGACCTCGCTGAGAGTTGTCATAAGACGCTCGACGATGGATGAGCGTAGAGCTGGGAACTTCTCGACAACCTCTTTCACAAATGCGATGACATCAACTGCAGATGAGTTGTTAAAATCGCTAATGAAGTCCATGAGCAATCCGACAACACTTGCAGCGACCTCGGAAAATCTGATTGCACAGTTGTGAATCGAGTGGATCAATAGCTGCCTGTACTCGTTGTTCTATAGAAGCATTAGAGGATCCTCAGGCCAAAACCGTAAATCTAATCATTGATACCTTTTCATAATCCTGATCCACCGTCTTTGAAAGCTCTTTCTTAAGAAGCATAACAACCTCTTCGACGTTCTTACTCGAAATCATATCCATTGCAATATCTAGGACCTTTCTTCGCACATCGATATCGGGGCTAAGCAGATATGCGTGTTAAAAAACATCCACTTGTCCACATCGTTATTAGTAAGCTCAAAATACCTCGACAAAACACGCAGAACCTCCATAACCAAATCGTCCAGCACGCCCTGGTTCTTTTTCCGTAATTGGTCGACCTTGTCGAGCACGATAAGCTTGACATTGTTGTCCGACACTTTGATGCACAGCTCAATAAACTTTCCGGCGGCAGCTTTGATAGCTACTGGGTTACTGGTCAGAGTGGTTAACGACGTAGCAGCTTCGTAAACAACAGTATTCGAAGTTGCCTCCAAAAGATCGAAGATTAACCGGAGGTATCTAGCCTGTTCCCCACATTGAATGAGAAAAGTAGCCCCTTTGCTTTAAAAACAATAAACGGACAAAGCTATAAAAAAATACCTTGTTCCCGGAATTAAGCACAGCATCTTTTCTGATAAACTCAATAAGAACAAGTTGTGTAAGCTCATCCGAGTTGGAAATTTGGTCGAACACCGAATTCAAGTATTCCAAGGCCTTCGTATGGGATATGGCGCTCAATGCAGCGAATGCATTCCTCTTACAAGTATTATCGCTCTCCGCCTGTAGGAACGCCAATATAAGATCCGGAGCATCGGGGATAAGGTGCTCTGAGTGAGAGTAAATAGACTGGATAGCGAGCACTGAATTCTTGCGGACATAGGCATGACGGTGCTCGAGGCATTGACGAGCCGATGATAGTAAAGGCTCTAGAAGCTCGGGTTCCCGGACCTTGCAGAGAAAACGTAAGGTTGCTCCACGGATGTACTCGTTTGCGTGGAGGAGGTCATTCCGAATGCCATTGCTACATGAGCACTGTATGTCAGCCCATGTCGTCTAACGTCCAAAGCCCCAAGCTCTATAACTATTCATCATAGCATTTAAAGAGAAAATTTTACTAACCAAACCAAAATCATCTCTTGTTTCAGCTTCCCACTCGCATCATGCTTCGGACAGATTTCATAGTAAAAGTACAGTAACTTCTTGAGTGGCTTACTCTTACTTGGCATGACAAAACGAATGATATGCATCAGGAGCTGTGGCATCGGATCACCATTCAGCATGATGATCAGGATCCGACGCATGGTGTCTAGCTTAGATTCATCGGTACCCTTCTCCAGCTGTTGTTGAAGCTGTTGGATCGATGGCTGATCCGCGGCATTGTCGAGATGTACGATGGAGTACGAGTGCTCAAGAAAAGAGGACATGTCGGGGTGTGTCACTGGATCGTCAGGTCGTAAGTGTGTTCTGGTGTAATGATAGGTAAGAGGAGGGGAGGTGGGTTGAGGCTCTTGAAATGTCGCAGTTGGGGTGATTGAGGGGTCCGAACTCTTAGTAGTGGGGGAGAAGTTAACGAAGCCGGTGGGAACGTCTGGAACAACGGCGGCGATGTGCTCCCCTAAAGCTATATTGGGTGAGCGAGCGTAGCGGGGAAGAAGCGGGCGGATAGGTAAATTGACTCTTTTAGTTCAGAGAAGCGAACACTGTGGTGTTTTTGACGTTCTTAGAACTATCACAGGGGTCTATGCGTCTTGGCGCATGCTCTGCCATACGCCGATGAGAGTGTTCATCATCACCAATGAATAGACGGAATAACTGAGCTTAGCTTGTAGGGTCCATAAAATATGCAGGCTTCAAAAGTAACTACACAATGTTACAATCGTGGAAAACTGTAAACTACAAAATTTCCTGCTCCAATGTAAAGTACTTTGAACAATTGCCCATACCAAGCCCAACCCCAAAAATGCCAACCAAGAACTAGACCAATACCATCATCTTACCATGTCTGCATTTCAATTAAAGGCATTCACCTCCTCAAGATCGACTCCCAGATCGCTGCTAATCCAGCAATACCAGACCCGATAAGCTGGGTGTCCTTTCCAACTCCAGTACCCACAATCTTCAAATTCTCATCACCCAACAACCCCATAAAGTCAAATCCCTTGTAGTGAACCAGATATGCTATAAGCGCCTTAGTCACAGCAAACGTGAGAGGGTCGGTTTTGTATTCCTCGGCAGTTGTGGATGCAGCAGGATCATATGGTTGGGTAGACCTTGCAACGCCTGCAGCAGTTGCAGTCAAATTAAAGAAGTACGCATTCCCAAGAGGCACCAGGACTGACATCGTAAGCCACGTAAGAAAGGGCCCCCAGAACTCGGCAGTAAGGAGAACAAACAAGTCCGGTAGGTGAAAGCTACGGGCGTCCATTCCTAAGAAAGGAACAGCAGGGATTGTGACAAGATAGACGAGCGGAATCAATTGATAGAGCAAAAATAATGCCTCGTAGGTCAATGTGACCGCATTCACAGAAACGACGTTCGATAGTTTATCGCGCAATTCCGTCGCCTTTTCTTGGACATCAACTTTGTCAATCGTCCTCTTCGCACTATCCATAATAGTGTTTACACGGCTCTCAATGGCATCTGCAAGGACTGCAGGAGTAGGTGGAAGAGGTAATTCACCAACTTCCTCAATAGCTCTCACAGTTCTTGGTGTACGACTTAAAAGTTGACGAGAAGCAGACCTAAGAGTCCGTTCACGCACAGAAGGCGAAGGCACTGGGCTCATTCCAGACTCCTCACCGCTTATTATAATATCTGGTTAGCTGCAAGAAATAGATATCTTTAAGAATCTAGGAGATCATACGTAGAGTCAGCAGTTGAGCTCTCTCGAGCAAAGCGCTCTTTACTTGCCCTCCACCTCGACCGTGTTGTAGGTACATCAGTTGAAAAGGTTTGTAAAGAAGCTTTTGTCGGCGAACGTCTGGGGTGTAGCGTGTCGTAATATGCTCCAAATATAGGATCGCTTTCTAGTTCAGCTCGATTTGAGTTGAGGTGCTCAGTAAGTATACTTTCGTAGTCGTTCTTCAGCTGGCCCTCGGCTCTGTTACGTCGCTTCGTCAATTACGACTGCACAACTGCTCGCAACGCGTACCAAGCGCGACAAACGAAAGGTAAACAAAAAAAAAAGAAAAAAAGAAAGACATACTGTAACCCAAGCTGCTCACACAGCTCGATAAGCTCTGCCTTCTTTTTCTTACTGACCCAAAGCGAAGTCATTGTATATCTGGTTGTTAGATATGGGCCTAGTGAGTCCCGCAAAAAGTTACGAAAGCACCTTCTGATTTGCTAACGTAGAAAGAATACCTGGGATGAAGAGCACGTTATGTATCTACGATGTGAGGGGTGCGGCGACGTCTGTTGTTGACAGCAAGGCCAAACTGCGGGGGAACGCTTGCCCTTAGCGCGCCCACACCATACTCTACTGCACTTTCACTTTACATACCGCAAGATACAGAGAAACAAGAGATCGCATGCATGAGTTCACATTGAGTGTTGGCCGCATACCGCAATGCGAAGCTTGATGAGGTAAATTAATCCATGTCAGTCTTTTCTAAGTTTTTAACGTGACGTCATGACTTATCACTCGTAGGCTTATGGTTGCACCTAGACGCTACTTGCAACCACAGCACTCTGTGCACTCTGCGAACTGCCCACTACTGAGTAGTAATTTGATGATATTTCAGAGAAATTTTTTCTTTGTTGAATGACAATGCGCCATAATGTTACCGAGATTCTCATCTTTTAGGCTAGGGAAAGCGCATGTAGTCCCTTTAACCACGAATGATGTTCAAGGCTTTCACACTGAGCAAACGAGTCCCAGAAGGCAACATGGGCAACAAAGGATTATATTCCGAGAACAAAATCAAGGAAGTGAATCCCCAACAGTCCCCTCGGATTTACCATTCCTCCCACTTCTTTGTTTTTGCTTGGTACGTTTCTCCACAATCAATCCTTCAAAGTCTTCCAATTTCCCAACAGTTACCCTTAGCTTCTCAGTCGACGGGGAGTATTTAGCAATCCATCTATTCTTCTCACCGTCTAGGCTTAACGTTGAGCTTTGTGCAAGTATCTTCTTCCATGCCCTTTTCTTAAATCTTGGCGTCATATTGTGCACTCTTGTACCTTCTGGTAATGGTAACGCTGTCAAAACCCTTCTCTTTGGAGGCTTTGGATTCTCCAAGCCACTCACGAGACGCTCGAGACGTCCCATTTGGTACGCGCTGATAGGGGGAAGAACTTTTGAAAGGAGGTTGGAATGGTGCCTATGAAGCATATTGACCTTTCGACGTATGGATAGTGGACGGCCCCAGATATTCGTTTCGGGTATTTGGGGGGCGATTCTATTGATATTTCTGCCATGCTGGGAGGATAGTAATGCTCGTAGCGCAGCTGGTATAGTCGGTGGTATGCTGCGGGGCTCATCGGGTATAAGGGGTTCTGGCTCAACTTCTGGATTTTGTTTTAAAATGGGCTTTTTTAAAAAAAAAATTTATCATCACACAAGTTAGCGTTTCGGATTTAATCATAACCATTTCGGATGAGAATATCAGTAAGGGAAATTCACTAATGAGTACAGACCTCCAGGAGCTCATGCTTTTTCCTGCCTGTTCGTCCATAGCTCATGCTCAGAACTTTTGTCAGTGGCTTAGGGTCACCAGCGTTTGCACGGATGAGTACAGAGAGTCCATGTCGTCCCTCTTTGAGGAGCTCCGTTCGACGCCATGAATCCGCGGTAAGGGTTTTTCTGAACCGTTGCACAATATAACGAGTAATGTATACCCGTGCTACGTCATCATAAAGAACACTGGCCTGTCGAAGGAGATGTCGAAGGAGTTGCTTGGCCTCCATTGGTTGGTGAATGCGGTGATATATGTATGGGTACAAAAGGGCCCTTTATATCTCCGCGTTGGACTGAGGTTCCATGAAATACGCGGTCAGCTGATCACTTGGCATCTTTATCGATACCTAAAGCTTTGGTCTTGTGGCGCAGCTGGTCGAACTTCCTCTCTTGCATGTTAGTGGTTGTAAAAGTCAGCAATACTTACCTGAACCAGTAAAGAGGTTGGGGAGTGAGCCACGCGCATGTCTCGGAACGCCAGCAAGACGCGCGCTCTTCTCCGCAGCAGCAGATCGCGACTTCCCTCAGATCTTTTTCCACGACTCAGATCTTGCTGTCAGCAAGTAATTCAGGTCTGCTCTCCCCCTGCAGCCCCAATCCCCCTCAACGACCATCAACAATAGCAACACTGGTAACATAAACAACAACGCGGATTCCCTATTAATTACTCTTTTTACCGCAACGTTGTTGCTCTCAGCCGTTGTAATCTCCGCACGCCGCCGGAGGGTCTGGGGCATCACCCTTCTGTAAACGTACATATCTCGTTTCTTGCCCTCCCCACTCCTTATCACTTTACACGTTCCGCTTCCACTCCCTTGGCTCTTAGCCCCCTTTGGTGCTAGTAAATTTGTCTACCAAATTTACCTATCAGATCAGGCCTCTCTGCACACTGCTTGAGTTTCATCCCTTTCCGAGTGATGACCTCCTCCTCTAGACCTCCAAATTTTGCTCGAAGCGGTTCATCATCTCTAACCGCTACTACCTCTATGTATCAGCCGTCTGCCGTCGGTTCTTTCGCTACAAACGGTTCCACTTCTGTGGCTTCAACCCCCCAAGGAACCCCTCCTCCGCCCCCGCTTTCTGTCCATATGGATGACTCGAAACCTACAATCTTCACTGTAAGTCTGCCTGTAATTATTACCCAGATAATGTCGAAGGATATATAGCTAACAGTTTTGTTAAACTATAGGCCACCTATTCCGGTGTTGCGGTGTTCGAAATGCCGGTAAATAATGTTGCAGTGATGCGACGCCGTCATGATTCGTGGTTGAACGCAACCCAAATCCTCAAGGTAGCTGGTGTAGAAAAAGGGAAGCGAACAAAAGTTTTGGAAAAGGAAATCCTCAACGGTCAACATGAGAAAGTCCAGGGCGGGTATGGGAAATACCAAGGGACATGGTACTCAAATGATTTGATCACGATCACACGATAGCACTCGCTGACTCACTCAATAGGGTTGATTTTGAAAGAGGTCGGGAATTCTGTCGTTCTTATGGGGTAGAGGAGTTACTTGCTCCCTTACTTGACCTTGATGTTCTAGCTGCTAGTGGCGCCGATTCGACTCCCACAAAAGAGCAAGCCATGGCTGCAAAACGGAAGCGGATGTATAATACCAGCCTGAGCCAGACGAATGGACACACGGGCCCCTTATTCACCCCTATATCTTCCACCGTTTCCAGTGCCTTCAATGCTCTCAGTAAATCTACCTCAAGAATGGATTCACAAGAGACCCGGACAGCAAATTCCCAGGGTTCTGTTATGTCATCGCAGGCACCCCAAGGTACTATTCGCCCAAACGAATCACAGAGTCAAGAGTCTTGGCCACCAAACCTGCCAACAGAGACAAGTTTTGTATCTCAGATTCAGCCTGATTCTACGTATTCCTCTCAAATTTTGCCTGTTCCTGAACGAGATTCGCAAGAGCCTCCACGAAAACGGGCACGACCTTCCACTCCACTCAATGAAGTACCTGCCCATTTTTTCCAGCCACAAATTGATACTCCACAAAGGCCTCTACAACCTGTAATAGCAGATCATGTGCCAGATGCCGAACATGCGCGGCAGACATTGATGAATCTTTTCATTAACCCTGAGACTGATTCATCTGTGCTTGCCCAATTAGATACGCTCACCCCTGAACAAATCGATATTCCACTCGATTCTACAGGAGGTGCTGCCATTCATTGGGCAGCGTCCTTGGCACGCGTTCCCCTTATTCGGGCCTTGATAGCAAAAGGTGCCTCGATATATAGGGTCAATCATAGTGGCGAATCAGCGCTAGTTCGCGGATGTTTTGTGACCAACAATTTCGATCAATTTTCCTTTCCCCAACTTCTCAACCTCTTGTATCCCACCATTCCTATTGTCGATAATAACGGTCGGACTATTTTACATCATATTGCTGTAAAGTCTGGGATGAAGGGGAGGAGTGCAGATAGCAGATACTATCTTCATTGTTTGCTAGAGTTTGTGGCCAAACATGGTGCCTCTTCCACTAGTCGTACGGGTGGGCCAAAGGTGATGAGTCTGACAAGGTTTATTGGAGAGATTGTGAATGCACAAGATAAAAGCGGAGATACGGCATTGAATATTGCCGCTCGTATAGGGAATAAGAGCATTATACAGCAATTGTTAGAGATTGGTGCAGATTCTAGTATACCAAACAGGGCGGGACTTAGACCCATCGATTTTGGTGTTGGTGGAGAGCCTGCTCCTGTGCCAAGTAGAAGGGAGCAAACTTGGACTGCGCCACCTGTTGTTGTGCAAAAACGGCAGGATATTGTTAACCGTGAGTTGTCCAAATCCCACAAACTCTCCGTGCGGTCATTCTAACATTATCTTCCCCTCTAGTGATAAAGGATGCCATTGCTGGCCTCGAAAAAGACTTTCAGGGCGAAATTGAGGCGAAGCAAGAGCAAGTCATGGCAACCCTAAACCAGTTGAGGGAAGTCACCTTAAAATTAGGTAAAGAACGTGAAAATATGAATCAACTCCGCCAAAGAAGTCGGCAACATGCTGAACTCCGTCAACATTGTCAGAATTTACGGCGGGCAATCGACGAAGAAAACTCGCGATTCAAGGAAAAACTTGGGGTCACCAATGGCACTCCTCGAAACATGAACGAAGAGTCGATGGATCCTGACGCTGCCCTTAAAATATTGCCTGAATTTTTAGCACCTGTTACGGATGTCAGAAATATGAGCCAACAGCAAAAGGAATACCTACACTCTCTACCATCAGCATCAGTCCTCCGGGCTCGAGCTCGAGCTTATAGGAAAAATGAAGATATGCTTAAGGATGTTGCTAGTAAACTGCATGACCGAAGTACTGAACTAGAGGATAAATTTCGGAGAGTTGTTTCTTTATGTACAGGGGTTGATGAGGATAGGGTTGACTCGTTACTCGAAGGCCTAGTTCAAGCCGTAGAAAGCGATCCGGGGGAAGTAGACACAGCTAGAGTTAGTAGCTTTCTAAGGAAAGTTGACGAAAGCCTGTCAAGAGATTGATTGTGACGTATAGGTAATGCTGGGTGTCTATTTAACTGGTTGTTGCCTGCGGACTACCATCAGCATTATTGGTTATTACTTATCACTGATTATCTTGTTCATCCAACCCCTCCCCCTTTTTCCCTTTTTTTTTTTTTTTTTCATTTGGGGGGGTTACTTGCTATCTTTTTCTTTTAACGGGAACTAGGCCAGGTGGACGAGTATTATTTCTTCTTTTCCCTTCGGAGGAGTGTGGTGCATCAGGCGTCCAATGTCATTATTTCGGATCATTTTCGTTTTGCATCTTTACACCTTTCTACTGAACAACTTTGATCTTTACAGGAATCGTTTTCATCGCGGAAGCCTTAAAGCAATTTACTAATGTTTTCATTCTCTTTTTCTTGACTTTCTTTCTTTCGAGGGTCGGATCGGTTATTCTAGGGTCATTTGGAAAGTGGCTGATAGGGCAGCAAGAACGAAAAACACTATTGCCATTTACATTATTGTACATAGCTACAGAATTCGTGTACACGACAGAGAAATGCACTTTTAAGGAGGTGTGACATTAAACGATGAGTGTCTAGATTCACGATTTAACTTGCATCCAACCAAGGAGACTAGTACCATAAAATACTACTATGGGTCTCTGTATCATTGGCTTGCTGGGAATGAGGAGATTAACCTCCCCCCCCGCCCCCCCCCCTGTCCGAGTGAGATTTGGTGAACACCCGATCCTAATGCCTCTCAACCTCTGGGCCCCTCTTAGCCATAGCTGACAGGGTGTCGTCAGTCAATCTCATGACCTGCCACTCTTTGCCCATGTTTTCGGCACCAATGCTTTCATAGAACTTGATCGAAGGAGTATTCCCTATAATCCTTTCATGTTAACTAAATTTAGTAGAAATTATAGGCAGTACTGACATTTCAAAACACTCCATTCCAATCTCCCCCCGTTGATCTCTAGTACCTCCTGTGCAAGTGCTGCAAGGAGCGCAGTACCGTATCCACGGCCACGAAACTCAGGGCGGACGAATAGGTCCTCGAGATAGATGCCGGGCTTGGCACGCCATGTGCTGTAATTGTTGAAGTATCTACTAACTTATTAGAGAGATTTACTGAGAACAAGTTAGTAGGCTAAGAAACTTAAACTTACAGAGCCATTCCAGCTGGTTTCTCCCCTTCGAAGATTAAAAGTGTCTTCGCATAAGCTTTGGAGCCTTCCTTAAATCCTAAGGTGTTGGCGAGCGTTTCAACGGTAGCTAGTACCGCATCGGGCTCTTTTTCGTAGATCGCAAGCTCATTGATGAACTCAAAAATAAGAGGGACGTCTAATATTTGTTGGCTCGGATAATTCTCTTCATCCCTTGAGTGGCTTGGGTGCTTACCTGAAGCGACAGCATGTCTAATGATTGGTTTGGCCATTTTTGAAAAACGTGATTTTAGAAAAAGAGAGAGTGGAAATTAGGTAGGAAACTGCGGGGTTCACTTTTAGTGGGGTTGACCCAAACGTCTTGATGTATACATGTATACATGTATGTAGGTGCGTGTGGGTACCGTACTCCCTTCCACATTTTAAGTGTTTTAAGTGCAGATTATTGTGCCTACATACAAATACAAAGTTTAATTTGTCGAAATCTGTAAGTGTTTGAATTACGCGAATTCAAATTTAAGCCATCTACGATTTCGACTACAAGGCTCTGGCATTAAGTGAGTGAACAAAATTGGGCGTTGACAGGTGAGAATCCGTTCACTCACTAAATCCCAGACCCTTGTACATGCAATTCGTGTATTCACAAATCACAAGCCTGGTGAACTGATGGAGGCTGACTGTTGCCGGCTGGCCTTCCGGGGTCCGAGACCCTGGCCAGGTTTCGAAGACTGCTGCTACCGCACCCCCCTCCAGGTACACAAGAGCTCCTTACAACACTCACTCGCGCAGCTACAGCACCCATAAACACGATGGCCTCCAAACCCATCTCTGAAGCTGATATCGGAAAATACTGGGAGATATTTAGCGCCCACTCCCGCGATGGAAAGCGAATCACTGGCGACCAAGCCTATGGCATGCTCAAGAACTCCGGCCTAAACGAGGACCAGCTTGCCAAAATCTGGGATCTCGCTGATGTTGACAAAGACGGAGACCTTGACTTCGAGGAATTCTGCGTTGCGATGAGGTTGATCTTCGATCTCGTTAATGGGGTGCGTTCTCTCCTGAGTCCCCCTTCCGCACCCTGCCCAGGCAGAGCTATGGGGAAGCCTCGAAAAGTATTGGGGAGCTAACTGTAGGTGTAGGAATTGAAAACAGTGCCTACAAAGCTACCCGCATTTCTAGTCCCAGAGTCCAAAGCTCACCTCGTTACTGCCTCGGATGCACTCTCCAATGACCCGCCTCAGTTTGAAAGGATGGAAGACCTCGAGGATGATACGGTGGGGCTTAAAGATGGATTCGATTGGTATATGTCGCCTGGGGACAAGTCGAAATATGAGGGGATTTATCTTGCCAATGCAGGTGACCACGGACAGATTCAATGTACAGCTATATAAATTCCGTCGCGTAACACCCTTTGCTGATTGTCTTTAGTTTCTGCGTTGGAGGGTCTCTATGACTCGATAAACGTCCCAGATACAGACATTCGCTTCGCCTGGAACTTAGTCAACCCTTCTTCGTCGCCATCGGTAGGAAAAGATCAGGCATTGGTGTTCTTGCACATCCTCAATGGTCGCCATGAAGGCTACCGTATCCCACGAACTGTCCCGGCGTCTTTGAGAGCGACTTTTCAGAAGAACCAGATCAACTATGACCTCGATAAGGTCAAGGATACAGGACGGGGTCTTGGAAGTGGAAGGAGGGACATGAACACTATCTCAGGGAAAAAGGAGGCATTTGGGGAAAGCTATCTTACGAGATTAGGGGTTGGTGGGAGAGGGAATTTTAAACATTCTGGTAGAGCATCAGTGCCAAGCTTTATAACATAGGTGTTAATTTGGATATAGGAACCGACTTTTCGTCTACAAAAGATAAAGACTGGGAGGAAGTCCGTCTTAAGCGTGAGCTCGCAGATCTCGAGTCCAAGATTTCAGAAGCGGAAGCTGCGGCGGAAAAGAGAAGAAACAGAGATAAATATGGATCTAGCGGATCAAAAGCTGCACTAGTAAAACGGGAACTTGAGCAGATGCTGGATTATAAACGACGAACTCTCCGGGATCTGGAAGATAGTAGAGGTTCGGCGAAGGGAGGTGCAGATTTGAAGAGCGTAAGGGAGGATCTAGAAATGCTTAAAATGCAGGTCGATGCAGTGGAGCAGCACCTGAGGGAGCGAGAACGAGTATTGCAAGGGCTACAAGATGAGATTGAAGAGGAGAAGTTGAAAAGGTGATCTGGTTCTGTGTATTGTTATTATTAGCCTTTGACAGCGCAATAGGGGTGAAGAGGGTGTTTTAATCTAGAAAATAGTATCGAGTAATTGTTTTCATTTTTTCTTAGCAGTTCTTTGGTTTCTTTTGGTTTCTTTTCTTTCTTCCTTTTCTAGACGTGCTACTGGTATATTATTTACGCATAATTGTACTCATGTGGAATATACATGTGGTACATCTTTAGTGACTTATATGCGCGCGGATCTATCGATTGGCCAACTTCTGAGTCCAGATATTCATTTCTTGGCAACAAGTTTTTGGTGTGCATAAATTACACGATGCAATAAAGTGTCTAGGTAATCATGATCGATCTAATCTTTCAATATCCCTGCCTCCTCCCATTGTGACTGCTGTTTACTCACACCGCCAAGCCCACACCCAAGGAACTCTGCAACTCTCAATTTACAGAATCCTTAACGATTGCGACGCAAGCAACATCACGAACGGCCAATCCACCAATAATCCCCGTACCTCTCGTCACTCGTCATCTACCGACAACTTAAAATAATCAAAAATGGCCCCCAAAGGAAAGAAGGTTGAGCGCAAGGAAGAGAACATCTCTCTCGGTCCCCAGATCCGTGAAGGTCGGTTCTCAGGCACCTGGTTTATCCGCGGCGGGATAGGATGATAGAAATGGAGAAATGGACTATGGAGGGACTAACACGGAAGTTTTTAGGTGAACTCGTTTTCGGTGTCGCCCGTATTTTTGCGTCATTCAACGATACCTTTGTCCATGTGACCGATCTCAGGTGTGTTTCGTCCCAAGCATAATCCAAGCCAACAAACCAACAATAGAAATATCATGAAAATGAGAAAAAATTGGGTTTTTGGAAACTTTCTCATTCATGAGAGAGGTATATATAAGGGGTAGAGGCTGACGCTTCGTTGATCCTTTCGTTCTCTCCAGTGGTCGGGAAACCATTGTCCGTGTCACCGGTGGAATGAAGGTCAAGGCCGACCGTGATGAGTCTTCACCCTACGCCGCCATGTTGGCTGCTCAGGATGTTGCTGCCCGCTGCAAGGAGGTTGGCATTACTGCTCTCCACATCAAGATCCGTGCTACTGGAGGTTAGTCTCCAATTCCTCCGGCGACAGCATAAGATGCAGATACTAATCATGGGTGATACAGGTAACGGAACTAAGACCCCCGGACCCGGCGCTCAATCAGCTCTTCGTGCTCTTGCCCGTGCTGGTATGAGGATTGGACGTATTGAGGATGTTACTCCTACGCCCTCCGACAGCACCCGCAGAAAGGGCGGTCGCCGTGGTCGCCGTCTTTAGGTGTGCGCGTTTGGAAAACAAAAAAAGGCATGGGGAACATCTTTTCAACTTTTTTTCTTTTTTTTTCTTTCTCTTTAGGGTAAAATAAATAAATCTAGGCTTTTGCCAAGAAGAGCTTCGAAGTTTCCTAACGACTTATATTACAATGAGCTGGTCCAAGAAAGGAATATGTAGGGGTTATACAGCCTTAGCCATATCTTACTACAGAATATGGACGGGGGTACAGGGTCTACAGTTTATCCATTTACTAAGCGAGTGATAGTTTATGAAACTGATGTCCACTGGCCAATACATGTATTTAATAAAACTAAGAACATACTTTAACGCCCGGTCGGATATTCCTATGGGCCTGATTTCAGCCTTAACAAAGGCTTAGTGAAAAGTTAGTCTAATAAAGACCTTTTTCAAATCCTTTTAAGAATTATTTGAGGAATATATAAGGTCTTTATTAGACTAACTTTTGACTAAGGCTTATAGGAATATCCGTTCCGGCGTTAAAGTACTTAACGGTAGTCTCGTTCCCAGACCTAATCGGTATTTCTTTAGGTGGACTGGTGTGGACTAATACATAAAATACTACAACACCAACCACACAAAAATAGGGGATGGGCACGAGACTAACTTAGCTAGACACAGAATCACCAAATTGTAAGTACATCATGGTAAGTCTATACTTTAGACAATGGTCATAGCTACAACAGTCTACTTACCCCTAATACCGTAGTAGTGCATTTTCGCCGAGTTGTCAGTATACATAGGAACCACCTCCCTATACCCTCGTTCCCCACCAAGCGAGTTCACCACCTACCGAGTGTGAGGTCCTCTCTCACGCAAAAACTGGCCGCTAAAGCTGCAGCCAAGAAATATTTGTATGGGAATTGGTTGCTGCACTCGGTGGGTGGTGAACTCGCTCGGTGGGGAACGAGGGTAATCTCGTGAACCCAATCTCTATCTTAGACATACTAGTACTAAATGAGTTAATCAAGCACTACGAAACTCCTGATAACTTAAGAATGCAATCGTTTATGCACAATGAGCATGGGGCTTTGTACTGACACTTATAATCAGAGAAGGGTAGTGGTATTAGGTACTAGTGACCGACATTCAAGCAAGTTCATTAGAGGTCTGGGAGATACGTATGGAATGGATTAGTTCCCTATAGACAACCTGTTACTAGACGTATACCTCGAAGATAGCAAGAGATGCTCACTTCCATATCACAGAGGAGGCCGATTCCAGTTTGAAAACTGAAAGCTAAGCCGGACACAAAGGGAATATCGGAGCACAGGAGGATGTGTCCAGTTTCGGAAGTTGGGCGGGCCATCAAATCTGCATGCAGTATGTCAGAAAATATTTCAGGCTTATATGTCCTTTTTGGTGAAGAGTTGGTTACGGGTAAAAGCAATATCTGATTTCAACGCTTTCGAAAAGACATTTATACCTAATTGCTCATATACTAAGGCTCACTCTTGTCATGTGGTGGCATTTATTGACCGGAATCTAGCCCTCTTTTCTCGGGGTAAGAGAGGGGCAAGAGAGGGGCAAGAGAGGGTAGAATACCATCAGGCAGTATCTATGACTCAACTTGGGAGGGGGTTAAACCTAGCTATCACTGAGCTGTCAAAATGCGCACAACTGCTAAAAAGCAAAACGGTCCCGATATTAGGGCCTTAAGTCAAGGCTCTAAAGCCGGGAATGTCTTAGATGGTGTTGTGCAGGGGTATGTAACACAGCGCGAAGGCATGCAGTTGCGTTAACAGAGTTCGCAGTTGTTGAAAGAAAAAGGGCTATCAAGCACTCTATAAGAAGAGTTGGATTAGCGAAGAAGTTTGAGGGTTAACTCGTTTAGTATTTTATAAGTACTCCTTTAGATGCTGATAGTCAAAGTTTTCTAATGAAAATTGCAGATTTTCTTACCTTTATAATTTGCTACATCCTTTCAGGGAGTGGGTAGAATATCACTTGAAGATGGCCCCACAGCCGAGACAAAATGTATCATCCGGATTTCCCTATCTTACTTGTTTTCACAACTCTTATGGTCATATGACGGCTTCTCCCTCACTTCAACGGGCTGCATATCTGCTACGAGGGTTTTCTGGGATTGGCTGGATATATGAAAAGGCGAGAGCCGAAAGGTGTTGCCTAACAGGTGCGTTCAAGGTAATGCCACCAAAGGGCGGCCCGGTCCGCTTGATGGAAAGAAAAGGGAGTGTTAGTCCGAGATCGAGAACTGTGTTATGCTTATTATAAAGGTTATAGTGGGTGCCAGGGGGTTAATGTTGGGGCATATTCACAGGTGGCACATGCTTGGAAGAATGTCGTAATATAATGGTGGCGTAAGGTCAGATAACAAACCTGTACTGCACCAGATTCTGTCATGCCCCGGCCTGCCAGTTGATAGGTTAAATGAGTAGCTACGACTGAGCTTTTCCTAAGGGGTACTATATAAAAAGATAATGCAACTGATGGGATTCGGGTATTGTTTAATGAATTAATAACAATAGTAGCGGCGGTAATAATAAATCCGGATACTAGCTGGTCTGCGAGTGATGGTTTGTGACGCTATTATCACTTTACTAGATCGAAGGATCTATCCTAACCATAGTTGCCCTAAGTTCACATTAGCATTTACATACGTATAATGCAGTGTGAATCATGCTGGGTTTTGGTTATAATCAGGTGCATGCACCTATGTGTATTCAACCGTCTTTATTCATAAATATTTCAATCTAAGAAGTACTCACGGTCTAGATTCTGGTTTCAAACTAAAATTAATAAATATGGTCAAATAATATTAATGCAAGTCATATATTACTCTATGAACATGGCCATTGAATTTTAAGCACTACATACATTGGAAATTGACTCCACCTTGCTAGCTATATGTACCTAGCTAGACGGTCCCATGATAGTATTATGTATGTATTATATACTATTGCAACTGAGACAGAGAGGTGTAAGAAGCCCCTGTTATAAAGTTGTCGATATATTCCTTAGTATGACCCATTAACGTCATTGCTCGATTTGGCAGGAACGGTGGTTTCTATTGACGTATATATACTTCTTATGTATACAAAATTAGTTCGCCCCTTGCCATGTGACTACTAATATACATGTACATGTAGTTGAGGGAAATTAATGTAACGGCCACGATCATATATAGCTACGTGTAGTGCACGATTCATTACTTCCATGGTGATGAAGGCGTATGGATACGTATATAGATAAATGAAATGTATGTAGGTACTTAGCTATATCGTGGCTCTAAGAGGTGACCTATATACCCCGTGGTGATCTTAGGCTAACCGCCTATACAATATCGGGTCAGACATACAATTGGTTCCCCGCACCCCCCTTTCTTTCTTTCCTACAGTACTCGGCCTGTAAATCTACATAACTACATATTCTGGTATAAAAAAAGCGCATATATACAAGGCTTGGGATAAAGTGAGTGAACTAAATGTGGTGTTGACAGGTGAGGATCTGTTCACTCATTTTATCCTAGGGCCTTGTACATGTACATGTAGTTATATCCATTGGGAGTTCTCATAATACCTTGAGTTATGCATCAACAGGTTACGCAGCTTGTATGTAACCCCTACGGTAGATACACTATCCCTTGGACGGATGAAAGTTGTCAAATTCGCGACCTCCCTCTTTCAGCTAATATTAACTTAGTGTGGTAAACTATTCGAAATTCTTGTTTGCTTCTCTGGTTGCTATTTACCGTAACAAGCAATATAATTCCTCTACTAAGTGGTGCATGGTCCAGGTCGCGAATTTGACAACTTTCATCCGTCCAAGGGATAATACAAAGGGTGAAATACGTAGATTATGATTGAAATGGTAAATAGGGAAATGGTTCTAGAGTAGCAGGTATGTATGTGTGTATGTACATACATAGATTAGTACATGTCCACCAGATTTCAAACTGAACTCCGCTCAAACTAAAATCTTCAGGGGCCTTGGAGTTTACTCCAGGCTCGGCAAAATAGATTTCCAAGGAAATGTTCTTGGCAATCACCGGGGAACCGGCGATTGTGCGTGGTGCACAAACAGTTACATATAAGACGGTAGAAGTATACCTACGTGTGATTTTAATCAGAGAGGGTGCTAACTGGTCTAGCCATTTTGGGTATAGGACTGATCTACCTCGCATTTTGGGCGGTCGAGTCAAAATATCTGACTGGGGTCATGGTTGACATGCACACTTGGGCGTGCTTTCAGTGACAAAGGTCTAATGCAGGGTACAACCATCTTATTCTTTACCTACATGTACCTAGACGATATCAACGATATGGTGTAAAAAAAAAGACAAAAAAAACAAAAAACAAAAAGACAAAAAGACGCTGTGTGGGAATGCGAACCATATGATCACTTTGGTTCGCAATTTAGACCCGATGCTGTGTCTGTGCCCAAGCCAAGGCCAGATTAATGACCAGGTGAAATTAATATCATATCACCAACAATTTTGTATGTGAGGACGACGCACGGTTCATTATCTATCAGTGCTCGAACATTCTAGGCATTGGATTTAAGCACTTAGACCTTACCAAAAATCTGGTGATAGGGCAGGATAAAGGTGGTGGCGTATGTGCACCTGTTGTGAAACGTTTAACATAACGGGATAATTTTGATACTTTGGCAACGGGAATGAATTAATTACGTACTGGAATATATATCCATTCGCGGTCGAGTTTCACGCGGAGCTCTCATCCGGGGATGGATACATCATAGGTATCTTTTCATTGATACACCCTTATAATGTAACTAAATGTATCATGTACTCTGGGCAGGCAAGAGAACCTGAACACCAGCTGTTGTAGTAACAGTCACTGATCCGTGTATGACGTTAACTGCAAATCGAATACCTGCTTGCATGCTTTCGTGTTCCATTTGCCTGCCCCGAGTAGGTATATAAGTATGTACATGTAGGTACATGTATCGAGTGATGATATGTGATTTCCGGCGTCGCCCGATGAAAGAGGGGTTAGACATGTTTGGAATTGTGTTGTAGATCTATCAGTGTTTAAGCTCGTAAATTGTTAGCCAAGTTTTACACCATTGTAAGTAGGTACATGAATAGTTCTTGGCAATATTTCAAAGTTGGCGTGGATAACCTCATGGTGGTGAGTGCATGTAGGTACATAAACCTACATATTGATGTTTTCCTGCTATTCTACAGTGAAAATTGACATAGATATATTTTTACTAGAACCAAATGCTGAGCCCGCACAAGCTACATGTACTTAACTTTTAGAATAAAACCACCCAAATGAGCCCCAACTTCTATCTTACATCGACATTCATTGGAAGAGCCTAGGAGAGCAAAGGAATAGAGAAAAGATAAAAGAAAAAACAGTCTAAGATCTACAATACAACGCTGTTCACTAAAGTATTCATGTACTCCATAACTTCTTCGATCAATTCGGTTTCCACCAGCACATCAAAAAAAACTCTACCAGCGAGTTCCTTCAATTTGGGCATATTATGATCGCCTCCGCAAGACTTTATCACCAGTTCTCTCAACCAATCACCTCCAAGCTTTAGAATCGCTACTAAGATATCTCCATCCACCTGGCCAAAATCATGGCCTCCCCTTTCTGGCGAGGTACGGGCCATACCGACCCTGGTTTTATAAAGGTCCTGGACATATTTCAATAGTCGCAAGGCTCCTTCCTCCAAGAGTGTAAGTTGAAAGATAGAACCATTGACGCCAGCAGCAATGAGATCCTGATCTGGGAAAAGGACACCGGGACGCGGTTTATTTAGCTGCCACGGAGGCCTCACATTTCCCTTCCTTATGCGGGATATCGAGCTGGTTAATTCTGCCTCGACCACCGTCACCAAGCTCTCCATGGTACGAGTGTCTAGGTGATTATCAATAATTAATTCGGAACTTTTATTTGTAGAAATGAGCTTACTTGGGGGCCGCCACAGTCCAGCAATACCATACTGCTTGTCAGTGGCTAGGAAAAAGTCCCTAAAAAGTTGGAAGTGATGAAATCCATTGCGAGCGGTAACATCGCTTAGAAGAAAATCAGTAATTAGTTACAGAACTTATAGGAGGGTTTGGTTACCTGACAAGCTCCTTGAACTCTCTATGTTCAAACCTGAAAATGAGCATTGAGTCGGCGCTGCAAGACAGATGAATCAACGGCCCCGTCACCGATATTTGCACAGCAGGCGACCGAACTTTCGCCTCAGCGACATCATCAAATCTTTGTAAACTATTAGTATCCATACCCCAAAACTAGTATTGCACAACTTACTTCTTTGTTGCTGCATTAAAGGTCTTCATGTAAATCATGTCTCCCGAGCAATACACGAGGGAACTAGAAAGCCAGAGATTAGATACCGAGCAATTAGAAGTGGCATGTGTTGTGATTTACTTAGTGCTGTATGGTGCCAGAGAAAAAACAGGGGCATTGCATTGTATCTGGAGTCGTCGCCGAACCTCGATATTTCCAGAAGGTCCATTGATAACGGAAAGCACAATAACCCTACCCTTGTGATCCGAGGTTGTGACATTGATATAATCCGTTCCCAACACAATGTAACGGTAAGGTTTGTTTTCAATCTCAATATTCCATTCTATGGCATTGTTATAGGTTAGCAAGGAGGGAGGGCATATCAACAAAAGGCTGTCATCAAACCTGCAAGACAGTAGATCTGCTCGTTTGCTTTTCCAAAAATAAGGTCTCGTTTCGAACTGTCGCGAATATCCCTTTCGGCTCTGGACTCTCCACTGCACTCTCCTTAGCTGCTGACTCCCCGAGAATTCAAAATCAAAAAGAAGGAATCACGAACGTTCTGGGATCCACGAATCTCAGAGAACAGAACGATTTTCTCTTTCCAGGGATGTGCCTCTCGCTCTCAACTCGAGGGTCATCGGATGCAGTTCTCGAACAGGCAACAACAAGGACATTAAGAGGCTTATAAAACAAGAGTTTTCTTGGCGTCTCATTTAGACGAAGCCTACGGACACAAACCTTCTCGCTTTCCCCAACGTCAGCATAGAATATTTGTTCCTTGGTCATACCAATCACAATGTTTTCTGAATCTGGTGAGTTGATCTGTGCAAAGGCGACCAATGAGGGCTATATAATATCTATTAGTTAAGTACTAGGGAATTGTGGGTAATGAGATACTCACTTCAATATCAGACTCTTCAAACACAACCTGGGAAGCTCTGAATTTCCCGTTGGGGAAATCAAATCGAAAGAGCTCAGGCCCTGCCAAAACAAAGGCCGAGTCACACCTCCGTACATCAGGATGGAGTTGAACTGGGGTTGGTCCAAATTTTATCTCTTCAATTCTCTCAAGACTAATAGGGCCTTTAAAAATTAGCCATGTCAATTCCAATATAACCATTATAGTTTTAGAATCGCAAATTAAGTCATACATCTCTCAAACCCTACTTTCAGTGCAATCACAGTGCCACCTCTCAATCCACACAGTAACGTCGAGGTGTTATTGGCAGTGAGTAGAGCTACAGACTCACAGGTAAACAAAGCAAGTTGACCTTCAGTATTCCCCTCATACACTGGATTTATTAGCTACACGCAATCAATCTTCAGGGGCTTCGTACTAGGTTTATCTAATACTGGTATTAATCCGTTGAGAGGATCAAAAAAGAATATTTGAATTGTGGCTTTCTGAGTTCCAACAACCACTAGCATGCGTCGATTTCTATGCAGAGTTATAGTCAGAAATTACTAAGTTTGCGAAGGTAGAGCTTACATTTCTAAGATAGTTACGAAAGTTGGGTCTTCAGAAATGGTGGTAGGCAAACCAACAGGATTTAGAAATTTTCCGCTATTGTTTTACCATCAGCTCTTGACATATTTTTAAGAGGCATGTGAGACTTACGTATCCCCATCGATCTGTATAGTAGCAAGGATTAACTCCACTACAGCGCCCTTCCGAATTGAAACTACTAGGAATCCGTCCTTTAGCGCCGCTGCTACAATGGTTTCTCCCACATTACATTTGTCCTTCATAACTAGAGGACTTTCTATATCAATCCCAATATCTGCCATATCAACATCACCATCTCTACGAGGGGTGAGACTCTCCTCTTTTAATTGGGCAATAATGATTGTACTAGGTGTAACTTGCACAGAAAAAAGATTTCCCACAGAACCCGCAGCTAGCGTGGTTTCGTTCATCTCCAGAGGGTTAAAATCGCTTGCCTCTTCCCAATCCCCAGATGGTGTCAAGAGACACAAACTCGACCTATATGGCAATGATGAAAGCAGGAAATAGCCTTTGCGAGAAGAATCGGGAAGTATCCAAAGCCGCCTCACACCAGAATGATATTCTGCCGATCCTTGAATTCTTGCCTGAATTCCGTATCGCAGCTCAGTTATTGCGCCATGATCTCCGCGACCTGTGCAGGCGAACACACGATCCCTTTCTGCTCTCCCACTGGCATAGCCTTGGGCAGGTACTTTCACAAGATCAAAATCGAAAACAGGGGACCAATTGGCGACGGATTCTTCAAGCTTTGGTTCGGTCTCCACAGGATGTGGTCCTATCTTCAACTGATTGAAGAGTCTCAGCCCGGTCGCAGGGGAATTGATTTAAGGGCAATGGATTTAAATAAAAAGTTAATAACTAAACTTACTAGATATACCCCGCCACTACTCATCTCCCCACCTGCAACAAGCATATCGTTTTTCGTCAACCCAAAGTCTAACGATGCGAATGCTGTCCCTATCGAACAATCGAGATGGCATGCTTTGTTGGCCAACTGGATAAGGTTTGGTCCTTGCGTATCTACCTCCAAAAAGAAAATGTCGCCATCTTCCATTGCAAGATACATGTCATCATGATCATATGCATATTTTGGAGTTCTTAAAGGTCGAGCCCATGAGGTTACAAGGGCTCCTAGTAGCCGTATTAGAAAATTCATAAGTTCATCATATTCTTTGGTTGACTTACGTCGCTGGCCATTCGGAGGGGCGGGTGGAAATGCAATCTTTGCGAATGAAGGACTCCCTGACATGATATCTGAGGCCTTCACAACATGCGTTGAAAACTCTGTTACCAATAAGAACGCGGAACTGATAACAAGCGGGATCACATGCAAAGGCATGGTTATTTCTACTAAAGTTAGATTTATCAATGGGAGTAAACTGATCAAGGCAGAAGTACCATTAGATAGACGAAACCCATGGTTGCCATGTCTAGTTGCAGTCCGTAAAGGCCTTGAGGTCCACCACTCATACAACTGTAAACGTGATATTTGATTCGAACTACACAAAGGTTCAGCTTGCTTTCTCTCCGTGGAAGGCGGATACGAAGCTTTTAAGGGCGGGGAACGGACTCAATCACAAATAACAATAAAATCACGTGATCCTGATCATCGGGAGACGGGTGAAGGAATTCCATATGTAGGATCAAGCCATTGACGTCGAAAGTCTTTTCCTCTTTGATTGGGTTCAAAGTTTCCCCCAGACGTACTTGCCGCTCTAATTCTTCTGTGGAGTGAAGTGCATACATCCGGAAATGATCCTGGTAAGCAGCTACCGCCAATGCCCTGGATCTGATCCAGCTATTAGTCTTGATGACCTCGATGACTTTTGTGGTTGGATATTCTATCATACCGAGGATCTATAGCTACGGACTTTCCTAAAATGGCTGGATGGACTCCATTTTCATCTATCCTCTTCATTGATACCACAAACTCAACCTCTCCCTGTATCTCGGAGTCTTTTGCGTAGATGAAAGCAAGATGGCCCGAATCTAGAGTCAGAGCGAGTATGTGGGGCGGTAACATCTGTCTACTAGTATCTTCTCCATCCCCTCGCATATCTGTATCGTCTTGCAGCTGGCTTGCTAGACCTTGCCTGAAAATGGCATCCTGAGCTGAGTAAAAGTGTTTTCTCGGGGATCCAAAAACTCTGGCATGCCGAATGTCGGCCTGAAAATCGGTCTTTGATCCAACCTGTCGTAGCTTACCATCTTCCGTGAGAATATGTAATTCTATAAACGCCTCCTAGAGTAATTTAAAAATCAATATATTCCCCACCGTTTTCCATTAAGACATAGTAGCATTAAATCTACATTGCTGGCAGCAGGGACCGAACTAACCCCAATAAATACAACATCATTCAAATCCTTACTCCTGATGCGGGCCGGAATAATTTGGCGAATGACCGGCGAATGCACCAGAGTTCGAGTTAGTAGCCCATACACCGGAGGTCCCTCAGGCGAATTTGAGGAGGAATCATGGTGGTTATTATGTGCCATGAGCTGTTCACGGGCGATGTTCTGGTTCGTCCACGGCCTGTTTACCCATACGTGTGAGTTCGAATTCTCCATCCAAGCTTTCCCGCTCCACCAAGAGACTCTTGTCCCGCTGAAAGCCACGGGTCAAGACTCTTATATCAATTAAGCCTTGAACGCAACACCAGATGTTGGTTGGGTTACCTATTCGGTGGAAAGCAAAATATTGGAGCTCGAATATCGCCGAAGAAAATAAAAAGCACTCTGGTCCACAACTAGTGAGGGCTGACAGCTGCAGGAGGCGAAATGGTGGGTGATCGAAGATCGCCTGCTTGTGTGTCCGTATTTTATGCAAGACGTATGTACTGGTGAAATGACGCACCAAGAGGTCTCTCCCTACAGATTTGACTCCTTCACCAGCCGTTGCCTTACTGTCCTGCAAGATCCCACAATTTGCTGTGTCTGCGCCCGTGGCCCTTTCAAAGGATCGGTAAGGTAACCTACGCGCAATGGAGCAGCGTTTTTTGCCTGTAGTAGGTGCAGGCCGCAGGCAGATGTAGCCGGTATCGTGGGTAAACCGTTTCTTTTTTTATTTCGCTGTTGCTGGCTCAAATTGAGTGGGAACAGAGAGCTTATATATAGGAGCGGTTACGGGCAATGGTAGTGTAAGTTGAATTGTCGTCGTCGTCGCCGCAAGAGGTCCAAAGCCTTGAAGGCTACTATGCTTCGTGAAATATGGATACTTATGTAGTAACAGTGAAGAAGGATACCTTAACACTTTATCGTGCTACATGTCACACATGTTTACTTTCTAGGAGCAATGATATATGATACTGGCACTAGGCTTTGATAGCGTCGGTGACGGCGCCCACGTACGCAACAGTTTCCCGGTGGAGGGGTATTCCTGGTGATTTGACTTCAATATGTACCGGGTGCATTCATTTCATCTAGGAATATATATCGAAGCTATCCCACCTACCATTACCTTAATGCACATCAGATTCTCGATGTACATATCTCACAATGGGAATTGATAGTCCCTTCCACTTGCGATTGGGAAGAAAAGGATAGGGAAGATGTTCCCCGCGGAGGGGTAAAATACATAAGGAAATGTTTAAAACTTCAAGGGTTTGGGACGTTGTGTGTTTGACTTGGCATTAAATTGCCTCAAAGGGCAGATTTTTACCCAACAGGGAAACAACTATCTGTCTGGAGCCACGCGACGTCGACGCGACTTGCTTTTCCCCTTGCTGGTCAAGCTCCCCTTTCGCTGGTTAATTTCGATGTATCGCATTTTGGCTGCATTTGACCTCCTTTTGAACTTGGACCCTACATACATATCACAGTACCTACATACTTGTTCGTTCCAACCACTATCCATCTCTCTATTCCCGAATCTTCCAGCTTCCACATACCAACTGAAGCCTCGTTCGTGATGAGCGGCGAAAAAATACCGGCTCTAGACCATGATTTTGCAGAAGCTGAAGGCCCTGGGATAGAATACACTTCTAGGCCCGTCTCGGGAGCAGATCGAGACCCCGGAAAAGCAAGTGCTGCTGAAGAGGCTTGCCTACTGAGAGATCGTGAAGCTATTGCTAGGCTGGCAATATCTAAGAATGGGCTACTTAATGATAAGATTCGCAGAAAAGCATGTATGTACTTCTTTTAACAGCTTTACTTTTTCCCGATGAAGCTGGATTGCTGATCCTCCGTAAATGATACAGGGCCCATCTTACTAGGGTACGACGATGCAGATGCAGTAACCCAGTCTCAACACGGCGATAAAGATGGTCATCTCGAGGACCAGTCTAATCCAGCATCGTGGAAAAACCTCCCTCCTCATGGGGACGAGAATCAAATACAGCTGGACGTCAACCGGTCGTTCATTTACTATCCCACCAGTAAGCGGGAGCCTCATCTGATCTCCATCATCTGACTGGCCCTGGCTGAATGGAACTGAATTATCAAGGATAGATATGTCACCGCGGGAATCAAAAACCAGGAAACAAGAACTTTCAGACTTGATTGTGGAGGTATTACGGCGTCATCCCATGCTCTGTTACTTCCAGGTGAGCCCGAAGTCTTTCTTAAATAACGATTTGTTTATCCCTAAAATGAGTCAAAACAGGGATTTCATGACATTTGTCAAGTCTTTTTACTAGTACTTGGACCCAGCAGGGCCGTTCCAGCGGTTGAGCATATATCGCTACTACGTATAAGGGATTTCATGCTTCCATCAATGTCACCCGCCTTGGATCACCTTCATCTATTATACCCACTCCTATATGCTGCAGACAAAAAGCTCTGTGCTCATATTTCCCGGACGCAGCCTTTCTTTGCTTTAGCTGCTACCCTGACTCTTTATGCTCATGATATCCAAGAGTATAGTGATATAGCAAGGTTATTTGATGTATTATTGGCAATGGACCCGGTTTTTCCTGTGTATCTCTTTGCAGAGGTGTGTCACTTCACCATTTCGAGGAAGAAAGAAAAAAACACATATACTGCACTTCTTGCTTACTGAAATCAGATCGTCTTACACAGGAAAGAGGAATTGTTTGAGATTCCTGATGATGAGCCTGAAATGCTCCACTCCATTCTTTCTAAACTCCCTAAGCCATTGGATCTGGAGGGACTGATTTCTCGCGCAAATCTCCTACTCGACACTTACCCCCCTGAATCACTGTCAACTTGGGGTAAAATATCCTCAAAAAGCGTACTGAAAACATCTCGGATATCACCTACCTCAAGTGGGAAATCATATACTTTAAAACAGGCCGAGGGGTTATTCCATGCGCAGTGTCGAGAGTTAGAATGGGCGAAGAAGAAAGAAGAGATATTCAAAAGATTGGCAAAACACAAGGGACCTACAACAGCATTTGCCCTGACCATTGTTGTCGGACTTTCGGCTGTCGGATTGAGTTGGTATATGCGGAAGAACGGTGTCAACGTGGATTTTGATGCGGTCTCCACCATCTTCACTGGCTCCGCGACCTTAAAACGTTTTTTTGCAACCATTGGAATTTCACGCTGAGAACAATTGCTTATGCCTCAAATGTAACATGGGGTTCAGAAGGTAGCAAAATCTATGGAAAACATATTAGGGACTAGATTTCGTGTAGAGGGAGGGCAAAGGTTTGTATTTATAGGCGTTTTAGTTGCCGTGTTTTCACTCTTATTTTCTCCTCTCTATTTTTTGTGTTCGTGTATCCAAAAGGCCCCCACTAACGGGTAGCGGGGAGAGAGTCTACACTCGTTGGCTCAACTGTGAGAGTTAGACTTATATTAGTTTTAATTATTGGCCTAAAGGTCTGCGCACTCTCTTCAAATACAAGTAGGTCTTCGGCCTTGTTCTAATAATGTGGTGTCTGTAAGCCAGCTCGAGACCTCTATAGTCGTCGTGATTACTACATGTACTCACTATCTGCATTAACTCCTACAACAAGTGCTCGTCCCGAATATTCTCCCAACAAATACAAGGCCCTGGCATTTATTGAGTGAACGAACCCCCGTCTGTCAGCACCCCATGTATATACATGTAGCTGTTTGCTCACTTAATACCAGAGCCCTGTACATGTATGTACAAAATATATGTACGCGACCGCCACACGTCTATACTACATACAAAGTACCTGTCCCCCAGTTACAAGCATTTCTACCGATCTTGAGGGCTCTCCCCAAGCATACCCCGCCCTTGTGGGGTATTTAGTACTCTATCATGTTATGTGACCACTTTTTTATCTACTCTGTTAAAGATACTGGATAATTTATTTAGATTTGCATGTTCAACGAAATCTTTACATTGGCTAAAGCTAATGGAGCTAGTGTAAGTCAGACCTGCAGCGGCTTGAACCTACAGTATTGTAAGTTCTGGCGCTATGGAGATCGATGGTGCAATTAAGCAAAATCTCATTTTGATATAAAGGATCGGACAAAGCAAAGGCTTTAGTAATAATATGACCAGCTCATTTTACGTCTAAGCTAGCATACATACATTCCTACCAGGTATAAGAACATATATGGTGGCAAATATATTTCTTGTAATATACCCACTCACCTTCGATCAGCCGTTGAATTGATTCAGATACATGTATAGGCGCTCTATATAAAATACCCAATTGCCACATCTGAATTATAAGTGGCTTATGGAACATAAATTTGATATGATACGTGTGATATTCAGAAGGACTTTCCATACATGTACACATTAAGGTCCTTAATGAATGGCGATGCGTAGGCAATATCTTGTCTCGCCCCCACATACACACACACACACACACACACACACACACACACACACACACACACACACGCTGAGAATACCTAACTACATACCTTCGATGGATAGTCTTACCGGGGTCTAAGAAACGAGTCACATTCCGAGTTCTAGCCTTGAAGCCAGGACATCCTGCCGAACTTCAACATCCTGTGGTAAGTACTTAAGCTATAGACCGGGAGAATTACCCAAACGACGCCGAGGGCCGGTGATTGGAACTAGGTACATTTATTGATACAGGCAATACAGTCACCTGGCCGGTGTTTTTGGGTGCTCTCTAATATATCGTCCGTCCTTCACTGAATCCTGATCAACCCTCGTGGCTTCGGGTCTAACTGACCCCAGATATCGTGGTCGACGGGTATCGGATAGATCGCCAGTTTCCTTTCTTTTTCTCTTGCCGCACCTAGCGCTATAGGGACAGCGATAATAGCGATAGGTAAACTAAGTATGTAAGTTTAATCGACTGTGGTTGGTGAAGAATGGTCATTTGACAATGTTAGTCAGTCACATGATCATCTCGAAAGCTGCATGATGGTAGCAGAAGACGTCCTAAGTAGGTAAATGGCATTATGAACAACTGCGTCGACTCACGATCTTCCCCTTCATGCTCATTGATCAACTGAGACCCTCTAATATCATACTTGTGAGCACCGTTTGGCGGCGGAGACTTATCCTAGGTATTACTTACTGGTACAACATACAGAAACTGTTTTGTCTATCAAAGTACATTTACTTCCCTGTCTTGTGAAATCTGGTGTATTCCCTGGCTATATAAGTAGTCTAGGATGTCAAACCTGTAATGTCCCCATGCAAAAAAAGTTCCAACAATCCGGGCTGAGTGCCATGTTCGCCCAGCAGCTCACAGGGGATCCATGACTCCTTCACAAAGGATGTGAATGAATACAAAACTGTACCGGGTGCATTGGATACAGGCAGTATCTCAGAGAAGAGTTTTATCATGCAACACCGTATGCACTTTATTGGATGCTAGGCTATCCCTGCCTCGACTGCAGCTGACTGTTTGAGATATTCTGCAGGGACCCGCTTAAGAACGGTAGGATTCATAGGATTGGATGAAGCAGAGCTGGAGAGATGGCCAAAGGATTGGTTGATTGCCGATGCCATATTATCGATAGGAACTTATAACTCTCCTTTCCTTCCGGGTCACAGAGATCAGATGGGATAATAACTACGTGCAGCAGAGGGTTCCAGCATAGATCATGGTTATATTCTTAAATGAAGGCCGTTTCGCTTTAACCATGCATGCCATATTCACTTTGGACAAAGTGGCTCTAGACTGGGCTTAAGACACGTCTGTAGAGTACGTCTATAGGTACATGTACTTCGTCGAGAACATATGGTCAGCAGCCGCTGTGTCCAAACCTTTACTCTGCCCGGCAGCATGCCTAGGATTGGTTCAATAATATGATTCCCTATATGAACTTTGATTAGCGAATTGCATATCACCCTCTTTTCTCATTATCTAGGAAAGGCCTGCTCTACACAGCATTGTTGGGACCAACAATTCAATTTTTCCCCTTCCATTTTTCTTTTCTTTTTCTGGCTCTCTACAGTAACAAAAAAAAAACGAATCAACATGCGCTCAGCTGATGGCTTGGTCACATAGCTGATTCGGCATACACCTAGAAATCAATAAAAGGAACTCTACTCAAAAAAAAAAAAGTTAATGATAGGAGGAGGTCGGGACAAGAAAAAAAACAAA
Source organism: Morchella sp. 2018-W16 (assembly GCA_024713755.1). Taxonomy (NCBI): domain Eukaryota; kingdom Fungi; phylum Ascomycota; class Pezizomycetes; order Pezizales; family Morchellaceae; genus Morchella; species Morchella sp. 2018-W16. The sequence goes on along the minus strand of JAMGYY010000001.1, from coordinate 3,434,382 downwards.
AGTGATTCCCTAAAGGGGATTGAAGTCCAATTTGAGATTATACGTCATATGCGGCTCGAAAACAAGCTTTTCGATTTGGACCAATGCCCTGAAATAGCTTATCTCTTATCTCTTATCTCTTATCTCTTATCTGTAGTGCTTGGCTTGGCATTTATTCAAGAATATAAAGAAAAATGTAGCCCCGCAATAATTGATTCTCGGGTGTTTCTTGCTATTTTCTTTAGCCAGGGTAAGGAATGAGTATCTCTCTGTCTATCGATTGCTGCCCCCCTATAATACAGGAATGAAATTGCCATTAAGTGAAAATGAGATCTATTAGTAAAGCCACACTAGATTTTATTTTTCTTGAAGAGCAGCATTTTATAATTTATTGACAGTCGAAGAATTTCTCACACTGTATATATACTTGAACCATATTATAGATAGAGGAGAATATAACATAGACGAGCGTAACACTAGAGGTTGCGAGTAAATACATTATGCGTTACGTGAGAGAGAACAATGTGGAAAAGTTACAGGCTCAAACAAAACTGAGAACAGGGCATATATATGTGGAGGCTTGAAAATATAAGATAAAATATTCATCGTTGCTTCTCTGTACAAGAATAAAAATCAAGTACTTCAAGAACACAAAAAGAACAAACTCCGTACATAATGATTCCCAATAACTCCATCCCAACTTAAAAAAAAATAAAGAAAGAGGTGGTACAAATATACAACATAACGTACTAAACAAGATAAAGTCTAGACGTAATATTTGCGGCCTCAAGGACGCAAGATTATTACTCGTGCCATGACCCTTCAAGCGGGCCATCGGCAATGATGCCTCCTTCAACACCCAAACCTTTCAGATTTCTCGCCAATAACCCCTGTGTTTCACCCGCGCCTAAAGAGGGCTTAACACTCATTTTCTCGAATTCACCGGTATCACCGTTGACATCGTTGGCTGGATCAAGATCCATCATTGTCCCAGGATTCGTATCAATACCCGAAGCCGCGAATAACACTGCGTTTTCTTCTTCCTCTGCGGGTCTTCCCTTTACCCCCACCATTTCTGAATAGCTAGCCCTTCTTTTCCTATGACTGGCGGATGGAGTAAGGGGGGAGATGTTGTTTTCGGCCTTCCATGGACTAAACTTCGGCTCTGGCCATAAGACCTCGTTTCTCAGCTTCTCCTTGCCATCAGGAACTCTATTGGCAAACACAATTCTAATAGATTTGTGAAGGTAGTAGCGTCCTCGACTAGGGCAAACAATGTGCAAGTGAATCAGATAACGCAATGCATCTTTTTCTTTTTCCCTTTTCATAGAAATCGTAGATTGGGGGAGATCTGAAAGCAACGCATTGCCCGCTGAATAGCTTTTCTGTCTGATGAATGTTTTCGTGCCTGCATCCATATCTTTGAGGTCATATGGGACTAGGAAAAGCTTTACAGCTGTCTTGTTTGGGTTCTTGATCACAATTTGGAGTTGCCCACGCTGAGGAATGCGATAGGCACCCCCAACACCTGGGGGGACTTTTGAAGGTTTATTCTTCTCGGCACTAAGGGCAGTGTCGAGATCAATTTGACCAACATATGGAGAAGGACTATCATAGTCGCCCACAGAGTAAAAGTAGGCGGGGAACGGTAGGGTCACATGGGCCGGGCAACGAAGTGAAGCCTTGCATTTTCCAATTCCCAGAACTCCTATTTGAGCGACGAAGTTGAGTGGTTTAGAGGGGGTGGTAGACATGCGCCCATTGAGGATAGATTCTTCGTAGGATCCGACGAATGATCCAAAGGGTAGGTCGGATGTAGAGTTTGTAAATCCGGAGAGACGACGAGTTTGGCGAGAAGATATAGAAGGAGACGGGAGCTCTTGCCAGTTATCAGAAATACGCCGACTAGCAGTCACTAACCCAAAGGACTGCCGAGGATTAAGAGGCGCTGATGGGGAGAGTTGAAGCGAGGAAAGCGTAGATGGCGGTAGGGAAAACCGTTTCTCTGATTTAGAAATAGAGATGGCTATTGGTTCTGTAGAGGCTTGTGAAAGGCTATTCTCGTTATTATCATTATCAGGGTTAGATGAATGCACTAATGGTGACGTAGGTGCTTTCAAGACAAAATTTGAAAAAGATGGGGCCCTCTGTCGAGTTGGGACCTGGTGAGCTTCAGGGACATGGCCTACACCAAAAGCACTGTTTCCAAATGACAAAGACGATGGGTCTGTTGGGAAGAGAGACTTGAACCCTGAGCTCAATGGGGAGGTTTGTTGAGGTATAGGAGATTGTGGATAGATCTGGCTATTTCGAGATTCATTTACAAAAACCCCTTGGTGAAGAGCAGAATGGGGACGGTCAGGATGTTCATCAATGAAGTGTTGAGTTGGTGAATGTGTTGTGAGGTAGTTGTAGTTGTTGGATAGCTGTGTTGCACTAAAGGTTAGCGAGTTGACAAAGTTCGGATGAAGGAAACGGAATAGGATAGGCAATATGTGGAACATGTAGAAGCATCAGGGAGGCAACAGCAGAAGTAGTATAAGCTGTGGGTAGGCGAGTCGGTTGGGTGGGTGGCTAAAGAGGAATTACCGAGCGATTGGGAACGATCCATGGAGAGGTTTGACCAGCTTTAATTTTTTCAATCAATTCTGCCCTGTCGGTGACTCGTGACTCCTTGCCGGCTTCTGGCAAAGGCAGTAGAGTTGTGGAGGGGGAGATAGATGGCGAGTCAGTTGGGCTAGGGTCATGGGAATGCATTTCCAACTGCAGCCTTTGCGAGGGCTCGCCGACAACCTCGGGTGGTTGAGGTTGTTGGGGAGGAGAGGAATTGCGATGATGATGGTAGACGAGGGGCATGGAGGAACACTTGTGACAGTAACTTTGACGTGGGATGGGATTTTACTATAGAGAGCTCCATATGTTAGTATAAACCGAAGAGGAGGAGAGGGGAAGGGGAAGAAGGGGAAGGGGAAAGAACGAGAATAAGAGTTGAACCAAGGAAGAAAGGAACCACCCGGGTGGGGGGGGGGGGGGGAATTACATGAGCAACAGTGGAGAAACAGTTCTTTAATTATGCTCTGACAAAGCCCATCGATCTGAAGTCGGGATACCTACATGTACATACATGTAACTCTACTACATGCTGGCTCCACTCATCCTCATTCTCTGCTTCTTTACATTAAGTTCATACATGTATGTACAAGTATATACCAGTTGGTGGTGGTGTTGATTGCATGATACTCTACACAATGCCCCTCTATCAGTACCCGCTGTGAGGTGAGAGCTACATGTACTAAGTACATAACAGCAGCTACATGTACATACCTGTACCTCATACACGATGCATGCGCGCCCTGCACTCCACCTTTCGCCCGATACCACCTGAAAGTACATGTGCTCTGCTCCATGTATGTCCGGTACAGTTCTAGAGTACATGTATGTACTCCACATGTACTCTAGTGGCCTAGGTCGTCCATGGTCACGAAGTGATTTCAATGTAAGAACAAGACATCTTCTTCCCAGAGTAGGTACGTGTAGGTATGTAGGCATAAGCATATGGATACATGTACATGCTTGGGTACCGGATTGGTTGATACTTAAATACCCTCTACAGGTACCTCTTAAACCAGACTTTTCAAACCACGATATATCAACCAAAGCGCGGTTCACGAATAGTAAAGTGGAGGTTGTTAGTTGGGTTGGGAGCAGTACCTACAGCTACTAGTACGTGTAGCCAGGTGCATCTCTCCTTTCGTAGAAAGTACACCCTTTATTTCTTAGGCCTGCCAACATTTTTGAATAACTAGAGTACACATCGTAGGAGATGCTTGTTTGCGGACCTCTATGGCTCGCTTAGGCACGTGTAATTATAAGCGCCAGTCCTCGTGAATCTCTCCAGTGGGTGAAATTGTTTCCAACGAGAGCTTAAGCTTAAACTTCCTTTTGCGTCCGGGCCCGGACCCAAGAAAGGTACCAACCTCAACTTTCTTTTTTTTTTCCCCTCTTCTGCTAAGTTTCTTTTTATATCCAGCCTATCTAAAGTACTACTCTCCAGTGATCAATCGCGATCGAAACCCCTTATGGCCATAATCAATCTGATACTTATTTATTTAGCACGGGGAAGTTGGTGCATTTGATACCTATTCAATTGGTTAATTCTCGGACGTTTCACGGCAGCCTACCACATATGATCAACCCCGCTACTCTACGCATGAGAGAGACGATCAGTGCATAGCTAAACTGTTATTCTGCCATGTACTACGGATGTAGGGACACTGGCCGTGGTTGCAATAGTTCAGATTACTGTCAACAGCCGTTTGGCAACCAAACGGGCCCTTATCCCTACACCCGCAGTACACAATTGTATACCCACATGTAGGTACATGTACCTACCTACTTACCTAGGCAGGTACATACATGTGTAATGTCGTTTCCGAACACAACCAGATTTGCGTTTAAGCCAGATCTTGCACAAGGCAGCCAATTTTGGCAGACCCAGTTCATAAATTCATAAATTCACGAATGTGTAGAGTATAACCTACCTATATCGGCGCCCGCGGCCAGTTGGCACCGAACAATTGCAAACGTCTATTTTGCAAACCCATCCCCCCCAACTGAATATAAATACTTTGGCAATTACTCGCTCATCTTTCTACCCTCTCCCGCCTGCTCGCCCAGGCTTCCAAAGGAGGGTGGGGGGGTGGGTGGGCGCGGTAATAGCTTTACCCTATCTTATCATTAACGATTGCAATCCAGCCATACATATGTACTTAGCAAAATTGAAAAGACGCTAGAACCTTGAAGGCGCATCGCGCGTCTGTATCAATAATGAGCTGAGACGTGGCCAAAGATGCGAGTATCAGGTATGTGCAGATTATTCGAGTTCACAGATTGATAGGTAGATACCGATGATGTACCTATTGCGCAAGTTGAGATCCTGCAGCAGCGAAATATGTAGGTAGCAAAATCCGTAGGAACACTAATATTATTAAAGACTCCATGTTTATATAAACACGGAAGGCCCACTGTTTGCGGGATCGGAGGATGTAATCATCGAGCTGGGCATTGAGAATTATGTCAGAGTGATCGTGATGAGTGATAGCCTATGATGCAGTGTGAGTCGGCTATTGTAATTTGTTAAATCTTTAGTTATTAATTGTGGTGCAAGTCAGCTATAGTGCTAGAGCCTAAGGGATTAGCATCTAACACCATCGGGCTTTCGCTCCCATTCAACATGTTTCTTTCTTAGGATTTACATTTACAATTTTTTAGGAATTAACGCATGTCTTGTATGTAGTAGTGAGCGCCAAACTACTGAGACAAATCAAGCAACGAGATAGGTTTACTCTTTCCTTAAGATGAGCCCATCATGGCCTTGACTTTATCCAGGAGCATCGTGCCTTGTTTTCCCAGCTTCTGCTGACCCTTTGTTGTTCGTGCACCCATGATATTCTTCCGTCTTTGCCTCTCTCTCTCCTTCTGTTCATGAACCTTCTTCTTTTGCTCGATCTCCTTTGTTTCTGCCTCGCGTTCCGCCTGAACCTTTGCTGCATATTCCTCTTCGCGCTTGAAAGATGACGTTTTAGGTTTTTTCGGAGGTCTCTGTGAACGATACCTTTTTTCTTGATCCTTTTTCTCTTCGGGTGGTTCTGGGGTGTCTAGTGCGGCTTGTCGTTCTGGGTGCATCTTTGGGGCCTTGGGTTCCGAAACGTCTCTTTCTACTTCCCCGGAGCCTTCTGCTGCCTTCCTTATTCTAGCACGCTCTTTCTCCTCTTTCTCCTTCAGTATTGCAGCTTCTTCGAGGTAAATTTGCGCCTGAGCTGCGTATGGGTCGGAAGACTCCTTAGAGACGGCTTTTGAGAAAGTTTTCTTGACTTTCGCTTTGTGGACGAGGGATTTTTTAATTTTGACGACTGGAGTGGGTGGTGATGTTAGTTAGTGGATGTCTCGTCAAGTGGGAGAGTAGTCCGGACCTTTGCGCCTGTAGGTTCCATCAGGTAGGTTGGCGGGGCCAATATTAAAGCCCTTCCTTTTTTCGGGCCTTTCATTCGGCTGTTCCTTCGCCATATCTTGTCGTTTTATAAGGTGTGAGAGATATGTGCCTAGAGTGTTGACGTCGTGGAAAGTTTCAACACACAAAAAACTCCTGCTGCTTAGTCACCTGAAATGCAACTGCACCTGAATCGAAGTAGAATTCATGTAATTATACTAATATTAATAGTTAATTCAAATCACGGTCGTTTAAGTAGGGGGCCTCTGAGATAGAACATGTGATTTATTTCGTTCAAACCTTTATAGTATATCTGAGTGTACATGTTAGTACATGTATGTATGCATGTAGATTCTTAAAAGGTCTCCCGTAGGGCTTTAAATATTCTAGACGTTGCCACAGGCTAGTCGTCTTAGTCACCGAGCCGCAATTTTTTTTTGTTCAGGCGTTCGTCGTCCCACCTCTGTTGCTTCAAGTTGTGACAGAACCCCGCCATCGGAGCCGCCACATTGGATATTTGGGCTTCAATTCCTCTGAAATTAGTTGCAAAGCCTCCCGCGGCTGCAAATATCACGTTTCGCGCGTGGAGGGCATGTCTGAAGGTTTGTAGTCAATTCTTTTTGTAAATGTTTGCCTGACTTTTTTTGTTTCAGGAATCGAGTGCTAATCATTCATCCATTTTTACAGACACCACATTCGATTCGCCTGTACGGTTACGGTTACCAGCTGGGGTGTTCGCGGGGTATGCTCGAACGTGTTTCCATTCGATTGGAGACTTGCGGTCGCCGTCTTCTGCGTGGACGATTGAAGAAGAGAATGCTACATTCTGCATTCTGGGTTCATGGAGCCGGTGAATTGGATTTCAGTTCAACAAGCTTGTTTGGATTCGGGTTGGGGGGTAGTGGCGGGAAAGGATCGGATGGTTACGACGAAGAGAATGCAGATGGGGGCCGCGAGAAGGGTTGCTTGAAGGGGCGAGGTGCGATAAGAGATGTCGTTCGATTGGAATTTCTATACCCGGCAAAGACACTAGCGTTTTTACGATATTTTTCAATGCCACCACGGAGAGAGGATCATGAGTATTTGCCGCCCGGAATAATGTTTCCCCATGGATCCAAAAGATTATACACAACTACAAGCAAGGAGCCAGAAGATGAACCGGAGGTCAGATTTCCTGATGCTGAAGTCATGCCAGAGCGGGATGAACGGTTCATAAGCTTGCAACACTTTAAAGCCTCTGGGGAGCAAGCTTGTTACGACCAGGCATGGTATCATTATCTCAACGAGAAAGATAGAGCAAATATTTCAGCTCAAAAAGATCAACGTTACTGGATGCTCACATATTTACGGCACTCGGACCGGAGGATCGATAAAGAAAGAATTGTCACTATGTTCCGGCATATACCACCGGATAAAAGAACACCAGACGAATATACGCAGATGGTCACCACCCTACTTGATCTTGGTATGATCGATGCTGCATTTACGGTTTTAAAGACCAATGTTTCGAGATGCCGCACCTCGAAGCGTGTAGGTTTTGAGTACTTCATTGTGCATTGTATCGATTATGATTGGGAAATGGCAGTGAAGGCATGGGAGCTGTTAGAAGGATGCCCACAAGGTCACCCCCATCCGCTAAATACCACCATGGTTGCCGCGTTAGTGCCCAATTTCAAAGAAAAGTTCATCCATATGGCAGAAACAATGCAGAGAGGAAGCTCAACACAGCGATTTATTGAGTTGTTATTGAGGGGGGCGTTGGCAGAATTGACAGGAATAAAGGTTTCCTCGAAGGATTCTTTGGAGTACAAGCATATATGGGACCTTATGCACTCGCTAAACATGGAAAAAGAGAGTGCAGACTACGAAAACGTCCTTTTTCACCTTTACCGCCACCGGGATTTCGCCCAGGCCACAGATATATACCTTGAATACCGAGAATTTGTCGGTATCAAGCCGAACGATAACGTACTAAATGCTGCCCTTCGTGCCTTTAGGGAGCAGCTGGATTGGAAGGGTATGCAATTGGTCTTTGATGATTGGTTTGCTTTCGGATCCCAACCGGATCAGCAGGCCTATTATATTCTCATGAAAGAGATGGCGCGTCGTGGGGAGTCGGCTATAGTGAAGGAGTTGGTGGAACAGTTTTTTGAGCGCTTTGACTTAGAAACCGTATTTCCGTATAACTATCTGATGCAGGCACATACTATCCGCGGAGAATTAGGAGAGGTGGTCAGGGTTTTCGATCATATTAAGGACATCGGGTTGGCGCCTGACAGTGCAACCCACAATATCCTCATCAATGCTCACGCAAAGGCGAATGATGTGGATGGGGCTATGAACCGGCTTCAGGATATGCAAGCAGCCAACCTAAAACCCGATACATATACTTTCACTACGTTGATCACCATGGCCTCGGAACGTCGCGATCTTGAAAACACCCAGAGGTTGTTTAATGAGGCGATGGATAGCGGTATTGAGCCAAACACCATGATGTATGCGGCCTTAATTTCAGCAACTGTGGCTGCAGGCGACCTTGAAACTGCAGAGTCAATTTTGGAAGCGGTGGAAGACAACAGGGCGGAGAGACCGGAATCTACAGTTAAAACAACACAGCTATGGAATAACTTGCTCTCGGGGTATGCCACGAACAAGCAAACGGATAAAATGAATGTGGCATATCATAAGATGCGAAATTTAAAAGTGCCTTTCGACGAGTACACTTACGCAATTCTCATGCATTCGCTATGCCTTATCAACAAAGTGGAGGCCGCCTACAATATCCTTCAGGTCTTGCGAGAGGAGGGGTTCCGGCCAACTGAGATTCATTACGCCACCCTCATGGTTGGGTACCTTAAAAGAATGAACTTTGGAATGGTGTGGGATATATTTCGGGAAATGCGGGGGCAGGATATCACGCCCCAATCTACTTCGCTAGCACTTCTTATCCAAGCGTCAGCATTCTTGGAACACGGAAAGTGGCGATTACGGGGCGGGACATTGACACTGGAGTCTGCGGGTGGGATCTTGGCGGAGGTTACTCAAAAGGTCGATGTATTGGATCTTCTATCAATGGACAGTGTCAAGTCGGCAACTCCTCCTTGGCTTTTCACCCCGCTGATATCAATTTTCGGTAAGGAGCGCATGTACCCCCAAGGCCTGGAAAAGTTCGAGGACTTCCTCAATCTATCCTATGCACAGAGGCCTGGTGGAAGCAGGCCCGAAATTAAGATGCATATAGCATTGATAAATGCACACCTAAAGGCCGATAACATTGATGGTGTGAGGTCGACGTGGGAGAGCTGCAAAAGACTTGTTGGGAAGTTGTCAAAGCCTGTCAAACGATCCACTACGAGTACTACGGTTTATCTCCTGCGCCACCGCCTTTGCTCTCCGTTTAGTATCTTCATAAAAGCTATGTCAAAGGCCCAGGATCTTCCGTCCATCGATAAGGAGATGCAGATTCTTATGAATATGGGGTACGAGTTCGACAACAATGTCTGGAACGACTATGTTCAAGCATTCACCATAGGCGGAGACTTACATCGAGCTTTCACCGTCTGCGAGAAAAGGTTGATGCCAGGATGGCCCGCGCGCAAGGGGTACTACTACACCCAGGCTTCTGATATGAAGCCCGCACTGCCAACTTTCTACCCCTTCATCCGGACACTCGAGGCGATGACAACCGAGTTGCGGCAGCTTGAGAACTCGATAAATGAGGGAAATAGGGTCGCAGCTGAATTAATGAAAGAATACGACAGAAATTACCCGAGAACTCTGGAGGCTTGTCAGAACTTGGTAGATAAGGAGCCGAGAATTGCAAAGGAGGTAGCTTTCAGAGTCGGAATAGATCTGGCGAGAGATGGAACAGCAAGAGTGGTTCCTTGGGGTAGTAGCTCGAAACGGGCATGAGAAAGAAGTGTGGCGGTGGGAAGGTTGTGGGTTTGCTTTATTGCCTCTTTTTCTATCGGCTCATTAGGAATCTCACCTAACACAAGCACTTTGTACATGCTATGATTTTCTCTTCTCTTCTTGCTGTAAATGCGTTTTTTTTTATAGTTGCCGATGACTAAACGGTTAGATCATTTTTACATGGCGCTGATTATATTTGGGGCGATATGATATGGTAGTATATATTGTTTGAGTAGTTATTTTTGGTGGCGGGTGTTTTATACCTTTCCCCCTATGGTCGTAGTTACTTGTAGAACAGAGGGGATGGGGTGTGGGGATGGGGGATGGGGGATGGGGGATGGGGATGGGGGATGGGGATGGGGGATGGGGATGGGGGATGGGGATGATAAAAGCAGGGTTTTTATGTTTTTTTTTACTTTTCCCCCTCCTCCCCCTTTCCCTTTTCGCTACCTGTACCTATTCTTTTATAAATTGTATATAAATATCATATCCCAGGGACCCGGAAAGGAGAGAGATACGCATGGAGCGAGAGCTTGAAGGAATTAAAACAGGGAAGTTTTTTTTTTTTTTCCCCCTTTCCTCTCTTTTGCTAAGGAGCTTTTTTGGGACGAATAGAACGCCCCCTTTGTTAGCCAGTTAAGAGGCCCAGAGATTTGTGAAGCTCAAACAATGTCGGATTGAAGCTGTTGGCTGGTGGCCCTGTTGCGGGGGGGTGGGGGTCAGCTAAAGTGGAAGAGGAGGGGGGGGGAGGGGGAACACTGCGATAGTTTAGTTAGAGAAAAGCCGAAACAACGCAGCCCGAAAAAACGGGCCGACTCGGTATATATACATGTACATATACCCAACCCCCGGCGCCGCGGCCAGTTATGTACCTACAAGTACCGACAACAAGCCCTCCGAAACACGGCAGCTAAGCACATACATGTAGTTAGACCCTAATAACTGCCGCCAGTGCAGCACATGCTATGTAAGCGGCAAGCACTGTATGTGCCATCGTTGTGGGGGCCGGATCACAGCCCATCACTCGTCTCCCTAAAGGGTATTGATTGATTGATGCATGCATGCATGCAGCCCGCAGGCTATGGCAAAAAAAAACCCGCTCTCCGGCGGCAGGGTAGTATGTTCCCCGTCAACCCTTTCCCTCCTCAACACTAGCCAGCCAGCCAGCTCACTGTCTCCTCATCGGTCACCGGTAAGCCCCCGCCCGGCCTTGTCCCAGACTCTACCCAGACTCACTTTCCGTCCCCACAACAACATCACTCCCACACCACATCTCCGGCGGCGTTGGGTCTTGTAGATATAATGATAGAACGAAACATGCTGTCCTTATGGCGGTACATACATACATATTTACTAGGGTAGAGAGGAGGCCCAGGCGCAACTGCTTGTCTGCGGTGGTGTAAGTCTGCTGGCGAGTGATGAATTGTGATCTGCCCGCTGGCCTGGGGGGGGGGGACGGGTAGCAGTGTAGTGCTTCCCTCCGTTATGGGGAAAGTTGAGGGGGTTTTCGGGCGAGGGGGCGTGTATTTTGGGCTGTGGTGCATATAGCGCTCATAGTGTATCACTCGGCTCGGATCGGGTATGGTGGGTGTTTTTTTTTTTTTTTGTTTACATCATACTCGCATGCAGCCCTTAGGCTATGGCGGCTATGGTGGGTGTTGTGGTTGCCTATCAAGACGAAAAATGAATTAGGCCTCTTTTTCTTCTTGTCTTACGAGGTTCACGTTTCTATAGAACACAGTCACGGTAGTAACAAGTAACAAAAAACACCCCTCCCGATGCTAAGTTTCAATCTAGCTAACTATCGTCATTACCCCCCTCCACCCACTCCACAAACACAACCAAAAGAAAAAGAAAAAAAGTCCTAAAACCCCCTCCTCCTCAAACTCGGCGTCTGCGGCCTCTTGACGACCCCCACCACCGCCGTCTGCGGCCTCCTGACCACCCCGCCAACCCCAACCCCCTTCCCAACCCCCCTACCACCGCTACTGACCCTAGCCAAGTCCTCCTTGGCCAGCTCCTCCTCCTGGCGCGCCTTATCCTCGGCCATCTTTGCCTCAATCTCCATCTTCCTGTTGATCTCGTTCTCGGTGGTGCGCCGCTCGCGCGCAGAGTATCCCTTCTCCTTGACGCTGTAGAAGACGCCGCCGAGGTCGGCGAGCCAGTGCGGGTCCACGGCCGTCACGGTCGACATGTACTCCTTTGAGGTGAGGATCAGTTCGTGGTACACTGTTGTGTGGTTGTGTTAGTAAATGTTGGTTATGAGAGAGGGGGGGGGGGGGGAGGGAGACTGACCGACATAGTCCGGGAGATACCCAAGCCCGTACAGTGCGCTCGTCGGGTGCAGCTGCACCGTGACGCTGGTGCGCAGGTTCGTGTACTCGCCTATGCCCTTGACCTTAGCCGCCTGGTGGTAGTAGCCGCTGCAGATGCATTTGCGGATCAAGTCCCAGTCGGTTCCGCAGCTGGTCAGCTCCATCTTCTGGAATTTCATAATGTCCATGAGCTGGTTTCTTATTTCCTTCGCTCTGCGCAGGGCCTTTGGCTGTAGGAAGTGCTGCACACACCAGCGGTCCGAGAAGCCGTTGGACTTCCACTGCGTGTACACGTGCAGCAGCGTCAGGTGGTCGCTCTCGGCCACGAAGAAGCGCTCGCGCGCCGCGTCCGACTCCTCCTGCCGCTCCTTGGGCCGGTAGAAAACGCTGGGCACGGAGAGCATTGATACGATTGTCAGCATCTCCTCCGAGCAGCCGTAGTCGACGCTCATGATGATTAGCTTCGAGAGGCTGGGCTCCATGGGGAAGTTGGCCATCGTCTTGCCGAGCGACGTGAGGTCACCAATGTTTGAGAGGGCGCCGAGCGCCCACAGGTCAAACAGCGAGGTGGTCATGGTATCCTGCGGCGGCGGGTCCATGAAGTCGAACTCGAGCAGGTCGCGCACGCCGAGGGATTTGAGCAGGAGGACGGTATTTGAGAGGTTTGTGCGCTGGATCTCGGGGATGGTCTGGAGGTACATTTCGTTGCGGAAGGCTTGCTCGGTGTAGAGGCGGTAGGCCTTTCCGGGGCCTGTTCGGCCGGCACGGCCAGAGCGCTGGGAGGCGTTGGCCTGCGAGATGGGCGTGATCTGGAGGGCATCCATGCCCATGCGGGGGTTGTAGACTTTGAGCTTGGAGAAGCCGGCGTCGACGACGTACATGATACCCTCGACGGTCAGCGACGTCTCGGCGATGTTTGTGGCCACAATGACCTTTCGGGCGCCGCCCTCGCCGCGCTCAAATATCTTTGCCTGGAGGTCCGCCGGCATCTGCGAGTATATGGGCAGGATGTTTAGCTTTGGCGGGTTGTTGAGCTGCTTTAGGCGCTCCGCAATTACATCGCAGGTGATCTCGATATCCTCCTGTCCCGTCATGAAGACGAGGATGTCGCCCGCGCCCTGCCCGACGTGGATCTGGAGCACCTGCTTGACCGCCGCGTCGACATAGTCCTCGCATGGAGACTTGGACCACAGCACGTCCACGGGGAAGGTCCGGCCGGGGATGACGTACTCGGGGGCGCCGCCGTAGAAGCGCGAGAAGCGCTCGGCGTTCATGGTGGCGGAGGTGACGATGAGCTTTAGGTCGCGGCGGCGCGCGAGAATCTTCTTGATGAGACCCATGAGGACGTCGGTGTTGAGGGCGCGCTCGTGGGCTTCGTCCATGATGATGCAGGAGTACTTGTCGAGGTTTGGGTCAACGAGGGATTCACGGAGGAGGACACCGTCGGTCATGTCTGTTGTAGTCAGTATATGTATATATAGCAATGATATCCATGTCCAAGGCCAATGATAATCAAGACTAGAAATGAAAAAAGAAAGGGGGGGGGGGGGGGGAACTCACATTTGATCACCGTCTCATCACTCGTGCAGTCCTCGAAACGGATCGCATACCCCACCAGACCGCCGAGTCTCACCTCCATCTCCTCACTGACACGCTTTGCCACACTCATGGCCGCCACACGTCTGGGCTGCGTGCACCCAATCATGCCATTCTTGCCATACCCGTCCTCGTAGAGGAACTGCGTCAACTGCGTCGTCTTGCCGCTGCCCGTCTCGCCCACCACGACGACGACCTGGTTGTCCCGAATCACCCTGAGCACCTCCTCGCGCACCGCAAACGCCGGAAGAAACTCCCGCTGCTCGCGCAGCGTCCGGCCCTTTGTCAGCTCGCTGCCGCCCCCCTCCTGCGGCTTCTGCTTCGCAATGTGTTCCGAGAACTTGTTGCTACCTCCGCCGCCGCCCTCCGCCGAGTCGCCGTCGGCGGCGACGACGGCCGCAGAGTCCGTGTCGTCGTCGTCCTTGACGCCGAGAACGTTCCCCAGCGCCGTGCCTGCGATGTTTGTCGCCTCCTGCGCCTGCTTTGTGCGTTCGCGCTGCATGCGCTTCTCCTTGACCAGGGTGCTGCCCTTACGGCTGAAGACGGCCATGTCGCTCTGCGGGTCCCTGACGGCGGGGATGGGGTCGAGCTGCTTCGTGAAGACCCTCCTTCCGTCGAGGAACGGAGGTCGCAGGTCGTGCACCAGCAGGTGGACGCGCACCTCCTCCTCGTCGTCGTCCATGTCGTCGTCGTTGTAGTCGGCGCGCTGGGCGACGCCACTGGTCAGCATGCGGTTGGTCTCCCAGGCGTCCACGTCCTTCATCTTTTGCTGGGCGCGCGCGCTCATGCGCTTGCCCTGCTGCTTCTTGTCGAGGAGGGCCTGCTCGCGCTGCTGGTCGGCCCAGGTGTTGTCGGCGCTGCCGAAGGGGTTGTGGCTCTCGTCGCCGAAGGCGTGGCCTAGCTCGTCGCTGGCGTACCAGTCGCGGTCGAGGGCGCTGTCGTCCTCGGCGCTGATGACAGGGCCGTCCTCGAGGTCGCGGTCAAAGGTGGAGGGCATGCGCGGGGTGGCGTTTCCGAAGCGGGAGGAGCGGGAGGTGGATGGGCGGGCGTTTGCATAGCGGTCGGCGTTGCGGAGCGGGGTGGGGTCGTGGCGGCGGAGGTTCTGGGGGGTGTATTTGCTGTCGCGGTAGGCATAGTCGGCGCGACGGCCGTTACCGTCGCGGTCGCGGTCGCCGTCGCGGTGTCTGTCTCTGTCTCTGTCTCTGTCTCTGTCGTCGCTGTTGTTGCCGGCACCAAGGCGGCGGGCACGATGGGCGTTCAGTTTCTCGCGGGCAGCTTGGGAGAGACCGCCCCCGTGGGAGGGCGTGTCCATCCTACGCTCTCGTATATGGCGACTGACTGGCAGCGCGGGCTTCTTGAACTCGACTACCTCCCTCTCCTCCTCCTTCTCTGCTGGGGCGGCGGCAGCATCACTCTCCTCCAAGTCCAGCTTGATACGCTTCGCGAGGCGGTCCAGGCCTAACCTACTCTCCTTTCGCTCCTGCTGCTGCCCCTGCTGCTGTTGCTCCCCCCTCGCACCGTGCCTAGGGACCAGAAGACCGCCGGGGAGGTTACTCTCCCGCTCGACTCGCTCGGTGGTGCCATTGACCTGGTCGTAGCGTGCGCGCTGCTTGACCTCGTCAAAGACGGAGGCGAGAAATTCGTCGGTGTACTTTCCGAGGGTCTGGACGGCGGCGATGAAGGTCTTGGGACCGGGCTGGCCCCGGGCGATCTTGATAATATTAGCGGCGAGGTAGGCGTTTGGCGTGGGGGTGGAGAGGTGGGATTGGATCTGCTGGGCGAGGTGGGTTGTGTACTGGTCGTTGAGGCCTGGGGGGATTTCTGGGGTCATAATTGGGGGGTTAAGTGAGATTCGGGGGTGAGAGGATGGAGAGAGAGAGAGAAGAGAAGAGAAGAGAAGAGAGAGCTTGGGGGTGAGTTTGAGAGTCTCGATTACCTGCAGCCCACAGAGAGGTAAGACGTGATGAATTGAGAAGAGTGAGAGAGAGAGAGTGTGTGTGAATAGAAGAGATGATTGTCGTTGTTGTGAATATCAAGACTGAAGATGAGAGAAGTCGTGATTCGTGATGATGATGAAAGTGAGCGTTACATAACCCGCATCAATCAATCAATCAATCAATCAATCAATCAATCCTCACACACTCTCACTCGACTTGTAGAGTATCATGAGTATCACGAGTATCATGAGTATCACGAGTATCATAGAGCATCAATAGAGCATCATCAAATATCTGCTCATTCCTGTCAGAGTGGCACGCACTGTGGAGCAGACACTTACTTCTTCTTCTTTGTATCTACTCTTAATATGCTTTATCTCCGGTGGCGCATGTCGAGTGCCAGAAATAGAAACGCGGAATGCAGACGAAGATTAAAGGGCTGCACTTGTTCATCATCAAGAGATCATCTCGAATTCATCACCGCTTCTCCAGTAATTTGATTTGACTTGATTCAGTCGATCACGATCATCAAACGAATCCCTTGCCTGTGTGCGTGTGTGTGCAATCAACACGAAACACGGGCTGACGACACCAGGGAATTTTCTTCTCAACTCTCAACTCTCAACTCTCCTCCTCCACTCCTTCCACTCTCCACAACATCACATCCCCCACATCTACTCTACTTCCATATACACACACACATATATATACCCCCAAAATCTACAGTACATATATATGCGCCTGCTAGAAGCTGCCATCTATCCCTCTCTCATCGACAGACATCAAGTCCACCACCATCATCATCATGCCCATCCTCAATCCATTCCGCGACATAAACGTCACAGCCTCGGAAACATACTACACCTTTCGCTCCCCCTCGACCCCCGATGCCCCAGCTCTTGTCGTCTCTCGCCCATCCGGCGACATCAAGCTCACAGACTCTCCCAAACTCGGTGGGAAGCGTGTCACCAGCATCGCCGGCATCCTGGGGATTGTCAAGCTACGACTTGGTACGTCTCTATTCTCTCTATTCTCTCTCTCCCCCCCCCTCACAAGCTCACAGATTCCTAGATAAATACATAATCATCATCACAAAGGCTCAGCAGGTGGGCCGCATCCGTGGACACATGATCTACAAGGTCCTGGCGACAGAGTTACTCCCCATGCGCGAGCGCCAGCTGCACGATCAGGACGAGGACATCTATCTGGCGCTGCTGCGCACACACCTCAGGACGGGGCCAATCTTCTTTTCCTACACCTTTGATCTTACAAATAGTTTTCAGCGCCAGTCGTCTGCGGACTTGACGGCGCCGCTGTGGCAGAGGGCCGATGACCGCTTCTTCTGGAACCGCTACATTGCCTCGGATCTTATTGACCTGAGGAGCTCTAACCCTGCTGTGAGAAGAACCACCGGTGGAAGCTGTTCATGCAACTGATACTGGTATAGGTTGATCCTTATATCCTGCCTACGTTCTTTGGCTTCCTCACTATAGCCTCGACCGCCATAAACTCCACGCCATGCACATTCATCCTCATCACTCGGCGCTCCCGACACCGCGCCGGGACCCGCTACTTCACCCGTGGCCTGGACGCCGCCGGAAATGCCGGAAATTTCAACGAGACCGAACAGATAATCGTCCTCGGAGACACCGCCGGGGGTCTCGGCGGTCTCGGCTTCTCCGCCCAGAACCTGTCCCCGGCCAACACAAAGAGCAGCCTTGACAGCGAGCAGGCCCAAGTTTTCTCTCATGTCCAAACCCGCGGCTCCATCCCCCTCTACTGGTCCGAGCTCAACACGCTCAAGTTCAAGCCCACACTCCAGATCAAGGGCATCGACCATGCGCTCCCCGCCGCGCGCAGGCACCTCAACGAGCACATCCGCCTCTACGGCGAAACTCACCTCGTCAACCTCATCAACCAGAACGGGCGCGAAGCGCACATCAAAGCCGCCTACGAGTCGGCCATCAAATCGCTCACCCCCGCGCCCACCGAGCATCAAGAGCCCTCCCTCATGACTCCCGAGCGCTTCCGCGAGATTGCGCCCACCGCCTCCGCAGGTAACGGCCTCCTCCTCGACCGCCTCCACTACGTCTACTTTGACTTCCACCACGAGTGCCGCAACATGCAGTGGCACCGCGCCCAGCTGCTCCTCGACAAGCTCCCGCTCGGCGAGCACCGCTACTTTCACTCTGTCGGCAGCGGCCACATGGCCTCCGTAAAGTCCTGGCAGACCGGCGTCGTCCGCACAAACTGCATGGACTGCCTCGACCGCACCAACGTCGTCCAGAGCATCATCGCCCGCACAGCCCTAGCCCAACAGATGATCGACGCGGGCGTCATCCCACCCGGCACCACGACAGCCGCCTACACCAACTTCGAGACCATGTTCCGAAATGCCTGGGCGGACAACGCGGACGCCGTCTCACGCGCCTACTCCGGCACCGGCGCCCTAAAGACCGACTACACGCGGACCGGCGTGCGCACCAAGGCCGGCGCCCTCGCCGACGCCTCAAACTCATTGACACGCTACATCCGCAACAACCTCGCCGACGGGCCGCGCCAGGACGCCTTTGACCTCTTCCACGGCGTGCACCTCCCCTCATCCCCAGGCCTATTTACCGACCGCCGGCCCCTCCCCGTGCAGGCCGTGCCGTACGTTCTCTGCGCGGCCGTGTTCCTGCTTTTTGCCGCGCTACTACTGCCGGCGCAGCGCGGGGCGTGGGCCGCGCCGCCGATGGGCCTGTTTGCACTGTGCTGCCTGCTCGTCGGGGTGTGGGCCGCGGCGTTCGTGCTCCGCTTTGGCGTCCTCTATGTCCGCTGGCCGGTGCTGAACCCGCCGGGCTTCTGTGTCGATGCTGTGGCGAGGGCGGCCAGGGACGTGGAGGGCGAGATGGTCCTGGGGAGGTGGGTGAGGGAGGGGGGCGCAGGAGCAGGAAGTGGGAGGGGGGGGCATAGGAGGGGCAAGAGCCTGTTTGGGATGGAGAGGATGGAGGAGGGGAAGAAGAGGATTGAGTAGTAGGGGGAGGTTTTCGTGTGTGCTTTTTGGCGTTTGCGGTGGGGAACTTTTTTCTTTATTCCTTTTTTTTTTATCTATTGTTGGTGGTGGTGAGGGTAATGCATGGACGGGAGGCTAGAATACTAACGGACGTAGATGGTATAGATATATAGTGTAGGATATAGAAATAAAAACCGGCAATGCCATGGGGTCTGTGTGCGTGTGTGTGTGTGGTCCGAGAACGAGTGATATTCCGTGAAGCAGTTTTATCAACAAGTAACCCACCCGCCACTAGCCGTAGCAATGATCTGATACATACACACATACAAGCACATGTACTAGATGTAAGTGTCAAATAATAACAAGCCGTAGAAGGGGGGCCGCAGATCTTCTACGCGCGTGGTGGGTTTAGATATAGATATGCATAGATAGAGCGTAGTTTCGGCGCTCATGTGTGTACGTTCACACACTTGTATATACAGATAGCGGGGGGGAGCCCCGAGTGATGGTTTGTACGGTATATGGCTGCGGGAGCATCGGGCCTTTATATCTACGTCCGTGTATCTACATAGTTGCCCCCGACGGGTATGCCACACTCGACCGTGGCGGCATCTACTTACCACCTGAATCGGGGAGATGCTGTTGCCGGTCTTTGCGTAGTAAGGGGACTTTCTGGGGGATCGTCATGTCAGCCTGCTTTATAGGGGTACTCTAACCTGAGTGTTAGCCCCCCAATGAGTCCGTCGTTGAGACAGCCATGGGAGGAGCCTTGGCAGCTGCTTTCCTGACTGGGGGGTACCAGGCGTGGATTTCGCTCTGGGGGTGGTTTGTTCAGTGCTTGGAGGCAGAGTGGGTCCTACTCTACTATGCGGGTCCTTTGATATATATGTGTGTAGAAGGGCCTTGGGAGAGAGAGAGAGAGACCCTTTCCAGCGGGGTGT
Organism: Morchella sp. 2018-W16; assembly: GCA_024713755.1. Classification (NCBI taxonomy): domain Eukaryota; kingdom Fungi; phylum Ascomycota; class Pezizomycetes; order Pezizales; family Morchellaceae; genus Morchella; species Morchella sp. 2018-W16. The sequence continues at coordinate 3,414,718 of JAMGYY010000001.1, read as the reverse complement.
ATGGACGCAGCGGGTTCCGCTATCACGGCGCCCCATGGAATCTACAGCATCACCTACCATCTTCATAAAAGAGTCTATGCGGATAGTAAAGAACTATGAGTTGGATAAGGGTGAGGCTGATTCTAAGCCTTTGCATGAGCTAGATTCAAACCGTGTGCGCGGCTTAGTCGACAGCTAGAATCTCTAGAAAGTACAGTCTGTCGACCGGAGTGTTGCGCGGGCCGCATAGCGTGGAAGGTAGAATCAAAGCAAGAAACCAACATGATGGAACCATTAGAGGGTGATATCGAGTTAGCATCTGACCAGGGAATCGGCGACTGGGCAGCGGGGAGGATTTAGAAGTATTGCAGAGATGGAAATGGGAGCTTTGTGACGGTGGGGTACAAACGCTACTGCCCAGCCGATACTCGAGCAGGCAACGAACTCAGAAAGATTATATGCGGCTCGTCCGGGACCAGATTCAGGCACTTGCCACGATCCTCCAAGATCCTTTCGATTGTGAGCGGGAATGCCAAGAAAATGGGATTTCTACAGATAATCCAACCATTCATACGTTCAAAGCCGTAGGCTACATTGACCGAGTGGAAGAGGGGGGGGGGGGGGTTGCCCTTCTTTCCGAACTTCCTAAAGACGCTCTCAAAATGCCTGGGCCAGTAACATTGGAAAGATTCTTGGACTGTAACGGAAGTGTTCGGCTCGAGGAGCGTTTCTTCTTGGCTCATTGCCTAGGAACCGCCCTATTCAACCTCCATAGCTCAGGTTGGCTGCACAAAAACACCAGCAGCTCTCAGGTCGCTCTATTAAAGACTTCAACCCAGGATACCGTATAACGCCCTACTTTGTCGGCTTCGAATACTCGCGACCAGCCAACGAGAGGACAGGTAGTGATAGCGACTACGATGTCCGAAACCTCTATCGCCGCCCACGCAGGCAGGGGGTACCACGAGAAGATTTCCGGCCAATCCATGATCTTTTCTCCTTCGTGTGCTTTTGCTAGAAGTTGGGCTGAGAAAGACTATGGTTACCTATTTCGACAAACGCATACAAGAGCTTGAAAAGAGGGGGGGGGGGGGGGCTGGGCGAGCCGGACTGGTCTCGCAAAGAAATGGTAAAGCTGGCGGAAAAGAAGCTGGCCGGGGCCATGGGGGAAGGGTATAGAGATGCGGTTTTGTCTTGTTTAAAGGGGTGACTGTGGGATCGGTCCAGAGGATATGAGTAGGTCGAAACTAGCAATGGCGTTTAGGGACCAGGTTTTGTTGGCTATGAAGACGGGTATGACGTTGTGAAGGGTAACTTATAAGTACAACTTCTGCCGCGGCCGTCTCTAAAACAGATGTTGGGTTATATTACGTGTACGTAAGTACATAGTTTTGCAGATCAAAAAGGAACTGAAACCATACATGTACTTCCATTCCAGTCCCCACGAGGAACTTATAGGAGAGGTAGCAAAGGGTGTTGTATTGCCTGTACCTACTACGCCCCTGGGGGACATCCCGCTCTGTGGTGCTGTGGCCAATGCTACCCTATCCTCTGTATGCCTATCCTCTAGGGAGAAATGGAATAACATTATAAGGGAGTACCTACATGTAGTATGAGGAGGGAAATGCAGATACTACATGTATTTCAAGATAATGGCAGAGATCTCGGCAGAATCACACATAGTCACTCGCTGTGTCTTGGCGTTTCTGAGTCATCCATCTCTTCAGTGTATATCGTCTTTAACTTTCTCTCTGGGAGAAAGTGATGTGAAGGCTTGATGAGACTTTCTCTTGAGAACTACATGTAGACTCGGGGCCGGCCAGCCATGGGTGTGCCGCGTGGTACCAAGTATTCACTCAATACATGTATTCTCTAAACTCCTAGTACGCCAAGTTCCGATCTGGACTAAAACCGATAGGGATGAGTCATCAAAGGGCTTAGCTTTTAAATCGCTTAATTATCTAATCTGATCGGCTGAGAACAAGTCGGTGTAGTATAGTGGTTAGTACTTCTCGTTGTGGTTTCTGGGCAGCTGGAAAAACGATTCCGAGAGGACCCATGTTCGATTCATGGCACCGACATTCTTTCTTCTATGTGAATTTTTTTTCCTTTTGTGGTTTTATTAGCGACGTAGATCGCGGCACCGATAAAACCCCCCTCTGACTCAAAATCCGTGGTTTCTGCTAGTATTTAATACACAGAGTGTGACTCGCAGTGTGTGTACTACGCTTGTCAGTGGGACCTCCTGACCTCGAAATTGGAGTGGCCCCAAGCTTTCCAACAGCTACTGTCCTCTATGTAGTTTTGTGGGGGTGGGGGGCTCGTTAAATCAGAGTAAAACCGTCTTCACGACATTGACCTAATTCGAACTAATAACCCTGAAGCTAGATAACAGCAAGGGCCCAACTAACAGCTTATATATTAATAGAAAGCTGAACAGTTCTTATGTGATAGGAGTAGTCTCAGTGTAGGTTATAGCATGGAAACTGATTATGGACCAAGACCAAAGAACTAATCTAGTTCCTACTACTTTAGAGGACGCCTTCCGGTATAGGGGATTACTTTAAGGGATCTTATCACCACAGTGAGAACTAATTAATAGCTAAGCGCGCCAACTAGGGTCAACTATAGAGCTATGAAAGAGTAAGATGTAAATTAAGCTCCTTATAAATGGTGCCCCCATGAAAGAGTTTTGTCTTGACTCGACCTCACCATCGTTTCAAAGGACTGGAGAAATTATTAGAAAATGATTGATTTAAAATACCCTCTACCTCAATAAAATGAGTTGATACAACCTATATTTAAAATCAGGTATCAACGACGTTGAAGGGGGGCAGGAACCTTCACGACAGCGCAAGAAAAGTGAACGAACTATGTACTCTGTGTCTAACTCTATAGTGAATGTTTAAAATCTACCTGAAGGTTCGGCAAGGGTATCTAAGGAAATTGTCAAAATCAAAACTAGATAGTAATAAGGTGATAGAGTCATACTTTGATGGGTAGCCTTCACTTGAGTCAATGGTCCAATTTATGCCATTCCCGGGCAACGGTGGCAATCCACCAGCTCCGAGGACCTCACTGATAGACTTTGCGCCACCCTTCTCAAATGCCAATGAAAGAACGCCTTTTGCACCGTCTTCCTTAATGGTGGCAAGCTGCTTCTCACCCTCCGCGCCAGCTCCAATCCTTGGGTTCGCGGCAGAGCCCACAGTCAAAAGGCCCGCAATATCGGACTGTCTGAAGGTGCTCAACTGAGGATAGCTGCGTCTTGTATCGCGCTTCCAGTAAGGGTTCTCGGCAATATCAGCCGCGGGGGCGGTGACAGGGTCTGTATAATCGTGTGCGGGGACAGAGGCGGGGGCGGGGTTACGGAAGTGTTGGTTGAGAGGTATACCGGATGATCGCTCAGGATCGACCGCGAGCAGTCGGCGAATCTTCTCCCAAATTCCGATGGAGCCGACGGTGTATTTCTGTATAACGAGATCTATCAGAATGTTGATATGAATGTGATGCCGTGAGAGGGCGGACGAACCTTAACGACTGGCTGGACAGACATTGTTGCGGCTGCTATAATGAGGGGAGATTCTGTAAAATCGTGTGTCAAAGTGATTGCAACCTTTTTATGGAAGAGGTGGCGGAATACCTTTGAGATAGAATAAGGAACGAAGGCGGCGAGCTGGGGCTCGAGTTTATTGCTATCGCGAATTGAAGGAGGGAAGAGATGTCGTTGGGTTTCCTGGTGCCAAGGGATACTTATGTAAAGAACCCTGCCCAATATGCCTGGACGGCGGGCTGCGGCCATCACGCTTCACGGAGACGGGAATAGACTTGCCGTACTAGTAGGACCACCCCGCGTAAGGGAGAATAAAGTCTGTTCCTAGATTGCGTGCGCCGTTGCGATACCATGGTCTATTTTCTGCTATAAAATTAATCATCAACTGACGATTCATCTATGTCCTCCGCACTTAACCCTAACTCTTCATCCCCAGCTACTCGAAACCAATCTCCTTCTATATCAGGCAGAAATTCAGAAGATCTTATCACCTACTGCTGTGTCTGCTTTCTCCCCGCCTCCAATGGCCTAGGAAACACGAGTGGAAGCGATCCGCAATTCTGGTTGACAAGCTGTGGTCATATAGTATGCGGCTCGCACTGTTTTCCAAACGGTGGTATGAGCATAATTACATGTAGTAACTATATAAAGGGCTAAGCTGATGAAGGGTACATGTAGTTCCCCAAGATGCAGCGGAAAGAACACATACTTGCCCCTACTGTGGTAGTAGTGGTATATCCCTAGCTGATCTGGGTGCTGGTAAAGTAAAGTGGGCTGTCTCCTCCATTGGGATTAGAACTCGATTCTCATACACAAATTCTTTTGACCAGGTCTCTGTTGAACTACGTGATTATTTCCGTCCTGAAGCGGAACTCTTAGAGGATGTTACTGGGGCTATCAAGGTTCATTGATCTAGTTTCCCGCTTTCGAGGAAATAATTGACTAGATTTGAACAGTTTCGAATGAGTAATGCACTGCGAATAGCATCGCATTATAGAGCGCTTGCTGAGAAGCTGCAGGGTAAGGTTGAAGATCAGAGAAGGGTTCTGCTAAAAGTGAAGGACGAACTTATAGAGGGAAAGGAGCTCAAGAAGTATGACTTCCCCCTCTCAACTGATTACCACTATCCAAAGACTGACGGTTGGGTAGAAATAAGCCAATAATGGAAGCCGAAATAGAAAGTCTTCGTAAAGAGGTTTCTCGACTACGTTCTCAACTTTCCACAGCTGCCCAGTCATCTTCCTTGGATTATGATGTCCCACAATCAGCTCAACAGCAGCGGTATCAATCAGAAATTACGATTAATCGGCAAAGCCCAGCTTCGCCCGTCGCCATAACGAAAGAAAATCCAAAAATTCTTAAAAGAAAGGCTGATGATGCAGGCAACGACCCAACCTTCAGGGCCAGGGAGTTCAGGGACGAAATGAACAAGAGGCAGGCACAGATGCAAGCAATGCCTCCTCCTCCTATACCACAACGGGGGAAACAACAACACCAAGATGACAGGCCAGAGCCGCAGTATTTTGAACCTATGCAGGGGCAGAATCAAGAACAGCGATCCGAATTTAGTAACCAATTTCAACAATTGGGCTATTCACCCCAGGCTCAGCCGCGACAAGTATATGAGGGTCAGCCACTTTCCAGAAGTAGTACATCCCCGCAACATAACATACAGCAGCATCATGGCGCCCCTGAGAGACAGCGGCTCCCTATCAATCATAGAAGGCAGTTCGTGGATCTCACAGGGTTGTCTGATCATATGGAACCGCAGCGGAGCCCTCAAAGCGGGTTTACAAGTGAACATCAGATTAACGGTCGTGTGCGAAATGGTAATGCAGATAATATAAACAACGCATTCCAATCGCCTCTTAGGGTACCAACTCCAAGACCTATCAACGCACTACCTATACGAGGTTCAAGTGATAGATATTTTACTTCTCCAATAAACCAGCTGCCACGTTCCCGGGTAGGATATGCAAATAATATATCACCATTATTACAGAACAAGACAGCGGCCTTCCATTCGCCAAGAGATAACTTCCCGCCCCTGATGCGGCAGGAAGAAATAACTGCATACCCTTATGATAGGGTTGGGCAGTCTAAGGTCCCCAGCACCCCAAAAGTAACCAACAAAGAGGGAGGGAGTGTAGTTAGTCCATTCTTCGTTGATCCTGGGAGTTCTGCTGTCCCTGGAAACCGAGAGCCAAGTGTTGGCAATTTAATACAGCGACCTGTCAGTGTTTCAAACTTCATTGGTCAACAGCAGGGTGGCTTCAACCGTTTGTATGGTACTGGTTTGGGCGAGACTGGTTTCTTTAATCGACATGATCCGCTGAGTGGGGGAGTAGATACAGCCAAAGCCCCAAACTGGAGCACCCCACAGTTAGGAACAAAGTTTGGATCTTTCCAAGGCGGGGGAGGAACAAGACCAGGAACTGAACAGGGGATTGGTAGGATTGGAGGCAACGTATTTAATCCTCCAAGAGGAGCCGGAATAACTGATAGGCCGGGTTTAAGGAGAACTGTGAGGAGAGACTGATTTTATACATCAATAGCTATGATATATGGATTGATCTTAGGCGACTGTAGGAATAATATAACCTATTTATTATTCCGGATATTCAAGGATGAGATGGCCCAACGCAATTACTGATGTAAACAAAAAAAAAAAAATGAGATGGCCCATGTGGTTTCTCGGTCGAGTGAGGTCTAGTGATGCTAATGATTTCTACCACTGCGCTAAACCAGAGCCCATACATACAGCTGCTATTGTCAAAATGATATGCACCGCATTAGTTAAAAACTTTCCACTCGGACAAGCCTTTTATGAGTTCATCTACTTAAGTACATGTACTTTCATGTAACAGAATCATATAATCTCACTCGACACGTCTTCCAATATTACGAGTATTTCACATATTAATATTTACTGGTAACCTCATCTTCAACGTCAACGCTTTACCCAGTATCTTATAATCATAGAGAAATAAAATAACGGAGTACATGTGAAGTTCGAAGAATTAAAGAATGAAATAATTAAGACTCTTCAGAAGGCCCGCTTATCTGAGCAAGTCGTGAGCGGGACGAATTCCCCACCAAGTCAAAAATACTGATAGACCAACAGTCTCGACCAGTCCCGCAGCAGCACGAATAGCAATGTACTCTGCTGGACGACGTTCCTGGAATAACTGAGAGACAACCTAGGACAATTGTCAATGTTTACTCTACGAAACGAAACAAGGATCAACATACAGTAGGCACACTTGTAGCAGCAAAGATAAGCGCGCCAACATACGCAGCACCCTTGTAGGTGAGAACACCAGTCTGGGTGAGCAGAGCAGCGACGGCATATGTTTGGGCACCCGAGCCGAGAACGTTGGAACCCCAAAGAGTGGCAGTCTTAGCAGCTTCTTTGGACTTGATCCATTCTTGCTTGGAATCGGCATTCATAGCCTTGCGGTAGGATTCACCGAATAGGGGGGCCATGACAGCAAGGTTGGTGGTATGGGTGAAGAGGGTACCGAGGGCAACGGCTGATGGCTTGACAGGAGGAAGATAGTGAAGGCTATAAGATATCAGTATATTATTTTTAAGAATTAATGTTTGAGTAAATGGATGACAAAAGTTATTGGTTAAAAGACATAAATGGGATGGGGACTAACGATGCCATTATGAGTGATTGAGTTTGTTGATGGATAGAATCCGGAAGTATGTGAAAATTCTCGTGAAGTATTGAGGAGATGAGTTGAACTGGATGATGAAGGAGTATTTAGGAGGATGGGGCACGACAGAAGGTATTTAAGTAGCTATTTGCCCAACCACATGTCTACTAAAATGACCGCATACCGACCGGTACTCTACCCAGTCAGTAAATGAGGTACCGTTTTCAATGATAAACCCGGTTGTTCCTGTTCCTATTCCTACAGTTAACGATCTAATCGGAACCTAACTGCATAAGTCGAAACTTGGAATCCAATCAAATTTCCTTGTATTGCCCCCTTGCTCCAGATTCTTGAAGGCAGATTCATGTTCCTGTGCTGTGTCTAAAGCGAGGATGTTGAGGAAAGAACCCGAACATAGGGAAGGGGGTTTCCCCAGTACCGCGGTACAAACGTTGTTCGCAGGAACGGAACATTGAATGCGAGGATGTCGTCACTATCACGAACATCTCAAGTCTGATGTCATTTCTCGTCACAATGGCGGGTAACAATGGTAGCGCCCTTGTATTATTGGCTTGGCATGGAGGCTACGGGATTGAAGCTTGGCAAACGAAAATCGGGGTCATCCGACTCACACTTACTTGGTGGGAACAGCTCCATAGAGCACATTATTGTAGATACAATCTCTATGTTTAACTTTTGTGGGAGGTGGGTACATGGCCAGGCACATTCTACCATGTAGGTACACTTCTATGCAGTTATACATCTCAATAAGGTGCGTAGGTGAGATGCAGATAGGTAAAGCAAACCATTCATTACTCTCCACCTGACACATTAGAAGAGAGTGAAAGCTAACAAGGCAGGGGGAAATAGGGGTAAGAGAGATTGAGTACTTAAAGTATGTATATACATGTATACATATATGAAATCGTGTGTGTGTGTACATGTACTTACATTCAAACAATCGTGATCATGAGTCAAACCCTGCCACATTACCTGAGGCTGAGAGATGATGGTGTTGCGGCTCTTTGAAAGCTCTATCTAGCTGCCATCCATGCCAAGTGCATCGGCTGACTAATCCGAGCTTTCACCCTCAAAATTCCAGCGGCCTCTGGACACTATCACCAGAGACACTACAGGCCTCAAAGAAATAGACTTGCCTCTCGGCCTCGAATCTCTCACCCCCTGCTCCATCGCTGTCGCAGGTCTTTCCATAGCGAAAAGTCATCTTCATAGACAAAGACTTCGCCGTCAGTGATATCCGTATCTCTCTCGTCCTTCGCTTCGTCCAGAAGCTTCCGCCAATCCCGCAGCGGATTCATCCCGCACAATCACGTACCCCCCAATCCCCTCCCGAGATCTTCTCCCTCTACCTCAACTCTCCCTAAAAAGAAAAGCCCTCGACCCTATTCCCATTTACTCCTATTGTCCATCTACCAAGCTATAAATCGATATAAGACAAGATGTCGAATCAGCTAGTCGTCAGTGCTCTCCTTGCTCCTTCTTCTTGCCCGTCTATCCTGTTCACTTCTGGTATGCCATTTCACTTTTTCCCAGTCCGCGCGCTGACTCGTGTGTGTCTCGTGTTTCGGGTGTTGGTTGAGTGAAAATAGGGTGAGATTTATCAGCGAATTATACAGGATGTTATCGAAACCAGTGTTATTGATTTCGAAGAAGCTGGAGTTAATGCATCGACCTTGGAAGAGTTGAAGCAGGTAAGCTGAGAGTTGGTTTCTTCCGTTTCGTTGTCATTTCTCATTTCAACTCAAGGGCGCTTGGCTGGCTGGCTGGCGTCCTCTATCCCCTTTTTATGGGCGCGCCCGATTTCCCTTTTATGTGCCTCACACCCATTTTTGCGGGGTCGCTTTTATATGCTGCCCTTAGGGGGGATGGTTGCCGATTTACTTCCCTGTTTTCCCCACGTATTTTGCTCACTTAGGCTTGCCTAATTTGGTCATATTACTTCCTTTTGCCACAATTAGTGCTATCCTTGCTGACAAAATGCTCTTTGTTCTTCTACACAGGTCTGGCAGCAAAGACTTTCAGACCTTCACGTTGCTCATTTCCCATGGGACCCTGCACCACCAGAGGTTGTTGCGCCCACACAAGCCCAGCCAGCCCCCACATCTCCCACTAAGGCAGCCCAACCACAGCAACCGGGCATCAAGCAAGAGGCTAATGCCCAAAATCCGGCCGGTGTGCCGGGCCAGAACGCTGGCGGCGTTCGTATCAAGCCTGAACCCGTCCTAGAGCCACAAGGAGTTTATGCCCCTCCCGTCGCTCCGGGAAACCCAACACACAACCCCGCACTCGCCGAACAGAGGGCGCGCCAAAATGTTGCAGCACTACGACCCAATGGTGGATTGGTGTTGCCTCTCAACCCCCAGCAAAGACAACAGAACGGACAGAATGGAATCCCACAGCATGATGGTGCCGACGACGTTGTGCCAATAGAGGGTTATGGTAATATCAGCCGGGATGAAGCGGACCGCATATTGCTTCGCAGGATCGGAGCAGCGGAACGGGAGAGTGCTAAGGCTACCGAGGAGCTAGCGAATGCTCTAAAGGGTCTTAAAATTACCTCTCCATCCAAGTCTTCCAGGAAACGCCGCCCAAGGAGGCAAGATGCGTACGAGGCTGCCCTTGATGGTACTAACTCTTACCCATACCCATCTGATACCCCATCATCGTCTCACACTCTTCGTCCTATTGGCATCTCTCAACTTGACGGCGATTCCGATGAGGATATTGCCGACGAGGATGCTATTAACTCAGATCTTGACGATCCTGAGGATGATGAAATTGATAATGAGGATGAAGATGAAGTTCCACAAATCATGCTGTGCATGTACGATAAAGTTCAAAGAACTAAGAACAAGTGGAAATGTGTGCTCAAGGATGGTGTTTTAACGATTAATGGGAAAGAGTGAGTCCCTAATTCCTACCCTTTTAATGGCTGTTTCCCCACTAACCCATTGTCTCAGATACGTTTTCCACAAGGCCAATGGGGAGTATGAGTGGTAATCTATCCATGTCAATACAGGTGTATGTGTTTGTGACTCGCATTCTCGAGTTGGGTTTAATTTCTATAATTCTGAGAAAGAAAAAGGAGCCTCCTAATTTTAGGTGGTATAAAAAAAGCAGAGTTCGTTGAGCAATAAGAGATGGGGCGAAATAGGTAAGAACTGGATCTGCAGCAAAACACAGATGCCTGATACCCCTTATATTCTTTTTCTTTTCCTTTTCCAGCTGTAGTTTAGTGCGTCTCTGCTGGATAAAAGAAATTTAGTTGCTGTCCTAGTATGTGTACGAGATTGGGGTGGGTTAGACTATTTGTAGAGTTGCAGCTTGATTGAATAAGCCGGTAGGGTGAAGTAGGGGGAAGGTTGTAAAATCGAATTAATAGCTTTTTCTTTTTCCATCCGTTCCTAGTATTTTTTTTTCTCTCTTCGCCCCGTCTCTTTCACTTTCTAGTGGTTGCTTCTATCTGTTCTTGCACTATTTATGAAATTGTTACCAACCCGCGTGGCCGGAAGGCAGAAATGATATTTATACTTCCTGCGTCATTTTAGCCTTTGTCTGTCTATCGTACAAGCCACAATGCTTGAAGTTAGCCAACCACTTTTTTATCAACGAGATACTTAGGTGTATCTCGGTTGTAAATGGTTGTGAAGAAATGTCTTCATTAGGACGACTTGATTTCACGATTTCTTATTTTACTGAACACCCATGTAGGTAGGTAGGTACTTTATGACAAACATGTAAACAAGGAGTCTAGCTAATCATAAAAGCTACAGACCCGACAGGATAGAGAAGTAGTTTGATAGATGACAATGTTACAGAGTGTATATGAATGATTGTCTTTTCGGGCTTGATGTGATTTGGGGGGGCAAGTTTCCGCATTGTTTGCTACTTGTGAGGACGAGTGACGGCCTATGACTCCATTAATATTGATTAATTCGTTAAGTGCACAAAAACAATACGTTTAGCCCATAAATTTTTCTGGTCCCCCCTTTTCAAGCATTCTTTAGCTAGGATATTTTCTTGCTGCGACTCAACACCCCCTCTCGTGTACCATTGGCTTCTGAAATCCGATACAAAGTTGTCACTCTAGGCTCTCTTGATCTCCTGTTGAGTTGTTCAAGACCTCGTAATACATCTTCTTTGGTATCCATTGTTTAAGTATGTATATTCATGCTCCGTATATTATCATCTATTAGTATTGCCAGGTCTTCGGTATCAGATTGAGGCAGCTCTATAAGTTACTGGTCGCGCGGCTGCCATGCGTTTCACTGAAGTAGTGTTCTCTTGAGTTCCATGTTCACTGTTACCGCAACATGTAGAGTTAGGGGTGGGTACCGGGGGCACATAAGCCCGGGGAGGGCCCCAAAACGCCCAAGTAGGCGAGTTAACACTCTAGAGCACATGCCGTAAATGAGGTCTAGTTGTACCTCTTTGGTCCCTACATTTTCGACTTCCGCCTTACGCACTCATCTACGTAAGACATGTCCGAAATATATCAGTTATTCATACATGTAACTTACAACTAAACCGCGTATTTATTTAGCCCCCACCAACAAATAAAATGGTTCCAAGAAGAGGATTTTAACCATGAAGGGCGAGATTATCATAATGGAAAGAAAAAAAGGGATGTAAAACTATAAAATGAATATCAGCACACTCAACATTACCGCTGCTTGCCTGCAGCTAATACATCCATTTCTTAGCCACATTAGCCGTATCACCTCCCCAAACCTCATCATCGTCACCCCAGTCTGATCCCGAGGATTCATCCTTAAGTTTAGTCCACTTATCTTTTAAGGGTTCGATAGTTGACATGCCTCTCCCGAGCTCAGGAATCCTAGTAGGTTGAGTCGATGGTTGAAATTTTCTGCTACTAACGGCACCACTTTCTACGGGTTTGTACATAGGTGCTTTTGCTGCAATGCTTGATTTAGGCGAAAAACTAGGTTTACGTCCTAGGTCTGACGAGGCCGGGGGTCTCGGGGTGGAGCGACTTGCCGGGACTGACCTTTCCACTTCCCATGTTTTTAGTGTAGGACTTCTAGCCGTGTGTAGATTCCATTGCGGTGTGGGGTTCCTTGGGGTTGGCGTAACCGATGTCGGCACTGGCGTGGGCCGGGTAGTATTCTTCAGGGCCAATCCAGCATCAGTGGCATACTCAGTCCTCCAATTAATCCCTGGGCGTTTCTCGATCACAACCGCAAAATTTAAACCTGGTAGCTGTGATTCCCAAAATGCACTAGGCCCATGTGGGACTTCGTCCTCATCCATACGAAAGTCATCTCCTTCGTCGCTATCAACTCCTTGTGTATCCTCAAGCATGCCTCCGGCAACCCCAGCAGCCAACATCTTTGCTTCCTGGTAAGCTCTTCGGCGCTCTTCCTTCTCGTCCTCAATCGCCTGTAGCCGCTCCTTTTCCTTCCGTATTTTCTCTTCTTCGGCTGCTTTCTTCTCGTTGATGATCCGTTGCTCTTCATCAATGATCTTTCGCTGTGCGTCTTTAATTGCGTTTTCTTGGGCGATCTTTGCGTCTTTGATGGCCTTCTTGGCGGCTTCGGCGGCTTCCTCTTCGCGTTTACGCGCAATCCAGGCGCTTTCTCTGCGGTGAGGCTTGGGCTCAGGAATTACCTCTAGCTCTTCCTCTTCCTCCTCGTCCTCGTCCTCGTCCCCCTCCTCGTCCCCCTCCTCCCCATCTTCTTCGGAGGTCGCTTCTGATGCTGTCGGTGCGGTCCTTCTAGGCCTGCCTCTTTGTCGTTTACCAGCTTCCCCGATACCAGTCCCAATATCGTCTCTCCTAACCATCGATTTATGTAGCTTGCCACCTTTCAAATAGTATTCTGTAATCATATCTGGCTCAACAGTTCTTTCCTCCCATTTCCGCCAACCTTCCACACCAAGTTTCAACTTAACAACTAAGGTTTTCTTATTTCGCCCTTTACCCTTAGAGGCGGTATATCTGGCGCGCTTCAGTTTCCTTGCCTGATCATTGGCCATAAGTTCGTACATGGACTGAGTAGGCTCAGTCATAGGGAATGTGCCATTGGCGCCAATAATCTCGCTGGTGGCAGCAGATATTCCGTATGGATTACTTTTGCGCTTGGCTTTTGCAAGCATGATGGGCGCTATGGGATTATAGGTATCATCGGGGAATGGGTTTTCTGTGTTTTCTGCTTCGTCACGATCACGTTCGCGGGTCGCTTGAGGGTTGTGTAAGCCCCCAGGATAGCCGGCCAGGTCTTCAGGGGGTACGGCAGCAGTAATTGTAGAGGCCGCTGGCCAAGATGAAGAGGAGCCCAATAAATTGTTTCCTATAGCCTCCGAAGAACTCAGTTCACCTGGATAAGATTCTATACCAGAAAGTATGCTCAACCCAGCTGCCGCAATGAAAGCCTCTGGGTTTCTCTCTAAAGAGCTCATTTCTGGCCATATTGATTGGTTATCAGCATCGATTCGCGAGAGGGATTGGTGGGTATAAGGTTGCATATCATCCTTTAAATCTTTTGATTGTGGTTTATCGAACATGTTTCGAACCTCGGAAGAATAATAACTACTAGGATGGGATAAATTGGTATCATGTAGCAAGGCCCCCCGTCTCCTCGACGGTAGAGCCCCTGTTAACATATCTTTTGGGGACGGCAACAAAGGTTGCTTATCTAATGGATTTCCTCTTCCTTCCATTGTCCCTGGTGTTCTTATCGATTTTGTTGCCGAAGCTACCGCTGAAGCTCTGCCATCCGCCTGATGATATAAGTCCTAAAAACAAGATATTAGAAACCGGGCCTTAAATGATGAAATTCAAATAAGGGAAATGCACCCTTTCCGCTAGGACTGAAGAGGGATAATTATTGATGTACTGACCATTTCTGACACTACCATCTAGGTCAGGCTCATGGTAGTCATCATCCCTCGCCTTAGATGCCTCGTCAGAAGAGATAACGAGGCTGGGATCAATCGGAATTTCTCCGTTAGGGTGTAAATTATAATCTTCGTTCCCTTCGTCAACTGCGCCATACTCATTTAAAGAAGTATAGGATCTCGTAACCGCATCGCCATCATCAGTTCCAGCTGAGTTTCTCTTTCGTTTCAGCGATTCGGGAGGATTTTCCGACAACCATGTGAGGTTCCCTCTTGAGAAATCCACAAGACTTTCAACACTCCGAGGGTCAGCTACATGCTTTGTGGAAGCCCCGAGCATGGTTCCTTTCGGCTCGTAGGGGATCATCTTGCCATTTTTACGGCATTGTCCGCAGGAACAAACCCCAAGGCAGAAGGGACACTTCCATTCATCGTCGCAGAGCACCTACTAACGTATTAGAAAAGATCATAGCGGGCGCAATCAATTTACACCTACCTCAAACGGATCAATATCAAACGCACGCCAGAGGTTGCCATAGCAATATGCCTTTGAGCATGAATTGCATTTGGCTATTTTCCAATCTGGATGTCTAACCTTGCAGACATGGCAGTTGACAAGCAATCCCATTTTTTTCTTTCGCTCAATATCTTTAGGATCATCCTTTATTCCAAGTTCAGCGGTTAGCTTGTATTAATAGCACCACACGAAATAAAAACTTACAGCATCCTCAAGCAATGGGTCTTTGGTGATATCTACAAAAGGCCTGGCTAATAGCTGTTCCTGGCAGACCCAAGCTAACGACTTTTTTTCGATGTCGCTGAAAGCGGCGGACAATTTCTTTGGGCTATTCTCAGTCACAGCGCCCTCAATGGATATCACCTGCATTCTAAATTTCTCGTGATCCCGAAGGAGTGTATTCCAGTCATGTTGCTCTTCCCAACAAAGCTTTGAGATGCATGCGCAGCTTCTGCCGCGGGCGTAACATTCCATACAGATGTCGTAAACATCATCATCGCCACCTTCCTCATCGGAAGGCTCTACACACCGCTTGCACGATAAGAAACGGTTGAAGATATTTCCTCTGCAAAATGAGCACGTTACGTTAAACTCATTTGGGATCCTTTTAACTGCCATCCTCCCCTCGTATACAGGTGAGAAGTGCTCGTCTAATATGATTGTATGGAAAAGTTTGAAAAGAATGCGAAAATCTGACTTCAACTTTGAAAGTGAGATATCATGGTCGCGACCAATTTCCCTGGAAAGGATTCGGTGGTAGTGTTTTAATGTCTCGTAGATTATTGCCTTATTTTTGTATTGTTCATCGCGACAGACAAGTCTAGCTTTCGGAAGAGACTCCTCGATTGCAAGTTTCAAAGTTTCCGCAGTCGTGCGATTCCAGGCCACCTTCATTGTTGCCTCTCCACGATTCCAGACCTGATGCGGAGCCAATGGAGGGACGAGGATAAAATCGCCAACTTTCTGCTCAACGATATATACGGGAAATGGTGCGTTTTTCAAAGCCTCAATTGAAGCAAAGTGCGACTCAACTTCAATATCGTGTCCAAGGCCACCTAACCAATACTCGGCCACCACATCTCGATCTTCAGACGCGGTCATAAACCACAGTGAAGAGCCCCCGGGTGATGCATAGACCATTATATTTTGCCCCAGAGAGGCACACATCTCTTTATGCGCAGGGGTGTATGTGCCCTCATGCCCGAAATAGCACATAAGGTTCTCAGCGCGAGCATCTACGGGGAGATGAGACATGAGATCAGACGGTGAAAGATAGAATGTGCATGCTGGAAGTATCTTTTCAAGGGATTTTTGCCAAGCCGGCGGGCAATCAATATCCTTAGCATACAGACGCTGTTTAGAGCCTTCGTAATCTTGTGGGGTGAATTTCGAAGCTAGTACGCTAAGGGAATTAAGGTAGTGTTTCATTGAAAAAGAACTGTCCGTCATTGTTGATATATCCCGGATATTGATTGCTATCAAATAATGTTAGCAAACTAGCAGAACTTATTCGAACCCTCGGGAGGCACAAACGGTCTTGCCCATGATTGTCCACCAACCACTCTGGCTTGAAGATCCATTTTGGCCAATCAGGGGTCTGATGCCAATTTTCGAGCACTAGTGGCTTCCCACCGTCGATCACCTGCGACTGAATCATCTCTTTAAGGCGCTCCGGAGAATTAAATGTTCGAGCATCAGCTCGAGATACATGATGAAAGTTCCTACAGCTGTTGACTAGCTCATTGATGTCGAGGGCAGGAGAAATTGGTGCGAATTTCACCCTGTCCCTCACGCGATCGAGCTTCTTCGCTGCGGATGTCATCGTCAAAGGCTCTGCTGGCAGGAAGAGCGGATTTCCTTTAGCCAACAAAGAATCTGGTAGGTATCAGTAGTACTCGTGGATGGGTGACTTTAGAGGGCACGAGGGAATTCGATTAGAAGAAGTAGCTATGTGGGATTGAGAAGGAGATGGGGGCGGGGATGGGGGAGGTACGTGAGGGTAAAGTGGGAGGAGTTGATAGACAAAGTAGGTACGCAGTGTGAGAAGACGCGCCAATCAGTCTGTTAGTCGCGGCTTTGTGCGACCATGTATGCAGTAACTTAAGATCAAAGGTAGGCTAACCCTTAAAGATAGCGTGATGATAAATATCATCACTCATCCTTTCGCTTATGAAAGAATATTAGTACGGATGAACATTAACAAACCATACGTGTGCTATCGGAGCCGTGCTACTGTCAAGTACACCCCGAGATAAAACACATAAGCCGTTTGGCCGTAATATATACAGTATTGTGGCTCTTTTTGATGAGGAAAGAGACTTCCACCATCTTTAGACACATGTAGCGTATAGTGTTTGGCTTCTGGGAGTATCTGGGGCACATATCATTACTTTTGTCAAACTAAAACACGTGTAATTTTTGAGACTTAATATCTTGTTAGATTCACATAAAAAGAAAATTAAGATCATTGGTGATTTAGTTTTTTTTTTTTTTTTTTCCCTTTTCTTCTGCTAAACCGAGCAGCTGGTCAAAACGGTAGATATCTGCACATATACCAAGCGCTAGCCGACCGGAATAAAGTACATGTAGTACATGTAGTATCTTGTCTTAAATGGGTACCATTTCGTTTGCTTATTATTACAACTGTTAATCCCTAATCATGATAATATCCTCCCCAGTATTCATTCCAAGCACCCTTTTCCTCTTCCCTCCCATGCCCCACCAGCCTTCCTCTCCATATATTCCGGTCCTGACCGCTAGATACTCCCCCAACAACCCTCCACCTACGGCAACTCCACCGACAGCCCAGGCACACCACTTAAACCACCACCAGCACTCTTTCACATCCTTCAGATTAGCTTTCTTAATCATATACCCCAAGCCTGCCGCGGCACCACCACAGCTCATTCCGTAGAAGATAGGTCCGCAACCGCTCATTGCGCCAGCCCCTGCCAGGAACCCGATTTGGACCACACCTAGTCCTGTCATGAGGTACTTAGTGTGCGACTCATGTTTGACTACAATGCTCTTTACTCCGGCCTTGAGATCATCCTGTACATCCTGGTGCGCATATATTGTATCGTAAAGCACCGTCCAGGCCACATTACTCGCATACAACAAACCAGCCGTCATTGCAACAGTGGGCTCCATCAGGCTCAACCCCATTGCCGGGAATCCAAGCATCGCGCCCCACGAAAATGACAACCCTAGTACAAACTGAGGGTAATGCGTGATTCTTTTCATTAGTGGGTAGCACCCGACCAACACCAAAGATGGGATCCCATAGACGATGGTCTCGTACGGGAACTGTACCAGTACAGCAAGTCCAGCTAGGCACTGCGACGCAGTAAATGCTAATGCGGCCGCAGGTGTTATAGCGCCTCGGGCAATGGGTCGGAACTTGGTTCGTGTGACCTTGGGGTCGATATTTCGGTCCCAGAGGTCATTGATTGCACAGCCGGCGCCGCGCATAATGAGGGCGCCCGTACCAAATAGAAGGGTTGTATATACCACGGAGGTAAGAGGGTGGACTGGGTCAACCATTGTGGATGCAAGAATGGTAGACCACATACATGGGAGGAATAGATATATTGTGCCAGTGGGCTTGTCGAGGCGGACGAGTTCGGCATAGGGGACAACGGAGGAAGGGAGATAGGAAATGATGCCAGTTGTGGGTGGTGAATATACCTCAGGAGCTGGCGGTGATTTTAAATCGGGAATTACGAGGGTTGTAGCTAGACGAGAGGGCTGTGGGTATCGGATTAAAGACACAGGACGTGGGGTATGCCGTGTAAGTAGCGGGGAGGGTCGAGAGGTCTTTGAGAAGCTCCTGAGCATGGAGGAGCGCATGGAGGCATGCCTAGTAAGGGGTCGAATATATCCCAGCATTTTAATAGAGCCCATGGGTTTTACAAGCTTTGGTGATGATGTGGGAGTAATAATATTGTGGGCAACATCTCATTCCTGGCAGCTTTTATCGGAAAGAATAGCGCCCGCCAAGACCCCCCACCCCCTCCCCCGCTTGAGTTTTGTCTCAGACAAAATGCGAGGAAAGGTGGAGGCGATAATGAAATAAGAGAGAAACACCTTGATCGTTGACATTAAGCATTATCATTCTTAACTTCCTGTTATTTGGTCGGTACATGTAGTGTTGTACCCACCTGTGCGAGCATCACTCCCCTGCCCTTGAGCCAAGCATGGAGGCTTAAAAGCTTAATTATGAATACTGAGCTATGACCACAATATATGTTGTGGATTTGGAGATTCAGGTCAAAAAGGTGGAATTATTTTAAATCATATCCCGCGCCTTCGACTAGGTGCCTATCCCCCAAATTAACAATTATCTCTATTTGTCGTATCATTCCTACAACTAGCCAAGGTCAGGCCAGAAGGGAGAGCACAACAGGCGTACATCTGTTTCGAATACCGCAGCCCAACCTGTTTCGCCGATGGAAGTATCTTCTGAATCATAGTGTCGATTATACCACCAGGTGCTCCCCAGCTGAAAGTACCCCCCTGCCTTTCCAAACCCCTCCCTGAATCCCTGCTCCATCCATTCCCTAGAACCAAACTCATATTTCTCACCTCCGCTAACAAGAGCCCCCGGAGAAAACCCATCAATGGGAGAAAGGCTGTAATCCCACTGCAGCTTGTCTCCGCAGAGTG
This sequence comes from Morchella sp. 2018-W16, assembly GCA_024713755.1. NCBI lineage: Eukaryota > Fungi > Ascomycota > Pezizomycetes > Pezizales > Morchellaceae > Morchella > Morchella sp. 2018-W16. The sequence continues at coordinate 3,395,466 of JAMGYY010000001.1, read as the reverse complement.
TCCGGAAGATATCCCCCACCTTCTTTTCTGAACAAGTGTAAATCTGGACAAATTTAAACTCGGTTTTGTCGGCTTGCTTTCTTGTGAGATCTTCGAGATAAATCTTAAGTGAGTGTGTTAGATGTAATTGATTTTTCCTCCAGATGTTCATTCGGAGTACTGATTCGATGGTTCGGAGTATCAAGGCAATTGGCTCCTCCACACGTACCAACTCTCCCGCGAAGAAGTCATGCTCCAAGTATCCTTCCATCCTGGGTAGCTTACGCAATGCCTCATGATACCACATGATAATGCAATTGTCAATCTTGAGGACGTAATTAGATTCAAGGTGTGGAAAATAGAGACAAATATCGCTATCTTCAAGGAACCGATCCCACTTCTGGACATATCTGATCTCATCCACTTTATAGGATTTCTTTCTCATTTCCTTCTCAAGTTTGCGTAAGCAAGGCTCCATTTCCGAAACGATGGTGTGAATATTTGTAATTAGTGGCTTCTTTTGAGGGCCAGTGACATCAAAGCCGCTGTAGACGGCGTGGTCATCGCTCGAGCGTTCAATTCGGAAAATACTCATTGCAACGGATATTAGTGTGTGTTTGGGTGATAAGGGTGGGGGAAAGGGTGGAAGTGTTTAGTGACCAAATTACTCCAACTAACAGGTAGTGTGAAGCCCCCCTTCAAAAATAGGTGTACTCGGGGATTTATTTGCGAGTGATCTCTTATGATGCGTGTGTTACCTTTCCCAAAACGGCCCAGCGTTGCCGCACCACCAAAATCCTGAACAACGCCAGAACAAAACCCCACCAACGCCCAATGGAGTCTCCGAGGTCCCTGCCTCCCCCAAAGCCGTTCACCGCGCTTCAATACTCCACTGATGCCAAGTTCCACCTTCTTCTTGCATGCACTGGCTCTGTTGCAACTATAAAGCTCCCACTTATCGCCGCTACACTCTCCGAACGGTACGGCGACGCACTCACTATTCACGTTATTCTCACGTCATCAGCCGCCAAATTCCTACAGAGCCCATTGAATATTGATGGTGTAGAGAAGGTCTGGGCTGACCATGACGAATGGAGCTTCCCCCATAATAAGAGCGGGACATGGGAGCGTGGCGATCCAGTTCTACACATTGAGCTGAGAAGATGGGCAGATATGATGGTTATTGCGCCTCTGTCCGCAAATAGTATGGCGAAGATTGTGGGAGGATTGTGTGATAACTTACTTTTGAGCGTGGTGAGGGCGTGGGATACGACTGTTCAGCCAAATTCGGTTGAAAAAAAGATCATTCTAGCACCAGCAATGAATACGGCAATGTGGAATCATCCGGTTACGGCACAGCACATTGCAATTTTGGAGAGGTGGGAGTGGATGGAGGTCTTAAGACCAGTAGAAAAAACTTTAGCCTGTGGAGATATTGGTACAGGGGCAATGAGGGAATGGCAGGACATTGTTGCTCTTGTAGAGGAGAAGTCCGGGTTGAGTACCCGGGATACACTATCAATATCTTAGGCCTATTTATATATACCTCTACCAAATCTAAACAAACCATCTCCAACAGACGGGGAATGGGTTTTGAAGCTCAATTAAACAAGATATAATTAATTCATCATGTTGTCCTCTTCCCGCGCTTTGACACCCTTTTTCCTTTGCCGTTCTTCATATAATTCCCGCTGCTTCAAGATACGACCCATAATTTCCCCCGCATTAACACCCGCAAATTCGTGTGTGTCGATTTCTTGGAATATGCCCATTTCTTTGGCTTCTGCGTAACTATTTACCAATTGTAAGCTCAAGCTGAGTGAGAGAGGCTGGGGAAGTTACGTGTCCTCTTCCCCGGGCATAAATTGCGTGGGTCCATGATAGACTACATCTGGGATTCCAGTAGGGAGTGTTGATAGAAAGGCTTTTGTTGGGCAGAATGGGGCGGACAAAATTATCGAGTTGATGTACTGTTTGTGTTACCACAATTAAGTCATTAATAGTTCCTTAAGTCATTAGGAACAGTAAACAAACCCGGCACTGGAGGACGCAAAGTCCTCTTTCAAACATATTCATAATTGGATAGTTAAGACCTTTCCAATGGTTTATAGTCTTGTCATCATGCACACCCGCAACAACATATATGTCATCATTCCCATCCTCTTTCTCTTTCTCGACTACACGCCGAAGAAATTCGATATGTCCGCTTGAAAATAGATCAAAACCTCCATCGACATAAACAATCCTTTGACCCTCCTTTGGCCCTAACCCGGTAACAAGTGGATTGCAGGCCTTTGTTCGAGGAGTATACACAAAAACCGTTGAGCCTTTGCCGACGACTCCAAAAGAGTCGGAGGCGTATGCTTCTATCCGCTCCAGTAGCTCAGCAGCCTCCTTGGTCTCTCTGTCATCCTTCTCCGGATCCGGGTCAATGGCAGATAGTAGCACCCCACCCAGGTTACGAAGGTGGTGTGTCTTAGTGCACAGTAACATCCTGCCCACTAAATCGGTTGTAGAGATCCCGGGGGTCCGTTTCACAACCTTGAAGCGTCCCTCGGCCTTAACGACACGATAACAATCTTCTCCCGTGGCATCCGTAGTAACATCATCGCCATGAACAACATATTTGCACCCATAAAGGTCCATCCAATGGGGATCTGTTACATAAGGAGAGCCGGGCACGGGGAGATCAGCCCACTTACAAGCGGCCGTAGCAGCCATGCGCTCGCGGAGGTTCATCACTGTGGGACCCTTATTTTCCATGATATCTTCATCGCTGTGGACACCTACAACGAGATATTTACCAAGCTGTTTAGCCTGGAGCATAGCACCGGCATGACCTACAACATGTTAATATTATGCAATCTACAGGGACAAAAGTTATATATATAGTGAGAGCAGAGACAGAATATACCATGGTGGGTAAAGTCGAAGCATCCGTCTATCCAGATTCTATCTTCGCGCATAGGAATGGCCTCCTTAGGTGGGTGCTCAGGCAATGTATCTGCCATCATAGATGCTATGGGCATGCTGTATGCCTTGCTGCGAATTCCCCAGCGAAGAAGTCGATAATGTATTTGGTGAAGGTTTAAATCGTAGATGTGAACCCCAAATGTTGATGAGGATGATGTTGGAATTTGACGAAGGTGCCAGGGAAACCCCGCCAATGTCAACCCCTTCCCAGCTCCAACCCTAACCTTTCTGCATTGGTGCTGGCGTTCGTTCGCTTATAGACCCTGACATCTCAAAGTCGCTAAGCAGCCAACGACAATTCTATGAGGAAAAACGTGGGGTTGCTACTCTATTTAGTGATGCATATAGAACGAATTGAATGGCAGACCCCCCTCTAAATAACTCTAACAGAGGAGCCGCCGGCTGTTTCAGCCTGCGCATAAGGGTCTCACCTTTGATTTGAACCAGATCTTTTCGCCATCGGTTGGCAGATCCTATACCCGCACTTTACCCAACGAGGAATTTAGATTCACCTAACCCTATGATCTAGACGTCTCATCCCATTCTGCCCCCTTTCCTCGGTGCCTGTGGGTGTAGCACCCCCCCCCCCCCCAAGAACTCTTTACATTACTGCTGCCATCCCATACCATCCCTTTCTACGCGTCGCTGAAGCTTTCCCCTCGCGTCCTGCAAGCCCTCCTTCCGGCAATTGCGCAACTCTCGGTCCCCCCGTTGCCTTCCCGTCTGTTCACATTCATTTACCTTATTCATACATCATACCCCTCGTATCCTCGTACATTACATACATTTTCTTTTCCAGAGGTTCTCTAGACTCCTCTTCGGTGTTACTCTCTTTCTTACTGCCGCACCTTTGATCACCCCGTTACGGGTTTTTCCATTTAGATTAACCTCTTTGGCTATTTCTTAAATTCTTTCGTTAAACAGCGGGGCTATAGTGTTTTATAGTGCTGCAGATCGATTAATTGCCCTGTAGAGTATATCATAAACTTCGGGTACGGAATACCCTAACCTGCTGCTCCTGCGTAAAGTACTATTGCGGCACCACACTAGAGGGCAACGAGACAGTTTGCGGCAGGCAAAAGCTGTCCCCTAAAGCGCAATCATGTACGATCAGCGGAAGCCCTCGCTCTCTTCAACGCCCGCTGCTTTCATCACCAAGGGCATCCTCTCCCACAGCACAAACGTCTCCACTCCTGACGAGGGTCCTGCAACTTCATCATTAGGTGGTTACTTCTCACTGTCACGTTCTGCATCAAACAAGAAAAGGCGACCTTCAGCTGCTGAGGTTCCACCAGTATATCTATACCAAGGGCCACCGCCTGCTGGCCCCCCTCCTAGTTCCTCAGGGAAGGGAATGTTTTCCCGTAGCAACACATCAAGAGGTGGTGATTTCGTTAATGCCAGTGCTGCTCCAGCGACTAGTGGAGGGGTGTCAGTAAGTTCAGGTGGTGGAACCACAATAGGGACAGGCCCTCAAAGTCCAAATGCGCTATATGAGACGCTGCATGAGTTAGCTACGAAAAGAATTGCAACTCTGGACTATTTACGAAGAGCGTAAGTTTTGCCTCATATTTGATTTGGATTATTTCATTGATTTACGTAACATGAAATTTGATAAATTACAGGACTAGCGTTAATAGTTGAATCTATACAGACATGAGGGCAGAGTTTACTGGTTTAATACTATGTTGTTTACAAAATCTGATTTGCAACGAACTGTGTATCATGATCATAAAAAACTTACAAGAAGGTACGCCATTTTTATAACTCTTAGTTGCTCCTGGGTATAAACTCACTCTTAACAGAGCGAATAATTATTTCATACTTGGAAACTCGCTCCCCGCCATACTCGATCTTGGAACATCTTCACCTCTTGATTATCTTAAAGCCTTTAACCATCTTCTTCAAGAATACGAAACTCACATTGCTCTTCCCCCCTCACGTCAACCCACCCGAGGCCATTCATCAAGCATATCATCATCACATAGTCACCATCCTATTAGCACATCAGCCTTAAGCTTAGGCAGACTCCCTAAACTCTTTTCTCGATCATCATCCAAGCCCCGCCGTGGCTCTTCGGCCAATACACCATTAACAATGACACCTGCTATCACCCCACCTTCTACTGCGCCTGATAATGTGTCATTATTCTTGGAGCGTACCCGCTCCGCATCTGGAAACTCTACCACCCTTCCAAGTTTGCCTCCTACAAGTAGCGGTGGTTATCCTAATAGCTCTTATAATACCAACCTCTCTACCACGCCGGCAGCATCAACGACTGATCTTGATCTCCTTCCACCACTACCCATGACTTCTAGTATCGGGACTCCGCCATTGCCTACAAGTAATCCGATGTTTCCTCCCCCAATAACGAACGGCGATTTATACCTTTATCTGTCAACACCAGCGTTGCCATTTGAACCGGACTATTACGAGACGTTTTCGACACTGTGCGATGTATTGATTGATGCATATCAACGAGTGCTAAGCTTGGTTGGTGCACCAGAGTCATGCAATCAGTTAGTTTACGAAGCATTTATGAAGGCAGACACGAAGGTGAAAAAGGCAGTAGTTACAGGAGTGGTCAAGGAGTTTGAGGAGGCGTGTAAAGCTTCAGTGAAAAGGGAGATTGGAGGCTTAGGAAAGGAGATTCTAGGAGGGTTGCTGTAAACCTATGTTGGGCCTGCCTTTGCCGGGTACCCTTAAAGGCTTTAACACTCCTTTCCGCACAGCTCCCCTTCGCACCCCCCCCCCCCCTTCCACCCATATACTGTTGCTACATTCTCCCTCGACTCATTTACTTAAATGAAGAGAGGATCTTATCAACTTGCTGGGTATCGTTATTTTTGCCATGTACTTTCTTTTAGCTATTTTTCATTTGTTTTTATTTCTTCGCCGGGTAAAGGATTTATGGGGGGTGGTTTGGGATTGAATGGGAAAGGAATAAACTGGGATGGCTATAGTGGGTGTTTCCTTTTATCGGTCTATTTGGATATATGGGAATGTTTGGCTCCTAAATGGCGAGTGATATTGTGTGATCGTCTACTAATGGTCCGCGTGATCATTATTTGACTTGGCATAAGAATTAGTTGAAAGTGGCGGCCAGAACGCCACTTGCCACACTATATATATTGCCACACTAATATATTGTTGTGTCTGACCTTTCTAGAACAACGTAAATAATCTACGACAGCTCCTTGCAGTGCGTACCTCAGTTTCCAGGTTGAACCACTGCGCATGCTACCTGGGCAAAAAAGAAAAGCAGTACTTGCTCCAGGATCTATCGCTCAACTACATGCAATTAGCAAGAGCGACCTTTTTTTTTTTAGTCTAGGTACATGTATGTATACATCACATCATTATTGAAACAATGTTCATTTTTAGGCCGAAGGCTTCCTATATTATGCGAGAGCCTACACGACTCAAACACTGAGTCCATATCCAATACATCCCTAGACTCATGATCTGGTAGGTAATGCAAGGATATATCCGAACCTCGAAACTCTCTAGAAGATAGGACGAACCTCGACGAGCATGGCGCATAGCCCTATCCCATGACCTCATGATTGCACTACATGGTACTGCACTTCTACTGCCTGAAACACCCCCTCCCCTGGCTGGTCTATGCGTCTATCTGGGGCGTAGGTACATGTACATGTACTGTAATGAATTAATTAATTGCAAGCGCCAAACGCCATGTGGCGATGACGGTAGCAAGGAAGGCTGAGGCTTACTTTACATGTCCTTACTTTTATATGTACGTGCCTTATCAACCTCCCACACAAGCCCGTGGCGTTGCATAGAGGACCTTTTTTTTTTTTTTTTTGGGATGCATGTCTTACCAATATGTAAAACCATGGGGGTGAAGCGCCGGCCTAGATGACAGAGCCCAGATTTTGTCGGGGCTACATACTGTGATCCTAGCATTGCTGTGCACACGCTTATAAAAAAGAATTTCACGATAGAATCCGAAGCCTACTTACATGTATGTATGTATGTATGTATGCATGGAGTGCACACAAGGCTACATTACATGTATGATGGGGATATCTAAAACCCCAAGACCACTGGTACTTGGCCCAATAGCTAGATACCCCTGCCAGATCGGTTCCTCGTCCGACCCGAGATCATGGGGTACGTTCCGAAGGATGCAACGAGGCGAGCTTAACCTTGTGAGTGGGAATGTTTACCGGACTCCTAACTAGGGGCAAATGTCGTACTGATATGAGACAAGGCGTTAAGAAGATGTCAGGAATACGGCATGGTGCGCCTAGCCTTTGTAGATAATTGTCAGGACCCGTTGATATGCTGTTGTTGTTGTTGTTGTTTTTTCTTCTTTTTAGTTTCCAGTGCGTAGAGTGTTTATGTAGGTGATATATGATGTACTTTGTCTTGTCTTTCGGAATTACTTTGAGACTACTGAAAACCCTCATTTTGATAGTTAACTGGTTCAAGTGGCTGGTGCCTAATCAATTACGGATCTCCTAAATTTTGACAAAGAATAGACCGCCTACGACTCCAGAAGCCCGCCATACCCCCCTTCTCCCCAGTAACATGTAATTAACCCCAACCAGCCCTTAACGCCGTGTAAAGTATGTAGAATGACCAAATCTAACGCTATAAAAAATATATGCAGACCAAGTAGAGACGCCCCATTAAGACATAAAGAAAAACCTATTGCCGCCGACGCTACCCAAACGAAATGATATAAAACAATGAATATATAAGTTCATGAGTTCATGAGTTCATATCAAACAAACCCATCAAACCTTCAAAAGGTCACCCGACCCAACAGTTTTGGGGAAGGCGACCTTTTCTCAATCTCACTATCAACGCTAACGCTCTGCTCAATGAGAGTTGTCTTGGTGATCCCCATCCCTCCTGCAAGCGTATCATTGCTCGCGATGATAATATTCTCTTCACTCTCATTTGGCGCTTTACGTTCACCAGAAACACCGCCCCCTCCAGCATTACCCATTGGCCAATGAAACCAATTACCTCCCCCTCCGCCGCCGGCTGTACAACCCTTGTTCGAGATGGCAGTAGTCGAGATATGTGCTAGCGGGAAAGCACTTCCTACAAGTGTGAGGTCGCCACCGCTGAAAGAGGAGCCTTTAACGATACTACAGCGGGAGTGGGAAAGGTGCGATTGGTCTTCGTATTCACCATGGTAGAGACCTGGCATGACCTTTGCAAGTAGAGGTGTCAATGAAGGCAAAGAGGCGCAGAAAATGGCAAGCGATGCTTCGAGTATGGTCCAGATATAGGAGTGGGTAAGGTATCCTATTGTTAATATAGGTTAGTAAGTTCAGTTGAGGGTTATTGCAGAAGAAAGGTTTACTGGTAGTGTCAAAGTTTTGCATAGTGCGAATAGTATATGGAATTCGTATGACTGACGCAGCACATACACTAAAAAATCGTTAGTATGGGGTCAATGATAGTATACTCGTATGTAACTGACATCCCGCCCAGAACAAACAACCCCAATACCAACGCCCTTTGCTTCCCTCTTAACCCCAGCCCAAGTATAAGCTTTGAAGGTAAAGTCCACAAGATCAAATTCATTGCCGTATCTACTACTGTATGCGCAATAACTCCTGCCCCAATGTTTGCACATCTTTCTCCGGGTTGATGGTTCGTCCTCCATGCTGCTTTAACTGGATTGCACTGTGCAATGATACTTGCTGAAAATCCAAGTGCCCAGAGTGCTACCACCACCATATAGATGTATATTATCCGCCTGCATATTCCATTATTAAATAGGCGAAGGTAGAAGATGCATATTGAAAGCTTTGTGAAACAAAGGGACCAGGTGAAGAATATCTCAGAAATCCAAAGTAATTTAAGTGAGTTCTCTACAACGGGCGGAAGGAGATCGTAGATATGGAACCCCCAACCACCGTTGAGGCTTGCGATGCAAGTTGTAGTTGTGAGGCCGATACAGGAAAGCTATGGGTCGGTTTCGTTAGTACATGATTATAACTAACTTTGACTTTTCATGAGGACATCTTACAGTCGCTAGAATGATAAGCCAATCCTCTAAACAAAACTTGCTTAGAAAAGCTTTGGAGTAGATCCTTAGGCCCACAGTAATGGTGACAAGTACGATAAGTACTAGCCCCACCACCACTAGTGCGAGTCTCGAGGGCTCGTCCCCTGTAAATGGATCTACTGTAGGCATGTTTTTCCCCTCATTCACTTGCTTTCTTTCCTTTCTGTCTAGATTTTCGTTGTTAATTGCTGGTTGGCTGTAAGGCGGCTAGATGATTTATGTACTGCACTGATACCGTATCGAGGTCGACCTGCAACGGAAGAAAGCCCTTATAGTTGGACCAGCCCAGAGGTATTATCAAGTTTGCAGGATCCTGCCAGAACCCACAGCTTTCTCAGGGTGCGGTATGCGGGTGTTAAAGTTTGTGTGCGTGATGGTAAGGAAAAAGAAGGGAAGGAAAGGAAAGGAAAGGAAAGAAGCTAGGAAAGCAGGAAAGCTTAAGGATGGTAACACCCCCGGAAGGGTTACAGCATCGCGCCATACAAGTGTGTACCCGAAGGTTTGTGATACTATCGCATTTTTTATTTTTATTTTTATTTGCTATGTACTTTATGTAGGCGGAGAGTAGAGTAAGTAAGGGTAGGGTGGATACAGCCAATTACAGCCCATGAAGCCAATTCTGCTTGATTTTCCGCGCTAACAGAATAGGTAGAGAGTAGTATGCCACAGTTTTACCCTTGAGCCAACAGGATGGCATATTTCAGGTAGCCAACCTGGAAAATTCCATGCTAGGATTTAATACCTATCGGTGTTTTAGCACCCGGGAGGCATAGGTGGGGGGGGGAGAGGGGGTTGGAGGGGAGGGAGAATCGATGGATAAGCCGTTGAAGGTTGAGAGGTAGAGCATGTAAGTGCCGTATGTCGCATATCGTGAGGGGAAATGCCTACTCGTGATAGTGGGGGGGGGGGCACCTTGGTAGTATATACTCTAATAGTAGTAGTAAGTAAGAAGTGGGCAGATTAATGTAGGCAGAGAGAGCAGGACAGGACAGTATGCGTCTTTCCTTGTGATGCGAGTATATTATTCGGGGGGTATGCCTGCCTGCAACAACCCAAACGATCCATGGGTTTTTTTCTTTTACCTCATTAATTGTGAGAGGTGTAAAGTATGTATGTATGTATAAGCGTTACGACGCTTCTGGCGGTTCTTTATTTTCCTTCTTCCCTCCTTTTATCGATCATCGTACTTTTTACACAAGACACGTTGTTGGCAAGTTACATGTAGTCTAAGTAAAAAAAAAAAAAAAAAAAAAAAAAAATTCTATTAGACGCCTCTACTTTACTCCCTTCGTACTTACTTGTATGTATGTGCCTACATCTTCTATTCGCGGACAACTCGCTGAACCATGACTAGTGGCATAAATATAGACCTATCCATCCGTACCTGTCAACTTGCAGATCTACTAGAGAAGGACATCATATTTCCTACATGTACTTAACCAATTCTGGAAATGGCAGTTTATGAACACTGGTGGTGGTGGTGGTTACTCTACTGTGTACATGTATGTACCTACATCATCCACCCTGTCAGGAAATAAAATAAACTTTTTCGCTCATGCGTCGAGATTAGGAAATACAGATTTAACTATATGTAGGGTAGCGGAAATCATTTTTTTTTAAACCCTCCCTCTCGTATGTATGCGATACGCCGGATGACAACGTGGTGAGCAGAAGCACGTTTTACACATGGGACTGGGTTGACAGCTACGCCCATGTGCTATGAGTGAGTGGTCCGTGTGCTACCACACGTGTTTCTTCTCCTCTATGACGAGTACGGCGGGCACATTGATACTGTGCGCAGTGTGACGACGATAAAGCTAGAGCATCTACATGCAGGATTGTCTGGGATGAGGTTGACGGGGCACCATTTTTTTTTTCTCTCTCGCCCTTCCTCCTCCGAAGGGCTGGGAAAACTGCGTGATAATGAGAGGGAAGGAGAGCAATTCTGTCGGACTGATCTCATAGGCCTCGCTCGGGATTGTAATCTCTCAATTCAGGTATCCACCCAGTTACATCTCCTTCTTACCTAATGCTCATCCAGGGCATGTAAAGCATGCAAGTTTTATATCCGGGGTGTGATCGTCCGGAAGAAAACAACAAACCAACGGCTCCGCCTTGCAATGTCTCGCTAGGTTGTGTACGAGGGAGTGCTAAGTGACTGATTATTTGCAAGGCTTGATAGCTATATAGAGTAGGTAGTAGCAGGCCCAGTAGATCCTTTTACTGTGCGCGGGGGATGGCCATTAATTAGATGGGATGCATACCTACGCTTGATTTAGGGTCTAGGAGCTTGGAAAATGAAAATTTAGCACCCGGGCCTAGACAATTATAAAAGTACAAGTATTAATAGATATACATGTTTCTTTCTTTTCTTTTTTAAATATACGTGTAGATACGTCTCTAATCCTCTTTCTCCACCTTATTATTCACTGGTTCCCCTTGTTCTTTCTGTCCCCTTTTCTCCTCCGCCCGGCTTTGCCTGGCCTCCCCTCTACCACGATTATTTCCTAACCGAGCTAAAATCTTAACGCTAAGATTACCTCTTTCAAGGTCTACCCGGTTCAATCGTGACCGCATTGGTCGACCTGAGATTAACCACTGCACGAGTCCCATTTGTTCATTTTGCCCACTCTGATTGTATACAACACTAGCCTTCAATACCAAGATACATCCAGTTACAAGTATAAATAGCGGTATCGTAAGGGCAAAGTATACCCAAAGGTCTGGGCTACTCAATTGAAATACGTTCATTCCAAGTATGGACTAGTTAAAAATGTTAGCTATTTAAACCAGTAACGATATTTCAATAGTTAGGTTAGATCTTACAGCGCCAAAGGACAGAGGGAGAAATATAAATGTGAGCCATGTCAATCGGCCGACACTTCGCCCCTGGTCTACAGCTGCTCGGCTTTCCTCGATCGAAATGGTGTTGAATATCTGCGGGAAAAATCGTCACATCAGACCGGGCTACAGAAAGAAATTTTCCCGAAGATACAATGGGACTCACAAGATTATGAATATCATCACACTGTTTCCTCATCCTCTCAAACTCGATAATCTTCTCACCTAAACCATCCTCAATATCTCCAAATAAAAGCGTCGCATTCTCAGGCCAGAACATTGATTCGCTGACTTGCCGAGTACGGAGTGCTGATATCATCGTTTTCTGGAGACTGAGTAACGACAGATGTGTATCCAACGCAGTCTTTTGGCGATATAGATCTCTCGTGGTTTCCAGCATAGGCATACCGAATGCCTCCTCTTCCTACCCGTTGATTGATGTTAGATAAAATAAAATTTACCGTATAGATGGGTTTGTGCACGCACGAGAGCACTAATTCTTTGATAATGTAGAGACAAGACCGCATTCCACCTAAATGCTTGTTTCATATATCGAGTTAAATATTCGAATACGTTTTCGGATGATTCTTCATTGTCCGATTCCGCAGTTGGGGGTGACGACCTTGCCCTCAGACGTTGGTCGTCACAGAATCTACTCATGTCCCATTGCGCAACATTACCGACTCGTATATTTTTTGATTTCTTCGGTTCTGTATAAAATATAGCAGTAGTCCTCCCCGTTAGTCGGTCCCTATTTATCCATATCACTGCACGTGCTATGCCAAAAACCCGATCTCTACATAAAACACCATTATATGAGCTGAAATACTGTGGTATCATAAGGCAAAGCATCAGTCGATTCTTACCCATCTTCCAGTTCCGAGCCAAGGGAATCCCATTTCCAGGATAGAATATGATCCCTCCTTGTATTTTCAAATTCTGTAAAAGCTTGCGTGTGAAAACGGCGCTCCTTACCGGGCGTGACTAGGCGAACGAAATCGAAACTGAGGGCGAACACTAGTATTCAGATAGCTATCAGCACCAAGCTATGGATGAAATTTCAAAATTTTGCGGGATTTACCATTTTCAGAGGGTGGATGGAGGTGGGCCATGAAGCTATCTACGTATATGATCTCATAAAACGTTTTGACCTTGATATCGTAGTGAATAAGCAGGGCTTTCATCACATCCGAGGTCAATCCGGTTAGGGATCTGAATCTCATTAGTCAATAAAATATTCATTCGAGCCCTTTTCTTTTTGGCTGTTGACATTAATATGAACTTATTATCTCTTGCACTCTATATTTTTAGGTCAGTTATTTGTCCCTATAGAAGCGGGAGCTGCTGACTTGATCTGACCCTCGTTGGTTTAGAAGCATGAGCTACACATAGCCATTTCCATAATCCAATACCACTAGTATTGATGTATCTAGCAGCTTGATTTGAAAGATTGTCAGTCTATTACGGCCGGTGACCACACATATATAGAGGAGCAGGCTATACCTTCGTTGGGCTTGGGAGAGATCCAGGCCTCGACTAATATTTCAGGTATTTGGCCAGGGTTTTCCTGGAGCCATTTCTTCCGCGCTTCACTGAGTTTATCAAGGATAATGAATAATACTCCAGGAAATTGTGGAGGCCTCTTGGTAGAGAACCAATCGTTCACAGCTTCGTTGACTAGATTAATTAAGTACATGTAGTTACTGATTAACTTTAGACTCAATAAGCACGTGACTGCGGAAACTTACATTCGGTATAATCGCTGTCGTTTAAATCTAAATTTCTGGCCTTTCCCAGCCGTTCCTTTCGCTCCTGTTTCCTCTTGTCTTTCAACTCTCTCTTTAATTTTTTAAAGCCAGGAGTCCTGTGTGAGAGAACAAGCGACGGAGACAGTGACGGAGACAGTGACGGAGACAGCGGTGGGGACGGGTCAGACAGTGACGAAGACGTGGGATAGTGTTGAACCCCTTCTCTTGGTTCTTCTGGATGCTCCTCATGCTTAGGTTGCTGTGGATACATGGTATACTGATTACTAGAGTACTCGAGTGTTGAGTAACCGATTGATGCGCGTGTAGAAACTCGAGGTATAGGCTCCATCGTTTTGTAAGGTCGAATTCATGTATTGGCGAGAACGTTAACGGTTGTGCGATAAGATTTATATTGACATGACTGATCCCCAGAGCTTAACCGCAGACCGACATGGCCGATCCCTGTTACACTACAGACGCGTTAGGGCTGACCCAACCCGAAACAGGGGCCACCATATTTGGCGAAACCTTCTCTCGTAGAGTCGTATGTACGAGCTTCCTCTAGATCGGGGAGCTGAGGCGCAAGTTCATGACGGAAAGAGGTTCAATGCGGATACATGTAGAGTGTATGTAAACTTGTGGCCTTACATTAACTCCGAGTGACACTGCATGAAGAGAGGGCTTCATACACGACAAAATTCCGAGAACGAGGAATGTGCCTATATCCTGTATACATCAGCCAATAACGAACACACATGCTTTATCTTCATTGGCGCATATGAACTCTCGCATCGGATGATGCGAATATCTGGCATCATTAATCTCCCTGTTAGAAGAAGAGTTTTTATCTTACCATCTCCTACTTACGCATTCCGTATTCGTTTTGCTCCGCTTGCTTGATTTATACATTTCGCTTTTTAAAAGATCACTTCCCCCTTTCCACACAAGATGACATGGCAAACCCCCCTCTCAATTTGTATCCTCTACTTATGTGTTGGAATTCTGTTTTTCAATTCGGGTATCTTTAATTACCCAGCTTATAGCCATGGGATTTTAACAGTGGCTACTACAACTACGACTGTTTCAACGCGGAATCCCAAAACAACTCCCATCATCCTACCAGATGGATATCTCCCTTATAAAGAGCTTTCTATATCAAGACTAGGAAGTACGAGAGAGTTTGGGGCCGAAACTATCCCAGCCAAACAAGCAAGACAACAGCAGGATGTCGTCCCGGGCTGCCCTTCTGGGAGGAAACCGTGTAGCACTCTAGGCCATCCTGTAAGTTTGCCTAACCCAAAAAATCTTTTACCTAGCTGGCATTACTCACGTTAATTAAGTCCTGAGAATTCTTGGTAGCAAAATTTCTCAGGACTTAATTAACGCGCGAGTATATTCAGTATTATATCAGTAAAATTCTTTTGCTTATTGGTTTGTTAGGAAATCTGTTGCAACGATGAACACACATGCTTACCTACAAATAATACACTTAATGGTGTCTATTGTTGCCGCTCGCCCGATCCTGTTGGCTTGCCCTGTGATGAAGAAAACCTCAAGTGTGACCCAGGTTGGTATGAATGTCCTGAATCTGCTAATGGTGGCTGCTGTAAATACGGTCAGAGGTGCGGTCTTCTGCAGTGTTTTGATGGGGGTGGGCCGACAGCTCCCGCTACAACTTCCACCTCAACAACGAGAACATTGAGCTCTGTAAACGATAAAAGCTCAGTGGAGGGAACAACGATGACTATAACTTCAACCTTAACGTCATCAGGAGCGGCCGCAGAAACAATATTTAGGACTTCATATACCCCAATAATTTATAATACACCAGTCCCAGTCACATCAACAGGTGATGTGTCAACTAACACTTACCGTAATGGTGCGCCGGTTACCTATACAGCCCAAAGTACTATAACTACTACGACAAGTTCAGCGGCTGGGGCAAGAGCAAAGGTTGGACGTCACTGGAGTTGGTTGGTAATATCTTGGTGGATAGTTGCAGCCCTTTTTGAAGGATTTTAGAGCAGACAGAGCTGGCCAGAAGAGGTACGGACATCGTAACCTGGTGGCCTAGGGCCTGGTATACGATTATACTTACTGTTTTAATAATTTCTTCTTGCTTTTATATCCTTATTTCTTTCTATTCCTCGCGATAGTCACCACTGTAGCAATACGTATCTGTATTATCGTTGAAGGGCGAATTAAAGCGGATCGAAAAGATTCGATACACACAAATCGAGTTTATGTAACGCTTGTTAAGTGTCCCAGGAGCAGAAATCGGTTCAAGACCTAGATTAATAGGTGATTTTTGATAATAATAGCAAAACTTTCCTACGCACTGGGAAGCTGTGGAGTGATAAATCGGTAACGCCTAAGGCCGGCACAAGCTATGCATGGTTTAGTAAAATTAAAAGCTTTATCTTCGATGGTGATTCCTATTATTTATCAGTCATAGACGCCGGGGTGTGGAGCCCACGTTGGTATTGTAGCTGCTTAGAGAGTGTAAATACATGTACTGTATTACCAATTTTAGTTTCTGGGCCCATTAGATGATATTTCAGCGTTGAAAGTGCCTCTAGAGAGTAAACTGTCGCACCCGAGTGATTTAACATGATCATCAAGACTCTGAGATGGCATGTAGCTGGAAGGTACATAGTAGCCTGTAGGAATTAACCCCATAAGAAGATTCTTTGGTATTATCCAAAACAAAATATATACAGAGGTGAGCAATTAAGGGATCAATGTCGTTGGTAAAATATATACATGTAGTACATGTATATATATCACTAGCCCAAGAAACAAACACCCAAACGTATAAAGAAAAACGCCAACAAAAAGAGCCCCAAACCCCCCCCACTCAAAACAGCATCCACTTCCACATGCTATAATTCTTCTTCTTCTTCTTCCCCTCATCAGCAGCGTCCTCCTCAGCAGCCACTTGCGCATAAGGTCTCTGATCCCCATAGCCGGATGTTGGGCCTGCCGGGGCCGGGACGTCCCTGAATATCGGTTCGGCAGCCTCCAGATCGGCCTCCTTACTGGCGGCCTTGGTCTTCACCGGTTTTCCGGGCTCCAATTTCGCCGCATCCATTCTCTTGTAGGCGGCCATCATACTCTTGTGCCATACTACTACGACGATGATAAGGATGAGAAGGGCGATAATCCCGATCACCAATCCTACTATCGCCCCGGTGTTTCGCGCAAGGCTATTCAATCGTATCTGTCAGACAGGAATCTAGCGGACTAATTGTATGAATATAAAGTACATACCCACCACCACCCAGTCCACCTCCGAGGGCATTACCCGATCGACCACCACCAGTACCTGCACCACCTGCACCACCGCCGCCACCACCCCCGGCCCCGCCGCCCTTCGCGGAGATGAGTGTAAGGTTAAAAAGGATCAACAGTAGGGCCTGAAACACGGTGCTTGGTAACAGTTTTGCGCGCATCTTGGGGATATATATTATGTCGATATAGGAAATATGTATAGAAGCGGCAAAGGTTCGGGCTGAGAGGAATTGAGGTGCGGAGAAATGGACCCTTTTATGAAAGTGCAGATATATTGTGCAGTTCCGAGTACAGCAGAACTGACAGTGAGTAGGAGACTGTTTCCCTTTATCTGAGGGGAGATAGTGCGCTGATCCAGTTGCTTAAAGTAGGGTAAGGCGGTGCTACTGGGCAGTGTAAAGAGCCCGTGATACTCAAAATTAGTAGAATACTGGCTTGGTTAAAATGAAGGGGGAGGGGAAAAAAAAAGTGGAATGCTGATGGCCTTTAAACCTAGTGGCTGTGCCGTATGGAAGGATGTAGGGGCATAACTCAAATCCACCTACAACTTGTCCATCACCTCGTATAAATGCCTGCCAACACAGCAACACAGCTTATTTTTACTGATCGCAGGCCTAGGGCTGAACTCACAACCAGTGTTACTTGTTACTTGTTAGCCCTCGACAGATCTTAGACAAGCAAGCGAAGACTTATTGGGCGATCTTACTTCAAGTACCGGCCATGCATACCAAGAGCGGTTAATCGACGGCCGCAATGCCTGAACGTGTATATGCATGTCAATTAAATATTACTGGCGGAATAAGAAGCTGCTACACCTCGAGAGGAGCTGCAGTCGATAAAAGCTTAAAGTAAATTTCCTCCCATCCAGTCAGTGTGGACACATTACATATAGGCAACGATATTCCCTTCCCTGTCTACATATATATATATAGAGTACATCATGTAGGTATATAACCTTAGATGATCAGCTAACTCTCCAAGGAAGACATGAACCCCCACCCCGTTACAGATATTACGCAAATCGAAGATTCTTTGCAGCCATGCGTTCAAGCATCTGCATGGTTGGACCAGATCAGAGTACCTACATATATATATATATGTACCTAAGTACATACCTTCTTCTAACCCAGACACATTATGAAACCCCCATTTTCACCCATCGCTGTGATGGAAACCCTATTTAAGACTCAAGACATCTCGAGCAAAAAAAGTCACTTTCTAATGCAACCTCAGGACCGGATCTACCCGTACATATAACGTCCCGTTGCATGATATATAAGCACCTACATGTACTTACATGAGTACCTACAGACTAAGACTAAGGCTACAGTACTCTACCGGTACTGTAGCTTGAGCTTGAGTCTCGGAAGGTTTCAACGGTGCACAGTACCTACCACCCGCGATTGGTCAGTGGAGTTGGGTACACGATTAGGAATATGATAGGGGGAACTGTGAACTTATGTATGGGTAAGGCTCGCTATCATTGACCCCCACCCTCTCCCCATGATACTGCTTCGATACAGATACGTGTTAGGCGTAGAGAAAAGGAACTAATACACAAATATAGCCCTATAAAGTACATGTTCCCATTGGTATGCCGGTTGGGGGATGTCAATGACTGACTGGCCTGGGCTGATATATGTTGGTGGCTGCCTGAGTAAGTACGATCAGTATATACATATGTACCTACAAGTATACATTCTAACCCTCCACCCCGCGCTCAGCTAGGTAAGTAGGTACACTTTGACGTTTATCATTGGGCTCAGATGTCAAGATTCTGGGCTGACTACTTTTATTTACGAGATATGTACTTACCTGTGTATAGGAACGAACCCCCCACGAATAAGTCGACCCAATTGAAAAGAAATCTATATCATTGAGCTGAATCAACCAAGTACAAGTATCTGGAGTAATTAAAACTCTCTTATATTATCATGGTCTGAGCCCCCAGTTATATTACCCCAAGCCCCCTCCACATTAATGCCTGTATACATGTAATTAATTAACTCTAAATGCGCCCTACATGATCCTAACTACATGCCTATAATTAGTGAACCCTCTCCACCAACAGCCCCTTATTCAGACTCCACGTTGCGCTATTCCCATACCGTCCTGCTCCCCCACCACCACTTTTATCCGCCTCGCCCGCCCTAATCTCCCACACCTTCTCTCCCACCGGACACTCAAACACCCCCGCGCCCTTGACAAACTGCGCGCCCACATCCCCATCCCGATAGCGCCTCACCTCCACGGGGTCCACATCGAACACTGCCAGCAGTGCCCCCGAGCGTGGCCGCCCCTCCCACGTCGTCTCCCCATCCACCCACCCCTCCCCCTCTCCCTCCTCGTCCGCAACGCTCCACACACCGCCGTACCCGCGCCCCATGTCCGCCGGCCCCAGCAGGAAGTGGAAGCGGCACTGGCGCCCAGAGAACTCCTCGGCAGGGAAGTCAAAGACCTCGTAGGTGGTCGTGTCCCCGTTGAAGTGCCCGCCGCCGCTGCCGCCGGAGAGCGCGCGCGTCGGCTGCGACGACTGCACCTGGTGGTAGAGGA
Source organism: Morchella sp. 2018-W16 (assembly GCA_024713755.1). NCBI lineage: Eukaryota > Fungi > Ascomycota > Pezizomycetes > Pezizales > Morchellaceae > Morchella > Morchella sp. 2018-W16. The sequence goes on along the minus strand of JAMGYY010000001.1, from coordinate 3,376,029 downwards.
TGGGCGCGAAGAGGCTGTGCCCGTTGGGCAGCGCAGCGGGGTACTGGTAGTATTTGAGGTGGGAGACGTCCGTGCCGTGGCGCTTGCGGAGGGGGGCGCCGAGGACGAGGCTGAAGGTTGAGGCGGCGGCGGCGGCGAGGGGGAGGAGGAGGGAGAGCTTCATTTGTGAGGAATTGACGCGGTAGGGACAGGGTGGTGGGTTTCTGTGCTTGATATGCTAACGAGAGAATAAGGGTAGGTAGCAATTGTTCACGGTAGGTAACGGGGGGGGGGCGGGAGGGCTTTAATAAGGATTGAGCTCTAAGGCGTACAAAGGGCTGTGAAACGGTTCCGAGATCGACGTAAGATTTAAGTGGAACCCCCCTTCCGAATTAGCTGTAGATGCCAATTAATTGATATTTGCCTTGCCTTGGTGAATTAGTGGCTTGATAGATAAAATTATAATACCACATGTACCATTTGCAATTGGGGTGGTGGTGGGGTACTCAATCGATACATATACATATACTTGAGCCTAAGCTGCCCCCCCCTTTTTTTTTCCAACATTCCTTCTCTCTACTAATCTACTCTAGCTTCATGGTGGCGGTGGGTCTAACCCACTCACTGTGGATTAGGAACAGGGAATTGGATTACACATGTAGTTAATATATAGTAGTGCTTATCGTACATAAATACATGTATATATCATATACTGGCATCATCAGCTGAACCCCCCCGTATATAACCACTGCGCGTATGTGTCCCCGGCCAATGTTTAGTTATCATGGGGTCGATAATAGTACGATACGTACCTAAGTATCTATCTCCTGTCCGCGGGGGCTGCGGGTTGTCTTCAGCAAGATTTTACCAACCGCATGGTACATGACATGTTTTTCAGCATCATAAACAATCACTCGCTGCATGCTCGCGGCGCTAGCTGTGTAGTGCTTCTAGGGTTAGGTTAGCCACACACACTACACAACTGTTTGTCAATGTCCCTTTTTTTATCGTGCGTTATATACTCTACTTGGGCCCCTCTGGTGAAGGGGGATACACTGGGTCTTGTAAGCTGTGGTAAGTAACACCCAGTTGAAATCACACATAGGGGGTGGGACGGCCAGAGGCTCACTGTTGGTGGATGAAGCAGTACTTAGGTCAATTGCCATACCCGTGGGCCGGGCCCTGCTACAAGAGCACCATAGTCTCTATCGATGGCATCTAATACCAACGCCGGCACATGCAAGACTCCCTAATTAAGGGGGCAACCACCCGGATATCCCCATATGTTGGGAGGAGGCGAGGCGAGTGTTGTTGTTGTTGTTCGCCGGGGCCCTCGGACTGGAAATGACCAGATTGGCCGTTTTTGGTGAGCTAGCACTAGCTTGCGCCGCGCCGGAGAATAACCCCAATCTACAACGCCAGTGGAAAAAAAAAGGGGGGGGGGGAGGTTACAGAGAGTGAGGAAATGGTGATTCGACTTTTCCCTGCAGTACTTAAACCCCCCCATCCCCAACTTGCCCCCCCCCCCTTTCCTGGTGTTTCGGTATTGATCCTTCCAGAGCGATATCTAACCCCCATCACCACCATTATCACCACCATCGGCTGGAGAAGGCCTCTCTTTGAAGAACAAGATATACCCCCCAGAAACTAGCATTGATATGTCACCCAAAGGTGGAGGAGGAGCAGGCGGTGGCGGTGGCGGCGGCGGCGGTGGCGGCGGTGGTTCCTCCGGCGGTGGACGCGGCGGTAGCAGCGGCGGCAGTAGTCCTAGTGGCAGCGGTAGCAGCAGCAGCAGCGGTATGGGAACCGCCGTGGGCGCCGGCCTCGGTGGTGCCGCGCTCGGTGCCGCGGGCGGATACATGCTTGGCTCCCACAACAGCAACAACGGTGGTGGCGGCGGCGGCGGCGGGAATGGGAACTATACGGCGGCGGCAGGGGATCCAGGGCACCAGAAGTCTGGGGCGGTGAGGAGTATGGTGTTGGAGGGGTGCTCGATGAAGATTGGGGTCATCTTGGGCGTGCTGGCGATCTGGACGTTTTGGGCGGTGATGTTTGCGGCTGTGGAGGCGGAGGAGGGGAGGATTGTGGGGGCGCGGGTGGGGGAGGGGAGGAGGGAGGAGGGGAGGGGGAGGGGGAGGGGGGGGGAATGGTTGGGGAGGAGGGGTTGCAGAAGGCCATTGCGGAGGAGGAGGATAGAGTTGGGGGTAAGAAGGTGGATAGTAAACTTGGCTCTGGAAACGATTCTAGGTTCGGCGTGTTGAAGCAGAATCTCGGTGCAGGTGTTGAAGACGCTTTCTGGTGGTATTTGGACTGTTGTGTCTTTACCGGGTGAAGGGGGTAATTATGTAGGTAGACATAACTCTGATACATCACATGTCAAATCAGATACTCTAATAATTATTTGATTAGTATTTATGTATTTCAACTGGGAGGAGACGTCTACCTAAGTGCATATATACAATTGCCGTTTATCCTTTTGTGTGTGTTTTATCATGTGCGATGTGATTTCGTCAATGAAGTAAGTAGGTGAATGTATTTTATTCGTTCCAATACGGACAGCTGTACCATGGCTTTTTAGTTCAGAATAAAAATAAAAATAAAAACAACACGTGGCCAGCAATTGTGTACCTGCATATCTCCAATCGCTGGAGAGGGGGGGAAGGGGGTTTATGTGTATTGCTATGTAGTAGGCAAGTACATCATGTTCTAGAGGGATAACGTATGTGCACCCTCCATTCGTCTGTCCAGCCAAATTGAATACACCTACTCCACTCTAGTCCCCACCCCCACACGCAGTGCAGGATCTCTCGCTTGTAACTGGCTATGTAGGTACTCGACTGCTAACCCTAGACTCTAATTCTAATTCAAATTCAATTCAATTAGAGGGATCAGGGAACCACCAGCCAGGGATTATCATCTTATTTGTTCTTGTTGCCCTCGCAACTGGACTGGACTGGTGCTGTCTGTTGCAGCAGCCGTAGAACAACAAACCAACACACCCCAATCAATCAATATACACACTAATACACACTGAACTCTAACCCCCGGGGAAACTCCCTGAACCCGTGTGTCTGGGCCGCTGCCTGCACGATCATACTCCAGAGGTGGGGAGGGGACGGCGCTTGCTTTTTTGTACATACAACCTTTCTTCCCTTCTCTTCCCTTCCCTTCCCTCCCCCCTTCCTCTCTTCTTCATCCTCCATCTTCTCTCCTCCTCCTTTCTTTTCTTGTACGCTTCGGCTCCAATCTAGCTGCAGTCAAATCTCGCTTCGATTTAGAGTAGGACCTTGCAGATCACGAATTAACGTTTTGCGCATTCCACACAAAACCTTGTTTACTTTTTCTTCTTCTCTGCATTCCTTGTGAGTTTGTAATTCTTTGCCAATTACTACTACTACTACTACTACTGCACTAGTAAGAGAAGAATCCAAGCTTAGCCTTTTATTATTATTATCTCATTCCACAGCGATCACACTATGAGATCCACAATACCATCCCTCGGCCTGCAGCTCCTTTTACTCGTGCCCTCACTACACTTCGCCGCCGCAACACCAGCCTATGACTGGCCTGCTGGTGTTGACCCATCCGAAAAGTACTGGCCCCCCGGCACCGGCCCGCCCTCGAAGCGTTCGCTGCAGGAATACACCGACTTCAACCAGACGGATCGCTGTTCCGCCGTCAGGAAGGTTTCTGCCGAGAACCCCGGTGAGAAATACTACTGGGACTGGGAACATGAGGCGACGAGCCAGCAGGGGTTCCTGCTGGGGCTAGGCAACAACAACTTGGAGGTTGATGAACCGGAGCTGGACGACGAATGGGAGGAAGAAGAGCAGCAGGAAGGGGGTGGGGATGTAGTGGAGGAGGAGGAGGAGGAGGGGACTCCCCAGGCCAACAAGTATAGTGCACCACTTAGGATGAGGAGTTTTGCCTCCGATGACGGCATAATTGGTGTGTTGCTGGGGAAGAGGCAGAACTTCCAGTGCCCGACGGGAACGTATGCTTGCACGGACATTGGTGTTCCTGGGAGCTGCTGTCGGACATCTGAGATCTGCGAGCGGATCCCCGACACTGGCATGGGTGTCGTCGGGTGCTGTCCTAGCGGTTAGTTACTCTCTTCTTTCAATTGATCGGCTTGCTCATTCCCCCCCTCTAGGCCAAGAATGTGCGGGAAGACTCTCAGGCTGTGGTTCCAACATGAAAACCTGCGCCAGTAGCCAAGGAGGCGGCTGCTGCATCGAAGGCTACTCCTGCTCCGCCAATGGCTGCATCCCCGACTCTGCCTCTGGCGCCGTCACAACCTGCTCCAGCGGCTTCTACGCCTGCCCCTCCAACGTCGCCGGCGGCTGCTGTCCCTCTGGCCGTCTCTGCGGTGTCACCGATTGCCCCACGCAGACCGCCACGCCGACTGGGACGGGCGGCGACACGTGCCCGACGGGCTACTACACCTGCGCCCCGCAGTACAATGGTGGATGCTGCAGGATTGGCCGCGACTGCGGCATCACGGAGTGTCCTGAGAGGGCCCTTACGATTAGTGCGGGGGGCGCCGGGGGCGCTGGAGGTGTGCTCACAATGACGGCGCTGGCGAGCTGCGCGGCGGGGTGGCAGAGCTGTGCGAGTAGCCTGGGGGGTGGATGTTGTCCAAATGGCTATAATTGCGGATCTACAAACTGCCCGGCGGTCACGGTGGGGAGCACCGCGTATGCTATTTCTGGAAGCGTATGTTAATCACTCCCCGAAATTTCTGTGTTGTGAGGAGCGTGACTAATTGTTGTAACTATGTACAGACTGTGACGACGGCGCTCGTGCTGCCGGCCACGAACAAGGCACAGCCTACGGGTGCATCGATTGCCATTCCGAACGAGGGGCCGAAGGTTGAGGGTGTGCAGAAGGTCTTTGTTGTGGTTGCGGCCATTGTTGGTGTTGCAGCTGCTGCCTAGGCGGACAGACAGAGGCGGACGAAAAAGTTGGGGACTATATATCGGAGTATAATGGGTTTTATCTTTTATTTTTTTCTTTTCTTTTTATTTTTTTTTTAGCTTGCCATCTACGCTGATGATATCTCATGAAGGTTTTTCTTGTCTTCTTTCCCTGGGAAGTTTCCCTCTTCCCTTTCTTCTTTTTGGAGGTGGTGGCGGAATTGTTTTTTTTTGTAATGATGAGACGACGACGATCATTGATGTTGTCAACATGTTGACGCGACGAATACATACATATTTTTAGTATAATCAAAGCAATACTTGACCTGGACAACTTTTGGAGAGTTCAAAGAGTAGGAATTGGGGTTGTCCTGTTCTAGTATTCCCGGGCCTGTCCTGCCAGTGTGGCCCCCACACACCTGCCCATGGGGGGTCGATCACATGATTTGAGACTGACCGAGTGAGATTATATGATTGGCCAGTAACCCACGGATAACTAGCCTGGATGGGTGAGGGTGGCTGGTCGGTACAGTGCTTCACTCACTCACTCTGACATGATGTCTGCGGACGGACCAACACAGCCTAGAGCTACAGTTTTGGCCATAGCGTAAGAGGGCAACGACGGCCGGCCCCAAAAACAAGACCAGGTACATCCTGCGGTATACTCCGACCTAGAAGCATCCGCACGTCCACACGTAGCAGCCAGCCCTCACAGTAGGTTGCGGTGTTGCAAAGTCGGCTAGCTAGCTTGAACAGCTTTGGTGGCCAGCGGGCTGTAGTGCGTGGAGTTGATGTATCCACTGGGGCCGTTGGCTAGTATGAGGGGGGGGTTGCTGTGGTGTTGCACCGTGCTCTGCTCACGACCACTCTACATACAGCTGGGTTGGTTGGTTAGTTGGGGGTGGGCCGAGGTTGGTTCTGGGCTGTCGATGTGGGTTGTCTAGATTGGGGTGTAGGAATTTAGAATATTCCGGGGTCTGGGTGGGGGAGGGGGGAGGGAGGAGGGAGGTTCGGATTTCTAAACGTTAGAATTAAACCCGGAGAGAAGCAATATGGGCCGGGTGGTTGCCATAATAGCCAGAAAATCTAGGCTCTGGGTTTTTCTAACTCTCTGGAATATGCATTTGGCTATGCGGACCACTACATGATATGCTGTATCTAGGTGTCGACGACACCCATACGTAGAGTGAGGGTAAGTGATCAGAACTGCTCTTGGTTGGCCATGGTAGAATTGTCGGGAGAACCCTGGAGTGCCCACCCTGGGAGTTTTATCAACTGTGTGCCCCAAGAAACTCAAGAGGACAAAACTTGGTCCTCAATTTTACTGCTGAAAGCTATCTCTACACAGTCAAATTTGTACCCAAATAGCATATAGAGAAGGTGCTGATAGATGCAATATTTTAGGATTTTTTTTGATGAGGATCTTGGAAAAGTTCTGATGACTTTCCCATTCAAGATAGGAATTCCTCGCAGGTGTTATTGGCCCCAGGCTGTCGCACTCGCACATTCTCAACCAATTGTCACCGACTTCTGATCATGTAGTGATACTAGTAGGACACAAGCTTTGGTAGATTGCACCTTTAATTGCAGCCAGTGTATCCATGTTTAGCGAGTCGGCCTAAACCAATCACTCAGCACTAGACAAATTCAGGGTTCTCACCACTTTGGGAGCCGCTAGAATTTTGAGTCCGTTTTTCAGATGTGTGATGTGTTTTTCAAGTTGGTCTTTCAGCTAGTGTTACTGGGAATTTTCCATTGCAACGGCCATCAAAACCTCTGTAGGTGATTGTTAGGGTTAGGGCTTTGGCCATAGGTTTTGCAACATCCCGTCGACCTCTACATACTCTGACGCTTCCTGCGTGTACATGTAGCTGATATAGTATATAACCGCACCGGTATGTATACAAGTACGTGTACCGGGCTGGCCCATAGAGGGTCTGCCCCGGTCTTGAATGTGTGTAAGTACTGTTTTTTGGACAGTACGTGTACATGTAGCTGGTTTGGCTGACCAGTACCTGGATGTATCGACAGACCCCACCCCAGCTCCCCCCATGCGCTGGGCATTATGTACGTACCGCCACCCCATCGATTGATTTCTTCCGGCGACGCATGCACGGTGGCGGGTGCATGGCCCAGCCTTTGTGCTCTCTGTTAATATACTTACTTGATACGCGGGAGATCTAGAGATAAGATGATCTAATCTGGATTATTGATAGAGGAGCGAGGGAGTCCTGGACTCTCTCCTCAGGTATTAAAGACATTTGCCGCCTATCATGACTGGTCTCTTACATAATACCTAATCCTTAGTAATTGTGGTGTCATGGTATAGACTACCACACCTCTACGTCCAAATACAAATACATATACAGATACGGTCAACTCTGAGTGGCAGTACTCGGACCGCACATTTCAGTATAGTGCCTGGTGCTGGGGCTGCTTGACACCGCCTTGTTGTCATCAATGGGATGAAGGGATGTATAGGAGGTTAGGCGCGCCTACGCCGCAAGTTTTTAGCTGATGAAATTAGTAGAGACTTGTAGGCAGAAAGGTCTCTTGGGTCTGATTACCGTCAACTATATAGCCCTTAAGAGTGGCTCCAGTCAAGGGGGGGGGGGGGGGTTGGTGGGCCAATTGTGGATCTCCTTCTTCGCCACTTTGATTGACTCTTCATCAGCCCCCGGGAACTGATATTATGGATTCTACACCTTCTCTTTTAGATACCGGTCGACCTCATAGTATACGATCATACTCCTCACTGATAGATCACCCTTGATATACTGCCTTCGCTAGTTATAACTTTATCTTGGTGATCCTGGCTGCAGTTTCGCAGTACGTTTACTGACATCTTAAGCCGCACGTATCGATCCTGATGCACCTACTAGCTGCTAATACCGTTTTTATCTGTGTGGAATGTAGATTGGTGGTTGGTGTGTACATACATACATGAGAGATGGTAACTGAACGAGTTGATGAACCAAAATCGAGGCCATTGATATAAGCGAGTGATTTTGAGTGATCTAAACCCATGACGGTGGTGGATCAGTCGCATATTGCCTCACGCATATATATACAGCACCAAAAAGGGGTGGGTGGGATTACTGCCCCGTCAATACGCTAGTAACGCGGTATTGGTACAGTGCTCTTGACTCCTCCAATATGCAGTGCCGGTTTAATTCGGTGTTCGTCGCTATGTTCCGTAGTACTATGGTCTCGTTTTCATACGGAGAGCCCAGCCAAGCTCAAGAAAAGGTTATATATAATGATCTAGTACTAGATCTAATCCGAGGATCTGACGAGCCTGGAGTTATGTTTCGGAGACGTTGTTCCTCCCCTAGCTAGGATGACTTCAGGTGTGATAGAACTTGCAAGACACCTTACTGCAAAGAAACTTGACGTTATATTGTAATCATTTTCGACTCGCGTGCCACCATCCATGATAACTTGGAGCCTATATATAGCTAATTCATTTCGCAGATAATATATACACCTTTAATTTTGATAGGAATAAGTTTAATCGGCTTTTTGCTGATAACTACCATGTGAGTCGTGACATGGGCATGTAGGAAACTGGATTTTAGTTTCTGTCTACATTGGATATGACCTCCCGTGGAAATTTAGATTCCAGAATCTAGATCTGGAAGAGGGGGGGTTCGGATTTCTAAACCCCAGAAACCTGGAAACCAGTAATATGATTGGTTGTTCGTGAGCATTTGCCACATTTGCCAGAAAATCTAGGTTCTACGGGAAGTCGTCCATTATTCATGATCGTATAGTGTGGGATCATGGTTACCTCCACGTTTTAGGAGCAATTGTTTTAAGAGCACAAAAGATCACTCGGTGGACCTTGCCACAATATATTAGGTAATAAAAAACTACTGACTAATGTTTACGTCCTGACTGGCCATTTCCATTACATTAACCCAATTATTTAACTTATACTAGCACGTAGGCCTCTCTATCGTATCTGCAGTGCAAAAAATGGCATGACAACCCTCATGACACAAACTTTGTTGACCCGTTAACCGCAATAATTGGGCAACCACCCCCTCAAACAGACCCATATATATGTTGTATGAGGGAAGGCCTAGCCTTCTACTACTCGCATACGCGTAAGAATGTAGATCTCTTCCTACCGTCGTTTACTGGAAGCCGGAGGTGGAGGTGGTTAAACAAAAACTCCGGCGACGCTCTGTTATCTTTGTCAGGATATAATGGCGACAGACGATTGGATTAGCGCCAGGAATCTAGATTAGTCCTCAAGGTGTATACCCGATCGAAACTTTATATTGCTTTGCCCAAACCGATCGATGTGGTCAAATATCAGATTGTGAGAGGTAAAAAAAAAAAAAAAAAAAAAAAAAAACGAACGGTTGGTCACACAACACGCTGATTGAGCAGGTTGATCAATTGAACTGCAGGTATACAGGTGAACGTAGGTCAATATGGTACACGATATGGACTTCAGTAAGCGGATGACCGAGTATCATGATCCGAGTGCTTGTTTCCCCGCATAGAGTCTGTCGGGGAGATCCATAGTCTTAGGAAGCCTGTTGCCAACAATTTGCCAACACACAAATAGTGCCCATCCACCATCCGTCCGTACATTCAGCCATCTCGCTATCAGTTGATAGATCAGTAAGAGCCTATAAGCTTTAATCAATTTAATTTCAAATAATTAAAAAAGAAATGTCTTCGTCACAAAATCTGTGGGCCAGACAGAGTTGAGAGGTCCGGAAAGGTGCCATATTCCACCCGGGCTGATTTGGAATATCCTTCAGCTATAACCAGGTTACAGTAATTCATCTCTTTATTTCTTTTTGCAAGCCACGATTTATGATCGAATTTCCGTGTAGTACAGCTGCGGTGCATGCTGTATAGCTGGATGATTTATTAGCTAATCGTATCATTTTGATGTTCGCATCCCCTTCACCCCCTCCCCCTTTAAGTGCCAACACATTCATTATTCTTTCATATCGACCTCGGTTTCCTTCCTCCCTGATTGAGATATCACATGCTTTGTATGTAAAGGCTCGGTAGTTCATTCTTGTCTCCTGCTCGGGGATACTCTTTGTAGAAAAATTTCCCAATAATTAAACATACGTACTGGAGTTCTCAACAATTTTCCGGATATGAGCCATTTTGTGTTGTGTGGAAGTGGATAGGTATCTTTAGAAAGAAAAAAAATAAAATAGGATACTAACCCGTCTTTCTGCTCCCCACAAAATTTGATTTGGGGTATACGTGCCAATGTTATTCTTAGCTCTTGCCCAGAGCCCTAAATGCTTAGCTATGCATATCCAATTGGCCAAGCTTAATGAAGAAGAAGAAGACAGATGGGCCTTATGCACTCTAAGGTGCTCTCATGGTCAAATGCGGACGTTCAATTGCCGGATTATATCCCGAGCCTGTATCTGTGCTTGATATCAGATCACGCTCAGGGGCCTGAGACGATAAGCAAAGGTTTCAAAGTTACATGTAGGTCGACGTTGTTACGCAAGAGGTTGGATGCGGGTCTTCTTGGCGGGGAAAAGTTATGTGGTCTTAGCGCCATTATTTCTTAGTTTTATATTGTGAATCCGAGGCTAGGCTCAGGAGGTTGCAGAGATATATGTAATAGCTATTTATCGAAAGAATCACTTGCTTATAATTTGTGCTATGTATGTACTAACTGACATTAACATAGGTAATCGTATTTAGGTTAAATTAAATAAAGAATATCTGTTGCTACTAATATAATATAATAGATTGAATGCAATTTAACTCTAATTCCCCGAGGCACATTGATAACCCTCTTCAAGCCTAACCATGGTTATTAATTTCTCCGGGCGTATGGAGATGATCCATAATGGTCGATCAAGCTTCCGGATCCAAGTACCACCTGCAGAGAAGGAGTCCGAAACGTCTAAGTTTGATACCTCAAAATGCAAATCCATGGACCACGTCCTAGAATCTCGAACACATTGGTCAATTTTGCACGAGAAATACGTTGTCATAGCGAGTATAGATCTCAGATTTTCAACGGTCACAATGGATCCCCATGTTCACCCTCTGGTTCTGTGTCTTATGTCACTGCTACCTTCAAGTACTACCTAGTTTAAGATGCATTAACTGCATAACGGGACACATGCACCAACGGTTCTCCCTTCTAGGTAGGGCACTTTTTAAGACACTCTGCGGCAATTGAATACATCATGTATGGGGTTGAGGTTGGAATATCACCCCTGTTCTTGAACCTTTTCTTTGGGTAACAGTTCATCGAACGATACTTGCATGATGATGATGCCGCACAGAGTACATGGCTTAGTTAAACCTAGGGGCCTTCATTGAAAATCCGCAGGCACATATTCTAATCAAATTATAGTTGCAGATTTCCGTGGAGAACCTCCCGACATATGTATATGCCCACTCTACATGCCGGCTGGTGTATATAGCCTAGCCCACTGTCAGCCTCCACCATAAGACATGCATCAGCAGTAGAATACCGCAAAAACTCGAAAAAATTGGCTATCTCCGGCCAGTGATTACCTCTTTCACGGTTGGTTGAAGGACGTAGATCAGGTCTTCTTATAGAAGTTTTGATCTCATATGCATAGCCAATTTTTCGAGTAATGGCGGTATGCTAACTATCGGACAAGAAGAGTTGGTATTGTGACAGAACCCATTAAAATATTTGACATGTTGGAGTCAGTTGTGACCAATCACAGAGGCGGAGGACGTCAAGCCTTACCTCCGGCAAATCGGAGTTGGGCCTGAAGTCTGCTTTGCCTACGCTGCTCCACACAGAATGGCACCTAAAAGAGGCATATTTTGTACTGCTGCGCGCGCCTTTTTAAAAGCTGCGGCAACTATGCTGAAGCTAACCAGGATTCACACTAGATTAACTTTAGTGGAGAAGCAACCAAAATCTATGCGCACAATGAATGTGCTCGGATTTTAGTGCGTAGATATCGAGGTAAAACTAAGGTCCTAATGGCCATTGGCAACTTGAAACGCCACAAATCAATAGCCACAAAAAAGTAAATGAAATTTCTGCTGACCTATGTGATTACCCCCATGTTTTTTTGTGGGTGGTGGGTTGAAAGAAGTGGTTGGGTCGGTGGTTGAGCTACCAGCGAAAGACAATACTTAATTTCACCGCGAGTACGATATCGATATTAAAGCCAGAATTACCATTAATGATCAAAGCTCCCTCTTAAGATTTCTTATAGAATAACGACTCTTTGACATCCGCAGGATTACCGTGCCATTCGAGCTAGTATTTACCATGGTCACGCAAGGTTTAGCAAGCACCCCCTAGCTTAGGGATATCTCTACTCCGGCTCATAATTAGAAGATCTTCAGTACATGTATGTGCTACCGCATTTTTTCGAAGATGAACCACTGTGCTGTACTCTACTGGTTGTCCGGGGGTTGGGGGACGAGGCTCCCGGCTAAATAGCAGACATGCAAATATCGTACTATTGTAACACTATTCCAGGATATGTACTTGTAGCGATCGCACTCACGTTTATCACACTGTATCTTTTCAACTCGATCTCATGCAGCCTTTTTAGCTAGCTGCAGCTGTTGGTGGCTTCAAATAGAAGTAGACGGCTGTACCAAAAGAATGTTCCTTTTTCTAAAAAGTGATTGACTAGCCTTACTGGCTCTAGCACTGACCAACTTTTTTTTTGTTGGCCTAATTCTCGGAAATTTGCTCTCTATACAGCCACTGACTATTCCATTCAATTCACCGCCAAAACTGCGACCGTCAAATCCGGCAGCTCAAACGCGAACTTCCCATCTGCACCTTTAGTAACCTCCTTTTCTATCCAGATACTTGTCTCATTCTTGGGACTATTCTCAGAGAATGGAGAAGGTGAACTCAAAGTTGTAAGTTTACCCTTGACAACCTTGCCAGTATCAGGGACCTCAAAAGTGACGGTGGTTGTCGTACCGTTGTAATTGGCAATTTTCAGGTAGTATCCACCATCGTCAGTGCTAGACGCGGACCAGTATAATGGCCCAAAATTGGCATCTGAAATGACCGGAAGTACAGTTGTTCCGTGATGGGTTGAGAAAAGCTTGAAGGTGTCACAGTTATATCTTTAGATGCGAGTGCTGAGCTACATACCTTTTGTAGATAATAACTGATCGAGAGTGCCGTCTCTGTTGGGTCGGCTGTGAAGGAAATCAAGTCGGGCTGAAAACCAGTAAATAATCAGTTATCTATACTCATTTAAACCCGAGATATAATAGATCCACCAAAGGTTACGGGTTCTTACACTCCACTGGTAGCTATTCAGGTTCTGTAAAATTGGTGCATACGCCGTGGCCCTGACCAAATCCGCATTCCTCTCCATTCCAATCGCAAATACTGCCTCTGAGATCATCCCTATCAATGTTGTATATGGGGATCTCCATGCTCCTCCCCATTCTGGTCCTCCACCACCTGGTTTATTTGGTTGAATGTATGCGTACTCGCCTACAAATACTGGATGACTTCTATTCCAATTATCAAACATGCCAAAAAGCGACACAAAATCATCCGGTCTAGTGTATCTGTGATAATCCAACCATGCACCCTCCGGGATAGGATCGATTTTGGGAGTGGAGCCAATGATCGTCATGTGTGGATATGCAGCTTTGATGGCGTTCCGGAACATTGGGAAGCGGTAGGAGCTATAGGACTCACCCCCACCAATATCATCCTCGTTGCCGACTTCGACATAGTTAATAACCCAAGGTTCAGGGTGACCCAGCTGGGCACGGAGGGAACCATAGGGAGTGTCAATAGAGCCCATGAGAAATTCGAGCTCGTTGAGGACGTCTTGAACATAAAATTCTAGCTCGTTTTGAGGGATTGTAGGCCCCGAGAGGTAATAACCAGCCCAGACGTCAAGAATTGGTTCCAGATTCATGTCTTCGCACCACTGTCCAATATTTAGCTAGATTCTTTTTCACTTTTAGTTCATTACATACTTCCATATATTCGACCAATCCTAGGCCATCGGTGTTTTCATACCCCCATGTACCTTAATTCGTTGGGTAAGTACGTTGCTTCTAGAAAAACTCAGCGGAGGAGAGATTATTACCTGGACGACCAGGGCGGTCTATCAGTGGACCAATTGTTTCATTCCATTTCCAGTGGTACGGAGGTTCATCTCCCTCACTTGATAAAGACCAATATCAGTAAATCACATTTATCAACGGGAGCTGAAGAGACGTTACAGATTGTTTCCGCCCGGAAACCTCAGAAAAGTGGGTCTAAACCCCTCCAAGTGCTCCGCCAAGTCCTTCCTTAACCCATTCCTCCTTTAATACATCCTTATTAAAATGTGCCGTATCTTTTATCATTTCAGATGGTCACATACCTTCCATGATATGTTGGTGGAAATAGACTAATCATGCTAAACCACAACCCCTTCGAACCCTTAGCATTGAACGTAATCTGTAACGTATTGTTCACATTAGGCGCGGCCTCTGGATGCAACACAAACTCATGTTTCGTCCATGCATCTGGTTTCGACGCGGACCTAACCTTCTTTTGCGCGTACACCTTGTTCGTAAGGTTCGACTCGAGTGAAACTATGAAATCTCCGTTATATTCCCCTTTGACGTAAAAACTTCCGGTATACTCCTGATCCTTCACACTAATTCCCCAGAATCCTTCATTGAGGAAGCCCACTCGGGTGGCGTTTGACGAGGTTGGGGTAACCTTCATTACATTTTTCAGCGCGGGGGAGAGCGGGTTAGTGGTATCAATGGAGAGGGTGGCATCGCCAACGGCGCGATAGGCGGCAAGGGTTGGGTTTGTGGTGCTGCCGGAGCCTTGAAAAGCACGGTTGCGGATTAGTTCAGCATAGAGACCACCGTCGCCGGAGTGGTTGATATCCTGTTGCTACTATCAGCACTGCGTACGTAGTATACTACATGTATATATATACATATAGCTAGCATTAAGTACATGTATGTAAAAGGTACATCTTGGCAGATGGGGTAATACTACGCACCTCAAACATGAGGCCATACATGATGGGACTCGTTTTGTTTCCATAATCGCTCGAAACCACAAGGTTTACCCCAACTGCGGTTGTGCACAGCTTCAAAAAGGCGAGGATTGTGGGCCCTAAGAATTGGTACCGCATTTCTATGAGAGTTTGCCGAAACCTCCTCTTTGAGACGGGATTCAATAGACAAAATTGCTAGCACCCTTACCTGCGGGGCCCTGACTTGTTATACTTATAAAATTGAAATCGACACTCAAAATTACGGGTTAATTTCGCCCGTCGAGTAGCATTCCCATGAGTTGCGGTGCCTTTTAGCTGCCGCCAATCAAGGATGATATTATCCGCGATAGAGGAACATCACTGGAGTCGTCCATTGCAGTTAATATAATAGGTACTCCATAGCTAAACATCTCCTCGGCTATTAAGATATATAGCCAGAATAAGGTTTCTTTCTCCCCGCACGAATTCTCAGGGGAAGTCATTAGATCTAGATGATGCGTTTCTCTACAGGTACTAAACCAAGCTTAAAGCCGCTCAAAAACCCCACAATTGCTCTCGAGTTAGCTCATACAACGCCAAAGTAGATATCCACCCGAACCATAGGTAGTTGGGAATGGGAATGGGAATATAAATCGATATACCTTTTGGCTCGAGATGCCACCGCATCTTGATCAAATACATGTACCTACAGCTACAGGCAGCATGAACCTATCTGGCTAAAAGGACCCAGAACTGAGAGATCCAAGGTTTCGTTCAGGAACTGGTTAAGCCTAAGCGACAGAGCCTTGATTACCCCTTCTATTCCCGGGATATCTCAGCGGTCTGGGCACAACCAAGCTGCGTCGTTGTGCTGCCGTAGTACGGTATGTCCCGCCCGGACCGAAGAGATGGAGAGACCGGGTGGTGGTGGTAGAAGGTCTGTAGGTATATGTAAGTATGTATGTACCTATGAAGATCAATATTCAAAGTTGGGCAGAGCACATATACGTGATGTAGAATGCTCTCGCCTGCATCGCTTGTAAGTGCTAGGGTGTTGAGGGTAAGTGATCAGAATCCGATAAGTGAATGTTGCGGTGGATACGTGTAAATTCTCTTATCAGATTCTGATCACTTTTCGCTACACCTGGTACATACGTATGCATCTTGATATTCCAAATTTGTTTACCTGGGTGGGAGGTGTGCGGTGATATTGAGACATAATAGGCCCAGGCACTAGCATACTTAAGTGCATTGGTACTCCAACATAGTCATGGCGTCAGGAAAAAGGAATAAGTTTATGTGTTGTTTGACTAGCTCTAGGTGGTTGCAAATGCCGGTGCCTGGCTTCCCCCGAAGTTACGTAGGTAAATAACTAGAACGGATTTTTATTAACTGAAGGGGGTACAAAAGTCAATCGCAGATCGCATGCGGTATAGTATATCACGGTGAGAAACACAAGAAGAAGACACCGGCGACCGGATCGAAAGTGACCGTTCGAGATGCGTGGGCATGGCGCCTAGAACAATTGGTGGTGGAGTTGGGGGGGATTGCCAGCTAAAAAAACCATGAGACATGGAGTGTTCGAAGTTGCGGTAAGTGCCCTTAAACTATAAGTGGTAAAAATCAAAAAGAGATGCTGACACCGAATACCTGCTTCGCTTCGAAGGTGTCTCCAGAGTAACGAATACAGGATCTTCTACCACTAATATTGGTCGCCAAACCACCCCCCAAAATTTTGGAACCACGAACGCCCCCGAACTGGTCTGAGGGTCATTTTTTTTGTACTTCTCTGGGTTAGTGCCAACTAGGTGAATCACAAGCATTCTTAGACATCGCGGATCGAAAGCACCACAAATCAGAAAATCGATGGTCCAATGGTGCTTTCTGGATGTCATTTAGTGGTTGTCATGTACAAATCAGGCCACCCTAATACATTGATCGAGTGACCTTTTATGACTCCAAGTCTCCTACATAGCTGTAAGGCGACGTGTAGGAGCTCCACCATCTAGCTGATCAAATTGAAAAGTCTGCATCATGTAATCGAATAGTTACTTAAACTTGAGCTTATAACATCTATTACGTACGCGCACTGTTCTCAAGCTTATATTATATTGATTGCGCAATTAAACAGTCGCTAAGCCAGCTAGCACGAAAACAACTGGCTAGCTCCAAATTCACTGTTGTACTTTTTCTTGTTTTCATAATATTAGGCCCAACCGAACAGCAAAGTTTCTCCATTAGGGAACTCGATATGCCCCTTCTGACATCTCAAGTTAAGGCTTTGGCAGGGTTTTCTGATGAAGCTATGTGGATTACCCAGAGAGGCAAGTAGTTTATGTTTTTAGAAGATGCGCATTCTGTGTTATGGCGCTCGGTTGAGCCTAATATTATGCAGATAGCTGTAATCCAATGGCAATTGCACCTCAAGATTTGCATTTTTGGGCAATCAATACCTGCTGCAAGTACATGTCACGCATCTGACATAGCAGATAATTGAGTTGCCAATTTGGGCCCGAAATGTTTGAGTTTGTGGTATAGTACGGATAGAATATACGTACGTAAACTAAGTACTTCTCGGAGACTCAGGTTTTACCTCAGCTCTGTATTGGCTTTTACAATTCTGAGAAACCGCTTGATATGATGAGACGCGACAGATTCGCCGGAGCTCAAAGGTTTTCGGCCCTATGTACTGGCCTCATTGATCTAGACCGCCTGGCGTTGGCCCGCTAGAGTATAACTCTGCTGATGAATGCACACAAGTTCCTTCGTTTTTCTGCGACTTAGCTTACCGTGTGTGCATGTATCTGTCTATCTGCCTGCATAAACTGCAGCTTTATGATTTGGGAAACATAAAGGATGGCTGTATTTTCTGGTACTGTTATGTGCGGCTTGCCGCACAGACCTAGCTAGCACTTCAAAAGCCTGGATGGTCTCCGAAGTCTTCGGGACGTTCGGACGTCCTTTCTCAGAGGCCTCTCGGCGATACCTGGATAGCTAACCAATTCGAGGATATCTAAAGGCGTACCGAAAAGTCTCCAAGAGTCCAAACGAGGCACTAGTGCCGTGTGTCGATTAAAAGAAGGCACATGCACAATGATAAAATCTGATTGATTGATTCATTTATTCATTCAAAGGCGAAATCTACCGGTATATGGGAACAAATCTTTTGAAACAAGTGCGTACATAATCTTGTTGTCTCTCTAGTGTTTTCCCAATTAACTCTCATAGCTCTGCCAGGTCCCTGGCATGTTATAATTAGGCACCCTCCGAGACATAGCCTGGCCCTCAAACTCTCACACAGGGTAAGTGATCCACAACCGTTGGGATACCAGATATCGACCCTATTACACACCAACACCTAGATTTAGGCAAGAATAGACGATGACGGTGTTGGCCTGTGACATATCAGCCAGATAAGCAACGATTTACAATCGTCTATGGGGAATCTAGCACCACTCCTAATAGTTCTGCTCGGGGTAATCTCTAGGCCCTGAATTCCTTCCACCTTGTTCGTGTATTGAAACGTGTGTCCACATCATTCATTGCCGTAGAACAACAATTGAACCATTAAAAGGAGGAATGACAGTGCCTCGATCGCAAGCATCAGCTCCGCCGCCCTTGCCCATACTGTTTCGGTTGGTCCAACTGGACCAGTGTACATACAATGATCATGACCTACTTCCTATTGATACCCCAGAGGGAGTAATCAGCAAATTGCGTCACACACCTACATACATACATGTATTTATCTGCATGCCAACTATTTCGGTTTTGTCATGCTAAGGATTTTTTTCCCCCAGCCCAAGTAATGCCAGCCTTTTTCTTTGTTATTTCCTTTTCTTCCCTGATTCCCCCCCCCTCCCCGCGGAGCGGCTCGTGCACCACAGGACGGAAACGATATCGATACGTTAATCCTTGGGTGAGGAGTGAGAGGTATTCTGAAAGACAGAGTAGGTAGGATCCGGGTAGCGGGGTGTATTCGGAAATATCCGCCCTACAAAAGTGTCATAGAACGTTAATATCGGGCCTTGTGACATTTTTCTCACCGCTCTTTACTGCGAAGTATCTATTCGACCAGGTGATCAATGTTTAAGAGTGTAGCTAGCTTGCTAGATAACAAAAAAGTCGGCGAATACCCTAGGCCTTGATGAGATATTCCGGCAGACTCAGTACGTCGCCAGCGTAATGCAGAATACAAGGTCACATCAGGAGCTCGAACGCTTCGGCAGGTCTAGCAGATCAAATGAAAAGATTTGCTGCACAGCCATGGCTGGTTCTTCCCTTAGACATTGCAACATCACAGTTCGCCGCCGAACAACGAATGCCCTTTGTTGACAAACAGGGGTTTTCTCCCCGGCAGGAATTGGGCTTGGGCATCTTGGCTCATGTTACTGTGACCCCTACCCGGCTAATGGCTAGTATGCGTTATGTGGCTGCAATCAAAACCGCAATCCATGGTCACATTGGTGGGTCATGAACTATCACTCGCAGTACCCCTACAAGAATGCTTAGAAAATTCAATCTCAGCGGCTACTGAAGCGACTACATGGTGCAGACATTCGAATTTATCCAATCTAGAAGAAGTTATAGTAACATGCACTGTCCTTAGATCTTCCCGGGATATGGGGGCTCTTGATAACTCCCGCAATTGTTTTTATTCCCACCGTACGTATGACACGCCACCTGTGCTTTGTCCTGAAATCCATAGAATTCTAGAAAATATATGATGTACTTTTGAGTTTTCCACCTTCCAATTATTTAACTCATTCAAAATTCTATTAATAAATGGACCTGGCTACTTTTGATAGTAAAACCTACTTCTTACATGTGCTGAACAATGCAAGATCTAGGCTAGTATATGTATTTTGTCTCCTTAATTGGCCTCAAGTGCATCGATGAAAATAAATATCTTAAACGGGCGAATTCGAAATAACGTGTTATCGAGGCGTGGTGTAATCTCATAATCCCATACTTCGGTCGCCCTGCGCAAGGACCCCGCTGCGGCACCCGACATCGTCCACGGCTGCTTTCAACGGAGCGAGATCTCGCTTACATCCTTGCAATTGTACATCTAGGGTTCAACTTCATCTGCCCTCTTGATCAGGGAATGCTTGATAATGCCCTTGGTAATGTAATCATAAAATGCTAGCTATTGTAGTTACGAGAAGCTGAAGCCTTACGGTTCTCTTGATGCGTGCACCGCAATCATTTATAAAAGTGGAATTGAAGGTTCGGTAGTTGTCTAGACCTTGTTTTTAGAGGTTTTGTTAGTACATGTATTCACATTATTGGGTGTGTTGGCCATCATGTTCTGGTCTGGTGCTTTGAGATTTTAGAAGACAGCTGTTGCAGCGTAGCGAGCCAGGTCAACCATGCCATTTGATCCTGCAGAGCCGACCGGTTGCAACGTGAATTCAAACGAACCCTAGATGATCCGATATCTGCAGGATTCTCTAAATCTTTTTTACTACGTGTGTATACAAGTCGATCTCATTAGATCGATTTCCGAAATTGGAGTCTTCGCCGGGCCAAAGGTGCCATGTGCTCTAGAAGAAAATTTTTGTTCACATTACAGCAATGGTAAGTGGTGTTAATTACATATAGGTAGAGGAGAATGAGGGACGTACAATATACAGGAGGAGTGTCCCTACTTTGATGAAACGGCTAGCGCTACTGGGCAGACCCCTAAAACACACCCAGTCGAAGTTGACCCTCTGAATAAGGCTACATGATATGACATACTCTATGAACTGAGGTAACTCGTAGTCCCCAAGTTCCCCCCTCCCCCACCCCCAGGCTGTAATCGGGCGAACGACTTTACATCCCCGGTCCCTGTTCCCTTATGTATGGGCAGACTTATACTTTCCCAAATCTTTGCTTAAGTACATACCTACATGTAGTGATCCCCTCCTCTCCCACACACACACACACACACACACACCCCAGAAGAATTCCTTAAATCTAACATTGGCTATGTATGTATAGATACCGTTGAAGAGATACAGCTGTCTGTGCGGTCGAGTCTTCAATTCAGTACGATCTTGGATCGTGGCTCACGAGCTGACCATGCAGAAAACGATCCCTGTATGTGTAGTTAGAGTACATGTATGTACATACGTACGTACAGTACGCTCTCATTGAGAGTGGACTACCTAGCTGGTGTAGACCTTTTTTTTCTGCAATTCAATGCGCATGTAATGTCTCAACGTCGCGTTCCTAGCCAACTAAAAGCCCCACATTAAAAAGTATTGTCTACATGTATGTTAGTGTCACACCGACTCACACGGAGTTCCCCTTATCCTTTTCCAAACCTGCTTAATTCATATACATACATACATCGCTGCCCTCAAGTCTACCCTACCACTTTCAACACACAAAGATACGAAAAAAAAAAAATCACACCTTCAGTACATTTCACTCTCATCGATCCATCCGACCAGAAACTTACTGATCGATCTAGCAGAGTTTGTCTTCATCCCTTTCATTTCACACCAGGGTAGCCCTTATAATCGCAACTCCATGGCAGGACCTGGTACTGGTGGTAGTAAGGCATCACGCAAGAAAGCAGCGCCCCCAGCACTTCCGCGCTGCACTCACATAATCCAGTTTTACGAAGCCGAGTGTTTTTTATACGATGCCGTTTCGAAATTTATTCTTCCCTCGTTCTTCAGTACAGAAAACGCTGCTATTATCATTGCCACGCGGCAGCACCTTGATGGGCTCGAGGCTCATCTAAGAGAGCAGAATCTTGCACCCGGACTTCTTAAGGAGCGCGGCCAACTGATTCTTGTGGATGCGGATGCTTTATTACCAACGCTCCTGAACGGAGATAAAGTCGATGGCCAGGCATTCGAGGCCTATTTTGGGAAGGTCTTCCAGGATGTCCGGAAGCAGTATCCAAGGATTCTCGCTTATGGAGAATTGGTCAACATTCTCTGTGAACGTGGATCACACTTACTAGCTCATGAACTGGAGCAGGTATGGGAGCGTTTCCTAGCGGCTAATGGAAAGGATGCATCACTCCTCTGTGGGTACGATATGTCTGCTTTCGAGGCGGATGGTCTTAGCGATGTTTTCCAACAAATCTGTCTGTCTCATTCTCATGTAGTCCCTGGTGAGAAGAAATACCCACTTCTAGGCGACTCACAAGATCGAGATACCATTGTCGCAATGCTTCAGCAACAAACTAGATGTTTAGAGGCAGAAGTCGTTCGTCGCAAGATTTCGGAAGCAGCGCTGCAGTCGACGTTGGACCACTTTTCAACAAAAGCAATTGAGAATAATACACAACCCCCAGATCCGAGTGGACATCAAGGCTCAGTCCCTGTGGGTATATGTGGGAGAACTTCTTTCGAGGGACGGAGTCAATATTTTGTCAACGAACGTTTCTGCGAGCTATCCGGTCTGCAAGATTATCGAATACGGCCAGACGGTAATTGGTTAAGCGCCGTACATCATCTAGACAGAGAACGTGTCTCTAGGTTCTTTGCATTTGAAGATGGGAGATTGCGAAAGCAAGATTATCGTTTCGTTCATTCGAATGGGGATATTCGTTGGGTGTCTGGAGAGTTCACCGTGAACGTGTACGGATATGTTCACACAATCGTTGATATCACCCACGCAAAAAGCCAACAAGCTCAGCGAAGCAATATGATTGGCAACCAAAGGATGCAAAATTGCGGCGCCGAGTATACAAATCAGCAGAAACAAAATCAATTCACAGATGCCAATCATTCAAGCGGAGATGATAGCAGTGTAAATTATAGTGAAAATTCCTTCGTAAGAGGTGATCTACAGAACTCAGATGAAGCATTACAGGTAGGTATTAACGAACACCTCGTCTTTCTAAACTTAAACTGATCTCCTTAGATAATTTCTAGCGAGCAAAATCGACGTGTAACGGGTGATCGCATCAGAGCCGAATCCGAAAACATTGCTCGGCTTTTGAGCGATATTGCTAAAGACGATAGTCTCTCGCAACATTCGTTTAGTTTTTCAACTATTAAAACTCACATGGATAAACTTCAGGCTTGGTATAGTTATCTGCCTGGGCCACTCGCTCTCAATATGGTCACACTCGATCACTCGATCATACAGCCACAGAAAGCAACTATGCTCCAGGCCTACTGCGCATATTTGAGATCCATCGTTATTCTTACTCGCCGTGTTTTGCTTAAAGTAGCCAATACTGCGACGCGATCGAAATGTCCGCAGGAAAATGGATCACTCGAGGTTTTTTATGCCAACAAATGTATTGGCGCAGCAAGGGGACTGTGCAAAGTTCTCAACATGCTGTTTGAAGGGGATAGACAGCAAACAAATGGATGGCTTACTATGTAAGATTTTCCCATCAACTCCCTTTATAAGTTATATTGTTGGTCACGTCTAACCTGAACCAGAAGTTCGGCTTTCACAGCATGCATCGTGGTTTTTCTTGATATTTCTCTGCGGCCTGTTGAGGAACCTCCTATCCTTGATGATATCACCGATATCATTCCAAAATGTATTAGCATACTTAAATCAAGCCCACGCCCAGATCACCAAATCTGCAAACAATACTTAGAGACCTTGATACCATTTTGGATGGCCTTAAAACCACCAATACCTTCCGATCCGCAATTGCGACCGATCTTATCACCAGATCAGACTTCCCCGCAAGCATGGTTGGCACTAGATCACCCGTGGACGAGCACATGGTCTCTTGGGCAAGCTCTCAACACTACTGATGACCTTCTAAAAATATTGAGGGAACCGTGTGGAGGAGTAGATCATAAAGATTGGATTGAACGTTCATGGGATTGGAGGTTTTTACTTCCCACTGATTCCGCTGCAATACGGAACACAGAATCTACCCCTACCATGAATACGCCCTGGAACAATATTGGAAACAAACGAAAAGCGAAAAGGCCTAAAGGTGATGACGAGTCATCGAATCACTCACAATCGTCCCACAATTCATCAGGTTCGGGCCGAACATCTGATAGCCGGGATACCCCCCTTCCTCCTTCATAACCCAGCAAACTTCCTCGCCATCTATCTTTCGATTTTTCATTTTACATGTTGCTTTCCATTACACCATTTGTATATCTCATTGGACGTGTATATCATTATCCGGCGTTTTTGGTTTTCGGGGTTTTACTTTTGCATAACCTTTTTTTCTTTATGTTTCTATGGGCCATTCCTAGGGTTATTATACTTCATTTGTTTCGTTTTTTGTGGGGGGTTTTTTGACAAAAAGTTACATTTTTACTGGAAATCTTCAAAATGGATTGGCATCCGATGTCAGCATGCATGCACCCGTTTCTGAGTTTGCCAAGGACCAGCAAGTTTGACAGTGTCAGCTTGCGTTGAGCGCTAGTACGAATAGGATCTATATGGTCTTTTTACTTAGAGCCGCGGGTAACTTTGCAGCTAGATTTGCAAATAATAATTCACTGAGGCAATTGAGACAGGAACTCCTCCGTCAACAAGGTAAGAGAGTCCAACGACGACATCATGGGCCAGGGCTCCCTCCTACAAGGCGGGCAGCAGGCGCCTATCCTCCTTAATTGTTGATAAACCCTTGTGGATCAAGTAGGACCTACAAAATCTGAGACATTTTTGACTCAAATCATGTAACTCTGAATCAGAGCGCTTCTTGGTGTCTGGTGCATCATATATACCAGGCATCACCAATTTGAAATTAATTATTTCCACATGTCCACGATTTCAGATCACTTCTACTGGATGTTTAGCGAGTCGATTACATATAAACGGCACTATTCTCTTGGGGGGTATAGGATTGGACCTGAATGACCTCAATTGACTTGTCTTGTTTATATGCAGGAAAAAATGCGCCCGCCTCAAAGCGGTGTCAAAAACGATCAACGAATGTCTTGTGCAGCTAGAGTACCAGAAATCTCCTCACAGTATATGCACCACCACTCGATATAGTTTTTTTCTTTTCTCTCTTTTTACCCATGAAAGTTGGAGAAGGCAAATGCCCAAGTGTGAATATTAGTGGTCTGTAGAAATCTTTTTTTTTGTTACCAGAAGTTAGAACCTTACGAATTGAACGAAAGTGAAGGATTGTGCCATCAACTGGTGGCAAGTCTTAACTAAGTTTAAGACATCGGCCTATCATATGCTCAGGATGAAGCTCCAGTCCAACAGGAAAGAATTACATGTAGAGTGGTGGTGATACCAGAAAGTACAGCATGAACAGAAAGTCTAGAACATTGAACAGCAGCATTGCTTTTTGTGTCTGTGGGCAGCCGACTGACCGCGGTCAAACCCCCCCTCCCACCGCTGATGCACAGGAGGATCATTTTGGCGGATCGGGGTTGGGTTGTGTTTTGCCGCCTATGTCTACCGAGATCCCACGGCCCGAGAGACTGGGATTTTTTTTCAGGTGGCAATATCTCAACCCATGAGGTCTGGGCATCTGAAACAACTGTTTCTCGGTAGGCGCCGTTGTTCGATGAAAACATTAGGGAATGAGAAGCTTATTTGCACTTAACTCTGTCATTAAAACCAACTCGATAACCATATATTATATCGAAGGAAAACTGGTGAAAGAAATGGTTACTCAGGCTCTTCTGCCCCTTTAATCGAATGTTAGGTACAGGTACAGATCAAGAGACGCCTGGAAGCTTACTATCATTACCTAGGAATCACCTGGTTTGGGTCTCTGCTTATTAAGGGCCCTTTATTCCCCGATTGGTCTAACATAAGCGATATTGCAGTTTTACTGGCGGGGGGGCGAAACAGATAAGGCAAACCTAGAGATACCTCGTGCTATGTCGTCGTGAAATGAAGCGGAACGCAGTGTGGATTTGGGTGCGCCTCGATTATGGGACTCCGTGTGATTTGCTATTCCTCTTGGTTCTGCATTGCGCGAAGTTGAGAGAGGTGGTCAGCGGAGGGAAACTGTCATGGCCTACGGGCTGAATACAATTAAGAATTATGTAGTAACAACCCATATTTTTCCTAAGCGAATGATAATTCATGATTTGACACTATGTTTAGTGAGTACATGTAGTTACATGTATGTCTATGATGGCTGTCCCATGGGTGTGTACCGATTCATGTACATGTACATGTAGTTACTTACATACTTACATGTATTCCAGCACATCGACCCACAAGCTGCTATCGTCATGACTAACAAGGATATGTACAGTACCAAAAAGAGGGGTGGGATCACTACGGTATTCTCGTTGATACGCTAGCAATGCGGTAAGATACGGTATTTGTACAGTACTCTTCCTCTAATGCCGATTTAATTCGGTATTTGTCACCAAATTCCGTAGTGATTTCACCCATTTTTTCATACTGTATGTATAGCCCCGTTCGAAAAGTCTTGGCACTCTGGGTCACTATTTTCTAATTCTCCCTTTACCGTGACTATAATAACATAACAGATCTAGAGAGCTGCAATATCTTCATTACGGCCGTACCTATCAATTTTTGAGTATGCGTAGGAGCAATGGTTATTGGTGGGTTAGAATTCATAAATAGACACAATATAGTAGGTGCCAGGGCTCTTCGAACAGGGCTGTACATGTAGTTCTATATGGGGGTTTGGCTGTGACCTAGCCATATGAGCTGTATGGTCGATTCACTCTTTATATCCAATTATCCCTCATGGCACCTGTATCTAAAGCAGTTATCATTCTGCGCAAGTATGTGCAAATATATGTATGCCCAAGTATCGACACCCACCCATAGGTCCGGGTTTTTTGGGGGTAGAAACTTACAAATTACAATTACTACGATAACTTATGGGTCCGGATTGAGGTTAAGGTAGTAACCTCGAACTCCCCTTGCTTTTAATGACAAAAATTCATCCAAAAGGCAAGGTTAGAACCGCATTCACCTAGAATTGCCCCGAGCGAGATCTAGAGCAATAAACTATGAGCTGGGCTGGGGTGAACAAAGTTATCCCAAGCCAATTGATTGCCAGCAGTATGAATCCGAAAGCCACTGGCGCATACATATTGTCCCTAACTAAACAGAGAGGCCTTGTATTTAATACGGATCGATTAACTTGACTGGGTTAAGGTTCCCCGTACAGAAGCATCTCCCTCGGGGGTCCCGGGGTCGAGTCACACGGAATAAGGGGAATTTCGCTTATTTGTGCTTGACTTAGTCGCCGGGCATACATGTATCTCGTGGTAATGTGGGTAATGTGGCTTGTTTTAGGTAGGGTATTCACCTACATACACTCCTCTTCCGGGTATGTATATCGAGTGATGCCGTGTGCATTTATGGTTATGTAGATTGAAATTTATCCGCACATCCTACAAATGCCATACGATACCTAATAGAGAGCATAATGGATCAAATCAGTCAAAAGATTTGAGAGACTCGGGGAATGATGCTAACTTATTTGGCGTGAAAGCCGGATGTTGATGATATAAGCTTGTTCTTAGATCCACACAGTACCTACATGTACTCTACAATGTACTTAGGTGTTTCAGTCCGCGGGGTCTCAAATCGGGTTTCTACATTGGGAGTTTGGATTCCTACTGTATGTATTTGTATTCGAAATTATCACCTAACCTAATAGTATGGATTAATACATGTATGTAGCTACATAAAATACATTTATTCCACCAGAGTCTGGAAGACCATTCTTTCTAGCAATGATAACACGATCCATACATACATGTACATCATATGGAATCTGGCCTGGTAATGTAAATTATAAAGCCGCCCGCACAGCCAAATAAATTATAGTACCAAAAAGGTGGATGGGATTTGTATTTATACCTGCATGTCCAAGTTATATACGCCCCGCGCCGAAAATTACCTATCCTTCCGTTTTTGTTTCTTTAGTTTTGTTACCTCAATTTATATATAGTTACCAGTCTAAGAACCATTAAAAAACATCACATGTACAGCGGTAGGTAATAAGTGATCATGGAACACAGTGATGCCTGTTTTGGTAAAACGCCGCCAACACTTGGTGTTTGTACCTCAGGGCGTTCCATCACTTATAACCTGTCGTTGTACAAGTATAAACGCAAATATTTTCAGACTTTTCAAACCCCCCCAAAATCCAGACTTCACACTACTATTCTACCCCTTTACGTCTCTTATTTGCCGTTCACTTCCGTTGTGGGTGCCCACTTTGACCTCGACCTGATCCTCGACCCAAACAGGAAGAAAGAAATCGGTATTGGTATCATCGCAATTGCAATGAATCCTAGTAATGAGCCTGCCCAGTTGACACCTAGATTATGGAACATCTGCCTTCCGAATAGTGGAAATCCTGCCGCAAAGACAGAGCGCAGAAATGTGTTTGCGGCAATTGCGGAGGCAGCGCTATTGCGAGTGTTAGAGATAGTTTGATAGAGGAAAGTAGGGATTGAGGGGAGGCTTACAACATAAGATAGGCGTCAATGAGGTAGTTGAGGGACTGGAGAAAGATGGTGATGAGCCCGACCCCTATGGGGATACCAGCTAAAGTGGGAACTACCCAGTGAACGTTGGGATAGTTTCCACTATATGTTTCATATCAGCATTATTTTTATAATAACTCATGATACAATAACGAAGATAAGAACGAACCTCCAAGAAAACCAGAACAACCCAATAGGAAAAACTATACTCCCTATGATTGCGGGCACCAATCGATCCTCTGGGATTGGCACATTATTATTCGCTCGCATTCTTCTATTGGTCCATGGTTGAAATGCAATGACCATAAGACCTCCCACAATCATCCCGATCACCATCCCCAGGTATGGCAGTGCAGCAACACCAAGGGTATAGCCTCTGATTTCGCCGAACACTATGGGGTACGCTGTAAGGAAGATATACAATATTCCACTTTTGGTTGTTAGTATTATTGATTACTAATTTGAGAATTAATTTCAACTTACTAGATAAAGGCAGTATAAAGACTCAGCAGGAATATAATCGGCTCACTAAAGAGTAACTTCAAAGGCCTTCCAAAATTCTTTGATATCAGCTCTTTAAGGTCGACTTCGATCTCCTCCTGTTTTGCATGGATCCCCCAATTCCGTGTGAGCCTTCTCAAGTGTGATGCCTTCTCAACAAGGATAATTGGCGGATATGTTTCCTCTAGAAAGAAGATATTTAGGAATAATGCAAAAAAGCCCCTGAGATTATGCCATTAGCTCATTTCACCTCGACCCAGGCACTAAAAAAAAAGGCAAACATCAACGTCACCTACATGATAGCCGTAACGTATTCTGTCCACCTCCATCCCAAATGGCTCTCCGTGATAAAACCCCCGGCAATTGGTGCAATCAACGGCCCCGAGAAAACGGCCATACTAAACACGGCAATCGCGGACCCGCGGGTCTCCTGTGTGAATATATCCGCAAACACGGCCCCAACGACCGCCAGAGGACAAGATGCAAAGAACCCGCCCCAGAAACGGCATATCAGCACTGTTTGGGCATCTTTGGCTACAGCAACCGCAATCTGGAAGATGGAGAATCCGAATATACCGAGGATGAGAGGAATACGGCGGCCCTTGAGTTCGGACATGGGCGCCCAGATTAAGGGGCCACTAGCGAAGCCGAGGACCTATGAGCTATTAGAGACGTGACTACAGTCAAAGATTGCATGCAACTGGGGGTGTACATAAAACGAGAGCCCGAGAATCGCAACTTCGGCGCTGATGCCGAAAATGACTGCAGAACATAAGATTTTAGCTGTTTGCTCCTGATCACTATGAAGGCTATAATATGTAAATACTAACTTGCTACAGCTTCCGTCGCAGATGAAAATACGCTGCTACCCCATGCCGAAACCAAAGTGGTGTACCCTAAGACTGCAGCTGTAACCAGCCTGTAATGCTAAATTAATATATACCCTTCCAGTGATATATCGACATATTGGTATAAATACTACAACATACTTCTTCTTCAGAGGCCAATTTTGCCCGTGCATCGGATCATCACTGCCTTCAAAATCAACCACATACTGCTCCCTATGCGGCAGTTGTGGCGGATACTCCTTCCCACCACCAAACGGAGGCAGCTCATCCTTCGCCGCATAATCATCCACCATACGTCCCACCGTATTACTATATATCGATAAGTGTGTCCGCTGCCTCTCGAGCTGGATCCTGTTTGAGCCTTCACCTCGAGGTTCGGGAATGATGTCGCGGTGTGTACATTGTCTACTCAGATCATCGTCATTGTTTGTATGTGTATGAGAGGAGCCACTAGAGGGGTATTCAGGTTCTACTGGGCTCCCCATACTTGGGGGATTGTGGAGTTGGTGGGAAGCTTGTCGTTCTGCTCTTTCGATATCGAGGGAAACATCACTAGGATCCAACATTGCTTCAAGTGATTCTTAAAAAAAAGATAAAGTAAAAAACACTGACTAGCTGGGAAGAAGCTGGGAAGAGGAGTTACAGACAAGATATGAAAACGACGACAAAAAAAAAAAAAAAGAGACAGAGTGCCGCCTATAGGGAAAAACCCAGTGTATATGTAACGGCTGCATAACTAATAAATAGGACACGAGAATTTCTCCCAGTACCTATTATCAATACTGAGAATGCCGTAGACCCGAGAGGATGAGTCTAGCATTGTCCCCCTATTGAAAATATTGAAAACACTTGGACGGTAAAGTACCCGGTAGGCGCGGGAGGAGGTGTGGAGCTCAAGTTAAAGGTTGCCCGCTGCACAGGGGTTTTTGTTTAGACAACCTGTCTTGGGGGGGTGTTTCCATGGGCTCGGGAGTCGGCATTATAGCCCGCATCTGAAGCGTGCATTAAGAAAAAAAAAAAGCCCCACCAGGTGACGTAAATTGGTGATAAAACCCTTTGTTCGGCATATTGACAGACGCACAGGTCCTTGAGAAGAAGAAGGGAGGGGAGCAGACTATAAACCGCTGTACAATACAAGAAGAAATGCGGAGGTTAATTTTTACAAGTCACCACAACGAACGGACAAACCCGACTATGATAGAGGAGTAGAATAGCGGTTTTTGGCCGGCAATTGATTGCTTGGTGCACAGCCGGCAACAAATTAGGAGCCGCTTGCGTCATGTCATCTCGTATGGGGCACTCGAGTCGGCCACCACGAAATTTATCGGTAGTTGAGTAAGGCACCATATTGTAGGAGCAGTACACTACATGAGCGACAGGTAGGTCGTGCACTGGTAACAGCATGCCATCCCACCCTCCTCCTTCATCTCCCATCATGTCAAATTGCAATAGGAGGAGGAGGAGTGGCAGGTTACATGTAGTTTCAGAAGAAAAAGACGAGCTGGGAAGAGAGAAGCTTTGACCCTACATGTTATAATAACTTTGGTCATCTAGCGTCACTCGCTTGGATTACTAGTGGTGTGCATGCCGAGGTAGCTAACTTAAAGGTATTGATTGATTGTTGCTGACAGGATCGGTATGGTTTATTATTTATTAGTACTAATAGGCTACGATACGTACACCAGGTGAACAACTTCTTATTCCCCTGCGTGGTGCGTGCAGGACCTAGTCATGTTCAACTAATCGTGGTATATAGTAAACATTCTTTAGGAACTACAGGTACTGTAACTAGTTGCACGTCCCTATTGTTGGGTTATATTTACATTACAGTAAGAGTTGAGTAGAGTAAGTTAGTACCTGCATGTAGCGCTCGTTAGCAGCAGTTGATTTCAGTAGGTACCTACAAGAAGTACGGTAGGTAAGAGACATGCAAAACCGACTAAAACATATGAAATGAGCCACCGAAGGAAGAAATGTAATACCCCCCACTCCACGAGAATTAATAAGAGAGCCACGCGGAATCGACAGAAAGAAAAAACAACCCAGCCTTCAAAGTCCTTTAGAAAATATCGAGAAAGAAATGCTGAAACAGTGCGTAATTTCTAGCTTGCTAGTAAGATATACTCATAATGCCAATAAAAGCCCTAACTCCCCTTTCACCCTCAAACCTCAACACAGGGCCTGAGGATAACCCCAATCTTATCGCAATACTTCTCCTCCGCTCTATCCACAATCCATGTAGTGTCAACATGCATCCCGGTTATCTCCTCTCCGTCCTGCACGTCTACGGCGCGCTCATGGTAGTAACGTTCATCCTCCCAGTTATCAGGGGCCGTTCCTAAAAATATGTGTCTCCCAAAGTTCGTCTTTAACTGTATCGAGCATAACCAGGGATTGAACACATATAACACCTGTGTGATTCTCTCGCCACCGAGTCCGTCAATATCGATCCGTTCGACCTTCCACCCCTTCACGCCGCTGTCCTCGCCGTTCCGGATAAGGGAACGGATACGCGTGGTATTCAAGTGTGACGAAGGATCTCCGATCAGGATCTCGTCCATCTTTTCAAAGTCGCGGAACTTGACATGGCAGATGGCGGCGACCCTCCTCCCACAGACAGGCAGCGTTGTATACCGCCAGGACACATATATCCTCTTTAATCTTTCTGGGTCAAAAAGGGCGAACGTTCGCTTATGCTCTACAGCAAGAAACGTGTCAGGACCATCAACTTCCTGAATCCGTAGAGCCGCCTCGAAATGTGGGCTCGTGATCAACGGTGCCATGTGGCTATTGCGCGGCAGCGAGAGTACATCGCTCCTCCATAATCTTTTAGTCTCATTGCATTGTGGCTCATAAAACTCTGTGATCGGATCCGACGATGGAGATGGCCTCTCATCTGATGCGGCCCGGATAAGCTCTTCCCCTGGTTGTGCTGCGCGACAGAGTAGTCCAAACTGATTCTTGACATAGTCAATATAACCTTCCGGACCATAGTTCCCCAAGACGTGAGTTACCTGAGTCTTTATGCTGTAGACTCCTATCGGAATCCAGTCTTCGTTTACAGGGATTTCATATTCGGTTCCGCGGCGCTCTTTTCCAAAGTACGGACTTGCCTTTGTGGCTGTCGTAAATGCGACGGCGTCGAGCCAGGGCCCGAGTCCCATACGGTAGAATGCTCGCTCTATTCGGCCTCCCTCAAGCTCAAATTTGGCCATAGTCTCGCCGATTTCGCCGAAAACGTCGC
The DNA here is from genome assembly GCA_024713755.1 of Morchella sp. 2018-W16. Classification (NCBI taxonomy): domain Eukaryota; kingdom Fungi; phylum Ascomycota; class Pezizomycetes; order Pezizales; family Morchellaceae; genus Morchella; species Morchella sp. 2018-W16. The sequence continues at coordinate 3,343,188 of JAMGYY010000001.1, read as the reverse complement.
CCCAGCCTGAGCCTTCTCGGCGGAACCGTAGGCCTTTAAACGGTTTCCATGCGCCAACTCCCATATATGCTATTATAGCCTCTAGTTTCTCGCCATTGTCCCCATCGAAGAATTCGTATTCGTATTTTCGAAGATATGGAATAGGTGGGGTCGGAATTGTTATGCTGTTTGGGAAAAGCGGGTGTGTGGGGTGCTTGTTACCTGACCTATAGACAACCTTTGGCCTAGGTAGTTTTTGAAGGTACTGTGGTGCATATGGTAGGCTAAATATTGCGGCCAACCCACGAATGGAATTTACAGTATGGTTGAACTTGTACCCTGCCGGGAGTGTTTTTGGCTTGCTCCCCCGCGCAATTCGAGTGCGAAACTATAAAGCAACAGCAACCCGTCAGTAACCTACCCTAAAAGGAGCATGGGGCCAAACTCACTTTCATTTCTGTAACCTCTGTACAATCCCAATCGTCATCGTCCAAGTCCTCTTCATCCCGATAGTCTGCATCATCCCACCCCTTCCTTGGGCCGTACTCACTTGCCCAACTAGTCTTCGCCCTTACTTTACCCCACGAGCAGCTCACTAACCACCGCCCCTCAGGCTCCTGGTACTCGGCTGTCTTGACTTTTTGGCCTTTTCCCACGAGCCCAAAGCTCTTCACCGTCCCATCAATAAACATAAACCGTAAACCTCTAACCTCGCCCCATACCTCTATCCGCCGAAGTGCCTTGTGCGTCCAAACAGACCCACACCATGTGATCCACCCGCCGTCAATTGGGTCCTGCCTGATCTTATCCTTCTCAATAACAAAATCGTTGGCGCTCGGCATGACATCCTCCCATAGATTTCCTTGCCCGTCGCGCGACTCGAAGGGGAGAATCGTTTGCGCGGACTTCAACATCAACTCATTATGTTCGCGATATACATTCATATCAACTACCTCTTTACCCTTGCCCTTGACAATAGCTTTAACTGCCTGTATAACCGCGACTACACCAAGGCGGGTAAATCGCTTCTTGGTGTTAGAGTACGCATAGTGGAGTGCGCTTACTATCCGGTCGTCTTCTCGGGCTAAAGGCCCGCGGCCAGGAACAAAGTGGGTCGGGCAACCTACGAACTTGGGTCCAAAGAATTCGCTACAGCGTCCGAGATTTGTTACAAACTGCAACAATGGATCATAGTTTAGCTCCAAATTTTCCAAAGGGATAGGGTTAGGGTTTCTTGGAGCGAGAAACATGAGAAATCACTCACCGCAATAGATGCAGCTCCTTCCCGTAATCCACCTGTAACTATTACCCCTTCAATCATTTCTTGGTGGCCGAAGTCTAGTCGGAAATGTTCGGAAAACTCGCCGGAGCGTTCTCCTACGCTAATTTCCTCTTGGTTATGGCGCTGGAATACTAACCCTCTTAGTCCGTTTTCATCCCACCATCCGCTCACCCTTACTACTCCTTCAAAGGCTACTATATCCCCTGCTACTCGCCCTGCAAACGCAATATCGCAGTCACTGCCCACGCTACTCATGAGTCCTTCTGGAACATCGAGAGCCCGCCAGGGACCAGTAACAGGCTTATGATCATCATCGCCGCCTGTATAAGCCCTTATCATGGGAGTTTCGTCATAAACTTCTGCAGATGATGAAGGTATATCGGTTATCATAGGATCACCTAGCGGGAGGTATTCATCCTGCAGGACTTTGAGCGGCGCAAGAAGCCCGATCGCCCGGATCCCATGCTGATCACATATTCCAGTAATGCCCACTAGGTGCTCTTGACGAAACATCCGCGGGATTACGAGTTTATAGTAACCCACTCCAGTCTCATCGCTACCAAAGTCTGGTGGGAGTCCGAAATATTCGGTACGAACAGTTGCACCACCAATCATAAGCAAGAACTGAATCCCCATGATGCGACTTCCCGTACCCAGCGCTACTATGAACCCTAAAATCTTATCAAAATTTGTGATATCGGTGTGCAGCTCAGTTGCGAGTCCAAATCGGCGCTCAGACCCAGGGGTTTCACCAAGAAATGAGAGACCTGTCATACGTCCCGTTTCGAGGTTCGTATACACTCTGATTCTGATAACACCATTGTCTCCAAATAAAGCCGTCTCTGCTATTCCGCCCTCTACGTCGTAACCTCTGACTAAACCCCCGTCATGGAGGGTAAATGTGAAATTTTCCCAATCCACCTCGTTTTTTCTAAGCTCTCTCAAGGTTCGTGGCGCAGTTTCACAGAGCTCTTCCGTTAAACGCTCTATGATCTTATAGATGCGTTGTTGGTTCTTGAATGGCCCCGGAACCCCAAGTTTTTGGTTGAAGAGTATTAGTACAGCCCTCCAATCGATTTTGTAACGTTGGGGGCCAGATAGGAACCCTGTGAGGACGTTACTGGAGAAAAAGCGGTACTCTGTGTGGAGAATACGGCGGAAAAGGGATTGAGGTAGATTCACAGCTGCCATGGGGCGAGAAGAGATACGGAGGTTACAGATATCCCGGGCGGGGAGGAATGTAAAGATATTGAGAGCAATATCGGCAGGGAGAGCGTTAAATATGTCATTGGAGGATGGAGGATAGTGAATAGGCGAGGTAAGTGAGGGGGGGAATGATGATGGGGTCAGTTGGGATGAGGGTGCCATGGGATGTGTGGGGAGTACCGCGAGAAGTGGAGGATCGGCAAGTATGTCCGATATAGATTCTTCAGAGGGCTCACTTAACCACCACTAATACCATTTGTTAACGAAATAATGGAGATAGACTTCGGGTTGAAACTTACACCTTCACCCTTCCTAACCTCCCATCTGCCCTTCTCATGATTCTCGACGATCCTTCTGCCATATGCCCACCTCACCATCTGCAATCTCTCATCGACCGCACTATCCCAATACCCCACAGTAAAGAATCTCCACACAACATCACTTGAAAGCCACCATTTGACCCCATCATACAGCTTGACTCCCGCGTCCTGGCACCAATATCGCATGGCTTTCATAAACTCCTCCCAGCAATGCTCGTGTACCGGTATCATCTCAATCCCTCTCTCAGCGTTATCATTAACTGCTGTGTAGAACTGGTATTCATCCTCGCTGCCGTCTTCATTGTCGGGCGTGACCGTCACCCCATAGCCATGTGGCAACACACCAAACTCGGACTCGGATTCGGAAACGTACCCCACACCTGTGATGCGAGTAGAGATTCCGCTAAATGTACGGCGATTCCGGCGTTTCCTCTGGAGAGCTGGCGTAGGTGAATCTAAAGGTGAGGGAATGTTCGTGCCGTTATTTCCGCCATCGTTTTCGTTTGTTGCGGGAGGCACCAGAACGCCATCGTCGCCATCACCACTAATATCTCCCGTCTCTGAGTCCTCCTCTTCGCTAAACTCCTCGTCGTCCGAGTCCATATCCGGGGGGTTTAATACCCAATCATTGTTATTCTTTACCACAATCCCGCGGAATCGTTCAAACCACTGCAGCACTCATCAGTTACAAAATGGTATTGCTCTTCAGTAGATAGAGAAGTCATACTTTGTTGGGAATACTGGTGACATCCTCACCAGGAGCGGAGATAACGCTGTCATTATTACTATTAGTATTTGTGCCTAGCCAGTGCTTCTTCTCGGCTTTCTGGTCCTTGAGACAGCTATTAATGTCCACGTCGATTTCTGCAGACAAGGGACCGCCACACATAGCGCAAAAGTGAATGCGTGAGGGAATCTCGTCGTAAAGCATCTTCAAGGTCTGCGACACATACGGTATGCGAGGTAGTGAGGTGGGTTGTGGGTGCGCGTTGCTGTAGACGTGGTTATAGTGGAACATCAAGAGGTGAAGGCTGAGATGGAAGGAGCTACCTAGTATGGTAGGTATTGAGCTCTTATCACCTACCAGTCGTGTGTGGGCGAGGAGTGAAGTGAGGTGAGAGCAGTTCTGTAATGTTTGCTTGCCTTGCCAGTGCAGCTTGCTTCCCTTTTTGCTTTTTTCTTTGGTTCAAACAGGGGATACTTTACATCCTACAGGGGTGTGTCGGGAGAGAAGGTGGGTGGCTTCACATGCATGCACAATAGAATTGTGGAGTGTAAGGCCCGCAATGAAGTGAATCACTATTCAGGAGTTTTTCTCGGATATTTTTGTATGCTCTAGCTAGTGGCCTGGCGTTTTGAGACCTCAGCGGCGGTTGTCTCTATGACGCATGTTAATATTCAGCGTGGGTTAGGGTTGTGGTGTAGTACTACATACATGTAGTCCTTAATAAATCAGCCCCCAGCCGCGGTACAGGCGCTTACGGGCGAGCAACTGACATTTGGGCATATTTTTGTCAGAGGTTTTTTACCAATCATACATGTAAGCACATAGTACACAATTAGCATACATGTACATGTATGTAAAGGAAAGAGCCCGCGCATTACAATGTCCCCCCGTACTCTAAATTTGTTAAACGAAACGCCGAAAGTAAAAAAAGATTAAAAGACCTGCAGGACTCCCAGAAGACGTAAAGAAAAAAGAAAAGAAAGCGCAAAACCCAGCCATTAAGCAAATAAGTAAATGAGGACAGCATTACAAAAAAAAGTGTCCAAAGCCAGCCGGACGCGCGATTTTCCGCCCCCCGAAAAAAGGAAAGCCCCCTTGTAACCCACACCCTACAAGTCTTCAAGCACCCTTACCACCTCTTCCATCTCTTTGATATCAAGTCCCGTCGCGCACAGAACACTAGGTGGCCCCCCCTTTACCTCTCTACCGACCAAGTTTTTCCCCACCTTCCCCGGCCCAATCCCCACCCATCTCTCTACACCTTGCACTCTCTCCAAGTATCCAATGCTGCCCTTCCATTGAACAGTCTCTACTGCCTGCGCTGCCAGGTGCTTCTTCATAGGCTCAACACCTTCATACGGCCTCCCTGTGGCATTTGCTACCACCTTTTCAAAGCCTGGCCGTATCTCCATTTGATCCAACAAGTCTTTGACAACTCTAACCGCTGGGTACATTATATGCGAGTGAAAAGGCGCGCTAACATTCAACCTAATAGCACGCGGGTCGCTCCCTTTGAATTTCCTCATATGACACAAGAACGCCTGGATCGCTCTCACATGCCCGCTTAGCACTATCTGCGTTGACGAGTTGATGTTTGCCATCTCGAGAAACTCGTCATCAGGTAGGACCTCTGAATGGATAAAATCGTGGAATTTTCTCATTAAACACTCCATAAGGTTCGGTTCTACCATAATCGCCCACATACCTAGTTCGCCCGGTGTTGCATCGGCGCAGAAGGCCATCTTTTCGCCGCGCCGCCGAACGAGGGTCAAGGCATCTTCAAGGGAAATGACATCGGCTGCCACGAGTGCAGAAAATTCGCCGAGCGAATGGCCAAGAAGATAGTCAAAGTTTGCCGTTCTAAGACCGAAGTCTTGCTCCAACACGCGTAGGATTGAGATAGAGGTGATCAGAATGGCGGGTTGTGCATTTGAGGTATGAGTGAGCTCGACACAGGGTCCACCAGAGATTATTTTGCGTAACCCAGGACAGGTAGCCTCGAGAACTTCAAGAAGCGGTTTTAGAGTACGTGGAAAGTTCTTTATAAGGGGCGTTAGCATTCCTGGTTTCTGGGTGCCTTGGCCTGAGTCATATTGCATGTTAGTTTGCTATAAACCTAATTATATAACAAGAATAGGAAATAGAAATATGGGCCGTAGGTACCTACCAGGAAAGAATAAGGCTGTCTTTGGCCTCTGGACGATAGAGGTGTTTGAGATATATCGGGAAAGACAGGGACGACGGAATGTCTGCACCTGTTTTGAAAGGGCCGGTATTAACCTTGTTTGGGGGTTCATGATTCCTAGTTCCTAGTAGGCAGGCGTTTTATTCTGCGGGTGGGGGGTCTGGTGTGGACTAGATCAACGTTTGACGGTACGGTACGATATCTCATATCCCTCAGTAGTTGCGGTGGTGGGTGGGGGGGAAGTTGTTTGTTCTCGTTGCGGAATATCCATCGAGTGCTTAGTTGTGATACTAATGCTAGAACGGAAGTCTCTCGGCTGTCGGTTGTAGTCGGCCAGACGGATGATTGTTATTATCTTATCAGATCTTGGGGGTGCTAGGGTTGTTTACTTTGAGGTCCGGGGAAACTTAGGCTGTGGACGCAAACTTTGGACGGATATCCTTCCAGTTTCTAGATTAAACTTAATTTCCAGAAACCATGTCCAGTTCTTCCGGTGGTAAAATGCCCCCGTAGGGGATAAGGATGTAAGTATGTACATCTACACCTCTTACCTTAGTTTTGTGAATTGAACTCGTGGAAGACTACATGTAGTAAAGAAGTCTCATGCCCATCAGACGCCGAAGGGATAATTTGTAACCACATAGATGTAGCCAAGCCTACAGAGGCCTACTTGCTAAATTTTCAATTAATACTGACGGTTACTACCACCCTTGGTCAATTTGGGTATCACGCCAGAGGCATGAAAAGTATCGCTTTACTAATCTAGAGTATGTTCGGGCCCGGCCACACAGTAACCCAGCTACCAGGCTCCTCATGCAAACGGACTTAAGCGAGGGTAAACCAGCCCCTAGCACTTGCACAACTCAGAGCTGCGTACCATGTCTAAGGTATAGTCGCAACTCGATATGCCGGATCTCAATACTCCGGATCCCTTGCTATCCCGTACGAAATCCTTAGAATCTTGGCAATCCATATCGAGTTGCGGCTGTACTTTGGGTGGGAGGACAACCCTTCACGCAACCTTGGCAGAGTGGTGTCCTCACTTACCGCCGCGTTCTAGATCTACTCACTTACCCTTCACCCCGGAGTACATGTAAATACTACATTCCTGCATACGTAGGGGATGGAACCATACATGTATCTCTCCGACAAGGTTCGAGAAAGGGCCCCGACTGTATGTTAGTCGAGGTGTTAAAATTGTATGCCCTAGTGTCAAAATCTGCCCGCTCCGTAGGGAAAGATAAGGGGGATAAAAGTAAAGTGTCAACGTTAACTGGAACACCCAGGCTTGGAGTTAAGGCTTATTTTGACCCCCAAAGGTGGCTCGGAAGGAGCCCCTCCTACAGGAGGGGCTGGAACGAGTCTATATAAGTAATACATGTATGGGCGGGTACCATGTCAGACCTAGAAGAGTGTCAACCCCACACATTTGTATGGGTATTTCTGTTACCAAAACTATCTCCACCACCTCCTAAGATATTTAGTACCAGATTTTTAATAAATGAATTCCACTTCAAAACACAAGTACTTAATTAGTTTACATTATGATGATTGTGGGGTCTTCGTCCTCTGAAGGCTTTATGTCTGTTTTGGTGCCGTTGCCATACGACACACTTCTAGGTCTGACACAGTACTGGGTCGAAACGTTAGGCCTACATCTATTCTACCGGCGTAGTTCGTGGCAGGCAGCAAGCTTAGACAGAGTACTCGGAAATGCATATAGCTGCATTGTGTTGGCGTGTCCTCTTTTAGTCCAATAGCAGGGGATTCCTCATTGGCCCTGTCGACGGAACTACATGTATGTACGTACATAGAGTACGCCCCCATCTGTACTCTAGAATAGATTACCTACATATGCTTAAGACATAAACCCCGCTCTAAAGGGTTCAATTCAATGCATGTATTCCTTTTCTTGTGAATTTTCATCTCCACTCCGCCCGTATAGGTAGAATTAAACCTCAAGAGCTTCAGATCCTATTGGCATTACCACCTTTTATAACCACTATTCAGGTACCATTAGGTCCGCCGTCATCTGAACGAAACATAAACAAGTATGGTGCTAGTCCTAGGAACGTCAGCACCCCAGCTGTTTATGGTTCTAGCATATCTCACACCCAAAAATATTTCAATAGCCATAATAGCACTCATACTAGAATATATCATCAAATGGAGATTCTTTGGCCCATTAAGACACATACCAGGCCCGTGGTGGAGCCATTATACACAGCTCCCTGACTGGTGTAAGCAGCCTTTCCCCTTCTTACCATCAATGTTATACTAAGGGTTCTTATAATGAATTCATATATACAGATCATCTTATATGCGGTGATCGGGCACTATACATTCACTCTCTCCACCAGCGTTATGGACCCACCATTCGGTAAATGGGCTCTTATTGCACTCCGTAAATCCACGGCTAACCTCTTCTCCAGCGTCGGTCCGACCCTTGTTGGAGTCTCTGGTACCACTGGCGTAAAAACAGTATATGGGACTGGCCTGAAGAAACCATTTTCCCGGGACCCTGTAATAACAACAATGTTCAATTTCCTGCGCAGGCCAGAGGCAGATAACATTGCATCCTTCCATCTGCCTGAAGATGCGCTGAAAAGAAGAAGAGCATATGGCAATTTATTCTCCAGAGGGAATATTCTTTCTATGCAGGAGGTTTTCAAGGGGCGAGTTCTTAATTATGGCGACGGATTGAAGCGGACAATGCTAATATAAAAGGCAGATGTTTTAAGAATTATCTAGCCAAGCTTGAATCGCTCCGGGCAGCTTCACCAAATGGAGTGGTGACCATGGTCCGCTGCTTCCGAGCATTAGCCCTAGATGTTATCAGTAGGTTCTCTTGCGCCAGCATGTTCACTAGGTTGTACTTGTACTCATAAGAATGTCTTAACAGCCGAACTATCGTTCGGTGGCTTTTACAAAGGCGCCTCTGATCCCGATCACCAGATGAGGCTTCTTGATAACCTCATGTCCGCCAACCTCGTGCAGCTTCACCTCGGAAATACGATATATAATTTCCTTAAATCGCTTCCCTGGAAGCGTCTTGACTGGGTGCGGGCTATGGAAGAATTCTGCAACATAACATCAGACTCGACGGCTCTTTACCTTGCCAACCGCGCGGCCCACCCTGGGGTTGCTCGCAAAGATGCAGTCTCGCAGCTACTTTCAAGCGGACTGTCTACCCCCGCTTTGGAGGGTGAAACTTTAGCTGGAATGTTTGCCGGGACGGACACGACGGCAAATAGTATGGCGTTTATCACCTGCGAGATACTCAAGAAGCCAGAAGTGCACATGAGATTGTTTGAGGAACTCCTTAGGGCTTTTCCGGAGGCTGAGTATCGCTTGGGGGATATTATGGACTACAGAAAAGTCGATGCCGAATGTAAACTCCTGAAGTGGTGTATCAAGGAGGGTATGCGGAGACACTCGTTGGCGCCTGGGCCGGCACTAAGGGTGACGCCTGATGAGGGGGTTATTATTGATGGGGTTTTTATCCCAGGGAAGGTTTGTGGCTTGATGACTTATTTCTAGTATGTATAATACGACTAACAATGGGGTGATGACAGGTGGATATATTTGCACAATCCCATACAGCCACCCATAATGAAGCAGCTTTTCCCCAGCCGGAAGAATTTAACCCTGATCGTTGGGAGAATGAAACGAGTGATATGAGGACCCTATGGACGGTGTTTGGGTCCGGACCAAGAATTTGTATCGGTGAAAAGTACGCCCCATAACCCTGACGTCCCAAGCAGGTTAGTAGTGAGTGCTAATAGATCCCGGCTAGTCTTGCAATGATGGAATTACAGATGATGCTTGCGCTCTTATTTAGAAATTACGAGCTGGTCCAGGTTTCAGAGACAGATATGAGAATTACAGAGTTCTGGCTGAGAGGGATGAAGGCCGGGGAATTACATCTGAAGTTGGTTCCTAGGACTGCATAGTGGACTTTGGGGCTCTTTTATGATAATGATGAAATTGTTTTATCTATGTGCCATTTAAAGTTGATCGACAGCCCAGACGGGAATTCATTTGTATATGGTTTTATTGTGAGGTATCAATCATATCATACTCATACAGACATAAGAAAGAACAGTAATAGTGGTGGTAAAGCAAAAAGAAAAGGTAAAGGTAATTATAAAAGTACAGGTACAAGTACAAGAAGCCCAATTACGATGTAAATAACTCTCTATCCGGAATGAAAATTAATGATCAGATCTAGTACCGCCGGGTAGTCCTAGTAGTCGCATGGCTCCCTCTTCCATCAGTTCCTCTCATTCTCCTTGTTCCGGCGGCCTATGATCGGAGGAGTTAGCACCCGAATATAATGTTATACCATAGTACTGTTGTTAAGCATAATTATAAGGGGATTGTGTAATTTACCTTAACACCAGGGCGTCCGGTCAAACTGCCTCTCAGCTTCAAAAGTGCACCGGAGATTTTGTCACCAATGCTAGGGCGACGTCTCTGATGGTGCATCGGTGCCGCAGCGCGTGTACCGCGATGGGTTCGGCTGGTAGTAGTAGTGGTTGTAGTTGTAGTGGCATGGCTACGGGGGGCTGCACGGCGACCTGTGATGCGCGAGAAGAACGAGGGCTTAGTGCGAGTGTTTGTCACTGGGATGGCGCGGCGGTGGTGGGAGGTTCTCATTTTGATGTTTTGTTTTGTTTTGTTTTGTTTTGTAGTTGATAGTGGGTAATAGTGGTTGTTTGTGTATACTGAATAAAGATATGTTTAGGATGGTCAAGAGGAAGTCTTTTATAGAAGGATTCGTCCCTGAACGTCAACCTAAAATCAAGTTAGAACCCTCTCATGACATGTGTGCCCAGACGTAAGTGCCTACATTACATGCAGTATTCTATTCAAGGAACGGACCAAAGGGAGTTTCTAGAAGGCGATCGTGAAGCTGCCTGCTTTGACGTTCAGTGCTGGTTAGCGTCATCATCATCATCCTCAGATGCGCGTCATGGAACATACAGGAAGACCAATGCGACGTTCTCAGCTAGGAAATAAATAGACGCACTTTAATTTTGCCGAGTGTCAAGTGGGGTCGGTCCATACATACATGTACTCATATTTGTATATGATCTTCTAGGCTAAGCGGAACCTGGCTTTAATATTTATTAGGCGAGTGATATGATGTCATGATGCTTGGCAATATACTATCAGTGATAGCGAAAATGGTAACATCATCAAGTACATGATAGATACATGCTTAAAGTATATCGATGCTGAAAACTATGTAGGTCCGGACCAGCGTTATCCAGGGGGCACATCGAGGCGAGGATAAGAGAGTGTATCGAACTGATTCTAACTCGAGGGGTCGGCCTTGAACTCCCTCAAGTAACATCCGTATATCTATACCTCGAGTTATTTCGGTTGTTCTCGAGGTTTAGATATTTCAATAATCTCCGCTCTCCATTGTATGGACTCAGGCCACTGCTGGTATGCAGTTCTGCTTCTCACATGAGGCGTGTTGATTTGTTCGCGTTGCTTCACGTCCTACGATACTCATCGACCTAGGCCTCACACGCGAATTTGACCCCGATACATGGACTATAGACTTCTAGACGTAAAAGTCTACTGATGTACCCGTCCTGAGAAGCTTTGGTATGTGGGCCGATAGTAGTCTCGTGCTCATCCCCTATTTTGGTGTGGCTGCTGGTGCTGTAGTATTTTTTTTATTAGTCCACACCAGCACCAAGCTTAAGAGATATACCGGTTGGATCTGGGAGCGAGACTAGGCCGATAGCACCCAGAACTTCATCAATACCCAGGGAGAATATTTTTTTACAATGCGCCGAATTGGAACGAAAGTATTACCCCTGAAAGACCCATAAATCCCGGAGTGAACGTTATGGGGATTTGATGTTTGGAATGGGGGGAGGGGGGGGGGAGCTAGAGATCCGGAAATGGATGGTATAACTAGCGATATTGTATACGGATAGGAAATGTGAGGGTAGGGGTCGGGGCGGTAACATCAATACGATATTGAACTTCCTTGGCACTATGTACTATCTGCTATAAAGTATTTAACAACAATTCGTTCCTAACTGTCGGCGAATATATATCCCGCCCCCCCCAACTCTCTCTACCTTCTCCTCTATCCTGGGGACCAGGAGGGGCCTGGGTTACAGGTTACATTTTGTCACCTTCTTGTTGGCCTCTCCTGTCTCCTGGGGGGGCCTTATTTACGTTAAATCTACCTCTCGTTGTCCCTTGAGCTTTATACCTTTGATCTCCTCACAAGACAGGTTTCACTCATGCCTTGAGCAGAGAGCTAGAGTACAGACTATTATTATCCATTAGGCTCCGCTGGGGGGGGGGTTGGGGGGGGTTATAGTAATCATACATCAATACAACAAGCTCCCCCTCCCCCCTCAACCACCTCTCAGCACCCTCCATATACAAGGAGGAGAGTACTGTTCGTCTTTAAGTCGCATCCAAAGGGGCCACGGAAATCTTTCAGCACCCCCCACGCCCGCAGAACGGCAACACCTCGTATTACAAGTGGCATTATCTCGTAAATATGCCTTACTAGACACCGAGCGAACAGGGAGCGAGAAAGGATCAGAGATGTAGTACGGTAGAAAGGTACCAAAAATGAAGTACTTACGGAGAATACGGCCCCAGCCTTGATAAAGTGTGTAACCTTTCAGAGCCCATAAACCTGGTGGACTAGATGGTGTACGTAGAAATGAACGGATCGATTAATCAAACAATGGAAGTAATGACTTAAAGTATATACAACATCCGCCGAGTGATTTTCCATGATACAGATACATTCACGGGATATCACTCGACTCTGACGGTGGTGTGTGTTACACACCTGCCGTATGTTGTTGTTGTGTAATATTTGGTTGATCAATTGATTAATTCGTACCGTACGTGCGCTCCAGATTGTCTTAGGAGAGCAGGGGTTTATAATCTATTATATATACGTGTATAATATACAAGTGGAATGCGGCCTCCCGCCGCAAATGTAGTCGTGTGCATTCCAGTACTAGTCCGGATCGGAATGATTCGTCTCTGCCCATGACCGCCGATATAATCCTGAAAGCTTAAGTGATACAGGAATCTAGAGATGATATATATATAAAAGATTATAATGCCCTTTGGTACAGCAAGAGTGTACAATCCCTCTTAATGTAGCTTCCCTTCCATTCACGGGAGCGGCCGGTCTTTTTGTCAGTGCATGTATATCACTAATATGCAAACCATCTTGACCAATAGAAATGCTTCCTGATGACGATGGACAAGCTTATACTGCTTAGGAATAGGCTCCCGAATTAGAGGTTAAAATAAACAAACTGTGTATTCAAGATGTCTAGCCGAAGTTTTGGAAGGCTACTAAAGTATATACATGTATGTATATAATCTTCTAGGGCTAGGGCCTGGTATTACATACATGTATACATGCAATCTCGTTCCCAGACGTGGTTGAAAATGATACAGGAGTAGCATTTTAACAAACAAATATATAACTGGTGTGCTTGCTCAAAAAAATTGTACCCACATTTTTTTTGCCCGGTTGCTATGCCAAAAACTCTGGATTCTCCACCAAAAAAAGGTCCGGTGAAACCCTAAATTAACCCCTCCGAAAAGCTATAGCTATTGCTCAAGAGTCCAGACCCTAAGGTGTTTAACGCAATATCCCATGGCCTACCCCTAAGTTTATCTGTCACTACCATAACCACTACCACCACAGCCACCAACATCACACCGTATCGTTTGAGAATGAGACTAGCTATCCTGATACCAAGTCCAGCCAAGAAATAATATTAACTCCGGCCCCGGGTAATGAATAAAGGTCAAAACAACGCCAAGGTAGTGGTTCACGCTGTAGAGATGACACGTACACCCCCTCGATCGGATCCTCCCACCCACTTGCTTAAAGCAACTCCACAAGATAAGGAGCGTCAATGGGGAAGGGAAAATTCCATAGGTATCAGGCTACGAGTCTCTTTAGACAACCTAATCACTGTAAAGTAAGTTGTGAATCAGGAAAGCAACCGACATTAGGGCTAACTTCATCATGACAGGCAGTCCTCCGGTCCGCTTCAAGGTGCGGAAACCAAGGCCACTCATATAATAATAATAATAATAATAACAATACTTCCAAGAAATACACGGGCTCGTGGGACAAAAGAATCCATGGCCTAGAACCCAGGCGCCTACCAGAGGGTATCTTCGGTGCCTTACGCAATTGCGTAGGGGTGCAACAGCACCAGTGCTACGTCGCATTCTCTAGAGATATGTAGACATACTTGATAGATACCTCCTACTAATTGGCAATATGAAAGCTTACGATATTGCCTCTGTTTTCAAACCGACTCAAAGAACTCCAGACAGATGGGGGGAAGCAGAAAAGATCGGGCACAAGCAGCATTCTAGATATTATTATACAAGTCCAAGGGTTAAAGTTTTATCTACTTTATGGGTTGGGACTTGCTGGAGGAGGAACGTATAAGCCATATCCACAATATATCACTCGATTATGTCATTATTAAAAAAAAAAAAAACAGGGTATATTCCATATAACCCGGTTCTTCCCCTAGTTCCAGACTCACTTATAGTAGGCTTGGATATGATAGCCAATACAAATAAGGCTAAATACTGCAAACATTACAGTACTATAATATAATCCACAATCATATGACTATAGTATTGAACCCAGATCTACAAGTGGCACAGGCGGGGTATCTCAATGCATACAACTACCGCCTTTAATCCAAGCTCCAAACCTCGTTATCTCTATGATCCCGGCCGGTGAGATACGGCGGTTCTTTCTCCTCCTAACCTTGTTAGTTCTATGTAAAAATGCAGTCAGGTCTTATAGTCAACGAAACACTGACGTTCGTGCAGTCAAGCCTGCTTATAACCTTGTGATTGATACGGGGCGGGTAATAAATTGAACGCCGGTCCTACTAAAATGTTTGGGTCCGCGGCTACTCCTTATAACCAACTAGTACATTTGGCTATCGTATTAGGCGCACATAAGGGCGGCTATAAGCGTTATGTGGCTACCTCATGATAACACCAAGGTTAGATGAGTCATGTTATTATGCATCTTAAATTACCTGCTGCAGAAGATCTTGGCCGTATATATAGGGTGTCTGATGTATGTATACATATAGTATACAATGTCTTAATCTGTACGCTGGGTGTGATATTTACACGCTCGCCCTCTAAGTAAGAGACTCTGACTCTGACGGCGTACCTATTGGTCCTCACTAACACGCGGTTCTCGGCCTCTCCACAGAAGCTTCGACGGCTATGCGCCATATACCCGATTCTCCAACTATACTAGGATGAGCTTACTAAGGCTGATTCTAGCCTTGCCTTGTAATGTCTGTAAGGCAGTAAGAACTACAGGTAGTCAAGGGGTCAATTCTAATTCTAACTGGGTGGAAGGATATATTTTTGGACGGTGTTTTCCGTGGCTTAGGATCGCACACTATATTCTTTTACCTTCAAACCCCGCGGCCCAATAATTAAAATGGTTACCCCAGATATTCACATTCGAATCTATAGTCACAATTATCACCTGTTCCGATCGTTCATGGGTTAGATTATGGGAATTCATCAGTTCGTCGTTGGGCCGCAGTGCATAGGCTTCCCCCACCTATGCATTGGTACTTAATTCTAGACTACGAACGCTCCATCGTTGTACTCTGTCTACAGACTCAGTACCTTCACCTGCATATGCCAAGGCGCATGTGCATACCTCTAGAACTACACAATTTACAACGATAATGAAAAATCTACTAAACCTTAGTGGTAGGTGACACGGGCGCTCAAGCCTTCAGATTTGTTCATGGCTGGCAAGTGACGAATGTTAGACGAATATCGCTATACGAGCTGCGCCTGCGCTTGACTACTTGAATAGGCTTCTCCAGACGAGTTCTTGGGCGGGAACTTGGGAGGGCCGCCCCACTATACTTCTAAACCAGGCACGAGAGCCGCGTTACCCATGGTACCACCCCTGTTTGTTCTGGTGTCGCGGCACATGGAAATAAACTAATAGCCGACCAACACACCTCACGGTCTACTTGGATGAAAATACAACTAATACTGACGGTTGCCACCACACCGCGTTGTCAAAGCGTAAATGATGTGTATCGTGCTCACCCATAGAAGAGGTACTCTACATTACATCCATGTACCTACGTATACATACACTTCAAATAAAAAGAGTAATCTTCGTAAGGCTGGTGAGAAGGCCCGTTTGGGATGGCCTGAGACAGGTTGTAACGGAATCCGAGAGCTCATTGGTGGAACCAACCACACAAGTAGCAACTGGCTGTTCTGAAGCGGCGTGAAGCTGGAACCCTTCACACTAAATCCTTCAGCTACATGTACTCTAGACACTCACAAAGGCCGCTTAGGGCGTCTCAGGACAGTTTGTCATAACATACTAGGCAAGCATCTCGCACCAGCACGGGGTCATAACGCGACAACCGCCTGCATAATAACTATTAGTTAAGTAGCTAGATACCTATCAACTACCCCCATTTTATTTCCGACTAATCTGTGCCATATGCGCATCAAAACACAACTCAACACTTATCGAGTCCGTGTCGCCTTGTTGCTGCGGTATGTTGGTTCTTGGCCAACACCTCATGGAATACGATAGGTTGTGGTGGGGTCTAAGAATCATAGACACGGTACTGTACTGACATAAATTTTGGTAGATTGCACCTTTTACTAGCGACCCAAACCAACCACTCAGTGTTGTACAAAGGATTCGACCACTTAAAAAGACATTAGAAATTATCTCAAAATGGAGCTTAGAGAATTATAGAATTTTTGAGCCACTTTCTAGGTGTTTTTCGTGGTCTTTCGAGGGTTTCTGGTTTTGTATGTAAATTTTGAGTGGTGCAACGTCGCCTGTCGCCTCGACGTTCGATACCCTCCCAATTAGAGCTGAAGTCATAAATCGCGGGAATGGTAGTGGTCTGCCTCGGAGAAGATTGCATGTTACAGGCGGGCGTGTCTTTAAAACAATTTCCACTAAAGGTTTTGGTCAAGGCATCAGAGTGCCTCGCTTCCAGCGTATGTCGGCTCTGTAGCTGTAAACCTCGCTTATTATAAGGATCTCGATCGACCACAACTGTGGGGTGAGGATACGCATTTTTTGCAGCCTCTTCATTCGTATAAGCCTTCAATGACAATTTCAGCAGCCCCCATTTAAAATCCAGGAAAAAATCCGCATATTCAATATCCCACAGCAATGGTTGTTCTGAAACACTCTTAATATCGCCCTGTACAGCTGTGGCCCAAATGAAAAATGATGTGGATGGCCTGTGATACACTATGTAACTTTAAATCTACTTTTACCTGCTCCTCGCAGAAAGATGTTGCTCATAGACGCCGTGCCGCCGGTTAAAGGCTGTTTTGATGTTTAAGAAAGTTGCCGGTAAATGACCTTCAAGTGGGCCAGTAACATCCCGCCTGGCCTTGCCCAAAGACCCACTGGTAAAGGGCTCAGTCGCCTATTATGTTACTCTACATGCCTGAGCAGAGTAGAGCACCAAACCCTTCAACTCTATATTTATTTATTCCCCACCATGCTTGTGTGGCTTTTAATATTTAGCCTACATGGTAGGGCGCTAATCGAGCAACCGTGACCCAATTGAAAGCGGAATTTCAATTTTCATGAATCCTGTATCTTGAATTCGTAGTTGGATCGTCGTTGGCTTCGCCCCTGTTTATCTTCACGGGAAATCGGCAGTTATGGCCAAGCAAACCAAAGTAAGAACTTCCCCCACCTTTTCCCCTTTTCTAGGGCCAGAGATGGGGGGGATCTTTTCGCCTAGAGGACCTAACCACGGTCATTCGCGCCATATTCTAATCGAACTCTCAACGGTTTTTCCCACCCCGTAGCAGTCAAGCGGAACTCGTATCGAGCTTCGTGGTTATCCTTCTTTACTAAAACGGGTACATATCTATAATACTTGGTTTATTCGAGCGGAGTCAGTACTCCCGAGTGTGCATGCATGTAGGATGTACTCAGCTGGCGGACCTCCATACTACAAAAAAGGGCCCAGATGAAAGAAGTCAGCGGCCAACTCTAGACTTTGCCACCGTGTTTATTTGCCTACGGCCACCACCTGTTTTGATGAAGATTTCCCCTGCTCTCTGTTGAACACATATAGGCACATATCTACCTGTATGTACCTAGTAGGGAGGTGGAGGTTAGTTCACGGTATGTTTGATGCCAAAAGATCTAGCTTCCAAAGGCTAGAACAAGCGAAAGCGGGCTTTCTCACGAGTTAATTTAGTTCTCCTGGTCCTAGTCAAACCACGTGTGAAGCCGCTTAGAATTGACGTAGTAGGTAGTTAGTATAGGGCTAAAACACTGCGAAACTGCACCTATCAACCACGTGGTACTGGAGATGGGCTTACTTCTTAGAGCACCCGTTGGCTCTTGCGTCTTATTTGTTCCGGTAGTGTAAAGGAAGTTGGAGCTGTGTGTGCGCGGTGGAGGATTGGGGGGGTGGAGGATGGGTAGTGTGGGTATGGAATATGGGAGTTCAGCTACCGGTGCATTAGTGCTTGCGCTTTAAGCGCATACATAAGTAATTCTATCAAAAACCACGACAGGCGCATGAGGCTATTATCGATATGTGTCCATGAAGTATCTGTGTATTGTATTCGAGTAATTAGGATCGAGATAAAGTAGAATCATCTTGAATGAATAATAAATGTTGTACCCACTCCTGTGCCGAAGCTGGTAAAGCTACATGTACTTTTAGACTGGCCTTCCATCTTGGTAGAGGCGGAGTACGGGGTACATGCCTACACGATCGGTCAGGAAAAGAAGAACTTGCGCTAATGTAAGCACGACTTACACTACTAGTATATGTACTACGGGGGGTAGGAGAAAGATGGCCTGTTGCAACCACACCCACAGCCGAAGTTCTGGAGACTTTCCCCTACCCCCCGTAGTACTCAGGATCCAGAAATAAGCGGCGGAATTACATTACGCGCAAGGTGCAGGGATGTAAACGTCATGTACGTACTACAGAAAACCCCTGGCCCAAGTTACACTGTGTACATGTATTTTCGATACCAGCTGATGTTCTCACTCAAGTGTGTACTTGTGGTATCAATAAAATTGTTAATCCCCACCACAAACATATGATATTAATTTCTATAGCCTTAATTCCCAAGAGAAATCGTTTCTAGGGAAAGTACAGTAGATGTCAATAGATTTTGACAGCTGCTTGTATGGACATATGTACATGTAGGTATTGTTAAAATATACATACATGTATAATATCATGTAGCTATTGCTTTCAAGATCAGTCACAGCTACATGTATTTGAAGGTGACCATTTATATGCGATTAAGATCCTAGGTTTCCATCGTCGACGAACTAACGCATCCCACCATCAGTTGAGTTTTTTTGCATCAAAGAACCCTGGCTTCGAAAACATATTGCACTTTAGATTAGCGACGGGTACAGAAAACGTCGTTGGTATAAGGGTTTAGAGGCCTATTGCACTAATATTAGTGAGCAGATTCAGCCGGATGCCTTTTTGTATCAGTAATCTTAACCATGTCATCTGCAAACTCCTCCCTCCGTTTTTGGATGAACCCCGAAGGATCTGCCGGGCCTGTCGGGTGAATAAACGCGTGATTCCTGGGGGTTGAGTACCTATAATGAGTGCTGACCCTACTCGGGTTTCCTCGAGTCGGTGTTTTTTTTTTTAGGGCTGAGCGTCCCAGGAAACCTTGGGTAAGTTATTTTTTTTCTTTCTCGGAGGACTAGAAGATACCTGCGCCGTGCATATGTGAGCAGTAAGTTTCCCCTAGAACCAAAGGACGGGGAAACAGGTGGAAGCCAGAGAGATAAGTAGTGACAGAAATGCTTTTGCTGTATGCAGCTAGTGTATTGGGGAAATTGCAATTTGCTGCCCGCCGGGATCGATAATTGGTACGTGCATCCAAATGACTTCTGGGAGAGCAATATTACTTCCTATCAGATCTTAGAGACGCTGGCTGCGTGTGACGTCTTTTTGCCGCACGCTGCATTATCACAAATCCATCGTGTTTCGCGCCGCAAGACAACAGCACTAGTAAGTCGGATAACATACGCCGGTATGGTGTGGTGACGCGCGGGGTACCTTGCTTTCTTCCCTTTTTTTTCTCCTTTGAGTAAAATACGTGCAAAGAGGAGATAGAAAGGTCTATATTCTCCGCTGGCCCTGGCCTGGTGAGATGCTCGCTGTGCTGCTTCATATGGTAGCTGAGCTGCTTCATATGGTAGCTGAACGAGAAATTTCCGCGATTTTTACTTGGGAGGGTGGAGATTTCATGTGGAGTACCACCCGAAGGTGTGCTTGCAGTAGGAGGTGTCGCGCATGCTCCGGCAGATCAGGACGCTTGTGCGCATAAACTTGCTTCAGGAATAGATTTGGCCTCTTTTTTCCTTTTCCCCCTCGCCTTGCAGATCGGATATTTTCGCTTGGTCGCTTTAATATCTTTTTTTTTTTTAAAAAAAAAAAAAACGAGAAATGGTTTATCGATATGAGGTAAGTAGAGAGCGGTTTTGCATTTTTCAGCCGAAGTCTTTATATAGTGCCTGCTTGTAATCCTTTATTGAGAAAAGGTTTTCCGGATGAGGCGGGAAATTTGGGTTGGATACACGAGCGAGTGACCCGCCCGTTGCCAGAAGAATTTTTAACGCAGGCCGGCTCGTATTTACAAGGACCAAGGAGCAAAGGTATGTACGCGAACTAAATACTGACGTTAGTGAGGGTAATTGTATGAGTCGATGTAAGGCTCCGTCTGGAGGAATCGTGAATCGGTGATAAAAAATTAAATTGGTCTAGATTGTAATAATGTTTTGATCATCCCAACAGTTGTATTATTTTATTTTTGGTCTAGAGCCTTGAGAATTTGATTTGGAACAAACCGTAAAAGCTTTTAGAATTTCCAGAATCATGATCCCCCCGGCCCCTTGAAACTGTGTATCAAATACCCAAATCTAGCATCGTGGTTTGTCACGATTTGGGTGGCTTCCAGGCGGAGCCTAAGACTTCAACGGTCCAATAGCCCCTGGTCTGGAGGAACAAAGTATACGCGTATGCGGGAGTACAACCCTTGAGAAGAACCGAATAGTACCGTTTACCTCGGGGTATTTTTATTTCTTCCCCCACTCTCTATAAAATGGTACATATCCCCGTTCCATGTCCGGAGGAAGATGCACAGAAAATCCGATTATCATATAACGTTATGTAGGGTATATATATTACCGAGTGGTGGGCCGACAATATTCCGAGTCATAGTGCTCCTACAAACTCTCTCCAAAATATTAGAGAAGATTGTCACCACCCGCCTCGCCACCATCGCCAGAAGCACCGGCCTAATCCACCCCCACCAATGCGGCTCAGTGGCAGGACTCTCAACGTCGGACGCCGCCACCACTCTAATCAACGAATGCAGAGCCATGCAACTAGCAAAGCTCAAGGTCTCCACCCTCTTCTTAGACGTCAAAGGCGGCTTCGATCACGTGCTCAAACCAACGCCCGGAAACCCTTCACAAAGGCCACGTCCCCCTACATCAACTGGGTCATCTCCTTCATGTCAGACAGGTTCATCACCCTCTATAAAGGATCACCCAAATCACCCGCCAGCATACAAGTAGAGTCCCCGCCCCCATCTCCTCCTCTTCCTCATTTACATCAACTTCCTACACCACCACGACCCCCACCCTCCTCTCCCATGTAGACGACTCGCCATCACGGTCGGGTCCGCCTTCCAAAATAACATCACAGTCCTTACCAACCACTACAACAAGCTAGCACAACTGGCCAACCTCAACATTTACTTCGACACCCAAACCGAAGCAGACCTGGAGGACCCCAAAGACAGGGACCCCATCTGCCTCCTCCCCATCACCATAGGAAACCAAATTATCCAACCGACGTCAAATGGATTGGATTCTGGCTCTCCTCCTTCAACCCCAACGAACACTTCGAGAGATTTGCAGCAGCCTCCTTCGGCATCACCCAAAGATTCTCCTCAGCCTATCCTCGCCTAACTGCAGGAAAATCGCCCTACTGCAATCCGACCCATGCTTCACTTACGGAGCTGCGGTCCTCACTCCCACTTCTGCAATCAAACCCATGAACACCTTCTAACTCCGTCTTCGTTGGACCACCTGCGAACCAACCGCGAACGCTTCTTAAGAGAAGCATGCCCCCACCCCTGAGCTCTACCTCCACTACCTCAAGTGTAATACGCAATCCGCGATACTACAAGCACCCTCCTGAACCCAGTCACAGGAAGGACAGCAATATCATTCACCTCCTCACCAAACCGCCATACTCCCACGCCGCCTCCTCAAAGGCCGGCCTAACCCACCTAAAAAGTGGAACTCAAATCTTGGGAAAGGAGTCACCCACCTCCCAATCGAACAACTCTGCTCACTCATACGCCTCAGAAGAAGGCGCCCCACCACATAAGATGCCTAACGCCAAAACCCAACTCATACCAACTGGAACTTCCACTTCCCACCACCACAATACTACCCCACCCCATCACCCTCACACCCCCAACCTTACCCACCTCCAGTTCATAGCCTCGTGATCCACCAAATGAGAGCCGGCAAAAGCTACCTCAAAGATCCTGATCAACGCCCACCTTCCCCGAACGCCCAAAATGCGGCCTCAAGAGGAAACCCCATCCCACACCATCCTAGATGCCCCGAGATAAATACAGAACGGAGGACATCCGCAATATCCAATCACTCAATGAGGCATGGGATAACCAGGACCTCACCATCATCCTGCTTCATCGCAGATCAACTTTCACGCAACAGGATCAACTCTCCTCACATCAGCTACCAACTTTCCTATGTCATTCTCGCTGTAGGTGTTTGGGTCTGCTTTTATTTCATTAAGGGGATAGCGAGTCGAAGGAGCACAGAGGTCTTTTATGCCATAGTTTATACTGCACGCAATGTTTTGTACCTTAAACAAATACAACTGATTTAAAAAAAAAAAAAAAAAAAAGGGCCGACAATATTCCTTATTATCAACATTGGCCACAAGATGATTTATGTAAGTAGGTAGAGCCAGTCCCTTTGGAAATGTTAGGAGGTTACATGTATTTTACACTTCGAATACTCCAGGCTAATGTACATGTATGTAAATCATGATCTTACTCTACAAGTTCTGTACCCAGCACTATACTGGCCACGAGTATGACTGCCGATGACTTGTAGGAAGATCAAGCTGCAAGAACAGTTGTATGGCGAAGGAGATCTGATCCAAGTTGAGTTCTCGTGTATGGAGTCTGTTTCGTGTTTCCCCGTTGTATTTAAATTCAATCTCTCTGAAGAGGAAGTAAATGTATATATGAAATGGGGACAACCTTTCGAGCCCATAAGCGCTTACATGTATTCAATGTAAGGGTGAGTCCAGGGTGGCATCCGGGCATTTATTGGCGGTTCTTGTTCGCCTCTCGGTTATGCATGAGGTATATGGTAGTATCGGTATTTGACCTCTTGAAGTCAAAGAGTTCTTACATTTGGGGGAAGGGTGGGGGGTCCTTTTCCTTTGCTTCATTTTGAAAACACACGCTCTTACCGTTCCCCAAACGCCGAAAATAGAGCAAGGGCTTCGAAACGATTAAATCATAAGGCACTGCCCTGCGGCAGCGCAACACCGCGTCGTTCATTCAGAGGCGGCATCTTGTAGGTCAGTAGTACTTTCCTCATAATTTATCTCCAACTCATCCATTGGCTGACGCGGCATTGCTATTGGCTGGTTTCCCCCAGTGCATGAGGGGTGATGTGGGTGGGTAACCAAAACCGAAGAAGACAGCAGACGACAGACAGTAAGGCACCAGCCGACTCGCTGCCGCGGCGAGAATAGCGGCATGGGGGGGGTGGGTATCTCGCGACCGGCGCCACTGGAACTGACTAGCAGAAGCATCCAGTTCAGCACCACCCACCACTCAGTAGCAGCAGCATGCTTGCACAGTAGCGATTCGGAAATAATATCATACGTAGTAGGGTACATATTTTGAGGGATGAGAGACGAAAGGGGGGGGGGGGGGGGGGCCACCATTTTGTGCGGGTATACTTATCTTGATCGAGACACGTATTTCAAATTAAATTAGATTTGAAGCGTTTTCCTTTATTCCCAAAGCGAAAAGATAAACAAGCGACTTGAAGTATTTGCTGGCGCGGGAAGAGGGCTTAGGGATCACATCATCAGTACGCCAGTACTCAGTGAGGTTCCGGTTCAAGAACGGGTATACGTACATCACCACATTTGGCGCGAAGGACGCACGGACTTGGATAATCAGTCCGCAGCCGCGTTTGGCGCAAAGAAATGTGCGCGGGTTAATGTATGTCACACGCCAGTAGAAGAAACCTTGCACCGCGCTGCGCAGGTTTTGATCCTTGTAAGTCAATCCTAATATGCCACCCGCTCGCTGATCCTGGCTGGCTTCAACAGAGGCCAGTTATCCCCCCCCCTGCAACAGCGCCAGACACTTAACTCCACGCGCTGCACTCATCCCATCAGTCAGGTCTTTCCTTTTTGCAGAACGCCTTTTGATTTTTTGTGGCCTAGCTCCGCATCGTTTCGTAATACCAGTACCGCTCCAGCGTTTACACCGCTTCTTCCTACACACCTACACACTCCCTCTTCACCTTCCGTTCTCACCTCACCTCCACCACCTCCACCACCCACCACTACCACCACTACCACCACCCTTTCTCCCCCCCCCCTCCCCTCCTTCTTCCACAACCATCGATTCACCGCGTTTCCGACCAGAATTCAATTTCTCAATCGTCAAACGCTCGCTGCACCCGACCACTCAATCAGCCTTCCAACAAATCAATTTTTAGTTAATCAGCCCTCCACAAACTGGCCCTCCCCCAACCACCACCCTGACATTTTTTGTTTCATCCACTTCCTCCCCTCTTCTTTCCTCTTGCTACTGCAGGGTTTTTTTTCTTTCTTTCACGACCCTATTTTTCTGATCACTGCTCACCTTCGCTCATCACATTGATTCCTGCACTCCATAATTTGGGGCTTGCTGCGCGTCTTGGAGTCTACACTGTTGGTTACGACTTCCCGATAGGCCTATAAGCCTATTTGCGACTGCTATTACACGATAATCACTGGTTTCTATTTCAGTCGCGTCTTTTTCTCAACACCAACCTTTACTTCTCACTCGTCACTTTAACCTTGCATTTAGCTTGTTACTACACCTACTAAACGACCGCGACATTGTTTCCTTCACTATAGTAGATATGCGGAACGATGGAGGCCCGACCAACCCGTTGCCTACTGATGATAATGAAGAGTCAAGATCGCAAAGGTTTACCGCTGTCAACAATGGAGGCGGAAATGGGAATGGGAGTCTCACAGTTGTGAGTCACCGACCTCAACTGCCACCGATAGTTTCGCAGCCCCAGCCAATTCGGGATGGCGGAAGTAATGGTTCTGCTTCAACGGTCAACTCGTCCGAAGAGCAGTGGCGGCAAGGTGCTCGTTCTGGATCCGTGGAGATGTCGGGGACTTCGCAGAAGCGAAAAAGATCACCGGAAATCTCAAGTCAGCAGCAGAGAGCAATTACCCCTACTACACAAGTTACACATCACCATTTAGCTGCACACGAAGCTGCCATGGCAGAAGAAAACACAGGCAATCACACCAACCACCGAAACCAATCTAGTCTGGGCCCCGATGACCACACTGGTAATTACAGTGTGGATGAAGAAATAAAGGGCAATGATGATGGTCGTACAAGAACTGGCACTCAAGATGGATCTCCACAGCCCGGAAATACACACGCAGATTCCAAGAAACGGAAGAGGGTGTTTAGCAATCGAACAAAAACTGGTTGCATCACCTGTAGACGAAGGAAGAAGAAATGCGACGAAGGAAAACCAGAATGTTCGTTTAGAATTTCTCTATTAGCTTTTCCCGGGGCGCGCAACATCATCATGATTTTGGCGTTTTGCATTCAGAACACCCCCCCCCCCCCCTCCTCCCCCAATTCTCCAAACATACTCCATAAATACCCTAACAATAGACAGAGCATCACATTTCATATATTTTTGAAGCCTAAATTATACTCTATGGTGTAAAACTGACAGCAACGATTATAGGCAGCAATTGCAAGCGTGGCGGCTTTGTGTGTGAAGGCTACTCTGGGAAGATTAACTGGCAAAAGCCCCCGGGGAAGAGTGGAAACACTGGAACAACCCCCGTTAGTATTCAATCAAAGACTGAGCAGCCTGAGTCAACATCAGCTTCACCAACTCCGATTCATATACCAAATATGGTTCCAAAACAGCTTCAGCATCGGTCGGAGGAAGTTCGAAGGACCTATCCTACAGTTGCTACAATTGTGATCGACGAAGCCAAGCCTGACGACTCAATTACATCTATAAGGCAACAACATGTTAGCTCTTACCCAAGCGAACAACAGACTTCATCAGCTAGCCACCAGTCATATGCTCCTGTGCCGCAACAACAGCAGCACCAACAACCATCTATGGCCCCCGCCCCAGTCGCAAATCATAATGCTCCTGTACCGATTTCTACTGCTAGCAGCTCTAATCTTCCCCGTCAACGCACTGAAAAGGAAAAAATGCTTAATTCAGAGCTATATCAAGCTAATGCGCCCGAACTTATCGAGGAACGTGAAAGATGCAAGGGTGCTTGTATCCGGTTCAACAACGCAAGTGATCCAAACGCTGGGGTTTCAAAGATCGAGACGGGAAGGCTGTTACTTGAAGTACTCCGGCCGGGTGAAAAATGGACGGTCATGATGCAAAATACTCAGGGGGCGCCCTCCAAATATGTCAACGAAAAAGGCGCCCCATGTGATATAGTTGATGTGAAAATTGACGCACCATTTACCTGTAGCTATGGGTACAACATCCGGCTAGGGAAAGATGTACACATTGAATTTGGCTGTACAATCTTAGATAGCTGTGCTGTTAGTTCCCCCAATATTCTTTTAGCGGGCTATTGGTTTTGACTGACTGCTTATTTATTAGGTTACTATAAAAGCGCGGACTATAATATCACCTAATGTCAGCATCTTCTCAGCTACACATCCTATAGACCCTAGAAAGCGCAACGGGGCCCAGGGGCCTGAGGTAGCCAATCCAGTTATTATCGAGGAAGATTGTTGGATAGGGGGAAATACTATAGTATTGTGAGTATTCTGGTTTATAAACTCATTAAGATCTATGCTAATTAATATTATCAGAAGCGGTATTACCATTGGAAAAGGGTCTGTTGTTGGCGCTGGCAGCGTTGTAACTAAGGTAAGCCTCGCACTCTTTAGTGCTTATCGTCAACTTAACTTATTTACTAAATCCTAATTTTGCAGGATGTTCCACCGTTCACAATAGTCGCGGGCAACCCTGCCAGAGTTGTCCGTGGAATCTACCAGAACGGTATCGACATGTGAGGGTTTTAGCACCGGCCCTGGTGAGGGGTTCCCGTGTGCATATAGTTCAGCTACAAGAAGAATAGCATTGGAATTCGGTTAAAGGCTTGATCATCGACGGGATCGAATCTTTTGCCTGAGGAAACTTACTACTGTCTTTTTTCTCAATAACAGGGATCTCAGTCTTGGTCCCAGAGTAACGGGCTGGCGGAATCCCGATAAGGACGAATATTATGAACTGTATCGGTGAACCATGATTGGATAGCAAATATAAATGAAAACAACGGAGTTTTGCAGGGGTTTGACTTTTTTCGCTCTTCCATTTTGTTTATTATCTTCCCCTAAGATTTCATCGTTTTCACTTGCTTAATACTTCGATTTCGTCTCCTATCTATTTCATTTTTATCTGTTCTTTTTAGCTTATGTTTCTATGTTTCCCCTCTTTCCCCCCCTCTCCTCATCTGGGTGGATTTTTAATTCAAGCTCTTCCTTTGTAGTCAGAATGCTGATTGGTAGGAGCGGGTAGGGACTATGTCCCTTATATCTATCCACTCCGCTTGTTTCCCAATTTCTTCTTTCCCTTTTTTATAGGGCTATTTTTCATTTTTCATTTTTCTGTCTTGGTTGTTTATTCCGCACCTCAACAATCCCCTAGCCAGTCATTCGGCCAGATGGTTTGGGTAGGGTAGGCGTAGAGCTTTTTCTCCCTTTCTTCTTCCTCCTCGAATATTTTCCTAATCTGTAAAGTGTTACTGATATCGCGTTTCGTTTTGGTTACTTGTCCGGGATAAAACTGGGGGAACTAGGCAGCAGCAGGGACTGGGCGGGGGAGTACATAGCATGCACTGGTTTTTTTGTATCGTTTTCTCAATGGCTATTGATTGTACATCAATTGACTTGATTCCATGACTTCTGTGCCCCTTGATCATAACTGAAAATTGGTCCTTAAATTACCCATGACAATAGTCAGAATATAGTAGCCATTGGCTGCTAGAGTACTTAAAATTCCTCTTTCCCGCCATGCCAAGCTCTATAAACAATTTTGCTGCCATAAACCTGCCCTTTCTTAATAACAGTCATACCCTTCCATTCCTCCACATTGGCGGCATTGACATATCTGCTCGGTTCAACACAGAATCCCGCCCTTGAAACTCTGGCTGGACTGCCATCCTCCCTAGCATCGACATCAATGTATTTTCCAGTGTAGAATTGAAATGCAGGGTCCGTGGAAAGGACTTGGAGGTGAATTTTTGTGGTGGGGTGGTAGAAACGTGCGCACATTTGAAGCGGTTGAGAGCGTGTGTCTGGAGGAATCGAAGAGGGATCAGTGTTGAGGACAAAGCAGTCGTCAACATCGGGTTCTGTAAGGCCGAGGGTAAAAGCCTTATTTGCAGTAAGTCCTGGGTAGGGCGAAATTACTGTGGAAACTGGTATTCCAGTTGAATCGAGAGGCAGGTGATCGGTAGTTGTTAAGATGGCACGTGTGTCAGCGATAGTTTCGCTGCCACTGAGGTTGAAGTAGCTGTTGCGTGGAATTATATTAGTATGGGAGTGATAAACTGTGACTGGCATGGATGACTGTTGCGTTACCTGTGATTCGTCATGTTGATCGCCGTTTCCTCAACCTCATCCCCAACAAGCTTAGCTTCGTAGTCCATTTCCAGAACCGTGACTTTAACTCCCTCTTCTTCAATTGTCTCCTCATACGCAGTGTAGGCCACCTCCACTTCAACTGCCCCTGGGAAAAGCTCGTCGTTGTGGGGACTGGAATATTTATACACCACTGTTTCTCTATCCACCCCTCTACTTTCAAGCTCGGGGCCAGTCCAATCCCTCAGCCCCCATCCCATAGGCCCGCCATGGAGCGAGTTCTTGCCATCATTGGCAGTAAGTTGGTAGGAAGTTCCATTCAAACATGAGAGCTCTGCATCCTTCAGGCGGTTTGCTACACGTCCGATTGTCGCGCCAAAGTGGGCAGGGTTTTTACGGTATTCGGGAGCAGTGTTGAAGCCGAGGACAATGTTGCGGTTTTCGGGGCCGACTCTGAGTTCTTGAAGAATTGCTCCTTGGTTGATGAATCTGACAGATGGAGATGACATGGTAAGCCTTTGGAGGGTCCTACGCATAAGCTGATCTACTGGGCGAGCTGACACGTATTTTCGGATGAGTTGAGATGAGGTGTGTCCTTAGAAACGCTACTTGAAGGTTTACTTTTATAGACCCCGCACTATAAGTACTTGGGATATGATGCAACGTCCCATGGTTCGTATTTCCTGATTTTTAGGCTGATATTCTTCAGCCGTGCCCCGCATTTGGGGATTCAGTCTTTAACTATGAGATATTGATGGAGCCTTCTAATAGCTCTATATATTTTATTCCTAAACTAATATGCCCTAAAAGGAACCTCTTAGTTGATGATAAATAGCCTGAAGGCCTTTTTTGCCGACTTTACCCACTAACTGTTATTGGTTGGCCGCTAGTGTTGTGGTTTTGTGCCACCAACTAAATTGATTAATGCGACCGTGAATGTTAATGTCGATTGACAGGGCCTTATGATACTATACAAACATAGTCAGGTTTATCAGAGGCAGTAGAAGTAAGTCAGGTCATGAAAGCTCACCCGGTTAGAAGTAACACATAATCATTAGCCGCACCTTTTTTTTTTTTTGTTTAATCCATTAATTGTATGTCATTGGCCGCACCTCTAACATTACATGTATTTTTCTATTCTCGTATCTGCAATTACGTTTGATCTCATAAGAACCAGTGTTTTATTGCGATTTCCAGGTCGGTTGTCAGTTGTCAGGAATTCTTTGCTCGAGAAAAAAAGATTGAAGCACCTAATTTGGGTATCTTAGACATAAAGTTGTTTGCAAGATAGATGTTGCAATTGGATATTGGATATGTTCCTATTTATATGGTGCTTCACCAAATACAAACCCTACACCAACACTGGCCGTAATGTCTGGGATGGCCAGATTAGGAACTTAAATATTTTTTCCCTCTGTCTACCTCGAGGCAACTGACAACTGTCCTGGAAATCGCAATATTGTTCAAATTCAGCAACCTACTGCCTACAGCCGAGAGGCTGCATACATGTAATGAGTTAAATAAAAAAATAAAAAACAACTACCTACAGGGTGATATGATGGTTCTTAAAGTCCCCAAGAATGCCAACAAGTAGTATAGTATACATTTTTTCTTGACTCGTTCATAAAATCTGAATACCTTAGTCTGTGCCCATCTCCTCCAGCTTGTGTCCAGCACGCTCTTTTGCCTCGCTAGAAACGTTTGGGTTGCTCATGGCACTGTATACATAAATTAGTATGATGAAGTTTCTACGCGAAGAAAACGTACGCTTTGTATCCTCTAGCAACATTATCTGGGTTCTTTCCCGCGCTATTGCCGTGGCTCATGCTATGACTACCACTAGAAGTTTTGGTAGAACTACCGATATCTTCGAGGACTCCTCTGGAATGATCCTTGGACTCCTGTGAAGTGTCTACAGATCTATTATTAGCCACTCTGGTACCAGAATTATTTGCCGTGATATAGTTAACTTACTTGGATTATGGAGGTTGGCCTTGTGTCCTCCGATAACATTGCCAGGGTTCTTTCCTTCGGTGGCGGAATCCATTGTTAGATTTTTGCAAAGTATTTAGAGGATTATAAGTGGTGGTTCTGAAATGATCATAAATGAGTGATAGCAAGAAGCACGTAAAATACATGTATATATACGTATATACTTATTTACTGTTGGATAAACATACCCGCCTTTCTCGGCACCCCGTGGGGACATGATGTCAACCTGATGCCCACCCCAAACAGCATCCTGTCGGCCTGAACCATGACGTGAACCATCTACACCACAGTGACGTTAAGAAAACGTCTATGTGCGGCTATCACGATTATATAAGTTGATATATACTCTACTTTACGATCATCAGATAAGCGCTAGCTAGCCCGGTTACCAGGATTTCTTTTTTTCCCTTTCCTGGGCGTCCCTGGGACGGTACGGATATGTAGATCTCGATGCGGGATACCGTCCATTCCTCATCGCCGGCCGTCGATTTACCAAAATCACTACCACTACAGGGCAAAGTAACCGACTACAGCGGGCAGTTACCCATGCATGAGTATGTTGGTGGTAAGTGCCCAGACCCTAAACTGGAGGCCTGAATAGTAGGGTCAACTGGGCGGTTGATGGCGGTAGTGGTGCATGTATGATTGGTCGGGCTTGATCTTAACATCTCTTGTTAACGCGTGCCCAGGACTTTGCTTTTGCAACTGGAAACAGGATTTGAAGCTCACGCGCCAGAATGTATCGATACAAAAGTTTAATCACACTCTAGATAACCAGAGGAACCGTGTCTACATAGACGTAAAATCCAAGGTATCAGAAAAACAACGGCTCGAGGGAGGGGCCTAAGAGTTGTGAGGAGGCGTCTGTCGACCTCAGTTATATGATAAGTGTCACTGTGGCTGAAAATTACTACCTAGCTAGCCGAGCCGAACGTCGAGTGATATTACATGAATATCTCAATCTACACTTCTAGCTCGCTACCGTTGATTCTGGGGCCGGCTCATACTCACTCGTGATTGAGCCACCTATTGTTCATAGACGAGTCGTTTTACGACCTTGTCTCGACGAACAGATAGGTAGTTCATCAGCTATGAAATAAGGGCTAGCTATTGTTTTCTAAACAAGGGTTGGTATATATATATATATATATGAACGCTAAGGTATTTGTGCCACACGAAACGAGACAGTTTGATCACTGGGCCAGCACAGCGCGCTCGGATAAAAAAAAAAGGTCCAGAAAAAAAAATAGAAGCAATGTACACCTTGGAATGATCACTATCGGACCGCTCCATCTCAACCCAACGTCTCCAAGAAACACAACTGGTCTATTTACGGTACCACATTCTCGTAATCTATCATGAGCATTCATCAGTATTATATCGCCATCCATCAAAAGTTTCAGGAGCTAACCTTAGTGTGTCTCATCTTTTTTTGAAGTTGTAGAATTCCGTACATGAGCGCCTCACTGGTAGGTGGACATCCAGGGACGTAGACATCTACAGGTACGATCCTGTCACAACCCCTAACTACCGAGTAGGAGTAGTGGTAATAGCCTCCACCGTTCGCACAGGATCCCATAGAAACAACCCATCGGGGGTCCGGCATCTGATCATAAACCTGGCGGAGCGCAGGTGCCATCTTGTTGGTGAGAGTTCCGGCAACAATCATAACATCTGATTGACGTGGGGAGGCACGGAAAATGATACCGAGACGATCCTGGTCGTAACGGGGAGTGGAAAGGTGCATCATCTCGACGGCGCAGCAGGCGAGACCGAAGGTCATAGGCCAAAGGGAGCCTTGACGGGCCCAGTTGGTAACCTGATCGAGGGTAGTCCTAGGGTGAGAATAAATGTTAGTTGCTGCTACCCTGGGTTCATGATGTCCATAAATTCCTGATGCGCTATTGCCTTATCTCCAACTCCTAGCATCAATCCGCTCACTTCTCTACCTTTCATCGCATCCATCACTCCGCTCCACTCCCATCCAATCCCATGATTACAACAACTAACAGGTAAGTGTTATACTAACAAGGCAAACTGCATAGCACCTTTCTTCTCCTGCTGACTCGGCAATGGCACTTCCCGCCTGCCACTCCTGTCGATGCTCGACGCATCTCTCACAACCGGAGTAGCACTATGTCCGGAGGCGCTTGAAGGCTTCGAGGTCGAGATCGCCCGGGTGGCGATCGCTGGTAGAAGAGTTCGCACGGGAGTGGCTGCATCAAGCGTTAGCTGGGTATATGGGAGAGGGGTACAAGAAAGGCATTTCATACACCGCAGGCCGAGAGAACGCGTTGTTGCAAGCATTATTAGGTTTTCAGAAAGAGTGGAGAGAACAATTCTGCACGGACTAGGAGAGGAAGGATATTATGTGGGGAGGGGCGATTGATAAAGAGTTCGCGGCGATGGAGGGCGGGCGGCGACTGGTTGGAGTGGGTTCTAGATGCCAAGATTACTGCCGGTCCAAGGATTACTTAGCCAAAGATCTGATTGGCAGAAGACCTAGGTCTGGGTGCACGACAGTTACCACTACCACTTCTCCTTGTTTCTTTCCAGTTCAATCGTCCGGAACCACAGAGATTTCTCCTAGTGAATAACGGTTTAAATTATCCAATATCTAAAAGATCAAAATTGTGGAATGGCAAACGAGTGATAAATCATGACTCTGATAAGGGTGCTGTAGGTACATGTACGATACAAGCACATGCTAAAATCAGGATATACTAAAAATTTCATTCTTCGAGTATTACACGTGCGTTCTAGAGAACAGGATAAAAAATATGAGAAAGCCTCAAGTCGATAAAAAAAAACCTACGTTACTGTTCGATACTACTACTACTCAAAGCTAGGCAACTCGTAAGTGTCCTTTGGATCATCCTTGTACTTTAGGATGTACTCCTGATGTTTTTTAATCCTATGTTGGAACTCCGCCATCAGCTCTACCAACCGCACGCTAACCTTCTCGTTGAATTTGGCAGCACCCTTGACTGCTTGAATTGCGACATGATATCTTGATACGTGATTGCATAGCATCATCTGTCCCACCCGTCTACATTAGATTCCTCATATCTATCAAATAGGTAGCTGGTGCCAAAGAATACTCACATCGAAAGGCGTAGTGGTGCTGCCCTCTTCCCTGTACCCCTCGATACTCACTCTCTCCAAATTGGGCCTTCCAAATAACAAGCCTTTCAATTCTGTTACATATCCGTGGTAATTAAAATGAATATTCCTATCGTTTGTGAAAATCGCGTCAAAAGCAGTATCGTCCATGGAATGTGGGTGTGTGTTCTCCGCACCAAGAACCATCAAATCTGTCACATTAACAACACGCACTCTGATCTCCGGGACTATTTTTCGAAGCAATGCCGCTGCAGCGATAACTTCGAAGGTAACCTCAGTACCAATCCCACACAGCACAACATCGGGGTTCAGGCCTTCGTCCGTAGATGCAAATTTCCAAATTGAAGCACCGGCCTTGCAATGTGAATCGGCCTCTGGGGGAGAAAGCCAGACTGGCGTGGGTTGTTTCGAGCCTACCATCAGGTTGGTGTAGTTGCGCGATCGAAGACAGTGGGCCATTGTGGATAGGGCGCAGTTGGCATCTGGTGGAAGATAGACTCGCGCTGCTTCCGGTTTCAGGTTTAGGACAGCCCCAATAAAAGAGGGGTTTTGGTGTGAATGGCCATTATGTTCTTGCCTGGTCCATGTGCTGGTCTCGAGATAGTTCAAGCTTGCCGTGTCCTTTCTCCAGACAGTCTCTCGGCCCTGAAATATTTAGCATTAAAGGTAGCTATAGCTAGGTTTCAGCGAGAAAGGGGTGGCTTGACTTACGATCTTCCTGAACTTACTGTATTGTACCATCATAGTGTGAATAATTCCCAAGAAACTTTCATAAGATGGGAACAAAGCAGATCTTCCCGTAAGTGTATAACCCTGCATCATACCTGAATATCTGTTAGTTTATTATAAGGGGCGAAATAACTAATGGTATCAAAAAAACTTACCTTGGCACGTGTGCTCGCTCAAAATTTCAATGACTCTCCCACCTTTCTGTCTCGAATGTTTATCCCACTGGAAATTTCTTCCGGTGTGCTTCAACACTGCATCTAATTTGTTACTCTCCAACTCATCAGGACTAAAAATCCTCATGTCATTTGGGTTCCTCTGCAGGACCTGGTCAAGTAATACCCCAACGGACTTCATGCTGCTAGCTTGGTGCCCCTTTTCTTCGCCCATCTCTGTCCAATCTGGAATGTCAAGCGGTTTGTATCCAGCAAATGCATCCTTTATCACACCCATGCGCTTTGATGGGTCCTTCGGAATTATTTTTGTAACATTATCACTCGGCGACCCATCACCTCTGAACAATTTATCCGGTTGATATTCTCTCAACCACTCCTGGAGTTGCCCAAGCTCCTCGTTATCACTGCTAGCTTTTGGCAGCGGAACCTGGTGAGAGTGAAAAGAACCCTCTACGAATTCCCCGTGGACTTTCTTTGGTGCTCCCCACCCTTTTGGGGTCCGTAGAAGAAGGACTGGCCAACGAGGCTTTATAATTGGGTTTCCGGAGCGAGCCGCCTTCTGAATATGTTGTATTTGAGATACTGCCCAGTCGATTGAAGCGGCAAAGTCATGATCAATGTTCTCAAGGTCTTCAACGAAGCGGACTTGGTATCCATAGCCACTGCAATCCAGCGTAAGCATACCTTCTGTATTGAAGAATTGCGAGGGACATACGTGAACAAAGATACAAGTTCTTCGTCATCCATGCATCCATAGATTGTCCTCTCACTGATCTTAAAGCCGTTTATATGGACAATCGGCAATATAGCACCTGACTCTGCAGGGTCGATATATTTATACCCATGCCAGGCCCTGTCAATTTTAATTAGAAATTAATTCAGGTACGAAACTTTGAAACTTACGTCGCAGTAGGGCCAGATTCAGCCTCTCCATCGCCAATGACTACAGGAACGATCAAATCTTTCTTATCCATAATCGCACCAAACGCAACCGCTAGTGCGTACCCAAGCTCGCCGCCCTCGTGAATGCTTCCTGGAACCTGCGCATTGATATGGCTCGGAAATCCGCCAGGAGTGGAAAACCCCGTTATCAAGTTATCTAGACCCTTTCTGTTCAACGGGTACTGTTCTGGGTAGAAATGTGCTAACGAGCCCTCCAACCACAAAGTAGCTAGAATAGCTGGCGCTCCATGACCTACAAGTTACTAATGATTAGCCCTTATATATTAGGAATACTAGGAGAACTGAGTATGGTAGTATGATAGATACCTGGTCCAATCACAAATAACATCTCAGACCCCCATTTCTCGATTGCTCTATTTAAATGAGAGTAAATTAGAGTTAACCCTGGACAGGTCCCCCAATGACCCAGAATCCTTGGCTTTATATCCTCTGCAGTAAGGTCCTTTTCCAGCAGTGTATTATCACGCAAAAATATCATGGCTGCCGCGATGTAGTCCGCTGCCCTTCGAAAATCTTGAAGGGCTGAAACTTCCTCGTCTGAGAGCGCATTTTTAGTATTGAGCTTCACTGAAAGCTCCAAAAGTCCGGGAGGTAGATGTGAACGAGATGGTGGGGGGTTTGGTCTGTCAATTATTTGACCAGGCATGTTTATTTAGTTGCCGCACGTTAAGAATGTATAAGGATGGATAAAGGCTCGGTTTTGGGGGGAAGACCTGAGGATAAAAGAAGACTATCTACCTTTTACAGAGCATGAATTACGAATTACTAGCTTGCGTTTATCCTGATTTTCCCTGTCGCGAGAGATTTTTTATTGACGTCAATCTCTAACTAGCAAGGCAAAAACCCCTACAAGTAATGCAGGTACGTACATCGACGTCATAGGACTGTCTCCTTGTTCATGAGTGTTGACTGGCATAAAAAATAGAAGTATTAAAAGAGACTTATCGCACCGCCGAGCTAGCCTACATTCTGTGATGATCGTGGCGGTTGAGCAGCCGCTGGCCTGGTAGTGGGCTCCCGGGGATGCCAAGATATTAATGTGGGTTAGGGTCTCAAATTATTAACGACTGAGTACATGTAGAGTACAATACACCTTACATGCCCAGAGAAAGCCCTCTCACGCTGAGAATTCCTGGTAATATCTTTTTGCAGAACTATATGTAGATAACATCCAGTCCCAACAGCTTCCGGGGTCTGAAGAGACTTTCTAACCATACATGTACATCAACACTAGTCCTCTAAGAATTAGGATCAACACAAAGCATAGCAAATTTCCACAAAGACCGGAATTCCATCTTCGTATTGTGTGCAATGCACCGAGGCATTAAGGGAGATCCTCATATTCTTCTCTGTCATAGCGTCCCCTATCACGGATCCAGTGACAATACAAGTAGATTGGGAGGATTATGAAAAATGGAAAGATACAGACGACAAACGTACAAATGCGCATCGTCTCCCAAGCCTCTCTTTTGATTAGAATATTTGAGGTCCAACACACCCTCTGTGTATGTGTATTTGGGCCCATAGCTAGCTCTATCTTAACCCCACTGTAAGAACCTAATTGCTCCTGTAGTATGTTGATTGCTTCGCCATAGTTCCTATTATATAAGGGAACCTCCCATTGCTAAAGAGTGAAGCTTAATACTCATTGAAGTATTAAAGAAGACATTAAACTTACCTTGCTCATTGCCTGTGGGGCGGGATATATAACCTCTCGAATACCGTTATTTCTGGCTCGACCCTTTTTTAGAAGAGATAAAGAGCACTGTAGTTAGTACATGGTGGTAAAATCGGGATAATGGATCTATAGATACATGTAACGTACAACATGCATCCCCGAGCCCTAGTGGTATGCTAATCCAATTCCAACCAATGCGTACCAGGTGTTCACTAGTGCAAGCGCCCTGAGAATAGAGGGACATCTTAAATCTATTCTGGATTAAAAGAATTTCGGATGCAATGTTTAAGAAAGCCTTTAGAAAGATATAGATAGCTAGACTTGAGCCAAGTATGGTGGGAAAGTAGGGGATAGGCGAGGCCATCGAATCTGTTCCTGGCGAGTTGCAGAGGTGCTCGATAATACTGGAGATTATGATTTTTGGCAACAGAGAGAACCTTGCTCTTAACTAACTATGAAACGAATTGCGTCTTAGGGTCGGTCTATAGATGGCCATGGGTGTACGATGATGTGTAAGTTGGTGGAGTTAGAGCGGGGGTGATGCTTTTCAAAAATGTCTAACCATTATCCCGAGATCATCATATGCATAAAGAGAGGAAGGGGGACTTTCAGGATGATAAATTATAAAATTTCCTTAAAGATTTCAATCACGCGTACGTGGTCACTCGCTTGATGTAGAGTTTTTGGCCAAGTCGGTTTACAGTCTGGTCTCAAATCTTTGATGTATTTAGAATGTATTATGCGGGGGACTGTGATATAATTCATACTGTAGTGATGCGGAAAAGTGAAATAGTACCGTATTAATCCAAATATACCGTTAAAAAAAAAAGCTATAACGCTGCCGCAGTCGAGGAGTGTTCATAGATATCGCCTCGATTTCGTCACCTTTTCCGCCACTTTATATACATACATGTCCATACATGTACATGTAGTAAGCCTGCGGACCTTCTCTGTTACTTGTACTAGGTACATGTATGTACTTTCTGTAAAGGCGGTTGAGTGGCAAAACCCAAATTGTGTTGTAGTTCTACACTTGGAACCCTAAAGTCTTCCAGGATCCTATGACTTTTTGTACTGGTCCGGATAACATCCGAACTAAACCTAGCCCTAACGCGTATAATCTTGGTATGATACGTCATCTAGAAAACAACCACCTTATCGATAAGAGGCGCAAGTGACGACATCCGCGAAACAACAGCAAGGACACTCATGGTCTTTAGCTCATTTATTAAATCTGCTATTTACCATCATGTCGTTAAAGACCTATTGAACTTTCACAAGAGATACCGTCTATGTCAACTGTAAAGCTAATCCTCGCTATCAACGCTGGCTCATCCAGCGTGAAGTTATCCCTCTACTCATCAAACCCTCCCGACTCAGTACAGAAAGCAGAAGCCCCATGTCTTATCCTTCAGTCATCAATTTCAAACTTGACATCCCCGCCTGCAGTTTTCTCTTATGCCCATACCGAAAACCCTTCTACGTCTAGCAATATAAAATCTAAGGAATTACCGGATGTGAAGTCCCAAGAGGATGCGTTTAAGCATTTCCTCGAATATCTTTCCAAGGACTCTGGTTTAAAGCAAGTAAGCAGTGGAGAAGACATTACTTTTGCTTGCCACAGAATTGTGCATGGAGGCGATTATGAAGGGCCAGTCATCATTAACCAGAAGAGTTTAAACTATCTAAAAGAACTTACCGATCTGGCTCCGCTGTAAGGATCTCCATAAATGAGATTATGCCGTTAGATAGGGGTGAAAAGCCATTACTAAGTTCAAACTGAAACCAAACAATAGGCATAACTCGCCAGCCCTATCACTCGTCCAGACAACGCTCAAACAGCTTCCAAAAACCACAAATATTGCTTATTTTGATACCAGTTTCCATACTTTGTCTATGCCCGAGCACATAAAGACATACCCAGTGGATCTTAAGCACGCACGCCGCAACAAAATCAGAAAATATGGGTTTCACGGCATTTCTTACAGTTTCATCGTGGCGGAGGTCGCGGCATATCTTAAAAAAGTAGGAGGTTGTTGATATTGTAAGAGAAGTATAACTAATTCGGATATCACAAAAGCCTATTGAAGAAACTTCGATTATTGCCCTTCACCTTGGGAGTGGCGCTTCTGCTTGTGCCATACGGAATGGAAAATCACTTGATAACTCGTGAGTTTCAGGAACCCTCCCATTTAAGCCAAACCTATTATCATCCGGGCAGAGAAATGTGTTAATACTTTATATCAGTATGGGGTTGACGCCACTTGAAGGACTCCCTGGAGCGACACGCAGTGGCACCGTGGATCCGTCACTGGTGTTTCATTACACCTCCAACGCTGGTAGAATATCACACAGTGGCACTGAGGATATGCATATCAGTAAAGTACTTTAGTACCATCCGTTCTAATATCTCACTTGCTAATTCCCAGCCAGGCCGAGGAAATCTTAAATAAGAAATCCGGCTGGTCATCGATCATTGGTACGACCGACTTTTCGAAACTCAAATCAGATTCCCCTCCCCCGCACAGCGAACTTGTTTTCGACTTGTTTGTGGATCGCATCCAGAACTACATTGGTGCATATTTTGTGAAACTTCGCGGTAAGGTTGACGCCCTCGTGTTTGCTGGGGGGATAGGTGAAAAATCTTCTGAGTTAAGAGAAGCGGTCGTAGATGGGGTGCAGTGTTTGGGTTTCTCATTGGACAAGGATGCAAATGAGACAAAAGGGGATGGGAGCGAAACTGTTATGGATATTGGCGAAAGCGTGAGAGCTCCTAAAGTCTTAATTTGCAGGACGGATGAGCAGTTTGAAATGGCGAGAGAATGTTCAAGGGACAAGAAATTTTGGAGCAAAATTTAGTAGTTGTTTGCCTATAAAATGTAGCGAATACCTCAGTTGATTGTGAGATCGTAGGTACAACTATTTCATGGGCCCCGACGTTGCATAAACTTGTAGAATTACCACGATCCATTGGGTAAAGTGACCCGCTATACACTGGGCATTAGGCCAACTGCCGAAACGACTAACTCGAGAACATGTAGCCTGAAATGAGAACCTTGTTTAACCGGTGCATACAGTAACTCCCACTCAAATGTTTGGGTTCGCAGGTGTCGTATATGTATCCTAAGTATATCGTTTTCTGGAGAGGCCTAGGTACGACGTCGTACATATTTGCGCTGTATTCCTCAAAAGGGAGGTCCGTTGCACATATAATGAGCAAAAAGGGTCTAAAGAAAATTATGAAAATCTAGATGACTGAGTCTGAGTCGTAGGCATATAGGTCCCAGTATCCTACGGCAGTCCTGGTTTCTTCGATGTAGCAGTGAAAGGGTGGGCCTAGGAATGCTTCGATAAACAGGGATTCTAGTTCAATTAGCCCCGGGTAGCTGGAGTATGTATGCCTCCGGTTATTGAGATCTTATCAATGCGTTTCAATAGATGTCTCGGACCTGAACATATAATTATATAAGTAGTACAATTAAGCTAGAGCTTTGATACCTCGGTTCTGAAACGATGCCACAAAAATCTACTATAGAGTCCGAGAGAACAGTTGTTGGTGCTATGCATTCTTAGGGACATAATCCCCCCCCCCCCCCCCCCATAGCCATGCGTTGCACGGTTATAATTATAAAGCTCCCAAGGTCGGAAATCCAAGGACAGTTGATCGATTTATGCGTGATAGATCTAGAGGAATGGCCGCTCCTAAACAATTATAGGTTCTTAAAGGATGATAGTACTAGCTGTAAGGTTGGTAGGTAACATGTTGGCACTCGGTAATGGAAGGACCTTTTAAGGGAATTATTTATTTATTTATTTATACTTCATACATGCGTGCAGCCCGTAGGCTATGGCAACCGTCACTCCCCTCTTCCCAGTTGTGACGTATCTTCCTCCCCGCTGTCATTTCCGCCCTCTCCCGCCATGGGCAATACAAAGGAAAGAAAAGAAAATGGAAAAACAAACAAACATAAGGAAGTAGGACTAAGCCGTCGGTTATGAGTCCTCCACGGTGCCCCTTTTTCCACCCTTCCCACTCTATCTCTGCCCTTGGCGCGCTCATTGTCTCGAGACTCATCATTCGCCATGCAGTTCCTCCCTCTCCAGCCCCCCCCATCCGTATTGTTCCTCCCTCTTGTCTTCGTCTTCATCCTCATCTCTCCCTCCCCGTAGTCTTCTCTTTCGTTGGAATTCCTTCCATATTTCTGTCGCCGCCTCAATGCCTTTCTCTTCCCATAATAGTGATTGTACGTCTTTTCTGTCTGGGTGTTTTTCTCGGGTCTCTTTCGTGTATTCGCACTCTGTGAGTATGTGCTCTACTGTTTGTTTCATCGCGCCGCATTCGCAGTCTGGTCTGTCTCTTCTTTTGATTCTGTGGAGGTATTCGTTGTTGATGATGTAGCCCGTCCTCATTCTTGATACCATCACCCTGTCCCTTCTGTCTGAGTCCTTGAACCTGATCTTGTTCCTCTCCGTTGGGGTTATCTTTGCTTTTTCTGGGTTCCTTCTTGTACTCCACTCTTTCTCCCATTCTTTTATGGCTATTTCCTTGGATTCTCTTTCCAAGTATGCGAACGATATGAAGCTGTCCGCGTCTATAGCTCCCTTCTGGCACGCTTCTTTTGCCTGTCTGTCCGCCACCTCGTTTCCCACGACCCCGTCGTATGCTTTTACCCACTCTAGGCGCACCACCATGCCATTGGTCTTCGCTGCATCGCATAGCCACCGAATTTCATACGCTTTCTGCTCGCCCGATCTTGCCTCCCTCTTCTTGACCTTTTCCATTGCTGTTTGACTATCCGATGCCACTGTTATCACTCTCTTTCTTTCCCTCGTTGCCTCCTTAATTCCGATCTTGATCGCTTTCCCGATCGCAATCATCTCCATGTCCATTATCTCCATTCTTCCTCCTAGCCTATACCTCACCTTTTTCACTATGCCTCCGCCCTCCCCTACCCTGCATACTCCCACGCCTCCTTTTTCCCCCATCTTACTCGCATCACTGTAAATGAGGATTTCTTCCTTCTGTTACGGAGCGAAGCGGAGACTATATCTAAACTAGCCAAGGTTCACAACCGAGGCGAAGACGAGACGAGGACGAGACGAGAGCGAGGCGCGGACGGGGCAGTGAGGGGACTTAACCGAGAAGCAGGGTAGTGGGACACAGAGTCCAGATGGCTAACGGCGATGTAGACGAAGATACCAAGTAGAGGACACGACGCAACAGATCGTGACATGAACGAGACTACATGGCGACGGCGTGATCGCTAAGACGAAGATGACTAAGAGTGATGACGATTCTATTCAGAGAAACGCAGATGAAACAAGTAATAACCAAGAAACTAGAACGTAGAGTTGATAACAGGAAGGTTATGAGAAAGGAAAGAAGAGAAAGAGACAGCGAAAGTGCTCAGAAATTTAATTATATATACAGTTTCTAATCCCTGCCCAAGGATGACTCATAACCCGTGTAACGGAAACCCATAGAAACCCGAAGAGAAATCCTAGACCCAAGACCCGGTTCCCCAATATCCTTTCCTCCGCAGTAGCTCGTAGTACGCCGTGATACCTTCCCCGGCCTTCTTGTCTGTTGTCTTTCCTTTTCCCCCTCGTCGTATCTCATTATCTTTACTTCCAGGTCCTCCCTTATCTTCCATTCCCACTTTTCCTCCTTTTTGTACAGTTTTTTCCAATTCTCTATTTTGTCCCATTCCCCTCCCGTTATTTCTTGTATCGCCTCTACCGCCCCTCTCATTCCTCTCTTCCTTCCCTTCTCCTTTCCTTTCCTTTCGTTATAGCCCCCCCCTTCCTTCCTTTCTTTTGCTCCTGCTATCTCTCTTCTTACTGCTTGCTTGCTGGGGTGTTGTGCTCTTCTTCCTATTGCTTTTATCGCCAGATCCGCTTGCTGGTTGAACCAGTGTTTGCAGATTACGTCGTTTCTACTTATTGTCATGTGCTGTTCTCAGATGCCCGGCTATTCTTCGCATGCATTGTATGTTCATCTTGTCGATTTCCTTCGCCAACCCCTTTTGTCGTTTCCACCATAATTTTCCTCCGTATTCCGCCACCTGTCGTGAACATGCTATGTACATGCGTCTTGCATTATTGACCCCGATTCCGTTGTTTCCTTTGCTTAACTGTATTATTCTCTGGGCTGCTCTTGCTGCTCTTGCCGTTTTCTCCCTTACATGGTTTCTGAACGTTGTCCGGTAGTCTATCCATATGCCCAGCCACTTGACTACATCTTTCTCCTCCATAGTTCCTCCTTCTCCTGGCAGCTATCACGGCGTGATACGATATCGAGCACGGTTGCGGGAAGAAGGATTAGTCAGGGTTTCTCTTATGTTCTATGGGTTTCGGTTGCAGGGTTCTATGAGTCAACGCCATGCAGGTATTTGTAATGAGGGATTTCGTGCTCTACGGTTCTATGGGATGAGTCAATAAGGGCTGCGCTTATATATAGCCGATCCTCGCCAGGACTTCTCTTCTTCTCCTTTCTTCTTCACGCAACCTTCCTGTCATCTTGGCGTCTTTAGTCTTTGCTTGTCTAGAATACATTCTCTATCTTAAATAGTCTTCTTCGGTCGTTGTTCACGACGTTAGACTACCTCCTCGACCTCGCCAGACTCGCCTCTTCACCCTTAGTCCCAAGTTCTTGGTCGCCTCTCCCACGTAGCACTACCTCGCCACCATAGTTCAGCCTTGGTGTTCACTCATTGTTTCAGCCTCGCCTCGACAAGATCTGATATTAATTGCGCTCCAACGCCAACCCGAACCACAACCCCGCCACCACGTCGCAAGAACACACCATGACGGACCCAATTGAAGTCGACTACGACCGA
Source organism: Morchella sp. 2018-W16 (assembly GCA_024713755.1). Taxonomy (NCBI): domain Eukaryota; kingdom Fungi; phylum Ascomycota; class Pezizomycetes; order Pezizales; family Morchellaceae; genus Morchella; species Morchella sp. 2018-W16. The sequence continues at coordinate 3,298,958 of JAMGYY010000001.1, read as the reverse complement.
CTCGAAGAGATCTGAACCGCTTCACCCAACTATTTCCCAGAAGACTCTGTGCGCGTTCAAGACGCGTCTTCAACCATAAAGATAATCATCCGCTGCCAGCAGGGCGGTCCAAGAACTTCGCGAACGTAGATTAGATCGGAAGAAGTAGCAAGAACGGAAGCATGGAAGAAAAGATTGACAGAACTGGGACAGGAGTTGGACAGGAAGAAGAAAGTGAACGACCTCCTGCCTCAAGTCACCACCCTCCAAGAAGAAGTCGCCACGGGCGCAAAGAAGAAACTCAGACGCCTGCGCTGCCCTCGCCAGACACCACCACCAACAGCAGAGCCACACCAGCCCCGCCAAGCACCTCCTCCTCGCCAAGGCCAACCGATACCTCCAAGCGCTTAAGAATAACCCACCCAGAAGTTAGGTGGAGAAGTCGGAGAAACTTCCAGATCCCAAGTTAGCCACGTGAGAAAGCGAACTCCTCTCTTCAAACATATGATGACACTGCTCTCAAGAATGCCGACCGGTACCCCACCCTACAGAACCAACTCACCCACGCTTATCTCTCGTCTGGAAGGCGCAAGAGCTGACCAGTTCACGCCATACCTGACCAACACAGGTTAACCTCCCTCCATGGAAAGCGTTCTTGAAATCCTGACCACCGCTGAGACCCGGACTTGGTAGGAACGGCTCGCCAGAAGCTCAAAACATCCGCCAATAGCTCATTCTCGACATTTATGGAGCTTCCAACGCCACGCCGCTGATGCCGGAAGCCGCCAATGCGAAAGTCTCGCTGGACTAAATGAGAACTGACCAGACTCATGGTCCACGAAGACACCCCGCCACGGTCCTTGAGCCGCTACCATCCTACAACGGTTGAACAACAAACAACAGGCCCTCAACGCCGCTGCTTCGCTATCAGTCCTTCTACGCCTCGCCGCCAACCTCGCTACACCGCTACCAGCTCGCCCCACCTCGCTACTGCTCGCCTGCATTCGCTCGCCCCCTCACACCTCCTCCGCCAGAACCCTCCGTCCGCGCAGACCTGCCGCCCCATCCATCACACACACCTGGAGAACAGTCCCCATGGATCTGTCCACTGGTCAGCCGTCCGACCAGAAAGAGAGTTCGCCGGGTAGAAAACAGATGTTATTATCATGGAGCAGAGAGACACCTCATTCGAATGCCCACAGGCGCCACCTCCCAGAAACCCAGCCCCTGTGATAAGGGAGCTAGAGCAGATATTAGGAATGAAGAAAGAGAAGGCTGAGCCTCCCATGATGGTAAGAAGATTTTTCCCTGACTAAGTGGCCACCTGCGACGGTTAAGAGACTTTTCTAGTGATTTCGGTTTCTGGGTTTTCGAGAATGATATGGATGGGAATCAATTAGTTGTAACTTGCTCTATTTCTCAAAATAAAGATTCTTTCATCCCATCATACGCCTCATCGATACTGGCGCCGGTGATACGCTTTCATAGACAAAGACTTCAGATGCCACCACAAACTTAAGAAACCCCCTCATCCTCCCACGACACATAGACGTAATAGATGGAAGACCTATCGAGTCAGGAAAGGTTACCCATAAAGTCATCCTCACCAGACATAAACGACACAGAGAGGAGGCTCTTCTTCATTACCCAAGCAGAGACATTACCCCATTGTTATGGGCCTCCTACATGCGCAGACACGCAACTACAATTCTCCCTGCCACCAACGAAATACAATTTAATTCTCAGCCACCAAACACTGCCCTCAACAACACTAAAGTCACCGCAGTATTCTATCAACCCCCACTAAACCAACAACGAACATCTCCGCTATCACCTCATACGCATTCCACAGATTGCTCCATAAACAGAGAAAAGGAATGCGACTATATTCAACCACACTCAAGGCCCTCGACGACCTCCTCACCCCATCGCCCAAAGACCCCAGGGCCCTCATACCAAGTGAACATCACAACTTCCTTCACCTCCTCAACGAACCTGACGCTGCAGAACTCCTCCGCGCCGATCCGACTACGACCTCTCCATTGACATCCAGGAAGGCAAGACAGTACCTTCGGACCTATGTATGGGATGACGCGGGAGCTACAGGCACTCGGGATTACTGGAATACCTTTCAAGTGGGAAGATCCGCCACAGCACCTCCCCAGCAGGCTCCCCAGTACTATTTGTAAAGAAAGCGGATGGATCGCTCCGACTCTGCGTCGACTATAGAAAGTTGAACGCGGTAACGGTTAAGAACTGCCACCCACCGCCGTTAACTCCGAAACTTTCGCATCTCGGCCGCCAAATACTTCACTAAACTAGACTTACGAATGGATACCACCAGCTGAGAATCAAAGAAGGAGACGAATGGAAAACGGCATTCAGGACCAGGTACGCCACTTCAATACACCGAATACACGCCATGCCATTCGGCTCACCAACACGCCGGCAAAGATTTCAACATTGGGTGAATGACATGCTACGTCCACAGCTTGACCATTTCGCGACGGCCTATCTAGATGACATACTCATCTACTCTGCCACACTGGAAGAGCATAAGGTCCATGTCGATAAGATTCTTCGGATACTGGAACAACATAAAGTACATCTAAAACCGGAGAAGTGCGAATGGCATGTCAAAGAAACAATATACCTGGGATTCGGACTCACTCCTGAGGGAATCAAGATGGATTAAAAGAAGGTCGCCATAATCAGGATTGGGAAACACCAACCTGTCTGAAAGACGACGAGTTCCCAGCTTCGCTAACTTCTACCGGAGATTCATCTACGATACTCCGTAGCTTGTTTCTCTAACGGCCCTCACTAAGACAGGAGTAAAGTTTGAATGGACTGAGAAGACCAAAAAGTTTTCGATAACCTAAAGATAGATTCACCACCGCACCAATACAGACACTTCGATCCCGACTCGAGAAATCATAGGAAACAGACGCCCGACTACGCTCCGCCGCCATCATGTCACAAAGCGACGATTTAGTGATACTACACCCTGGCGTTTCTTCTCAAGAAGATACGCCGAAATAAGAACTATGAAATCTATGACAAAGAACTATTAGCAATAATCCGAGGGTTCAAGAATGGCGCTACTTCCTAGAAACAGCCTCTTCCCCATCAAGGTCCCGACAGATCACAGGAACCTCAATATTTCACGTCCAACAAAGTTTATTGAACCGACGACAGACACGCTGGTCAGTAGTTCCTATCCCGCTTTGACTTTCATATACAATTCCACCAGGCAAACAAGGGGGAAAACCAGATGCTTTGACTAGAGATCGGAGATCTACCTAAGGAGGATGAACGCCTGTCGTCGCATCAGTACTGCATCGCTATTGAAGAAAGAAAATTTGGACTCTGTTTAAGTTTGTTCATGGTTCTTCGATAAACGAATCCAAGGAACGCCTACCATCCAAGAGTTGTTTGCAATCGCTACCAAGAAGACAGTTTCCCGAATAAAGTCCTAACTACGCTGAAAGACGGCACCAAACAATCAAAACAAATTCGCCGCCGAACGCGCCAAAACGAAGACGGCTTCTCCTCAGACGCCGAAAACTCTTCAGACTAGAACATGGGGAGCTACAAATTAAGCTCCTACAGGAATACCACGACAAACCATCAGCAGGCCACCCCTAAGAAATAAAACACTCAACTCCTGAGCCGCGAATACTATTTACCAAACACGCGAAAAATACACCGACCGCCATGTTATGAATTGCCACACATGCCGGGCGAGCAAAGCAAACCATAACGCCCCCAGGGAGTCCTCCGCCTCTTTCAGCACTCCAAATTACCATGGTTGACGATTAACGGACTTCGCGACCGCCTTCCTTAGCAATAATTACGATGCAATCCTCGGTTGCCGCTGACCGCCTCACAAAATGAGACACTTCATCCCACGCATGGGAATCGGAGCCAGAGATGCCGCCAACATGTACCTTAAAATGTATTAAACCCACGGCCTCCCCAGAAAAGATTGTATCGCATCGGCGACCCAATTTACCTCAAACTTTTGAAATCACTTTGCGAAATATAAATATCCCCGCTTCTCCACAGCCTTCCACCCCTGCATCCGACGGCCAAACCGAAAGAATCAACGCAATCACGAACAGTACCTCCGAGCCTACGCCGACTACCAACAAGACAACTGGCTACCTATTTACCCATGGCGGAGTTTGCAACTAATAACCACGATCAGAATCGATTTAAACTCTCCCCTTCAAGAAATCCATGACGACACCCCGAACGACCTTTACTCTTCACAAGACCACTACCAACGGCGACCAAGCCAACACTATGGCAAGAGATATGTCAGAAGTGTTTGACTTCCTCCGAGCTGAGATGCTCAGAAAGACAGAAGATACAGGAGGAAATACCTAACGCCAACAGGACCCCGGCCCCCCGTTACGCCATTGGAGACAAAGTATGGTTATCTACCAGGAACCTACTTACCAAGAGGCCTTCAAAGAAGTTGGACTGGAAACAAGTCGGCCCCTACCCCGTCTCCCGTGTTGTCAGCCCCTACGCCTACGAGCTCACCCTACCTCCATCAATGAAAGTCCACCCAGTCTTCCACGTATCGCTACTGTCCCCCGCGGCCCACGACCCCGTCCCAGGACAACTACAGCCTCCACCACCACCTGTCGAGATAGAAGGAGAACAGGAATGGGAGGTCGATGCGATCCTAGATTCTCGCAAACGAAGAGGACGATTGGAATACCTCGTTCGATACACTGGATATAACGAACCTTCGTGGCAACCTTATGACGACTTAGACAACTCCCCCGAGTTAGTTAAGGACTTCCACGAACGCTACCCACGTAAGCCTAAGAGGACTTAGGCCTCAGAGGGGACCTAATATCTATCACGGCGCGACACGACATATCGAAGACGGTTATGGAAGAAGGATTAGTCAGGGTTTCTCTTACGTTCTATGGGTTTCGGTTGCAGGGCTTCTATGAGTCAACGCCTACGCAGGTATTTGTAATGAGGATTTCTTTGGGGTTCTACGGGGTTCTATGGGATGAGTCACGTGCTTTTCAGGCTATATATAGGGGCTCGATCCTCGCCAGGACTTCTTCTTCTCCTTTCTTCTTCACGCAACCTTCCTGTCATCTTAGGCGCCTTTAGTCTTTGCTTGTCTAGAATACATTCTCTATCTTAGCCATAGTCTCTTCGGTCGTGTTGTTCACGGGACGTTAGACTACCTCCTCGACCTCGCCAGACTCGCCCTTCACCCTTAGTCCCAAGTTCCCCGGTCGCCCCCTCTCCCACGTAGCCCACTACCTCGCTCACCATAGTTCAGCCTTGGTGGTTCACCTTGGCTTGTTCAGTCCTCGCCCTCGATTAGCACCGTGATAGCAGCGTTATCTCCTCTCGCTCCTCCTCCTTTCCCTTCCACAATCTTATCCATTCTGTCTTTTGTCCCTTGAACTGTACGTGATTCTTCTCCGTCCATTCTTGTGCAACTTTGATCACCTCCTCCGCCCTTGCTATTGCCTGTTCCCAGTCTTTGCCTGCCGCCACTACGGTGAAGTCGTCGATATACGTCGGTGTGATGGCTTCTTCCGCAAAATATTCGCTGATGTATTTCTCCACCTCCTTTATCATCGGCGCTATATACAGGTTGAAGAGTATTGGCGATGCCGGGCTGCCCTGTGGTATCCCTGTCTCTACTGGGCTTTCCTCTCCGTTTTCTCCGTCAAACTTGAGGGTGACTTTCCTGTCGCTCATAAAGCTGTATGCCCATTTTGCTAGCGTTTCCTTGCCTCCTTGTTCTCTAATGACGTTTGAGAGTCTTGTCTTGGACACGTTAGGGAAGGCCTGTGCGATATCCATTGCCACCATTACTATCTTCTTCCCCCCTTCCCTTTTTCTTTCCGCCCAGTCTAGTGTATTTCCTACGCATTCCTCTGCTCCCCTTTCTTTCCTCCCTCCCCACTACCTTTTAAGGGAACGATCATGTATGGAGTGCCAGAAGGTCAGGGGGACAACAGCAGATATCTTGTATTACCTCGTATGTGGTTTTTTTGGGTCTCAGAGTGGAGAGTTAGACTTTTAAACTTCTAGGGACATGCGTACTGCCAATAATTGTTATTTTCGTAGATATAGCCCACACGGTTTATTTATCTCACTTGAGATCATCAGTATTACATGTAGCTCCTTAATTTCTAAATGTCACTATCCGCACAGCTTCATCTAAATATCCCCACATTAGGTTATGTGCGGATCCTTGGCTCGGCTGCCTACTCTGTGTCCAGTTCATCCTGAACCACGGGAGTGTTATGCAGTGCCCTCTCGTATATCTGCTGCTTCCCACTACGCATACGCGGCGGTTCCCTTGTTGGTAATCCCTTACACCCGCAGCCCTAGCACGCAAATGAAATATCGTCATGCAGATCATACTTATATGCTCACCGCCGTTGTTTTTCGGGTGGGACGCAAGGCCTCCCAACGCACATCAGACCCCTCAAGTACAACCTTTGACAAGCGACCGCATGGGTAGCACGCGAGGAAAGCTGGAGGAATCCTTTTAGGTCCTAGCTACGGACCTCAAAGTTCTCTTTCGCCACCTCATCAGATCCAATGTTCCAGGTAAATGGTCAAGATAGTCACAATGCATCACTCGGAGAACTGGGAGGTGACTGTGCACTGGAAGAAACCCTTAGGATTTATGTGGATCCTTTTACCATATTTTCCGAGTAGTATAAGGGATGCCCATCGGCATAGAATGCCTAACAAACAGTATATGGCTATGGGATACAATCGAATAAGGACGCCGGCGCCTCTACCAGGTACCAGCAAGTGAGTACCTGCGTTCCCATAAAGTGTGCGGGGTAGTAAGTATCTCCTCTATATTAGAGTAAAATTAAAATTTGTGTATGCGAGAGCTCACTGAGTTAATATTAATACTACCTGCCTTCTCTCTTCAAGGTGAGGTTGCTTGCTGTGGGAGAATTTCTCCGCATCCATAAAGACGACGTATCTGACAACTCTAGCCATGCACATTGACATCAATGAGGCCAATTAATGAGGCATAGTACATACAAGTACGTCTTGAGGATGTAGGTATGTGATACGATGAAGAAATTATACAGTGTCCACCAATGCGTACTTTAATAGTATGTTTGTACTACCGAATCGGAAGAAATTTGGAATTATCTAGTTGTATGCAGGATGAGATACGAGAACTAGTGCTGTTAATATTTCACTATATTAATACTAGAGTGTAGAAAAAATCCACTCTAAAACCAAGCAAATCATACACAAAGAAAGGAAACTGAACCACATCTCAGCCAAAAGTCGTCTTTTTCACAGTTTATATCCCACCATCGGAGCTAGAGGATTGGAGGGGGGACTTTCCCAAAACAAGGGATAAGCCGGGCAGCCAATGGCCCGGCTGTTGAGTCGCAATTCACAGCACAGGATTGGTTGTTGCTGCCATGGGGGGTGTAGACCGAAGCGAGTTGGACGTAGTAGTAGACACCTTGGTGGATACACCCCTCACCCTTTATGGTGGTGGTACATCCAGTCCTTCAAGGTGCCCAGCCTACCACCCATTAGGCAATGTTAGGGGTAGCAAATAGATTTTTTCCCGCTCGTGGCACTTGAATGTCTCTCCCCCCCTCCCCCCCTCCCCTCAAAGTTGTCCATAATTGCTCTCCTTCTCACTCCTACGGACTCGTGATAATCTGGCCCTGCATTCTCGAAAAATAATTCCTTGTCCTCTTATTCAAACCGTCATCATTTATTGCTAGTTTCTATTCTGGCATTTGAAGGTTAAGGTAATATATATTTTCTGTCCTCTTTGGATTGGGTCTCAAAATCAAAATACTGACTGGCATCAACAGGAACCAAGAACACCAAGAACACCAAGAACAAACTAAAAAGTACCCAAGAACACAATCAAGCTTTCTCTGCATACGTCAAGCATTCTCTGCATACGTCAAGCATTCTCTGCATACGTCAAGCATTCTCTGCATACGACAAGCACGTTAACTAGAGACGCATAAAAAAAAAAAGTCAACGAGCTCCCAAAGAAGAAATATGTCCGGCAGCGAGTTTGTGAATTTGGTGCTGCGTCAAGTGGCAGAAGCAGAGCCTGCAGAAGAGGCTCAAGACGCGGCGCCAGCGTGTGGTGGGGCGAATGAATATGATGGGAGGATGGGGTTGAGGATATCGGCGATATTCGTGATCTTGGCTGGATCAACTTTCGGTGTGTAGATTTCTTTGAGTATAGGAGAGACAAATATTGGGCTCATGGCTAATAGGACCTGCTTGGTATAGGTGCTCTCTTCCCGGTGATTGCGAAACAGCATCCTGGGTTGAAAGGTCTCGATTGGGCATTCTTTTTCACGAGATATTTTGGTTCAGGCGTTATTATTGCAACTGCTTTTATCCATGTGGGTGTTGTTGATACTAGTATCACTCTCTGTCGAGAACACACTAACCCCCTCAATAGCTGTTGACACCTGCCAACGAAGCCCTCACCAATAGCTGCCTCACAGGCCCAATTACAGAGTATCCCTGGGCCCAAGGAATTGCCCTAATGTCTGTCTTCTCCCTTTTCTTCGTCGAGCTGCTCGCTCTGCGCTTTGCAAAGTTCTCCCCTACTGGGCACAACGACAATGGTCACGGTGCTGCCGAGCCCTCGGCAACAAAAGAAACATCTACCGATCCCGAGAACCAGCAGGCTTCTGCTAGTGGCGACCCCGAATCCCTCAACTCGTTCGAGGAGAAGGAGATGCGTGCAAAAGAGTATGCCGCGCAGCTCCTGTCCATTTTCATCCTCGAGTTCGGCGTCATCTTCCACTCCATCTTCATTGGCCTGACGCTTGCTGTCTCGGGCTCGGAGTTCATCACCCTCTATATTGTCCTCGTCTTCCACCAGACGTTCGAGGGTCTCGGTCTTGGGTCGCGGCTGTCGAGCGTGGTGTTCCCGAATAAGTGGACGCCGTACCTCATGGGGGTTGGGTACGGGATCAGCACACCCGTCGCTATTGCTGCCGGTTTAGGGCTTCGTTCGACCTTTGAGCCTGAGACGCAGACAGCGCTCATTGTAAATGGTGTTTTTGATGCCATATCGGCGGGTATTCTGTTGTATACAGGGCTAGTGGAGCTGATGGCACACGAGTTCTTGTTTGGGAAGACGTTGAAGGACGAGAGCATGGGCAGGATCTTGTGCGCTTTTGGGTACATGGTTCTCGGCGCTGGGCTGATGGCATTGCTAGGGAAGTGGGCTTAGAGGGTTCAATGATTTAGAGGAGCGATGGTTTGTTACTATCCTTTGTTCTTTCTTTTCGGTACCAACCGACTCGAGTAGCCGGTTAGGATAAATCGGTCGTATTTACTATATTTTAGCTTAACTTTCTGTATATGCTATTTGCTGCTCGTTTGGGATTTTATGGGGAAGGGAAGGGAGGGCGGTCTATATTTTATTGCATTTATTATGGGCTAGTAATGTGGTTAATGATACGATGCCGGGTGCTTCTTATGTTCTATGTATCAAGTTTGCAGCTACAATATCTTCTGTTATGCGCACTTCACTAGCCTTTTATTGAAAGAAAATAACCACAGGCCTTATATACATGTTTAAGGGTTTGGGGAGTGGGAGGGTGAGGAGGTTTTGCGGACTGATCCCGTTGATGTGTTCTCCGACAGGGGCAGTAGGCAGGCAGTAATTTTTGGAGTACATGTAGAATATATGGTGTACCTACAGTGTACATGGTACTCTATATATGTATGCACGCCCATGAATTATTTTAAATTTAAGCTTGACCTGGATCCCCCTTGTTAATTGCGCTATCGTATCCCAGGGCACGCACAGTGCGTGGGGGCGAGTGATATTTTGTGACCTTAGCCGCCGGGGAAATTGGCGCACCCCCCCTTAAGTTTTGGCACTTTTTTTTTCTAGGAATGTTTTGTGCAGGTGGGTGCGAAAGGATCTCTTCTCGGGTGGGCCCTGACATGTACGTCGTAGCCCCAGAATTTATACTGGCCGGCCGGCCGGTATACAGCCGGCGTAGGCTCCAACACGTACACGATCCAGGTGCGGGATATTCGATGTGATCATGGCGCACGACTCGTCTAGAATACCTGGGAAGATCTAGAGTGTCGTTAGGGTAAAACAACATCTACAACCGACTCATGGCGCTGGGGGGAGTGTGTCGTTGAGGGGATATGATAATTATAAGCTCTCACTCCGTCTGTCTACACTGGCCGCTGCTCGTCATAGTGGATGTTTTTATTTACGCTTGGATATATAGCTGGCTAGCTTTGGTATGTACCCCACCCTCACTTTGGAAGCGGTCTCTGATATCTCTGCTTATTTACTGCTCTTTCGGTGTTTTTTATGCTGTCGGAAAGTGATGCACATTCGGTGGTTTCATAGCCACACGACGCCAGGCTATTTGAAGGTAAATATGGGTGTAGGTACTCTTCATTAAGTATATGCTTAGTACTTGGGTATGGTTCCGATTTTGTTGTATTGTGATAAAGTATTTGGGCGTTGTCTGGTCAGAAATGTGCATCACTTTCCAACACCCGGGGTACATTCACAGATTATCACTCGCTCGCTGCAAACGTTAGGGGGGTGTCATGCATGTGTATCATCATGACTATGGTGATGTCTTGTGTGAAATTATGGCATTTCCACGACCGGCTATTTTAAAAAGTAAACATGGGCCAGATCCTGGTGGTTCTATATCAGTCCCAGCAGGGCTATCATTTCCCTAAGAGGATGCTGGGCCCGTTTTGCGTGTACTCAAGCCCGAATTGCGTGCTTTACCTACACACACATTTCAGGGGTTTAAATCTCCTCTCTCCAATGTATAAGTACTCCTTCTCCAGCCACTCCCCAAACGTCTCCTCCACCGCTGTCCACCCCAGTGCCTTCCCGCGGCTCGCCCTCGCCCACCGGGAAAAAATGGATGTAACCAACCCCCTCCGCCCTCTCAGCCGGCCACACCTGCCACCTCCGCCCCGCTTGCCGCCAGCTTCTGCGTTTGCAGCCACGCACAGGTATTTCCTGGTCGCTCACACCGAATAGAAGAGGTTTGGTTAGTTGTGTTGTGTTGTGGGCAAATGGGCGATTGCGGGGTGGGTGCTTTTTGCTACCTTCTCGACGTACGGGCCTTTCGGGAAGCGAGGGGGGTTTGGCAAGGTCGGCGATATCTTCTCACCGAGGGTTCCGGCGGGAGGTGGCCCCGCTTCTCGAGGCCGCGGGTGACGGCGTGCGCGTAGACGGGGAGATCACAGGGCGCGGTGTCTAGAACCCGGAAAATGGGTTTTTAGGAGCTCGTATGCACATATAGCGAGGCAACTGCTTACGAATCACGATATCTGCATCCGCAGCCCGCGCTTCAAGAAGCTCTGCGGACTCGGGGTCCCCAATGACTAGTTATGTTAGGGAAGGCGGTGCGGCCTTCTCCGGACTACGGGCAAGGGCGGTGATGTGGAGGGCCGTGATGTGGCGGAGGACTGTGCCGCCGATAAAACCGGTTACGCCGAGACTGGGATCCGGGGATTAGTGAGTAGAGGTTGTGGGGTTATGGAGGGGGCTTACAAGAATACTTTGGCCATTTTATACCTAGGTATTTATTTATTAACTAGTCGTGGATAGTTATATACATGTACCGACTATAGACTGCAGTACGACGTTGGATGTAGTAATTTTCTATCAAATGAGAAACACCTAGGCTTCCCTCCGCAGTGCCCTTTATATCATACCTCCCTCCCTCCATACATACATCTTGGACACCACAACATCAGCACCGGCCATGATGCTACCCCTCCAAAACAACAGACCTCCCGGGTCCCGTCCAGCACCTGCGTATTTACACCAACACAACTCCGAACTCACTCATATTAACCTCCTAGTCCGCCGCCGCCGGAACCCCGTCAGTATAATCCACCCATTGGGGCACATCCAACCCGAGTAAGACTCCATGACGCAACCCTAACCCACGTCGTGCTTGTATTTGCTTTTTTTGTGGGGGGGGGGGGGGGGGAGGGGGGATGGAAAGTCTTAACTTTGAAGGTTGGGGATGATTACTATACGGAAGCCTTCGGGACACGAAGGGTTTGTATTGTGGGGCGGTTGGTTGGTTGGTTGGCTGGTTGGCTGGCTGGCTGGTTGGTTGGTTACATGTAGTTAGTTGGCTGTGGAGTTGATTCGGCCACGTGTGGGGGGGCGAGGAGGTGCGGTGGGCAATGGTTGGGGATAGAGGGCGTTTATATAGAGGGGGATTGGAGGAATGGTGGAGGTGGGAAGATTGGAAGACGGATGGGAGGACGTGGGTGGATGGGTGGATCATGATGTATCACTCGTGTTTCTGGTGAGATGCTGTGATGGACGGTGGGCAGCTGCAGCTGCAGTGGGGCTTCTTTAATCTTTCTCTTATATTGCCTAAGTAGTAAATAATTCCAAGCGATTCATCCAGATCTCTCACCAGCTCCTGGTTCTGGGACTAACCAAATAACTCAGCCATCACTACATGTAGAGTGTAGGTACGCTTTTCAGTCGACTGATTGATTGATACTTCTACCTCAGTGTCCGTAGCTGCCCCCCAATCCGGAAACTCTAACATTTATATGTATGGCGAACCCTAACCCTCGGTGTTGTTACCCCCGAGCGAGTAAGCGATTAAGCGGCTCGGTTAAAACAAGTGCAGAGAGTTGTAACTACCGGTGGAGATGCAATTGCGCAAGACTTTACTTTACTTCGGTGATAAGCTCTGCACTCTCTTTCTCTTTCTCGTTCTCCTCCTCCTCATTCTCATCCCGCCTCCAGCAATTAAGCACTCAATCAGCAAGAGGAGATACTTACTACCACTACTAAGCCATGGATGCAAGGGAAGGCGAGTTTGAAAGCTTGTATGACTCGAGAGAGGTGTTTTGGGGAGACTGATTGTGAATTCACTGCTACATAGTCGCAAAGCACAACTCCCGGGAATCGTGCTGGGTTGTTATCAATAATGTGGTTTACGACGTCACGGGTTAGTAACATAGCTCTTTGCCTCTGTTTCTGTTTTTGTTTCCGTTTCCTGTTTCCGTTTCTTGTGATGGCTTGTTAACAGATTGGATCACTCGCAGACTTTCTGGATTCTCATCCAGGAGGGTCAAAGATAATCCTCAAGCTTGCAGGCCGCGACGCAACCGCCGAATACGATCCAATTCATCCCCCAGGCACCCTCGAAGAGAACCTCAAACCCTCTCAGATCCTCGGGCCCCTCGACCCCAGCACCATCCCCACCTCCAATGCCTCCTCCACCCCCACACCGACTCCCGCAACCTCGCCCCTCCCACCACTCGAGGAACAGCTCAACATCGACGACTTTGCACGCACCGCCGAAGCCGTCCTCGCGCCAAAGTCATGGGCCTACTACTCCTCCGCCTCCGACGACCTCCACACAAAGAGCCACAATAATACCGCCTACCGCCAGATACTTCTCCGCCCGCGCATCTTCCGCGACGTCCAACACGTCGACACATCAACGACGCTCTGCGGCTCCCCCAGTCGCCTGCCTGTCTTTGTGGCGCCCGCGGCAATGGCTCGCCTAGCGCACCCGACAGGCGAGGCAGGCATTGCCAGTGCCTGCGGCGCCCAGGGAGTCATACAATGCGTATCCAACAACGCCTCGCTGCGGCCCGAGCAGATTTCAGAGGCCCGGGGGGGGCCGGACCAGCCGCTGTGGTTCCAGCTGTATGTGCAGATCGAGCGCGCAAAGTCGGAGGCATTGCTGCAGAGGATAAATAAGCTGGGCTTTACGGCGATCGTGCTGACTCTCGATGCGCCGGCGCCCGGGAAGCGGGAGGCGGACGAGCGCGCAAAGTTTGATGGGGAACGGGCGGTGTCCGGGACCTCTGGCGAGGGGGGCGCAGGGGGTGCGGCGAAAGTGAAGAGTGAGGGTCTTGGAAGGGCTCTGTTCGCGGGGACATCGCCGAGCTTGACGTGGGAGGACCTGAAGTGGTTGAGGTCGCAGACGCATCTACCAATCATCCTGAAGGGGCTGCAGACGCATGAGGATGCAGCGATGGCGGCGAGTCGGGAGTGTAGGGAGCTGGGGGTCACGGGTATCATTCTGTCGAACCATGGCGGGCGCGGGATGGATACGGCGCCGCCGCCGGTTTATACCCTGTTGGAGATACGGAAGCATGTGCCGGAAGTGCTGAGGAGGTTGGAGGTGTATGTGGATGGAGGCATCCGAAGAGGTACGGATGTGGTGAAGGCGCTGTGTCTGGGCGCAAAAGCGGTAGGGATCGGAAGGCCGGCGTTGTACGGGTTGTCAGGGTATGGGCCCGAGGGGGTGGAGAGGGTGCTGACGATCTTGAGGGAGGAGATCGAGACGGCAATGAGGTTGTTGGGAGTCAATAGGATCGAGGAGCTGGGGATGCAGCATGTAAGTCTTCCAGGGACCGTGACGTCGTCGGGGATCATGGCTAATTGGTGGGTGTGAACAGGTTAATGCGAGAGCATTGGAGGGGTTGATTTATATTCCCGAGCCAGAGCACCACGGCGGCTTCACCAGGGCAAAGCTGTAGGGGAGTAAAAAGGGGAAGGGACTCGTTTAATTGGCGCAGGACACCGTTTTCTGGGATAAGAAGGGATTGTTAGATAGATCTTTGATGTTTTAAATAGCAATAGTGGTTAGTTATTTACACAACATGACAGATGCAAGTATCATGATGGGAATCAGCAAAGCCAAAGGTAGAGTATCTGAATAACATGGTTAGACAGTAACTAGAGAGAGTGATGTGACGTGATACCGGATAAGCCGGTAGGCCAGTAAAGTAAATATAATGATAACTAACCACGCTTGGGATGGACTTGTTGTTGAGGGTTAGGGGTCACCAACAACCACATCATTGCTCAGACCCTGATCTAAGGCACATTCATATAGGCATATATCTACCGTTTTGCAAGCGAGAAGTCGCAATTATCTATTTTCTTCCGAGAAAGACTGATCTCCATCATAAGCTTTCGGGCTGCCACAGGACTTTTTTGAGAAAAAAAAAAAAATCAAGAAACACCTGTTAGGGTGTTAGGTCCGGTATGCAGCCTGTCGTCGTCTCGGCTCCGCAGTATGCAGTGGAAAGGAAAGGGATCGAAAAACAGGGAAGGATGGGGGAGAGTGGCTTATGCACGACGAGTGTGTGGGGATGAGTAGATGTTCCCATACTTCTTAAGTCTTCTTGCCGCGTCATAGGACCTCTTTGGCCAAGAAAGCAAAAAAACAAAAAGAATTTCTGGAAAGAACGCCTTTCCCTGTTGTCCCCCTCGAATCGATCAGCAGGATGTGACGTCGTCGTTTCCTGGACATGGATCATGGAGAGAGAGAGGGATTCTATTGGTTGGGTTCATGAAGACATCCAGAGATCATAAGCAGTTGCTTGTTAATGGGTGGTGGTGGTGGGCAAGGCTGCAGTCAAAATAATGTAAGTTCTACCAGCAGACCTCATCATTCATCACATTCACCAACCATCACTCAGCCTCGCTCGATCCCACACACACACACACACACACCGGGTATGAGTCTGCTCTGCCCGGTTCACAAGGCAGACGTCATCTGCCCAGGTCGATGGGGATATAGGTAGCCCTTTCTGCCCTTTTATTCCATTATCCTCAAAGTTCACTCGAGATCACCATCACCACCACCCAATATTGTTCAACTTCTCAGTAATAGTAGCAATAGTAATAATAACAAACTCTTATCTAGCCTTCTCGACCATCCGGAACATCAGCAAACATGCCTGTTATTCTTGAAGATGATATGCTCATCCCGCCCTCAATGAGGCGCAAAAGATACTTCAACACGGGCACAGAAACAGTGATTTCAGCAGGCTCCGCGGCTGGTTCGACAACGACTATTGAGTTACCATCCCATCGGACTAGCCCCCCTCATGATCCAGTAATTATCCATGAAGACCACTACGTCCCCGTTTATGAAGACTCGGTCCGTGAATATATTTACACTACAGGTGGCCCTGGCCGATCATCCCACTATCGGAGGGGGGGAGGGGGAGGAGGTGCCGAGATGGATATTGGCCTATCTGTTGGGAGCCTTAGAGGGGCACATTATGTTCGGGCTAGCAGCGTTGGTGCATCATCACCACCACCCTATGACTCTTACGACTCATATGAGGATGAATACTATCTCGAGGATGGAATTAGACATGGCGGGAGGAGAGCGCGCTCACCGAGAAGACTCAATCACCACCGCCACCACCGCATCACTGATGCTAGTGCCGGGTTAGTTGGGGCACATGAGGTTGTGGGAACACACAGGAATCACAGGTCTCACTCCCAATACCGCTCGTCCTCACATCACCGATCGCCTTCTCGCGGCACTGAGCACTCGCACCGTGCAAGGCATCTCGCCGAGTCCGGTTTGGCCGCAGCGGGACTGAATCATGTTGTAAACAACCACAGACAGCGTTCCCACTCTCGCGGCCGCCGGGGTTCCGAGAGCGTCATCTACACGACTGAAGAGCACCACCCGGGCTGGCACGACGACAGCCATCGGGACCACCACCGCCGCGCACTGCACCTTGCGGAAGCTGGTCTCGGGGTTGCAGCTGCCGGCGCAGCAAAGGAGATCTATGACCACCGCAAGCACGCCAACCATCGCCGCTCTTCCTCACTATCGTCAACCGATGCTCAGACCGGGCACCAATCCCACTATGGCCGCAATGTGGCTGCTGCCGCCCTTGGGGCCACAGCTGCTGGATTAGCACACAACAGGATGCGCCACCACAACGAACGGCGCTCATCCTCGGTTTCATCCTACTCTTCGGATGACGAGCGCCACTCAAAGCACCGTGGCCGAAAGGTTGCCGGTGTAGCACTCGGCGCTGCAGCCGCTGGAATGGCAGGAAAGGCCCTCCACGATCATTACCGCCGGGGCTCTCGCTCCCGTTCAAGCTCCTCCTACTCGTCCTCCTCGGATGAGGACCACCACCGCCGCCGCAGACGCTCCAAGAAGATCCCCGCGGCAGCATTGGGAACCGCAGCGGCGATAGCAGCCAAGAGGCACCACGACCACAGGAAAGAAAGCCGCTCACGTTCCAGATCGAGGTCGAGCGAGCGCCACCGCCACGGGCACGTCCAGAAGGCTGGCTACATGATGGCCGGCGGCCTCGCCGAAAAGCACCACCGCAAGAAGGAGCACGAGCGCAGGGCCTCAAGCGTTGACGGACACCACCGTCACCGCCGGTCTTCGGAGAGCGGTGGGAGCCACAGTGGGGGGCATCGTCCCAGACGGGGGAGCATGGCAGGGCTAGGCGGGATCGTAAGCAACGTCATGGGCGGCGCGAGGGGGAATGAGCAGCAGCAGCACGCTCCGCCTCCGCATAGAGGTATCGGGGAGAAGGTGGCGTACAAGCTTGGTGAAGTTGTTGCCGAAGAAATTGCCGGAAGGAGAGCAGGGAGGAGATGAGATATGAGGTATCATGTGTCATGAACTTATGACTTTGTTGTTTTTTATTATTGCTGGAAAAAGATAAATTCTTGCACTTTGTTTCGTTGAAATTGTCTTTATCATGAGTTTCGCTGTAGTTAATCTTTCTGCCCTTTCCCTTGGGGTTTTTTCTTTTTTTCTTCTCATAAAGTGGGGTGGTGTTTAGCATGGGAAGCCATTTTTTCTTTTTTTTTAACCTGTAACAATAGCAATTCTGTGCGTGGAATTTTTATTTAGGATATTGAATTCTCTTTTTTTTTTATCATCATGACGATTCCTTCTCGGTTTTCGGTGTTGTGTTGTGCTGTTTGAATGAGTGATTATATATTGTTTTTTTTACATACATTATTACTATACTAGCTTCTGCGGGATTGATTGCAGCGGGGCAATATTTCACGACCTTTTCCAGCTGGACGCCTATAAAGTAAAGTACATACATACTCGTATTTATCCTAAGCTAGGCGTGCAGTAACGGAGCTCCGGGTGTAGAACAGAACGACACATATCTAATCTCGGTCCTGGGGTGTTGGATAGCCTGGTTTGGGCTCGGAACTTTGGGTGAATGTTTGTTTCGCTGTTTGCATGTTAGATTAAAAAGGGAGTTGGGTATCGTAATTATTATATAAGGGTATGTTATAGTACGTACGGCATGGATAGAAGTCCTGAAAACCGGGGCCTGCACGTACTTGTTTGCCATCATAAATTTCGGGTCGCATGCATACATGCACGAGATATCAATCAATCAGTACATGCTGATGGACTACATGTACTCCGTTACAGCGAGCTCCCTCACATACAGATATTCCTTGGCCGCAGGTTTTGGCGGCCAGTTCCCTACCGGGGGTATGGTAAATTTATCATGTCACCATGTATAATATCTCTACCCACTCAGAAGTCCCCGAGTGCCGGGTCAATGGACGGTCTCTTCTGGGCTGTTCTAGCATTATCTGGTAAAATGCTGACCCCCCCTCCCTAGAAGAAGAAAATTTTGTGTGCCTGGACTAGTAGGTCCCGTTATCTCGGCCCTTATCAGATAATAGATCTTCCATACAAGTTTAATTCCTCTGCTATATTATAGGGGGATCAGCATTGACGATAGATGGGTGCGTATATATACCCTACAGATTGATATAGTTGGTAATATTTCTCACTAGGTACTTAATGTATGTAGCACATGTAGTAACTTTACAGCCCTCGGACATATGGCACTGGTGGCGAACATTTCGGTTTGTGATTCTTGTACATAGCGATATTGTAGCGGTATTGCCGGCACTATAGGGTTACTGAGCGGCCGTGGCACAGGATATATTCAGCGTACAATCCAGGGACGTCCCTTGGTGGTATGTATCCATGAATGGAGTACGTAGCTACGTAGAGCATACCGACATGTACGTATACTGTACGAATGGCGGTTGTGTTTAGTTTGGCCGGTCCGTACCTTCACCCCTTTTGAGAGAACCAACAACACCCTAATTACAATAAAGTAGAGGGACGAATATATGACCCGACTCACTCGCGATAGCTCGCCTCGAGTCCTCTGGATCTGGTCGGCGTCCGAGCCAGCACCTTCTCGCAAGGTTGTTTATTAACACTTTGATTTTCGAAAAGGCTCCTGTCCATCTAACGGATCCTTTCTGTCCAGCTCCGACGCGGTCAATAATTGACAGCATGCGTGTATGCCTGCCGATCCCTTAGGGTTAGAAGGAAAAAAACTTCCGCCAGCCGGCCTCGAGTGAGAGTTCATGAAACAGCCCCCCCCCCCCCGCAAACATTGCCGATCCTTGGCACCCGGGCGGGGGGGTCGCGCGCTGCCCCTAGATTCTCAGCTAGGTGAGTACATATGAGCACTATATGTATATATGCGTACACGTGTCCGGTCGCGGGCTAGCTAGCCCTGGAACAGGCCTTTTGGGGAAAAAAAAATCGTTCGTCCCATAGCCTAGCTAGGGGAGCTCCTAGAATAAAAGCTTTACTTGGCAATAATCTCCATAAATTATTGTGCTTTTCAAAAGCCCCCGAATGCCGATCGGAATTATTTTTTTAATATTAACGAAGGGATTTAGAATACGCATACCCATGAGGTTTTGCGTAGATATTTACAGGCCAGCCCTGGATGGGAAATGTAGAACTCTGGTTATGGTATCTTGGCATGACCAGCCTTTTCGTTTCAGGAGCTGAGTTCTACTAACCCCCCCCCCCCCCCTTCGTGAGAAGGAATTTGGTGCCTAAAATTTGCGGGGTGCTGGTGTTCCACTAGCCAGACGTTAGATTTATGGTTATGGATCGATATCGTGCACCACATGATCTGACAAGACAGCTGCTAATTCTGCTGCCAGAGCTTTCGGGCCGTTAAAGTTCTACTTGCAAAAAGCAAAGTTCGTGTTTCGGTTCTCGGTCTATTGTATGTTGCGATCTGTGAACCAATCAGCATTGTGTAAGTCAACGTTCCGGTTTACACAAAACATTTTACTAGCTTTGTATCTCCTACATATAACGAGGAGTGGGGAAATATGCCTCATTGTATGTAGGTACATCCCTAAAAACAAAAGGGACCCAATGGTTTCTCCGGGCCGCTGGTATCTGGTCCGGAGACGATTGCCTCTGTCTCTATTTTCATTAAGAAGCTTTTCGCGAGGGCTCAAGGAACTTTTCGCGAGGACATTGATATGATGATTGAACCCCTTGCCAAGCTTAAATATAGGGTTTTATCTTTACTATGTACGTTGTCAAACTTGACAGGCATATGGGTGGATACAGTATCTATATCGATCATGTTGAACCCTGAAGAAAGTATAGATGCGCCTAATCTACATCGTGTACTCTATGGTAACCTGATACATGGATCAAGGCTTTTCCAGTAAATACGAAGACACATTCACTAAATCTGAACTTTTATAGGTATATCCTTACTTACCTACACATACTTTGTCGTTAACGTTCTCGTGTGATATTCCGTTACATATAAGGTTTATAACTGGTGTGTTGATGGAACTTTCACTCTATTTGAGTGTAATTAATTGGCTTGGCAACGGAGGTCCTCCGTTGCTGACGTTACCCAATTCTCGGATGATCTGCGTGTTTTGGACCTTACGGGTCCTTTCCACCCGAGAACTGGAGATGGGGAAGTTTTTTTGGGGACGATTTAGAGCTTGTTCTCCCGAGAATTACCCACCAAGCGGCTTACCACTCCTTGTATTCCGGGGGTTAGCGTTCTCCAGTACAGTATCACTCTTGGCGCCAAGATTAATATGTAGAGGGATGATTAATGAAATTGTCGTCCCCTCAGCCAATCACAAAAGCCCCAGAAGGAAATCAACCACCCTGAAATTCCGAAGCTACCGCCTGGTGGGCCGAAACATGCTCAGAATCTGGTGCCCCGCATATTGTACAAACCTGGCGCTTGCATTGCTAGATAGGGCAATGCTATAGTTGAAATTTCAACAAGAAACTCCCACAAACAGTAAGTTTTGACCAAAGTTTGCCAAGGCTGCAAAGCAACAGATTCTGAGCACCAGGCGATACAGGGTCAAATTATTTGGACGATACCCCGAAAGTAGTACCTGCGTTTGTTGGAGGCTTGATTCGGTACAGGCCACTGTAGACCCCGGGGGAGCGGGGATAGTTTACCGGTAGCAGGCTGTTTCAAGATTTTTGTTTTCAAGAGAGTAGGCAAGGCTATTATTGCCTGAAGAGGAATCGAAACCTGATACTACAGGGCCGTGAGCTTAATCTATCGACATTTGTTGCATCAGCTCATATCTGCTCTCAGAGAGACTACATGTCTTGTGGAGTAACAGAGAAGTAGTTAGCTCAACGCCGGACTTCTGAATGAAGCTCGAACCGTGCACTCTGGCCACCCCCATTCCTCGTAATTAAGGTCAAGGATAGATTAGATTGAAACCCGTTTTCAGTGTCGTAGGAGTACTCTGGCCAAGTTCCCCGAGGGATTCTGAAAACAGATATAAGGACGCATTATTTCCACCTCGATTCAATTCTTCATCCTCTCCAGTTCACTATCAACATCAGCATCACATTCATTAGCTCCAAATTCAAAAAAGAAAAAAAAGGCTTTACGCTCCTCTTTTATACAAAGACACTCACAATGCAACTTCTCACCTTTACTGCCCTCGCCGCGGGCACAATCATTCCCCTCGTCTCTGGTGCCGCCACTACCACCTTCCCTACCGCTGCCGGTGCGACCACCCTCTCTGCGCCTATGAGCGTCACCGGTACCTACGATGGTGGCATGAAGCGTTTTGGACGTGGTCTCTCCCCCTGCTCTGAGGCTGACGGTGGTTCAATTGGTGCGGTCTTCATTCTTGAGAGCGGCGCGACATTGAAGAACGCCATCATTGGAGCAGACCAGTTCGAGGGTGTGCACTGCAACGGTCCTTGCACCATTCAGGTATGGCTTTCTAAATATCCTGTATTTTGGCAAGATTTTATACTGACTGAGACCGCGGAAATAGAACGTTTGGTGGGAAGATGTCTGCGAGGATGCTTTGACTATCTTGCAATCATCTGGTACCTCCTACGTTACCGGTGGTGGTGCCAGGGGTGCTTCTGACAAGGTCATCCAAATGAACGGGAAGGGTACCATCGTGGTCAAGGACTTCTTCGTCTCCGACTTCGGAAAGCTCTGGAGAAGCTGTGGAAACTGCAGTGGCAATGGAGGCCCGCGCAAACTTATCGCTGACGGTGTCGTTGCTACTGGTGGTACTGTCATTGGTGGCGCCAACTCTAACTATGGAGGTTAGTTTTGACCCACACAGGAGTAATCTAGCTAGGGTGGACGTCTTTACTGATTCGTGAATTCTACCTTCTTTAGATACTATTACTATCAGCAACACCTGTGGTGCCGCACCAGCGAAGATGTGCCAGGTCTATGAAGGGTGCGACAAATCCCAGGGGTCTTGCGAGAGTGAGAAACTTAGCACTGGATTCGACGGAGTGACTTGCATCGACGGTGGCGGGAACAAGGAGACTTGCTAGAGGATTTTTGATTCTGTCTCTTCGTTTGAAGATGATAACTCAGGGGTTGGGTATGTCAGTTGATTTGTGATATTAATTTTCTTTGTGTTATTATTGTTTGTTGTAAGGACAACAATTAGTTTTATAAAAAAATCGAATCTATAACCCTAAAAGTTATCGACATTGTTATCGTCCGAGTGATATATCATGACAAAGCATACCTACATGTAACCTCCTGCGACCGTAAGGGTTCATATGATCATACATAGATCTTGGGCGTGTAATAGATGCTGCGCTGATGAACTGATCTTGGTAATCTAGATTGAGATAGGATTGTGTAGAGCATATCCATAATTACGTGTATCCCTGAGCTGGCATCCACACGGTACAATACTTAGCTAGCCTGATATATATCCTGTGTTTGCGAAGATCTCGGGATGCATATGAATACATAGAAACGTGGAAGGAATTAAGCTTTTCACATTCTGAATAATTCCCTGGGCCTGACTTTTTTTTTTTTTTTTCCCCGCTGTGATCGCCTTGGCGGGTATTATAAGTACGTCGTTAACGCGCAGCTAGGTCCGGATCCCAGCTTGTAATTTACCCGAAGCTAAATGATGGCCAAGTGTAGGCACACGCGCAGTTCAAAGGGTGTGGTAGATTAAACCCTGATCCATCTTTATCGGTGGGAGATCCGCTAGTGCAGACCCTACATACATGTATGTAAAATTACCAGTCGTGGCGTGCACGTGCACTGATCCATTTGAGGGGTACTAAAAACGACGCAGTGTCAAGTCAAAAATATGGACCTTCAACTATGTAAGTGGTGAATGGTCAGATATATATACATGTAAGAATGTAAGAGTAGCTAACCTCACTCTGGATCCACCATTTCCAAATCCATGCTCAACTGTTCATATGGGGGCTTTATAGGTACATGTACTTACCAATCTGTGGTCTTGCACCTGGGAAGGTATCGAGGATAACCGACGTCCTGGGCTCAAATAGGCTGCTAAACCAGCAAAGACTAAGATAGATCATACATGTATAAATCTCACAAGAAAATCTCTGGTGATTCTCGTGGGAGGAAATAACAGGTTTAGGTAGGTGTAAATGCAACTTTGGTTTGACCTTGGATGCTGTGCAAGGAGCTTCGTGAGGACCTATTTTACTTTGTACAGCTTCGAAATATTCTTTCCCTTAATTTCTCACCACTTTTACGGAACGGCAGCCATGTGGCTACTATAGTAGCTCTCGTGAAGGGTGCTGTCCAAGATTTCTAAAGGTTCCGGCCGGGGCTGATGCGGGGCTAAAAATCTAGGATTTGTGATAAGAAAATTTTCGTACCCTAAATTCGGTCATAGTTGGTCAGTTTAGTCTTGTGGACCTTTAATGATTATGTGTATATGGTTATATAGTCGCGCCTATATATCCCTATTTTGGTGAGATTAGGGTTTTGGTATTTTTTATTAGTTCAACCAAAAAACATACCGATCAAGTCTGGGAACGGGGAGTGGTAAATGCATGTATGTCAAAAGTAATATTACCAGCGGTAGTATAAGCACTGAATTTCAGTCCTTGTGCCAGTATAAATGCTGAATTTCAGTCTTTGTTCTGCGCTATAAGCTACATAAAAAAATGTTCAATCATTAATGCCATGGCGCCAGCACTTATGAAAGTTTCCCACCAGTGGTGAAGTAATTATAACTGCCACTAGGGGTGAAATTCCCCACTAGTGGACAATGTTCATATATACTGTGATTTATCACAAAAATTGGCACTATAAGACATCAGTTCTGGTACTATTTTTACCACTAGTACTGGTAGTAATATAGTTGGAATTTGCTACCGTTGGTAAAATTACTTTTATATTTCGACACATTTACCGCTCCATACCCTTATGGTGAAGATAGTGGGGGCCTGGGGGCAATTCGATATTTTCAATTCGAGAGCTCCACTGGGATTAAATACTTATAATTGTGTAAATGGCATGTAGAATCTAATTTCGGCCAATCAGCTGTAGGATCCTTTTCAAAGCGATGTCTTTTCTAAATATATTATATATATATAGAATATATAGTCAGGTATCGCTGTCATCACGAAAGGTTTCAATTAGATGGGTAGCTGCCCCAGATTTCTGTGGTCTGGCGGGCTACAGCTGTCACTAGGCAGAGAATCGGGAGTGTTAAGGGAGACGGCATACATATATTGGCAAACCTCAATCACTATATAATAACCCTCTGACCAAGATCAATATTACTACAACCTCACGCGAGCAAGGGGGGCCCATGCCAGCATGCCGCGCAGCGGCAGGTGGCCCCGACTGCGTGTGAAGGTGTTTATCCCACATCATTGCATTGAACAGGGCTGTGAGTTTTCTGGATCCTTCAGTGTCGGCGGCTTCTCGAACTGACGATTACATATGCGGCTGGAGGCCGCTCCTTACTAGTAGCTTATAAGCTGGTCGGATTTCCTGGCGTCTCCATTATATATATATATATATATATATATATATATGCAGTTATGCATTTCTCTCCAGCTCCCTCGTATAGTGGCGGGCAATATATATACTCAGTGATACATGCTAGGACTTATCCATTCTCCCCCCCGAATATTTCCGGGTTGGGGCTAGGGAAAAAAGCTTGTGTCTACGTAAAAGAGGCCAGGTGTAGGGCTGCTGGTCCCCGCATGAACGCAAGTATAGATGCAAGGAGTACATGTATATAACGGGACTCACATCGAGCGGATCGATCAGATACACCACCAACAACCGTGCAACCACATTTTCAAATTTGAGCTCAAAGGGCTCTTGGCGGGCTATTCTGGACGCCAAAAACTAAATACATATTTGCATGGACTAAAAAGTCAGTTGCTAAAAACACTCTACTAAGGAAACTAAAAATCATCGATAGATCCATAGACCTCTTATCTGCAAAGTTTCCTAGGCAACATACATGTATGTATACATATTATGCTCTTAGTAATGGGGCAGGGTTTAAATTTATATGTGGAGTTACGATGTGCATGCATATATGATGTATATATCGACCATCGGGGTTCTAATTTGTTTATATCTTAATATCTACGTGTTATACATACTTAATATGCGTCAATCTCGGAATGACGAGACTGTCTGGAAATACCATGAGGAACGGTTGCGGGGTTTATAGTACTGGCGGGTGAATTAAATGGCATTGTAGGAAAAATATTAATGTACCAACTGTATTGCATTCTTACCGCATGATAAGCGCATCGATGGGAATCCCCCAAGGCTAGAGGGCCGAAGGGATCCGTATATAAGTAGGGCGCGCTTACGCACAGAATAATCTTCCGAAGTCGGGGGGCGATGGGCCGGGGTGTGCCTTTTCAACCTGATAGGAGGTTAATGTAATGAAGTTAAAAAAAAAAAGAAGGGCTAGCGCTCTATCTGGGCTTGTGTGTACATATATCGAGAGGTGCTCTCTCTCTGTAGGAGCGGGACCTGTCGCTTGCCTTATATACATTATAGTCAGCTTATGAGATAGTAATAATCGGTATTCTTGGACATACACAGTACTATTGTAACTTTATTTGAGCTATTTCACTACGCCTAGTCTCATTTGTCCACCGCGTCAACAACCTTTTTCGCAAGGGGTCTTTAGAGCCCTAGGGTGACAGGCGTCTGCCCGTATCAATAGACCATTAACTTTCCATAGATTATCTCCGGCGGACTTATAGCCATAGATAAACATAGGGGTTAGGGTCTACCGAAATGATCAGCTAGCAGCTACCACTCACACCTAAAATTAGTAATTAACCCTCGCTCATTATTTTAGCTAGAGGTATACATATCTGGGGATGAGGATAAAGTTCATTGTGCGGTGTTGCTAAGTTACAGGAAGGCATAAGGTCTGGATTTAAAGAAAAATGAGTGGTAAGACATCATAGTAGGATACGTTTCATGTAGCTCCTCCAGAAGTTGCGCCGCGCCGGGTGACTAAGCGAAATAGTATGAAATAGGAACCTACAAAGTAAAATATTATGTAGATCTACATGTAACTTTAAGCAGGTATCCGAAATGTGTGGAGGTTGCTATCCGAACCTTGTCAAGTGTGCTTCAATTCGTGCAGAGGATCGACTAAACAGCACAGATGCCACGCGAGGAAAGTCAAATGAAAGCTGAGGCTGAGCGTCATCGTCACCACTGTTACCATACAATCAATACATCCATCATCCCCATGAACTCATTCGTGGGCAACTACTAGTCCCATTCGCATACTCCCCCCACCACTCTACGCCTCAGATCTTGCTTCCGGTACATAGTACAATGTCTGGGCGTGTCGGGGAAATTAGAAAATCACTGGTCGAAGTTGTTTCTGAAGAAGTCAAGCGCAGAGTCGCAACTGATTCTTTCCCTAGTCTCAGCAGTGAATTTCAAGTAAGCCTCGAAGTCATGAACGACAAGGTTTCTAGGACAGAACTCACTGTGCCCCTACTCCGAGATGGGGAGCCAGGCGGCGTGTCAATGAACGGCTACAGAAATACGGAGGTCGTTGCACCCCCAGTAAAGCAAGTCTTTTCAGGCGCATTAGGTTCCTCTGAAGCACAAACCGAAGCCCTTCCAGCTGGCACCGCCGAACGGGAAGTGGTTTCGGTGGTGGGGACACAAAATTACACGAACAAGGCATCGAAGTTTATCAATGATATGCCACCAGAAATCTCCGACAATATCATGCTGAAGGTGCATCTATATAATCTACAGCGCTTAATAGTGTATTCAGGGCTAACTTTTAGGTGCCCATAGATCTGTCGTCCGAGAGACCTAGCCTCCCTTTGTCTTACATCCAGGAAGCTAAATGCTTTGGCAGCACCAATACTATATAAAGACATAAGGCTAGGGATAACACAAGGGACAATGTTCAATCCACGATTGCTACACTGCCTTATAATCCCCGAACAACGTAACCTAGTCCATTGCAGAGTGATCGGCGTCTACAACGAATTCAAGCGGGGTATCGTCGAAGACACTGGTCAGGCTAGCTCCGCTACCGAGCACATGTATGGAATGTGTTTGCTTCTCCGAGATGTATTAAGGAAAATACCAAGGGATCATCTTCAAAGCTTCACGTAAGTCAATCTCGTTTTGCGTTATTAATGCCATTCATTAAATTACGTTTTGAAAAATAGGTGGTATCCCGATGCATCCCCACACTCTATGATCTTGGAACATCTGCGAAGATTTCAGACGAGGATTGAAGAGCTTGTGGTTTTCACGCCTCTCTTCAATCCAGATTATCGAATACTTTCAAATATTGGTGGCTGTACCTCGTTGTCCACTCTCATAGTTGGAAACATCCGAACAACTTCTCATTTAATCCAACTCAATAAACTACTCGAGAAATGTTCCAAGATCAAGTCATTGAGTTTAAGAATAGAACCCTCAATGTCACTTCAGGATCGTCAGAAACTCCTCATTCCAGATAACCTGATGCGACCAGACACAAAACATAAACCGTCAGTCGTAGAACTGCGTAATTTCTCGATTGCCCAGATACCTCAAACACTGAAATCATATATCAGTTTGGACAACTTGAGGATACTTATGTTGGTATCGTGTGAAAACGATAAGGAGCTTCTTGCAGCAATAATGGCTTCAGGAAAGAAGGCTAAGCTTGTCAGGTTTGACTTGGTCACACTCACTCCGGAGGGCATTCCCGAGTTTTTGTCAAGCCTCCAAAGCACACTGAAATGCCTTCATTTGTACTTCAAGGAGATGGATGCCGGCTTTAGCAATGATCTAATCGACTCTATAGTATCCCATAAAGACTCTTTGGAAATCTTGACAATCGATGGCCGGTTTCAAACCACTAATACAGCTGTTGCGCCAAGTAGAGATCATTTGCTGTCTCTGAAAAAGCTCTACCGCTTGAGGGAGTTTGCCTTTTCCCCAGAACATTATAGCTCCGATAGAGAGGTGATATACCTGAACCCCCATTCTTTGGCTGGGCTAAATTGTACAATAAACCCCAGATCCGAGCACTGCATGCACTATTACCTTGCTCTCTCCGTTCTCTCAACTGTCGCATTAAATTCAATAGTCAAATGGATCTTCCACATTGGGCTAACGGTTATGCGCTGTACTTCATAAACGCCTGTTTAAAGTCATATTCCCGGCCTCTGAACACAGATGAATGGGGTGCTTCGTTTGGCATTAGCGGGTTCGATGATTATCCGGAGATTCATACTAAAGGGTTTAGTCCTAAGCAACTAGAAATATTTGTACTTGGCTATGTCTCGGAAATAGGAATGATCTACGAGGTTCAAATCGTTAAGGACCGGCATGGTACAGAAAGACCACTTGTAACTGAGATTACACAGGATGAAGTTAGTTATATCTGTGATCAATACCCCCAGTTCCTCAATCTTGTATATTGAGAGGGTGGGAATATAATATGATAATTAGATTGCTTTTTAAATACATTATATTGGGGGTGTGATGTGGCTGCTTTCCTTATTTTCTTTAATCCCATTTCTTTTTTATAGGATAGAGTTCTGTAGATATCTATCCCTGCGTGTACTTGAGCGTTCATTGGGCGGGGAGCCACTACTGTAGGGGTCCCAGGCGCGACCATATAGTAATTAAGAATTACATGTAGCTTGTGAGGTTGAGATCTTCAATGATCACTGGGGAAATGCAGGGTTAACGGCGAAAAAACTGCTCGTATGATTTTGTTGATCAATAACATTAGTCCCTGAACCTGATTGCTCAATCGCCTTCATAAACTATGGGATATGTATAACTATTCGGTCAATTATTTGCGCTTTCTTCGGGGCGGGGTATATGGTATTAAATTAGCACCGGAGATCTGAACACTGTTCCTGGCGCGGTGGTACATCTGTCTAACTCCTTGCGACAAGCTTTGCCTTCTGACTTTCCCTCTCGAATAGGATATTCGCTAAGACTGCATAGAAGATCACAGCGGGATATACTACAAGCAATATCACCGGTATCGATTTCGGCCCCGTG
Organism: Morchella sp. 2018-W16; assembly: GCA_024713755.1. Taxonomy (NCBI): domain Eukaryota; kingdom Fungi; phylum Ascomycota; class Pezizomycetes; order Pezizales; family Morchellaceae; genus Morchella; species Morchella sp. 2018-W16. The sequence goes on along the minus strand of JAMGYY010000001.1, from coordinate 3,269,534 downwards.
GTCCAACTATGGAGGACTTTTATTGGCAAAACCTTTCAGAAGCTGTAGATTAAGGCTCCACTCATACCTTTTTCCCTCCCTTCCGAAGGTTTAGGAAAGTTCTTCATGCAACATATACTACATTTAGTTTCAGCTCCTGGACTCCACAAACTCCGTCCAGGGGATCTCTCTAAAGGTACGCACGTTTGACAACAGTCAAACATATGACCTATAGCCATATACGTATTGGATATCTTGATACTTTACTTAGTAAGTAGATAGTTGTTACTTGTTTAACATATAGCGGGGGTTCCTGGAGGGGGGAGGCTCTCTGAGGTGTTGAACACTAAAGTCCGAATAATTCCTGAGCCAGAATCCTGCTGGGAATACTTACACGTTACATGTAGATACTTGCATACATACATGTATATGATTAATATCGACTTGAAAGGATACATGTAATTTAACGTCAACTGTAAGGCTTGCGGCCTAGGGCATAGCCCTCCATAAATCGAGTAGGATTATATAATCATCTATAGAATACATACGATAAACCTGCATATTATCCTTAAATATACATGTAGCTATAGCTATGTACTTACATGTAGCTTTTGATACCAAAAAACAAACTGTTGTTCTCATGAAAGATCTGTATGAATAATACCCTCAGTGATTACCTTTGATTTGCAATACCCCTCGCTTTCACACACCATGACGGGTCATGCAACTATGTATCCTGCCAGAGGCGGCTGGTTCGTCAATGGCATATACCCATGAGGAGATCTATAGACAACGGAGTTTCGGGGGGGGCATGCATCAATCCGAAGACTAACATGGACAGATCGCACGCAGTTCTAGGGTCTATTCTGATATGCACTGAAGTTCTCACCGACCTGAGCATATTAAAAGCTTGTTTTTATTGGCATTTATGGACCCTACTGGCTCCTGTGTACGTGTACGTCATATATGATATGGGTACATGTAGAGGTTTGACACCGCTCATAAAGTCGGCGTTTTTGGAATGGACTGGGTTTGCATACAGCAATCAGATAGCTAGCTGCATGAGGGCCCGGATTTTGGATGTATGCAAATACCGTCCGTTCCAGAGACACCTAATATAACGTTTACCAATCAGAAGCCACAGAACTCGATCCTTGAAGTAGCTGATACGTATATGGGGCTATCTTTTGAATCTTTCGAGGAGCGCGACTCAAGGCAGACTTTCACTACATTGCATAGTTTTCATTGTCAGCACATGAGGTGTCAATTAGATCTTACAACTGAGTTTTTTTTTTTCCTTTGGAGGAACGAGTGAAACACTCGGTCAATCTTCCTAGATCCGCTTGCATCCGACTTCCCTGATAGATCTTGCAGCAGCGCAACCCGCTTTTTAAAAAAGGCTTTCTGAAGATCCAGTCTGCAACACTTGGAATTAATACCAAGATATACCAAGACGGAAATTTCTTGGGACCAATATATTCTATATTATAATATATATATATACTCGAGAGCCCCAATCCTTCGATATCGCAACACCATTCGGATCAGTTGGAACTTAGCTATCTCTCTACACCCGTCAAACGTTTCGAAAACGACTGGAGTAGGCGTCAGTACAATTAATTAGCGAGGCTTCCCCGATCCCAAGTGACGTCGTGCCAAGTTATATATCGCATCACTACATGTAGTGTAGAGCGCGCTTGAGGTACATGTATATAGAAACAAACCACATATACCTGTACCCATGCATAAGTTCGTGCATGTCAATGAGATGTTTACCAAGTCTCACCGAGACAGTATTGTGGGTAAGGAGATACGCAGAAACCGATTAAGGGTACCTAGGTACATTCTGCGGTTAATATAATTTTCCCTGATAATAAAACTTTCTTAATTTGCTGAACCGGTGGTTCATTAATCTGATTGTACTTATACACATACATACATGTATATGATGGGTACTATGCATATATGTAATAAACCCGAAAACCCAGCAGGAGGAGTCACAAATGTGTCTATGTTCACTCTTACCAATAATTTTGAAAGGGGCGCTCCGCTCAGTGGGTTGTGGCCGAGGGGCACAGGTCTACCCTTATTTCTGTATCAGCTCCGTGAGAAAGGGTCACACCTGAGGCTCTGAGTGAAGATCCAATATGCAGGGCCCTATATTTCACCAGCTAACTCCCCTTGATATTTCTACTCCATAAGATTAGTTTCTCACATGACAATATGGTATCCGGTACACGGCTCACCGCTAGTTATACTGATCTTGATCACTGGGTACAAAGTGACCATAACAGCACTGTGCGCATTGGTAGTAAATTTGTATTACAATATGTAGCCCACATGGTAGGTTTACAGGGCGGATCACCCCGCCGTTTCACTCTCAAACGTAGAACCCCCATGGCCGTAATGATCACTATTCGGATGATTGTGCCGAGAGGTACGTAGATCGCCATCGCTCCGCAATCGGCACTTGACGCATGGCATGTACCTACTCCTCAAAAGGCCTACCGCTGCATGTTAAACTAATGGCTGGCATGCGGAAAAATACATACCTATGTATCCGGCAAAACTGCGTACATAGTTTCTGGTGAGATAAAACTAGTGGCCCTTTGAGGTGCGTGGGTACGTACGCATCCCATGCAAATTTAATGCCCCTAGTTCTCTTGTGTCACAGGGCAGGCGGGAGATGCTCCGAAGGGTTCGAGCTGAAAGCTTGTCTACTACTAAAACGTTATTATACCCGGGAATCTAGGATACTTGACGTTGCGCCTTCTCCACTGTTATGGGGTGCTTTTGTGAGCTTTTTTCGAGGGGATTCTCTGGGCAGGGGCAACGCGCCATATTTAACACCGCCAAGTATCAAAATTCGGGACGACAAAACAAGATTGAAAATAGGTCAAATGGATGGAGGGGAGGGGGAGGGGGGGATTTCTAACCTTACTGGTAGACATGTATCCACAAAGTGAATCGTAAACAAGCCCCTTAAGAGGCCTCGGTCATAGAATATCACTCGCGCGCCAAGTAAAGGTACAGTATCTGATTTCCGATGTCAGTTCCTTGTTCAAGTACATTATATATTCGTCCGTGCATGTCATGTTTGCATGGATGTCATGACTGTGCTGTACAATAATCGTCACCGCGCTCTAATTATCGAAGCCACCTCCATCTTTTTACCACGTAGGTGCCCTGCAGCTGTTTGACCAGCACATTATGATCGGGAAGTTCTCCAGATTGGATAGAGCCTTATTTCCCCCGGGCAGTTATACACATTCTAACTTAAACACGGTGTGCTGACATCTGGTTGGGATTGCTGAAGGCTTGATTTTCTCCTGTGGCTATTGGGACCGGCTCCAATGCAAGAATACCGTGGTGGGTTATGTATGTATGTCCTGTTGTATTGTTATATTTATGAGGACAGCACAATTGAACACTATATGAGACCTGAGGAGAGAAAAGCCAAAGGGGGGGGAGATACAATATTCAGCAGGCCTAGGACGGGTGTCGAGCTGATGCAGAAGGACGGGTGTTCTCGCGGGGGTAAAGTATCCCGCTTAGTGGCAAGATATTCGTTGAGGTTAGCGGTCCGCGGAGCTTGAAGATCCCAGACTCCCAGTAAGCTGATACCACAGAAAGACCTATTTGAATTCAGTTGGGTTCTGAGTACAGAACAGCCTGTCTACCTTGGGGTGCTATTCTAATCGATTGTAGAAGTATATCGATAATCAACCCTTCTTGCATGCCTTGCCTCATTGATTGAGTTTAGCCTGTAGATAACACAAAGAGTAAACAAGAGCTGTTTATATCAGTATTTCTTTCACCGCGCACAGCTGATTATATCTAATCCGAATAGGAGTTTTTCCGCTACTGAGGTCGAGTTTGAAAATGCCAAGACTCGGTCGACACCACAACCAATACGCACGCGTTCACCCCATATGTCCTCTCCTCCTTTTTTAGGTCCACTGAGTGTGTACCATGCACTCACTAGAAGGCTTTATAGCCACTTAGAAGATTTTCCGGGATGCCGAGACTTTGTAGCGATCACAGGACAACAGCAGAGGGTCAGGAGCAACGGTTGCGGGTGCCGGTTTCCCTTCCGGAACAAATAAAGTGAGGTTCGAAATCCGGGCCAAACCCACCCCCATATTTTACTCTGAGCGAAGATCCCCCCGAATCAATATACTTCTAACGGCTGTGCACTGGGAGTTAATATCTAAGAGCACTTATTACCGGATCCAAGACTCTCTATTCGACCTGAATGTGTTTGTCCACCTGAGCCGAGGTCTGCGGCACACTGCGTGCGAACCACAGGCTCGAGTGAAACTGATCGTACCCGTTGTAGGAGTTGGATACATGTATTGGACCCACATCTTAGGCTCTTTTTGGCCTTGCCTTAGTAAAGTCGGAGAACTTAGAATAGCATACAGTGGTTCTGTGTGGCCTGGTACACGTAATTTTGTTGGCAGAATAGTAACTAGAATACAGCTAGGATATTAGAATTTATAATCTCTCTGTGATATATTGGGTGGCTAAGGAATTATTACGTATAAAATTGTTGTAATTGATATTCAACTGCCGGACGACTTCGTGTACTGTAGGCATAGTATATAGCTGGGAAACTGTGTAAGAGATTGTAAATTTCCCCATGCCTCTACCGAGGTGATCAACCTTTTTTTCCCTCCTTTTTTTCTTTCACTTTGTTACGATGCTCCACCGATCTCGGAAAAGTATAGAGGAATCCCTACATTAAGCTAGTTTAACCAAAGTACCAATAGCCTTTGATGTTTTGCAATGGATAAATACAGCCGATTTGATACTTTTCTGAGGCTTTGGCCAGTTAAACTGATTTCCAAAATAAGGATGTTCTGCGGAAAGAAGTTCCTAGATCCCGTCCTAGGAGCAGCTGGTATCCAGATGAATCGGGGGGCTTGAAAGGGCAACATACTCCTCTTAATTGTACCAATACTGCTAGTACTGCTATCGGATCGAGTGCGGTAGTAGATACGTACCGTACATAGCTAGCTGCCTTTAGGCCAATCAAAAATAGTAGGTGAGCGTTTAATAAATTTATCAAGAGTGGTTTCACCGATGTTCTATGTCATTTCATTTTGAAAACTGTGGGGTTTTAGTGGCCTAGCTCACACACAAAGCTCTCAGGGTCTTTATCAATCACTAGACCCTGCCTACTGCCTTTTACCGTTCAATACCCCACAGATACTGGGGGGGACGGGTATCCCACGTGGTGACCTTGGTCAATCAATGCAGTGTGCATTGTTCCTGTAAGTGTATTAGTGGATGTGAGGGTTGAAAGGCGCAAGGCCTATTCGAAAAAGGAAAAAAAAGGAAGGGAAAAAAAACATGCCTTTGGATTCCCCTCGAATAGCCCTCCCCGAGATCCGGTACGATCTCTCGATGCAGAATTTCCTTTTTCCAAGCAATTCGTTAATTGGATAGTACCAAAAAAAACGTGGTAATTGAACCTAATCACTAAGGACCTGATTTGATTCAACAAAGGTGTGAAATAAAGATTCTGTACTCAGCGCCATCCATTCTCGGTGGGTTGTAATCTCGGCGAGCTCAAACTTCTTAGCGATAGCTAGCTAGGGAGACTATGTGATGAGGCCTTTCGAACCTCCATTCTTATTCGATACCATGACGACACAGTGCTGATATGCATCAATTCCTACAGATGATTGCTGACCCAGTTTTGAAAAAATGCCGCCCAAGTACAGTAAGCGGGCGTTGAAGAATCAAATCGAGATCTTAGTGCATGATTTGAATCAATCAAAGCATCAAGGTCCAGATCACCCGCTGGAGATCAACATCCGCTGCCGCAAGCTCTAGCAAAAAGGTAACTCCCGGGGCGTAGCTCGCGGCAGTTATTGATTCCGTAAATCATATACGATGTCTCCATCAAGGCTCAATATATATCCCCATGTTTTCCATATCTTATTCAAACTTCAACTACCTGGATTCAAATCAATACACTATAAATCATATCTCTTCACCTGATATCAGATTGAACAACAAACTTCAATGTCCGAACAACCTGAGATCCAGTTCCAGCCTCGAAGGCGGGCAAGTTCCAACCGTCAACGTCCTAAAGTTCGTGACGAAGATAGAAAAAGGATCGCAGTAGCGTTTGTCTCCCTCCCCCACAAAATGGCGATTAAAAAATTGCAGAATTGACAAAAGACTATGTAGCTGTGACCACTGTAAGACACGAAAGATCCGGTGTAAGCTTATTATTTCTTGTTAGCTTGTGTTCCATATACCCTTGAGAACTAACAGTGTATGATATAGGCACTGGGGAGCAACCATGCCGACAATGTCATCTTGCAAATACCCCATGCAATTATCCACCCACCTCTGCCAAAATTGTTGTTCCAGAGCTTTTTGTAGACAAGCTTCAAGCCAAGATATATGCACTTGAGAAGGCTCTTTATGAGGCAGTGCCGGATCAAACTCTACGTGAAGATATTATCAGTCGTTTCGGCATCAATTTTCAAAGTCAAAACGGCAGTTTAGCTTCAAGCAGTGGAGAGCCGTCACCAACCTCCCCTAGGACAACAGCCTGGCCAGAGAATGGACCCTTTAGCACAAGAAACCGAGCTATTGCAGGTGAAGATCTCGAGGCGGGTGATGAATTAAACAAATTTCAAAGCTATTCCGAAGGATATTCAAGTAAGTTTGATGTTTCTAATGAAATATCAACGGTTGAAGCTGATGGCATTAACAGGCTTCATTGGAGATTCCGCTGGAGCAACTTTCATAGACAAAATCCGGGAGTTTGTTAGATCCTCGTATCCACACATACCTCGGAATATGTCGTACATACCTAGTCATAGCGTTCCTGCCGACCCTGTATTCTCGTTCACGTCGGCGGCATCTTCTTATTATACCCATGATAGCCTACCACTATCCTTACCCGTCACCGATCCTTATACCCTTCCCCATAAGGCAACTGTTTTAAGACATTTGGAACTCTTCCTCAAGCTATGTGCTTCCGGCACGTCTACTCACCCTGTAGATGGTGGCGGTATATTTCATTGGTTCAACCCATCAAAGATCTACCTGGAAATCGAAGCGTTGTACGAAGTCGCGAGCTACAGCTCTTCGCTCAATGGCACGGTCTCGCATGTAGACTATACCTCTCTTTGTGTCATAAATATGATACTCGCCCTCAGCTGCCAGGCAACGGCAACAACTGGCACAAGTTCTACAGCTGAGGATGAGTTGGCCGGTATCTCAGCACACTGGCGTCATTTTGTAGTCGGATCAGAACCAATATCTCCTCATACGCATGTAGACCAGGCATACCACAATACGCGCGAGAACTCAGCCCCTCAATATGCACATAATAGCGCAAATACACTCCCGGGAATGACATTTTTTGCTCGCGCAAAATTGCTCCTTGTCAATCCAGTAGAGGAAGCTTCTTTGCCGTCCCTCCGCATAATCACTCTAATGTCCTATTATCTTCTTTCTGCAAACAGAAGAGATGCAGCATACATGTATATTGGCCTTGCCGTAAGGATGGCTGTATCACACGGGTTGCACCGAACTTGGAGGAAAGGTGAATGGGTTTCTGGGGGGGTCGGGCGTTATAACGGTCCCGGGCCGCAATATTCATCAACATCTAGTGCGGAAGATCAGCTTCGGAAAGGGGTGCAGTATGAAGAAAAGAAACGAGAATTCTGGAACATTTACATCTTGGACAGGTGGGACCCCTTATTAGTTATCACGGAGCATCGTTCTAAACCTGCACTGGATGTATAGGATATTTAGCTGCTATATGGGTAGGCCAGTTATGCTTTCTGATGAGGATATAGATGTTGATTTGCCCTCAGACATTGTGAGTAAAATATCAAATAAAGTTTGTGGGTTGAAGTGTAACTTACTGTGATGAAGGGCGATTCATTACCCTCAGGCGCAGGGTTGTCTGCACATGTTCGTCTTAGCAAAATAATGGGTGACGTTGTCAACAGTAAGTCATTAACTATGTGCCCCAGTGCTTGTGTTAGTTTCTAACTGCTGCAGAGGTTTACCGCGTCCGAAGAACAACCAATGGTTTTGGGAGGGAAATCGGCGATGTTGTCGGTGTAATTGAGAATATCCATAATGACCTGCGATCCTGGGAAGAAAGTCTTCCACCCGAACTTAAACTTATTAACGGTGTTGCTCGGGAACGTTCCGTTCTCCTCTTGCACTTTCTATACAATCAGGTAATTGCACTCCACTCAGGAGATTGGTTTTTGTGACGCCTTATCTAATGTCGGTGAAGCTTCATATCTTAACAACCAGACCCTCCCTCTTACTAGCAGCCAAACAACGGACAGCAGCCTTTTGTGTTTCTTCCGGAAACATTCCTCAGATGCCACCACATATTGAACAGCACGTTATTATCTGTTCAAATGCCGCTCGTCGGAATATAGCCTTAGGAAGACAGCTTGAATCTTCTGGGTGGATATCTCATCACTCTTTCACGGACTATCATTACCTCTTTAATGCAGCCATAATACTCTTGCTGAGTCGTCTATTTGGTCAAGAGATGCAAGAATGTACTTGTGCTACTGGTGCCTGCAGCACGCCAAGTAATGATGAAGATGACATACATTTTGTCATCACGCTCCTCTCTAGCCTCGGTGAAAGAGGTAATGAAGCGGCGGCTGCGAGCTCAAAGACAGCCTCAGAGCTTAGTTTCATTGTGGAAAGAATGATTTCTGCGAGAGATAATACTCGCCCGGTTCCTGTCTCCCCACCAACTCCAACCCCATACCCAAACCACGACGTGTCAAATGTCGCTATCAATGGACAATTTGAGGTTCCTGGCTATTTTTCAAACCACTACAGCGTTACAGGAAACCCTCCGGATCCGGTGGTTGGTTACACAACGAAACAGTTGTACCATCAGAATCTTGAAGTCGAGGATGTTTATGCATGGCTTCAGAGTGGCCATTTCGATAGGTGATCTTTTTTTTTCCTCTTCCCCTAGTGCGGAGCTCTTTTCGTAGGCGTTTTCATTTTGGTCTGTTACATTTCTGTACCTCATCTGGGGAAACCCCATTCCCCACAGTTTCCCCATACTTGAATTTTTTGATGTCTTTCCGCTATGCCTGTAAGAAGAGCGGAGTTGAATTTTTTGAATGGCGTTAGAATCTCCCCAATATCTCATTCTACCCCATCCTTCCTTGTTTTATTTATATGCGTGTAATCGTGGGTCCTGAGAAAAATTGTTTGCTGTGGCACCAAGAATTATGGGGGCCTATGATTATTTCTTACATGGCTTTTCGAAATTGTTTATATGTATCGTTTTTCTGAGTTATCGAATTGAGTCTGAGAATCCCTGAACTTGAATTTGTTGAGCAGAACAAGGGCCTGTGTTTGTAACTGGAGATTATTGTGCTCCATAATGACCTAAAGCATAAAGAATGCCTCGTATGCGTATTTTCAAACTAATCTTTGTACAGCGAGAGGTAATAAGTGATGGAACGCCCTGAGGTACAAACACCAAATGTTGGTGGCGTTTTACCAAAACAGGCATCACTGTGTTCCATCACTTATTACCTACCGCTGTACATTGAAGTCGCATCCTTCCTTCGGGGTCTTGGGGTAGATATATACAAGTACCGTAGCACAGGCCCCCTAGAGGGAATATTAGTAGGTTTAGAGCTAAAGATACCGGACCGATTTCACCCGACAAGGCAGAGTGTTTCAATTGTACCCATGCAAACAGGAGAGGTTAATTGGTGGCGGTTGAGCTTTAGTGGTCCTGTTTTCTATGTCGAGATGAAAGCGGGAGGAACGTATGTACGTATTTCAAGCAATCAAGTTTTCTTCGGCCTAAATTCTGGCGTTTGCCTCCAGATTCATTTACCGTTTCTCCGAAATTATAATCGGCAATAAGTTAGTTTGTACAACGTTGTGGCGAACAGCGTCGACTTTTCTTTCTGCAGGTCCACTCCAAATTCATTCGGTACCGCGTAACTGCATGCGGAAGTGTATCACATAGCTTCCTGTATCGAATACAGCATCTTCCATAGGAATGAATAGTCCACGAGGTAAAAGTGAGGCTAAGCATAATGCAGGGACCGTGGCCCCATTAGCTACATGTAGTACGGATGCAAAGCTGGTCTCCCGCCCTAAAGGTCAATTGCTCTTTCTAGATTATTTCCAAAAGAAACGCTCTACATTACCTGCAGATACTTCGGAGCCCTTTCCGCCTTCTCTTCCTCCGGTTCACCTTCTTGCAGTAAGTCGTCTTATAGCCGAGTAAATATTGAGCCCGCCTGATATTCTCATTTGCTTGGCAACCGACCGTGTACTGCATGCCATTGGTCCTTCTTGGAATGGCGCTAGGGTGTGCGACCCGTTATCAAGTACGGCAGCTTTTCTCCAATAGAAGCATTCGGGTTTTGCCTAGAATATTAGGGTAGTTAGTGTTTTAAGACTCGACATAGAATAATCACACTCACCGCTCACGACGTCATGATACGTGATCACACTCTATCACTCGCTAGAGTGTCCCCTCTAAGCATAGGTTGAAGCAAAGAAACAATCTCCCAATAAAAGAACTTGGTTTGTCGAGACAGAATATATGCGTAATTATAATCCTAGATGATCGTACGATAACTACCCCCACATTAGTGGGGCGAGTACGGGGTGATTGCAAGACAAGCTTAATTAAAGAGTTAATGATTCATTTGTAGCACTACTTACTGGTCACGTCGAGGGAAAGCCCCATAAATAATTATCAGCATCATCTGCCTGATTCTAACGGGTATGTATGCCAACAAGAAAAACAAAAAGATCTCAAGGGCGAGGGGGGAGGGGGGGGGGCGAGGGGGGGATGGTAGGAGGAAGGTTCTCACCTAGCGAAGACAGATCGAATAAGAAGTAGTGGCCATTGTCACATTCAGATATCTGGGCCCATGGTATTGAGTGTATTCCGTAGTGTAAGTACATACGGCAAAAAATTTCTATCCCCCGCTGGTCATGAGAAGTGGATTAGAAATCGGTATCGGCTGATGGGGCAAGCGGTATAGTATGAGAGTGTTACTATCACCGAGACTGGAGTCGAAAGGAAAAATATGTAGGTACACTCGGCCAACGTAACTGCATGTAACAGTGTCTGTACTAGCCTACCAGCGCTTGGCCTCATTCAACAACTCCGTCTAGGTAAATGTACCCCGGGTGTTGGAAAGTGATGCACTTTTTGACTAGACAACGCCCAAATACTTTATCACAATACAACAAAGTCGTACAGAACCTCTCTACCATACCTAAGTACTAAGCATATACTTGATGAAGAGTATCTGCACACTCATATTTACTTGCCAAATTTTCAAGTTTAGGACGGTTGCCACCCAACCTTTGGTTATATCTCGTCCTAAACTTAAAAATTTGGCAAGTACCTTGAAATAGCCTGGTTTGGGAATTGATTCCCGTGTGACTATGAAACCACCGAATGTGCATCACTTTCCGACACTCTGGGTACACTTCCGAATCTACAAAGTAAAACATGGAATATCACCCGTTGCGCACAACCTCTCTCTCCACCCGCACGCCAAAAGATAAGAGCTATATACAGTTTACGAAATCCCATGCATAGGTACGGACTAATAGTGCTCAGAACCTTTTCGAAGCCAATACCCGGCCACGGTACCCGTCGAATTATATCAAACTGTCTAGGCTTTTATTTTGAGGCGCCTCGCCTTGCAGGTTGCATGGTGAGTACCCTTAAAAACAGAGTTGAATGGCAAGTTCCACAAGGCAATACTCTATAAGTACCAAAAAATTATAACCAGGGTTTTAAGGGAAGTTATATCCGGTAGCCGAAGGTTCGACTAGGTTCCCGAGTCCCCCCGTCCCTTGGCCGCAGCTAAAATATTCTTTTTTTCTATGAAAATGATTTCGGGGGTATTTAGGAGCTGTAGATATTGCTTCTGCATGGAACTTCGCTTGAAGGGGTAAATATAGGCAATTCAGTCTAATTCTCAATCTCATTTGATTTATAACTAAACAAGAAACTTTATGGAGCCTTTGTTGGTCTTTATAATTTAATTCTTCAGCGTAGTAAACCTCAGGTATCTACACAGAGATTTCAGTAAATTTAAACACGAAAAGGAACGCGGTTTAAGGGAAACTTACGGCTTCAATACCCTAACGTTGTCCTTCCCAAACTTCGCCTTAGCATCCTCAGTAGAGACACTTGGCGGCACAATCACATCTTGCCCAACACTGTTCACCAGTTAATCAATCGTTTCCCACTACAAACCCGGACAGCTCTCTAAAATTTTACTCACGTCCAATCAATGGGAGTGGTGACTCCATTCTTATCCGCAGTTTGCAAAGAGTCAACGACCCTCAAAACTTCTGCAGAGTTTCTTCCGGTGGAAGCTGGATACATCATCATCAATCTAATCTTCTTCTTGGGATCAATGACGAAGACACTTCTAATAGTGAACGCAATGCCCTTCGCATCGATGTTTTTCAAATCTTGCGAGTCAACCATATCATACAGCCATGCAACCTCTCTGCTCTCGTCAGCAATGATAGGGAAGCTCTGATTTCCAGTGAATTCGCTGCCAGTGACTTCGTCAATGTCCTTGACCCATTTGTGGTGGCTCTCGAGCCCGTTGGCTGAGAGACCAATGAGCTTTACTCCACGCTTTGTGAACTCGGGCTGGAGCTTAGCGAATGCTCCAAGCTCGGTGGTGCAGACTGGAGTGAAATCGGCAGGGTGAGAAAAGAGAATTGCCCAGTTGTCACCAATGAACCTGTGCTACATTTTTAGATTTTTGTTTCCGGAGCAGTGTAGTACTAGTTAATGGGCTTACTCGTGGAAATTAATCTTGCCATGAGTAGTCTCAGCAGTGAAGTTAGGGGCCTCAGTACCGAGACGAAGACGAGGCCGTTCACCGGTCTTTGAGCCAGCAAGATTCTGGAGGGCCCTAATGGGAGCCACGGAGCGTTGGAATTGGGGGCGGAATTGAAGAGGTGCCCGCACAGTTGGGGTGGTGAGAAGCCCAGAGGAGGGGCGCAGAAGGGAACGAAGGGGTGCAGCAAATGAGGGGCGCATTTTTGTGTTGATTGAGGTTATTTATTCGACCGTGAAGATTTGTAAATATCTAGATGATGTTGATGGCGGGGCGAGAAAAAACCCTGGGCAGGTTTTGTCATACGTACCTACTGATAGAATAGGGATTTGGACTGCTTCAATAGGAATTATGATTACTGAATAGAGTAGTGAATTGATTATTAACTCCTAAGATGATTATCCAAAGTGGATATCGTCTTTACTTAGCACATACTAGCCGATTACGCATCGCCTTATCACTTCCACTTCTTACTAGAAAAGTTATTAACAACTAAATCTCATGAAAACAACTTTTACTCTATAGTAACTCTACTACCCATTGGAAACAAAAGAAACAAATCGAAAGAATAAGCCAAACAAACTGCATTGCATGATGCATACATGTAATCTTGCAGGAACATACATAAGAATGATGACTAATCAAGCTCTATTCCCATTTAGAGTAAGTACCCTAGCCCATGTCATGTACCTAGTCCTACTCGTCCCAATCGCAACTGTACGAAGAAAATTCTTTACAATATCACCTCTAACCGGGTCAGATGTGACGAAGTAGTTCTAAGCCAGCTCCCCTCCCTACAATGCCAAAAAGACCCTAGATATGAGTGTGACGTTTTGACGAGTTTTCATTGGTGGAGTGATATCCTGTGATGTGCTTTCTTTGTACCCACACATGTACTATACATACTGTACAGTACAAAAAAGCGGGTGTATCTCCATGTAGCACCTTATCTGCCAGGATACCATGACACCCCGGTATTGCTACAGCATTGCTATGATATAATGGCCAAAATTACGATTTAATTCGCGATACCGTATTGCTATGGTATCTACATGTATTACACCCCCCTTTTTGGTACTGTACATAACATAACATGTACGTGTTAGTACTAGTAGTGTCTACCGGATAATTCGTGGGCACATGCAACTCAGATGCGGCGTCCAGCGTCCACACGTACCTACATACATGTACAGCCCCGTTCGAAAAGTCCTGGCACCCCCGGGTTAAAATTGCGAGGGTGTTTCTTCTATTTTCTAATTCTCCCATTACTGCGACTATAATAACAGCTAACAGAGAGCTACAATATCTTCATTGCAACCATACCTATCAATTTTTGAGTACGCGCAGAAGAAATAGCTACTAGTAAGTCAGAACTCATAAACAGACACAATACAGTAGGGTGCCAGGACTTTTCGAACAGGGCTGTACCTACATGCTTTGGCCCTAGCCTCTGGGATAAACATGTATTTATATACATGTCCTTACACCCCCAAAATACATGTATCATTGTAGATGTACCCACTGAGGATCATCCATGGCCACCGAGGGACGAGAAGCTCGAAGGGTCGGAAGAGGATCAAGCACCAAACCTGGGAGGAAAGGTTGGCATTTCCCCTCAGTAACCTAATTAACTACATGTACATACATTAGGAAGGCATGGTAGCAGAAACACCATAGATAGATACATGTAGATAATTCTTCATGCTTACTGTGAAATACGCTGGGTGGATATGAACAGTATATAGTAAACACATCTAGGCGTACCTACATCCCCCACCTGCAGGCCTAGCTAGTAGAACTGACAGTTTCGGCAACCTGCTCTTTAGTGCGGTAAAGTGGGTTTTGGCGCTTGGTAAATACATACGTTCTATTGTAGAGGCTAGGGAGTCATCTGATTTCCTACAAGTGATTAGCAGAAGATCACTTGGGCTTGGTAATTCATGATTTAATGTACCTACATGCATCGACACTAGCCTTGAGGCACCATTTGAGCTCAGGGTTAGGGTTTGACGTTTTGTTGTTACTATTAATTCGAATTGTGGCTGTAAAATCCACCAAACATACCGATCGAGGCCTGCCCAGACTAATTGTCCTGCCCACCGAGTTTGGTGACGAAAGAGTGGCTTTTCCGTGTGAAAAGCACTCTTAGGCTTCTTGCTAGGCACAACAAAACAAACCATGTATTCTTGTTGGGTTGAAGCCGGCCGGAAAGAATTGAGCCCTTGGTGGCTGCCAGGAGTTAACCCTTGACCATGAACGGATTCAAACCAGTATTTGTAATGTATCTACGGAATTCAGACTTTGCATATATACACATAGTTCTTGTGGCTTGCGTCATAAACTGACCATACACCTACCAGAAGTGAGCAGTCTCTCTAATACTGTGACTACGACGTTTCTATTGCCATGTCGAAAATCTCCATCATGAGCCCGCACTCAAACGAGTGATATCCCATGAACCTGACCCCCCCCCGAACCTCCACAATCCACCTAACCCAAAGCCTAGAGTAAACCACCTTTATTACCATAAAAAAAATTCAAACCAGCTAGTTAGCAAGATAATTATCACGCCTGTTTATGCACCCACAAACGCCGCCTCCCGATATTTAACGCCATAAAAACACATATAAGCAACAATGAAAAGAAAGTCCCAGCACCATCAAAGCATCCCCCAAACCACGGCCCCCACCCCCATGCAAATCACCAATCTCCACTGCACCCCCGCCGCCCCCGACGCCGCCCCCGACGCCGCCCCATCAACGCCCAAATACCATCTCCCAATGTCCGTCAGCTTGCCATTATCATCGAGCATTGCCCCGCTGGGGCCCACGTTGCTAACGTCGGCGCGGAAGGAGCCAAACCAGCTGTATCTCTCGACGTAGTCGAGGCCGTCGAGATAGCTCATGGTTGCGTTAAAGAAGTCTTCCGTTGTTTGCCTTTCAGTGGGTTAGCTGTTAGTATATATATATATTGTTACTTGGATGGAAACAGGGGGAGGGGGCAAGGGCCGGGAGACAAACAGGTCCTGGTGGGCATATCCTAGCTCCGTGATCCACAGCTTCTTATCCGGAAACGTGGCGTGGTAGTGCCCCAAGTGCGAGGCCAGCCCCTCGAAGTTACCATACCAATGGACCGGTATGAAATCAAACGTGCAGTCACCGCACGCCGCAAAGAAGCTACCATCCTCAGAATTAGTCCTGCGCCGGAGAACCCAAAAATGCAAATTAACTACTCACCTCTTCAACCAATCCATCCCCCACGGTGCACTACTCACTGCCGGCGCCCCCAGCTTCACCATCCCCTTCAGCGGCTCTATATCACTCCGCCAGATCTCTGCCGCGCGCTCCGGCGTAATGGCTGAGCCACCGACGTCGAGCGACATCTCGGGCTCGTTGAAGCCGAGGACGTAGTTGACCGCGGGGAGTTGCGCCGTCACGTCGGCGATGAAGGTGTTGGGGTGGTCGCCCCAGAGCATGGGTACGAACTCGAGGTCTGTGATGGCATTGGAGGGCTGCGATTGGTAGGTGTAGTACCAGGTGATGGAGGTGTCAGCGGGGAGGAGGGCTTGGTCGTCGCTGGGGTTTGTTGGGGAAAAGTAGATGAGGCCGCGTTTCGAGGATTGGGCGTGGAGAGGAGTCGAAAGAAGGAGAAGGAAAAGTGGTAATAGTAGTGGGATCATTGTAGAGTAATGTAAGTATTAAATTAGTTGTTAACTTGTTTGTGCGTAGTTTTATTTGAAGTATTAAGTACTATCTGTGTAGGGAAGAGTATCAAATGTTTTATTTGAAGTACCAACCAAGGTGTATTGAGGACAAATATTATTAAGTTTCTAGTGATCAGGCTGGGGGACGCAAAGCTTCTTATTTAACGAGTTTGAGTCTCATCAAGCCAGTTCTCCAGGCGCAGTACGTACCGACATACATACACATTTACCTAACTCTCTGTTTCGCCCTGTCGCCTCCCGTTTCGCCTCCCGAAGTGTCAATCAACTCTTGGTAACCGTGTAAAGCACTTCCAAGATCTTGGATCCAGCTCCTGGTTGGCTGCCATATCGCGCGTATCTGCAGATCACTGTATTTTATTGTTCCCAGGATGTTCTTGTTTCCTTCTACATGGAAAATAAAAATAAAAATAAGGTATGTACTCTAGTCGGGTAGATAGACTATTTTACTTTAGCTACACCTTGCTGATGAGCCTAAATTTGGTTTGTGTATCTAGAGCTGTAATTGGCTGGTTGCGCTGGGCTGAAACCCCCCCGACATCCAGGGCCAGGTACCGCGCGTATGAAGTTGCAGCAGCCCGCTGTTAAGGCTGGGTGGGTGAGCACACTCTGTGACAGTAGCGTGGCGGTAAAGAAGTGACATGACAGAAGAAGTATGTAAATACGCCATCTCCGTTTCACACCAAGAATTCCGGGGTAATAGTAACAGGGACCGGAAAATTAACAAGCTATAATATAGCTGTCGAGCAGAGCAGAGCAGAGCAGGGTGGTGCTGATCTTTCAATGCCTGCATTCAGTATTCCTTGTTTGCTCGCTCACTGACTGACTCACGCAGTACCTACATTTACTGCCCCCAAATGTATTTCCACCACGATGGTCGAAAACTTGGAATAGATACTTCGTCGTCCTCTACCCCCCACTTTCAATCTGGCCTGGTAATGCTATTAACAACCTATTACCTACCTACTACCTACATGTAGTCCAACACTTATAAAAGCCATACTGAAACCCTATCGTCCATCACGATCCACAAAGGCCCTCATCTCGCAATCTTTATAACCACCCAACTAGAGTACGTAGCTCAGTTAGATCAATATCCCAACCCAACCCACAATGTCCACCACCGACACCACCGACACCCCCTCTCTCGAGCCCTTCAAGCTCCTCTCCTTCGACGTCTATGGCACCCTAATCGACTGGGAAAGCGGCCTCTACGCCGCCGCCCAACCCCTGCTGGAGCACTACTCGCCCACGACCACGACCCTCTCCCGCGAGGAGTTCATCAACCTCTACAACACCCTCGAGGGCTCCCAGCAGAAGGAGACCCCCGACATGAAGTACTCGGATATCCTCTCGACCGTGTACCTCCAGCTCGCGTCGGCGCTGTCGCTCCCCGAGCCGTCGCAGGAGGAGGCGGACGCCTTTGGCGCCTCAATCAAGGACTGGAAGGCGTTCCCGGACACGGCGGATGCGCTGCGCAGACTCAAAAAGTACTTCAAGCTCGTGGTGCTGAGCAATGTCGACCGCGACTCGTTTGCGTCGTCGCTGCCGCAGCTGGGTGGGGAGGGGGTGTTTGATGCAATCTTGACAGCGCAGGATATTGGCAGCTATAAGCCGGATTTGAGGAACTTTGAGTATTTGCTCAAGGAGGTCAAGGATAAGTTTGGTGTGGAGAAGGAGCAGGTGCTGCATACGGCGCAGAGTCTGCATCATGATCATGTCCCGGCGGAGACTATGAAGATTAGGAGCGCTTGGATCAGTAGGAAGGGGGCAACAATTGGGGCACAGGATGGAGAGTTTGTAAAGGTGGGCGCATGGGAATGGAGGTTTAATACGTTGGGAGAAATGGCAGATGAGGTAGAGAAAAGGCTTGGGGGTGTTTAATATAGAGCTTTTTTTTTAAGTCTACGGACCATACAACATTGCGATTAATAAATTCCAATTCGCTAGATGCAATCTCATAAACATTCTTAATCAATTCAGAGCATCGCCTTTAAACAGCTGTTATAGAAAGGCAACTTATCTGTCCAAATCGTCAAAGCATTCAACCAAGCTCAAAGACCAATTACTAGGGAAAAAAACAGAAAAAGCACGAGTAGGTCAAAAAAGCAATAGTTATTTCAATTGATGATATCTACCGCTTATTTAATCAGATTCGAACCTTTACAAACTGGCAAGAACCTTTTCGGCAGCAGTAACGGTAATGCTCGGAGCTTCATCCTCAACATAAAGGTTCTTGACCTTTCCATCCTCAATGACGGCAGCGAAGCGCTTGGAGCGGATGCCCCCAAGCAGACCAGTAGCGTCAAAACCAAGCCCTAGAGACTTGATGAACTCGCCTATATTATATATACCAAGTTAGTTGGCTGATTACACGGCTGGGTGCGAATTGTGCTTACCGGTGCAGTCAGAGACGAAGTGAACCTTTGAGTCCTTTCCGAGCTTCTCCTTCCAGGCGTTGACGACGAACTTCGAGGTGGTTTCGTCAGCTATACAAAGCTTGAATAGATAATATGTGGGGGGAAACTCACGATGTCATTCACGGCAACAATGTAGATGTCGCTAACGCCCTTTGCAGCGAAGTCATCGTAACTGGAGAGGTATCCAGGGACCTGAGAGGAGCAGGGGGCTACAATTGGGTCAGATCAGACGGTTGATAAAAAAACGGACATAAGCTATAGAGGAGAGGGAATACGGACGGGTGAAAGCTCCAGGGACACCAACGATGATGTACTTTCCAGAGGCGGGAAAGACAACGGAGTTGCCGTCAGACTTCACCCAGAGCGACTTGGGAGGGGCGGGGACAGAACTTCCAACGGAAACCATTGTGATTGTTTAAATTAGCTGGGGGGGGTTTTTTTTTATATATTGTGATGGAATGGAAGATGCTGATTGCGGGTAGACGATGATGGACGGGAGAAGAAGAGGAGAAAGCTGTGGTAGAAATAAAGCCTAGGGCACCCCACCAACACCCCGCAACTACATGTAGCTAATGATGTCATGTAAGCGCCAGGGTAATATGGGGTGGGGTGGGGGAAGGGCACCCGCACGCGAATACAAAGTATTTGGAATTACTCCCTTTTCCCATCATAATTTTACCTATTATTGAGGCGACTCCGCGGGATGCTCTACAATTGCAAACAAGACTTGAGCGGTTCCTTACTGTAAATGAGATGTGCGCGGAGCAGAGCATGTGCACTTATTACTATTGAGGCAGAGTAAGACTTTGACAGGTCGAGCGAACCCTGGCGCGATGCCGATCATTAAATGACAAATATCACAGCGTTAACGTTAATCCCACCAAGTGCGTACTATTAATAAGCCCCCCGCTATATCAACGATATCGGCACGACACCTAATGAATAGGTACTTATACTTTAATCATCTTTCCCTTTATTACAGCACTCACCCACATTCTAATCTATGGTAATTCTCTAGACTCGTTAAAACTTATCTCCATCGGCCTCCAGACAAAACCCACGAGCACCCCCGCCTTAAGGGCATAAGCATCTTCGGCATCACACAAACCAGAAGGCTAGCCATCATATGAATCGGAGTTAATAAATATAATATCCTCCACCCATATAATAATATCTTAGACAAGGTTCCCAGTCAGCAAGGGAAAAACAGGCAAGAATAGCCTGCATTCAAATTATTTACGCAGGCTCCCACTCACCTGAGGGAAAAAAGAGAGATTTGGAATCCCCACTACATCATCCGGGGCATCCGCCCACGCCAAGGCCGGCTTCTCGAATCTGCAAGGGCCGTCCATATCTTTCTGCATATATAGCGAGCGACACTATAAAAGACATGATTACTCGCCCTGTCTAGACATCAACCAGGTACGAGGGTTCTGGATAAACAACCACATCTGATCCGAATATCTGGAATTCTTGTACCCGCATCGTCGGTTTGGGCCTGTACAATCCAGATGGATCCCCCCTAAAAGTTGGGTTGATCCCTAAGTACGACTTCCACCCCCGTTCCATTCAGGAGCCTTACGAGTGCGGTCCAGAACACCCAATAGCCTTCATCTCCACCAGCACCAATCGAACCCGCCTCACGTGGGTCCGAGTGATCACACATGACCACACCCACTGCCTGCCTGCTTACGTACCCACCCCCCCCCCCCCCCACCTGCTCCGACTGGCCAGCACCCATCGACGCCTCCACCCCGGTGAGGCGGAGCCCTGGGTTTCACAGTCAAACAGCTAGGAAGGACCCTGCTGAACAAGTTTCACTGCGTGTGTCCGTGGGCCCCAATTGGCCGCGCGCGCACCGCTGAATCAAGTCTAAAACTTACTTCTTTGCTGCGTGTGTTTGAGGTGTAGATGAGGGTAGGTTTTAGCTTTTTATCTCTTTCCTTTTTCTCCTGCTGGTAGGTAGGTAGGTATGGATGGACCTTACTAAGGACAGAGGACATGCGTTCATCATCTGGCCGGTGCGGAATGCGATTGACGCTGCAGAAATGGGTGGGCCTTGATACCTACCTACTGTATGTAGGTACCTACATGTATGTATGTATAGTTGGAGAGGGTCCAATTCCGCACACATGACTGACTGACTGACTGACTGAGTAGAGTAACCACCCCCCCCCCCCCTTCTGAGACTTGCACTCCTCGGGGTCTCCCCACCGCCAACTACGTGTACCCCACCCTCCCATTTGCCCGAGCCCGCGCCCAATCGGCAGGCAGGCACCTTCCATTACCGTTATGAGATAAGCACAGCCATCGCTTATCTGGACCGGTTTTTTCCCCCTCCATGCGGGGATTTTTCCATTCGTTCATAATATGCATGTGATATATATATTTTATATTTGGACCAGTGAGATGAGGGTAATTGTTGATATATAGAGTATATACAAGTATACAAGTAAGTATATCAACGGTTCAATTCTGAGCTTAGTTTACAATCCCTCCGATCTGTGGTGGTAGAGGGGTGGATATAATGGGTTTTCTTTTCTTTTCCTCCCCTTTGGTAACGTAGTAGTACTTAGAACAAATGAAGAACAAATGAAAAAAACAAATGAAAAAACCTACAAGACGTGTAGTGCTAGTAGTAGTGGTTAATATAATAATAAAAAAAAAACTCACACAAAAAACGAAACAGAGAAGAAAAAGAAAAACTCCCCAATCAAATGCTATGCTATACAACCCCCCAATCAGTAACTCTCCTCAAAATACTGGACATGCCTCCTATCCGCATCCAAGCAGTCCACGACCGACTGCCTGACAATATCCACCAACACGGCCGGCCCACACGACAAAATCGCCATCTTGCCCACGAGCCGGGCCTGCTCCGCGCCGAGGATGCCCCCAATGTCGGGCCGCTGGTACTTCACGCCGGGCAGCCGCTTCTGGCCCTCCCTGTTCCTGGTGATGTAGAGCTGCATGCTGATGTCGCGGCGCGTCAGGCACCCGCGGGGGAAGCGCTTCGCGACCAGGTTCTCCACCAGCTCCTCCTCCTTGGCCGTCCACAGGAACACCAGGCGGCGCGTGAGCGTCTTGCGCTCCGACCCGCGCGCCCGCTCCATGTAGTCGTTGAGGTACGGGAGGATTGTTGTGATGCCGACGCCGCCGGCGATCAGCACCACCGTCTCGTAGAGGTGCAGCGGGTGGTTGACGCCGTATGCGCCCTCGATCAGGCACTTGATCTCGAGCTCGCGGCCCCGCGCAAAGCCCTGCACGGCGTTCTGGCGCTCGTGCTCGCGGATGCGCTCCGCGAGCGTGGCCGTCATGCCCTTGCGCGGCTTGATGAAGAAGGTGAGCTTTGGGCGCTGCTTGCCCTTGCGGGCCGTGCTGGCGATGGTGCTGGGCACGCCCTGGCGGATCACGACCGGCATGTCGTATTCCTCGTCGTCGTCGTCCGCGCCGTCGTCCTCGTCCACCTGGGAGGCTGTCACCGTCACTGCAACCTTGGCCGTGGTCTTCTCGCTCTCGCTGCCAAAGACCGTCTTCTCGTCGCCGGGGAAGTCCTCGTCGGATTTCTCCGACCGGTTTCCTCCTCCTCTTTCTCTTTCTCTTCTGCCGCGGCGGCTTCCACCTCCACCGGTGCCGATGCTGCCTCCCTTCTCCGTGCCCGCGGCGAGCGTCTCGCTCTGTGAGAGCTTTCCGCTTTCGCTGGACTTTTCGCTCTCGGAGCTGCGGTCGGTGCCGCCGCCCCCGCTGTCCGAGCCCTTCCGGGAGCTCTTTGATCCCTCCCTGCGCGGCTTCCTCGAGCTACTCTTGCTCCGCTGTGACCCGGAGCGCTTCACGCTCCTCTTGCGCTCCGGGGGCGCGGGCGTCAGCGGCTTCACGGTGCTCCCGGCCATGATGACGATGCCCGTGGCCTCCTTGACAAGATATATATTCTTCTCCTGCCGCTTGGGCTTCGGCGCCGCAAGCTCCTTGAGCGCCCCCGTCTCCCTGAACGGCCCCAGCTCCTTCACCGTCGTCAGCCCCCCCTGCATCTCCCTCTTCAGCTCTGCCGTGCGCGCCCTCGGCGGGAGCCTCGGCTCCCTCAGCGACTCCTTGAGCGACCCGGACAGGCTGCGCTTGACGCGCGGCGAGTACTCTGGGATCATGGGCCCGCTCGGGCGCCAGGCGGCGGCGGTGAATGGGTGCGACTCCCAGAAGCGCCAGGTGCCCGTGAGGAAGACAAAGTAGTGGGCGCCCGGGAAGAAGTTGACGTCCTCGGCCGAGGGGTACACGGTGAGCTGGATGACGTCGGTGCCCTTGACGAACTTTGCGCGGGCCAGGTGGTGCCTCTGCGGGTTGCGCGAGAAGGCGCCGTAGTTGAGGATCACGATGCGGAGGAGGCGCGTGAAGCGGTCAAAGGCCCACATGGCGATGCAGGCCCAGATCCACGGGTTGTACATGCGGGTTGCGGAGAGCTTCAGGTGGCTGTGGTGGTGCGGGGGGTGGTTAATATTGATATCGATGTAAATTATTCAGAGAGCCTGTTGTGTGTGTGTGTGTATGTATATAAATGATAAATGGACTTACTGGTAGAGGAATATCAAAAACATCATGACGCCAATGATGTGCGTTATGAGAAAGAACTCGTAGGCCTTCTTCCGGATTGGAAATATCGACAGCACGAGAACCAATCCCATCACCAACATGGCCTACAAAAATCCATCCACATTAATAAAATTGTTTTTCTCCCCCCCACCCCCAATATCAAAAAAGGGGCACAAAATGCACATACCGAAACGCCATTCCACCAATACGCCGGATTCCATCTTCTCGCCTCATCACCAACTATCACCCGTCAGCACATTGCATCACACGCAATCACTCACCCCCGCCCCCCGCTCCCGCCCCCCCAAAAAAGAGAAGACCTACTCTGATACATATAGACCGCATACGCCACCGAGTGGACCATTCCCATGAGCGCGGATACCCTCGCCACCCACTTATGAAAGACGTGGAACGTGCCATAGCTCCACCCGGTCAGCCAGACCAAGAAGTCGTTCCTCCCCGCCAGCAGGAAGAATATGGGCATGTTCCACAGCGAGAGCACGCCCGCGCGGTCGGCGAGGATCTTTGTTGCGTCGATGCCGCGGTCGGCGGTGCCGTGCTTGACAAACAGGAAGGCGATGTTGATGAGCCAGTAGCCCGCGACCAGGACCGTCTCGAGCCGCGTCGGGAACGTCAGCCACCCGATGGGCTCCGAGTGGCTCTTGCCGAACAGCGCTGGGTACACGAGCTTGCGCGAGAGGAGGTTGGAGAGCGCGCTGGGCGGGTAGACGCGGCGGGTGCGTAGCCGGGTTTCCGGGTCGGTGGGCGGTAGGCGGTGTGAGCGGTAGGCCGTGTACAGCGTGCGGACTATGCCGGTGAAGATGAGGAGGGAGGGGAAGATGTAGAGGTAGGAGCCGAAGAGCTGGGGAACACAGGTTGCGGTTAGTCGGGGTAGGGTCAATTGAGGGGCGGGTTTGGGCGGGTTTTAGATATGGGATGTATATACCCTATTTATACGCTGTTCTTCGGCATCCCGTGGTTGTGGTATCGGTGATCCAAGTGAAGCCTAAGGTGGGTTATCAGTATATAAGCTTCAATGGTGAAAATATATAACTATAGATAGATTGATATATGAAACATGATGCCATCTCGCAGGGGGGGATAAAACCTACCATAATTGCTTTGTATACCTAAAAATTAAGATTCTTGTGTTCCAGCGCAACTATTTTCAAAAGTAAAAAGGGTCACAAGAAAACGAGAGTCTATATCAATCCACACCCATCATTAATAACCAAGACATCCACAACCACAATGGAGGAGCTAGGAAGAAGTGGAAGCTTCCATGGGGGGGACATACCCAGCTCTATAGTAGTAATAATAATAATAAAGAGGGGGGGAGATCGAATTGGAAAGGAAGGAAAGAAAGAAGAAGAAGAAATATAAATATAAATATATAAAAGTACAACGGATACAAGAAGGAAAGAAAGAAAGAGAAAGCGCTGTAGAAGTACCCAGCCAGTACTCCCCAAGTGCCAGCAACAGAAGCAGCAGCTTCTAATAGCGGATAGCCAAGGTAAATTAAATAGACAAAAAGGAAGAAGGGGGCAGGCAGATAACCAGCTGCACCTTATATCAACGTCCGACTAATGTATGCATGCTCGACTCCCGGGGAGAGAGAGAGAGAGAGAATGAGTGTCGATGGCATGTATGTACTTACCATACATGAGCATACATGAAGTTTCACCCTTCGTCCCCCCCCCCTTAGCTTACACCCCCTCCCTTCCCCCACAACCACAGGTTATTAATATCTAGACGTCATGAAGCCCTTTCCTGGCGATAACTCAATGATCTTCTGCGTTCCTCCCAAAACACACACGGGCCGTCCCGGTTCTCCGCCAGGAAGTAGGTCCAGAAACACAATTCGCGCCGCGGGGGGGGAGGAGAATCGAATGAATTGAATGCAACATGTGTTGTTGCTGCTGCCGCTGCTGCCGGCGCGGTTCAGTCCAGTTCAATTCGGTTTCAGGACTCAACCATCATCACCAACTCTGGATTATTATTGCAAAGGAAAGAAGAAAAAAAAAACCTATGGTACTACTTGGTTAGTGGGGTAATAATAATATCAGAGCTAACTTACCACAACAGGCCGTATAACCCAACTGATTAATTGCCCTCTCTGGTCTGCATAGACTGTATTAGGAACCCGCAACACCCCTTCCTAGGGTAAACATACGTTTCATGAGCCCAATCCTACACAAGAAACCGTTCAATTAGAAAGCCGTCATGGCCAAATATCTGCAGGACGGGTGGTCTGTGGTCTGCCCACCCACACAACTACTGACCCCGGCCAACCAGAGGCCCCCAAAACCTACGTGTACCTGCGTCTTTGTAAAAGAGAGAGAGAGAGAAGATTCGGACGAGTAGGCTTCGACCACATCGCATATTAGCACCGTATATTTCCATGCAGGGAGCTCGCTGCTGTCTTGGAAGGAGAAAAAAAGGGTAGCTCTGTTGAACATGTCATTACTAGTAAGGCAAAAGAAAAAAAAAAAAACCAAGTCAAGGCAAGACAGACCAGGGTGGACGACCGACGGAAGAACGTTAACGTTGAGCCGCAGCATCATCGAACCATAACCACAACCGCTGTATCATCAGCGAATCGATCCATCCATCTCCATATACGAAGAGGGGGCCCTGATGACTTTTTTTTTTTCCCTTTCTCACCCTTCCTTACTCCAAGTACTACATGTAGCTACATACTCTGGGTACCTTTCTCCCTGCCCCTCAATCTCTCCCCCGCCATTGGCCAGTGCACACCAACGCCCTCCTTGTCACGCTGGCCCCAATTGAAGCCGCAGCGCACGTGTGGGAGGGGAGAAGCGCCCAAGAGCCGATTTGGGGCAAGAGTGTAGGTAGTGTTATTACTCTCAAACCCCTGGTTCGCTAAACCCCCTGATCATCATCAATCCCCATCATTCATGGACCCTGAATCGAAGCCCTAACCCTCGAGCGAAGGATTACTGGCGGGGTTAGCGAGGGAGGGGGTGGCATTGTTTTTTTACCCCTGAGTTTTGGGTTTGCAGTTGGTGGGGTGTGTGTGTAAGGTTGACTTTACTTTTTGGTTTTTCAGTAACTGAGGATCATGATATCTGCTCTAGCTTCAATGTCTTGTCTTGTCTCTGGTTGCAAAACGGCTTTTTCTGATCGCCGGCCGGGATCATATCGTATCGTAGAGCATGTACTGGCGCAATTAATGATTCCCTTTTTCTCCGAGACAGTGTCTAGGGCTCTTTGGGTAGGGAATTCACCCCTAGCGCTTACATAGATACGGCCTTCCCTCTACAATATTCCACGAGGCAAGCCAAGCTGCTACGGGGAAGGAAACTGCACTTTCACCTTCCACCCTAATCACCAGCCATCACTCGACTGGCTGCGAACCACCAGTAGCAAACTGCAGGAAGGACTCGGTTCGATGTTATGGGGGCGCTTAGCTGAGGGCGCTGACACGTTGGTGAGATATCTACCGAGAGGAGAAGTATTCTATGCAGAAGTGTGTACTGTACTCTCTAGTCGGGAGGGCGCGAACCCAGGCCTCGCCGGCCGGGACCGCAGCATCAGCAGAGTACATGCGAGTACGTATTTATACCAACTCTCAAACCGGCCTGCAGCCGTGTTTCTTCTCAGGAGGACCGGCAGGCCAATCACACACACACGCCCCAAGTGGATGATAAATTAAACGAACGTCAGGCATCGCAGGGTTAGGGTTTGGGCATTTGATTATTAAATATCTCCCACTCAAGTATGTAGATACATGTATGTACCTACTACTAATCACCATAGTGGAGAGCGTACGGGGACTTGGATGCATGGGATTCTACTGTTCTGGACAGAGGGAGAGCGTACGGGGGTCTGTATGTACGTTCGAAAAGTCCTGGCCCGGGTCAAAAGTATGGGGTGTTTCTTCTGTCCCATTGCTGTACTGACTATAGCAGAGAGCTACAACATCTTCATTACGGCCGTACCTAACAATCTTTGGGTATGCGGAGAAATGGCTCTTGGTGGGTTAGAAATAGTAGCTAGGGTTCCAGGACCTCTCGAACAGGGCTGTACATAATTTACTCTTTCTAATACCAGGCTGCGATTCAGAGGTCTCGGTTTTCACAACTAAACTGCAGATCAAGGCTCCCTAACTCTCCACTGTAATCAGGTGCAGGTGTAATTACTACATCCCAGAGTAACGGAGCAGTGACAGGCCGGGTATCAATGATTACCCCGCCCACATCCAATACCGAGGTCCGGCATCAAGATGTGAAATATAAACATAAATAAATATATATGAAAACTAATACCCACCCCCCAACCACACACCAATGACGCTCCTCTACGCCCTCCCCGCCGACCTCTCGTCCACAAGCAAGCCCAGCGACGAGTGGCTCGAGGTCAGTGAATCACCCCCACACCACCAAAGTAAACACTAACAGGGCAAAACCCGCAGTTCACAAAGACGGCGCCGCTGCCCGAGGACCTCAGCGGGCCGGACATCATCGCAACCCGCACAGAGCGCAACCGGCTGCTAGCCCTCCACCTCTCCTCGAACCCCGCCTACCTCTGTACCCTCCCCCCCCCCCCTCTTGAAATAGTATGCGCTCGCGAATGAGCAATAGTATGAGGGGTTATGACGAAATTGTATTACTCACATTAGTCATGAAGACTGTGATGAGTCACATTGTATGGGTATATCAACGCTCATTATATTTCCTTTGTACGACAATATTTCTGTATAAATATGGGGTTGTTTCCCCCGATAGTTTGCAATGATAAGTCTTCTCTACTCTCTAAATCTTTAGGTTATGAGCCCGGCCAAGCCAAATCTAAACAACACTACTTCATACACACTAGTACATTTCATCGTCCACCTAAAATGTCTTCTGAAGGCTACAAACTTCCCACCTTACCATGTAAGCTTGCTGGTCATTTATACGGTTTGGAGGGGCGCTGCTTCAACGTGTTGAAGGTCTACGATCTTTGGAAAGTTGTCAATGGAAGTAGCCTCGTCCAAAATATAAGGAAACAAAGACTTTTCCCATGACAGCGGCGCCAATCAACAACCACTACGGACTACAGAAGAATTCTGGCGATAACTCGGATGAGATCTTAGATTGGGACAAAAAGCGACACCTTAGCAAAGGTCTTCCTCAAAACAATATCGAATTTGACCGATCACACCCTATCTCGCCTTCGACTACTGCCAACGAACTCCTGACTCACGAGGAAAGATTCGATCGCCAAAACGGTAGCCTCGCTCCATTCCTCGCTAGCGTATAACTACTCCTACAATACAGCCCAGACAAGAGCATGAAAGACCATCTAACCGAATTCACCACTCTGCAGTCCACACTACTTTCTGAACCTCCAACTCGGCGACGAGGCCAGAGATCCCTGTTACCATCTCCATTCAATCGCTCGCGTCACAGATTAAGGCCTCCTTCCTCCTCCTCTCATCATTGTGCCACCAATCCTCGAACATGTAGTCGACAACTTCCAATCCAAAGAAAACATTACCTTCAAGAAATATATGAAAACTAATGACCTTGACGGACGACGCCATGTACGAGCAAATTGGTGGAAAGCATACAACATGAGAACAGGACGACCGAACCCTTACAACAAAACCAAACGCCCATCCAAACCACGCCACGCGCCCAAAACAAGTCGGATATACCTGCACTTGGTGCACTAAAACGGCGACTACGCTTAAAGCGCACACACAGAATGCCGAAGCTCAAAGCTTTCAGAGATAAGGAGAGATCCGCTGCATCCGCAACGTCGCATCAGGAACTGCCGCGTCATACGTCAAACCTTCCCACCTTGTTGACAAAACTTTCAGAACCACTCGTCCCTAAGAGGATGAACTCATAAGCCTTCCTGATACTGACATGACTGACGCGTCTTCACCTCTGGCACCACCAATACCGACTCTTCTGCATGGATCTTTGACCCTGCGCTATTAACCATATGACCGAACCCAAGTTCCTAACCCCGCATCTGTTTCCAAGATTCTTGTCGGTGGAGGTCGGAAACTAAAATAAGGAATAGGTAATGTTCACGTCAATGGGTCATACGGGCCAATAACTTTGGAAAATGTGTTTGTCATCCCTGAGCTGGGCCATGTAAACCTAATGTCTTGGTCATGCATCGTCATGAGGATTCACAACGACGAACGAAACGGCTTCACCATTTACAGTACTTCCGCAACATCATTGGAAAGCGCGCCAACGGTTCGGGACTTTACATCTTTAAACAAAGGATACAACCTCCCATCACACCGTCGCTATTACCTTCTTTGATTGGCACCAACGCCTCGCACATGCCTGCCTCGCAACGGTTAAAGAATATGGTCGCCCCAAGTCACTCCCCAAAACAGGTAACGTGGAACGCCAGTAACACCTGGAACTCGCCAAATCCACTAAAACAACCTCGCCTCCTCACGAACCTCGATCCAGAAAACCATTAGAATTAATACACTCCAGCCAAGCGGCAAATTTTCCACTACCTCTGCGCGGATTCAGTTATTACATCACTTCATAGCGATCATCAGATTCGCGTGTTTATTTTCTTAAATCAAAATCAGATGCAGCAGACGCGATCAAACGGTATATCGCATACATGGAAAATCAAATGGATACGACAATCAAACGGTTTCGAAGCGACAACGGTGGCGAATACATCCCTCAACATCTCAAAAACTTCTTTCTCTCCAAAGGCATCAAACACGAACTCACGGTCCCCTACTCACATGAATCAAACGGGATCGCTGAAAGATTTAATCGAACAATAGCCAACATGGCACGATGCGCACTCTTAGAACGGGAACTACCAAAATCACTTTGGGCAGAAGCAATTAACATGATGGTACACGTAAAAAACAGACTCTTCACTCGGCTAACCAAACGACACCATATGAAGCGTTCCACGGACGAAAACCCTTCATTGGGCACTCCGCATCTTTGGTGAAACCATGTTCGTCTGACACACGTTGAAGCAAGACCAGGATCCAAATTGGAAGCCAGAGCTATGACAGGTCAATTCTGCGGATCACAAAATATCTGCGTCTATATACCATCACAAAGAAAAGTTGTCTTATCACGTCGTTTTTAGGTCCATCCGTAGGGAAGAAATAAACATACCAGTAACCACGGATACACCTACCAAGAAAAATCAAAATCGAACCCCAATCTCCACCACAAAGGATTCCTACAGGGACCCTAAAAGGATCTCCTCTGGATGAAGCAAGTATGGTGGGGGCCGACAGCACATCGCGTCTCCGAAAACCGTTACGATCTATATCTTGACGATGATGACATACAATTACAGATCTTCTGCTCCAACAATATTTCTCGGACCAAGAAAACCAAGAAGAAGAAGAAGAAACCAAGAAGAAGAAGAAGAAAACCAAGAAGAAGAAGAAAAAACCCGAGGAGGAAGAAGGACAAAAGAAACTATCCAACCAAGACGTAACTAACACGGAACGCATAAAGACCCGAAAGATACGGCAACATCACCAACGATCTCTTCTCAACCAACCAACCACTTACCACTGCCGATTACTAGTCCCGATTAAAATGGAAACAAATGGAAATCGAACTCGACTCACTAGCCCGCAACAACACATGGAAGATGGTTCAAGTCGAGAATAGAAAACTCGTGGATTCAAAATGGGTATACAAAATCAAACTCGGTCCAGACGGCAACCCGACCAGATCTGCTATTTCGTCGCAAAAGGTTTCTCTCAGGTACCTGGTCAAGACTTCGATCAGACCTTCGCCCTGTCTCCGCTATGAAACAATCAGACTCTCCTCGCCGCCACTTCAAACCGGCGGAAAATGCGACCAGATGGATGTCGCAAGTGCATTCTTATATGGAGAACTCAAAGGGACATTTACATGAAACCTCCTCCAGGACACCAACCCACCGGCAAAGCATGCAAACTCATCAAATGCATCTATGGCCTCAAACAATCCTCAAGGAATGGTATGCCAAACTCTCCTCCGCTAATCAAATGGGATTCAGAAAAGCGGACTTGACCCTTGTGTCTTCATACACCGAACAGGGGAAGTTGTCATAGCTATATATGTAGACGACACCCTAATCTTCTACTGGAACCCCGAACATAAAAAACGAATCAGCCTACAACTCCACGCCGAATTGAAATGGCGGAAGCCGGAACTGCTAGTTGGGCGCTTAATCCACCTGATCCACACAAAGACCGGCATTATCCTATCACAGGAAGCTACCTCAAACGCGTGTCTAATCAAATATGGGTTCAACGACTCTCGACCCGTGGCACACCAATCGATCACAACGTCACCTCCAAAAGGAACCCCAGAAGAACAAATCGACGATCCCACACTCTATCACGATCATCGGATCCTCATATGCAGATTATCGGAACCAGACCTGACCTCGCCTACACGTCGCGATGCTATCCCCAATACTCATCATGTCGCCTCACCTCAACGCCGTAAACGCGTTCTCCGCTCAGCTCAAAGGCCAGATTGGTCTTTCTGTTCTACAACAAAACACAACCAACCGCCTCATCGGTTACAGCGATGCTACGCCTCAGGACGTCGATGACAGACGATCCTTCACAGGCTGCTTTATCTTTGAGGAAGCCTCATCTCTGCTTCTTACAAACAACGCCTCCGTCACTTCCACAACAGAAATCGTCTCTCGATACCAGTCGACAAATGATCTACACGGACTACATGAATTGGAAAGACTAAAGATCTCTTTTATCTTCGCGATAACAACGCTCTTTCTTTGATTCGCAATCCTGTTTTTCACAAACGTTCAAAACATATTGATGTCTTAACTTTCACTTTCACAAAAAAATTTGAGGAAAAATTGTTTAGTCTTGAATATGTTTCCACATCGGAGAATGCTGCCGATTTATTTACTAAGGATTGGAAAAAAAACATGTCTTATTTTCTACTATTATTCATTGTCACTCCCGAGGGAAGTCTTGAAATAGTATGCGCCTTGAATGAGCAATAGTATGAGGGGTTATGACGAAATTGTATTACTCACATTAGTCATGAAGACTGTGATGAGTCACATTGTATGGGTATATCAACGCTCATTATATTTCCTTTGTACGACAATATTTCTGTATAAATATGGGGTTGTTTCCCCCAATAGTTTGCAATGATAAGTCTTCTCTACTCTCTAAATCTTTACCCCCCCCCCTCCCTCTCTCTCCACACACACACACACTAACCACCCGCAACAGCCACAACCACAACCACAACCACCGACACAACCTACCCAACCCCCCACGGCCCCCTCGCAGCCCGGATCTACACCCCCGCCACCCCCGCCGCCCCAACCGGCACCCTACTGCACTTCCACGGCGGCGGCTTCAGCGTCGGCTCCCACCTCTCCGACGACGAAACCCTCCGCCACATCTCGCACCACACAGGCCTGACCGTCATCTCCGCATCCTACCGCCTCGCACCCGAGCACCCCTTCCCCGCCGCCCCCAGCGACGCCTGGAGCGCCGCGCTCTGGGCCTCGACGCAACCCTTCCCCACCCCTCTCTTCGCCAGCGGCGTGTCAGCGGGCGCAAACCTAGCATGCGTTGTTGCGCGGCGCGCGCGCGATGGTGCCGGTGCCGGCGCTGGGGTGACGGTCCGCGGGCTGCTGCTGGCCTTCCCGTGGACGTGTTCGTGCCGCGGGCACCAGGGCCGGGCCTTCGACGCGTATGTGGAGAATCGCCGGGCGCCGCTGCTCACCGCCGATACGGTTGGGCGGCTGGAGACGCTGTGTGGGAGTCCTGACCCGGTTGATCCGGACTTTTCGCCGCTGTGGGACCCGGGGCGGGGGGTGGGGCTGCCGAGGGCTGTGGTGATGGTGGCTGGCATGGATCCGTTGAGGGATGATGGGGTGGAGTATTGGAGGATGTTGGAGGCGGCGGGGGGCGCGGGGGCGGCGATTAGGATGTGGGTGTCTTTTCTTGTTTTTTGGTTGTTTGGTTGTTTGGTTGTTTGTGGGCGGCGGGTGATATGTTGTGATGGAGTGTGCAGGTGCTGACAACGTTCTTCTTCAGATACCCCGGTATGCCGCATGCGTTCCATAGATTCAAGCAGATGAAGACTGCGCAGGACTTTAAGCTTCACATGAACGAGGGCATGCAAGAGCTCATAGACTTCCACAGCCAGGCCAGCCAGTAAGGTTTTTTTATTTTTTTATTTTTATTTTTTATTATATATATAAGTGGACTTGCAATTGATTTGCACCCCAATTTACTATACTCCATAGCCCAGCGCGAATAAAAAAACGAAATAAAATAAACAAACACTCATAGCTTCTTATCTGCTCACACATTCCGCTCCTTCAGGACGAGGTTCACATCCCCCATGTAGAGGATAAACAGATCCTGGGCATCCCGCGCCAGTTTCTCCTCATCCATCCCGTCCGCCAGCTCCATCGTAAACCGCCGAACCATCCGCGTGGTTACGATCCGGAGGTGCATGTTTGCCAGAGGTTTTCCGGCACAGCTCCATGTTCCTGTTTTTTTTTTTTTTTTTGTTAGCTGGCTGGCTCATGTCCATCGATCAAAGAGGGCCGGGGGTGAATACCACTCCAGAATGGGATAAAAACTTTCTGGTCGCGTGTGATTGGGTACTTTGACGACTTGTACCACCTCTCCGGGATAAACTCCGTTGGCCTCTCAAAGTGTCGGGGGTCTAACAAAATATGCGTGATTAGTTCCCCCTAAAAACCAGAGAATCAGAGAATATCAACTC
This sequence comes from Morchella sp. 2018-W16, assembly GCA_024713755.1. Classification (NCBI taxonomy): domain Eukaryota; kingdom Fungi; phylum Ascomycota; class Pezizomycetes; order Pezizales; family Morchellaceae; genus Morchella; species Morchella sp. 2018-W16. Next base: position 3,235,213 of record JAMGYY010000001.1, on the reverse strand, counting down.
TTTTATTTCCGTTGGAAGATATACATACCTCTAAAGATCGTGTGCATGGGGGCATAGATGGCCGTGTTCCCGGGCACATATGTCTCGTCGACCATAACCCCCTCCGGCGGCGATATCCTCTGCGGGCTCGAAGGCAGCACGGGATGCAGCCGTAGCACCTCGCTGATGACGCCTTCCAGATGGTCCGTGTTGTCGCACTTGCCCGTGGCCAGGTCCTTGAAGAGTCTGTCCTCGTCGCCCTGGTACAGCGAGTACAGTGCATCAACCTCCTCGCGGAGTATCTTGAGCTGGTCCTGGCTATTGGAAAGATGGAAACATATGTTTGTGAGTGTTGTAGCCGTCGTGTCACTGGATCAATGGAACCAAGTTAGTAAGAAGAAGAAGACGACGTCTATTTAAGTAGCCACCCGGGGGATTCAAAGTCGGATATACCTTCCAGCAAGAATTGCCAATCGAGCTTCATTCGCCATGCCAATTCCAGCCATTGTCTTTTTATCCGCCGTCAACAGGTATGAAAACACATCTTTCATCTCCGGATTTCTCTACACAAGAACAACAAAAAAAACATTAGCACCATATCCTCCCCCCCAGAATCATTGGCAACACAAACGTACCCCCTTCCTCTCATTCACCAATTCATCGCACCACCTCAAAAAGCCCTTATAGTCCCTATTCGTACCCGGTATCAGGTCCAGGATATGCGGCAGATACGGCACATGCCCAAAGATTGCGAGGCCCGTGGTGGCGTTCTTTGTGATCTTCATGTAATCGTTCTCCTTGCCGTGCGTGGGCAGCATGTTGAACGACTTGCTGAACGTGGCGTCCCCCATGCTGTCCCACATGTAGTAGTTGAAGTACTCGGAGACGTTGGCGGGCGTCTGCGTCGCGAGGATGTCGAGGAGCTCCGTCGAGCGCACCACCAGCTTGGGGAGGTACTGGAGCACGGCCTCCGACGTGAATGCCTTGTCCCATAGACGTCGGTTGGCCCGGTGCACTTCGCGGTCCCGGGTCAGCTGGGTAGAAGGTTTGGGCTTCCCGAGGTTGTACCAGGGGCCTTTTGATAGTTTGACAACGATGGGGATCATGGATTCGCGGTTTATGGAGAGCTCATTGGGGCCTGATAGTCATATTAGAATCAAAAGGGGGAGGAGAGGAGGGATCATTGCTACGGGGGTCACATACCGGTTCTTACAAAGTCACCATACTTTGCATGTAAATCCATACCAAGCTCGTGGTTCTGCAGTGTCTTTGCAGCATTCATCACGCTCCACCACTTTGTGACCTTCGCGCCAAAGGGTCCCGGGAACTTGCGCAGTGGGTGGAAAAACAGGCGGTAGGCGATGATACTAGCCGTCAAGCCTCCTAGAAAGCTAGACCATATCGTCCCGGTGAGGGTAAGGGCCTCAATCGTGGCTATACCAAGATGCTGGTTGAATACGCCGAAAATGAGGGATGGGACGAGGAAGAGGCCTATGAAAAACGGCCCAGATAGGTGATCGTGGTCGCCATGGATAAAGTAGAATAAATGAGAGTTTATGCCTAGTAGGGTGGAATATAATACGAGCTTGCTGGCTGGGATGGAGGCAGCTTGCTCGAAGAGCGCGGTAAAGTAGCTTCCTACAAAACCCGACATTTTCTCTCTCCAGAGCTATGAAAATATAAACTTGGATGGCGAGCCTGTGGGTTTATATAGAAATCTCAAACGTGGGTATAGGTAGGATTGCGGTTGAGGGTATGTGTATAACCAATGACACTGGTGAAACAGAAAGTGGAGTCTGGACCCCAGAGCGGCGTCATGGATCAAGGGTGCTAGGAAGAATTCAATCTGATGATCGCCGGCCAGAGTCGATGGTGGGGATACCGAGGGGATCTCAAAAGCGTATGCATTAATAATCGATAGAGAAGTGTGTATGTGTAAATAACAGTATGTGTCTATTCGTCTAAGGTGGTCTTGTAATATAACCTAATTTGAGTATTTTTAAGATAAACATCTTGTTCCTCCATGCACGGCAGATCAGAGCTATAGTCGCTATCAGTTTTCAGTACGGTACTCAGTCCGTCATTAATGTTGATCCCTATAATAGAGTAACTAAATTTGTATAAGAGGACTTCCCACAATAGAACACGTTCTATCGCCCAACAGAACAAATTTAGATTCATCAAATAGAACGGGAGGGTCTACTCACCTGTTAAAGGCTTCCCCAGCCCCTCTAGAAGCGGGGATCTATTCCTACTAATCCGAAGATGCCCAACCTGTATTGGCAGTCGATTATATCATTCCCATATAATATGTTATATCGCTTACGGGAAGTCCTCGAGTTCCATTACTTGATATAGAAGAGAGATAACGAGACCTGTCAGTAAAGCAACATATTCTGGGGGTCTGCATTTTAAGTTTACTGATGGACAATGGAATAACTACATTTAGGGCTGTCTGAAATATAGCCGCCAATTCCCAATCAGGTTGTGGCTTTGTGCATTATTGGCTGGAGATAAAAGTCCAAATCAATGTAGAGGAGGTTGACTAGTATTGATACAGTGACCCAGAGCATAATCCCTGCTACCCGGAACGCTAACTCAGGTGTGATGCTGAATTTTGAATTTTTGGGCTGAAAGACCAGCAAACGATATGCAGCCATAAGGCTGTATGTTGAAGACTCATAGGCGTTGTAGATCTAGGCCGCCGATTGATGGTGGGGGATGTATTTGAGACTTAAGCTTAAACTACTTGAGTATCCCTTGGACGGATGAAAGTTGTCAAATTCGCGACCTGGACCGTGCACCACTTAGTAGAGGAATTATATTGCTTGTTACGGTAAATAGCAACCAGAGAAGCAAACAAGAATTTCGAATAGTTTACCACACTAAGTTAATATTAGCTGAAAGAGGGAGGTCGCGAATTTGACAACTTTCATCCGTCCAAGGGATAGATAAGTAATCATGATCAGCTCTTAAGCTTGCGTATCGCCTTGAAGATCTGTAGATTGCCGAGAGCATGATTAGATATTTTTTGATGCCTACAATTGTACTTGGCTATTGGACCGGAGTTCTAGGCGTCATCAGTCAACAGAGCGGATCTAGGTTCCGTAAGAGAGAGAGGGAGAGGGATTAACCTTGTGCATGTCCGTGTTGGATGGGCTGAATCCCGGAGATTGGGAGGCACGGGTTAATGCAAAATATAGCTGTGAACAGTGCTTGCGATTAGATCTGTGAGCCAATGGATCACCTAAAACATTCAGCTGTTGATAATAGAAATAGACCTACATGACAGTCCAGTAGTTAATAGGGGAAGGATTTTAATTTAATAATCTCCCCTTTCATACATAGTACACCAATCCCACCACCACCACCACCCCGGGGCCGCCGCTCTTGATGAAGGTCAATTGTCCGGAACCGTTTACATGTGAATTTTCCCATGTGTCTTAAGTCTTTCTTTCTTCCGAGGCTAGGTGGCGAGGATAAAGACGTGTATTCACTCACTTCACGCAAACTCAAATGGTAGGGAAAGTGGCCACTCATAGGTTGATTGTATGGAGTGGAAGCGAGTCTCTGTCTTTCTAGCTCGGTAGCATGAGTTTTTGATGGCAGGTTCCACCCCCTCCAATGCTGTGCGTCCATGTACTCTTTTAGGTGCGACTCGGCCGCGCGCCCTTAGTCTTCATGTATGTTCAAACCCGGTTGTAACTTGTAACTGCTATTGTAACGTACTTTGCACGTCCGGTCGGGTCTGATAATACTGACAATCACAGCCAATAATGGCTCGCTTTGCCACAAACGACTGCCTGCTCCGAGGATAGCTGCATGAATTCCATGTGAGTATACCTCATCTAGATTAAGTCGACGAGGTCACATCATCTTATCTTGGGGTTTATAAAACAGCCTTGCAATGGGTAATATGATCCAGCTCCTTCCCCTCTCCGTCCCTGATTTTTGAAATCAACCACCAAACTCCTGTGTGGCAACCACATCACCACACCAAAAAAACCCCCCATCTTCAGCTTCATCATGTCTGGCTTCAACAACCCTGCTCTAGTGCAAGTGGTCCAGGCCCTCAACGTCAACCTCATCGGGAACAGAGTAACTGGCCTCGACACCACAAACGCCTACCTCCTCGGGGACTCAACCAACAATGCCCTCACAAGAACAGACGTCCCGGATACCACCAAACTAATCATCACACTGCTCGCAGGTGTGATCAACCAAAACGCCCTAATCAACGACACCCTTAAAATCGTGTCGTCAGACATCAACGCCATCGCGTCAGACAACAAATCTGACGCCTGCCTCGACACTCGAATGGAAGCAGCCGAAAAACTTCACTGGAAAAAATCAGAGCGCTTCAGCTCCCCACCTCCACCACCCGTCATCATCGACAGACCACTCATCCGCCAACAACAACCCCCAAGCCCACCCCCGCAAGCATCGTATACAGCAATGCTCGGAAAGACACCACCACAACCCAAAAAGGCAGCCTCCCAGGAAAGCAGACTCCCAAAACCCAAAAGGAGAAAGCATCGATGAATGACGCTTTCACGACCCGCACCACCTCAAGACTAATCGACGCTGAGAACTCACCGCCATCTCCCAAACTCCTAGGCCAACTCCTGAGCAAGAACTACCAGGTGGCCCCAGTCACAGCCCTCTCCGCCTCAGTCAACACTAGAGGCACCATCACCCTCCTCGCCCACCCCACCGTCAACGCCACTGTCTACGTCCCCTTCTTTGAAGCCATGACAGTACTCATCAACCAACAGGTCAACACACCTGAGAACCCCCTCACCCTCCTCCGCCTCGCACCCACCGACGTCGACCTCGCCATTCATGGCATCCCCCTCTTCGACCTACAAGACGATGAGGCTATCACGGCGTGATACGATATCGAGTACGGTTGCGGGGAGAAGGATTAGTCAGGGTTTCTCTTATGTTCTATAGGGTTCAGTTGCAGGGTTCTATGAGTCAACGGCATGCAGGTATTTGTAATGATGGATTTCTGCTCTACAGGTTTCTATGGGATGAGTCAGCGAGGGTTTTCAGGGCTATATATAGGACCTCGTTCCTCGCCAGGACTTCTCTTCTTCTCCTTTCTTCTTCACGAACCTTCCTGTCATCTTCGTCTTTAGTCTTTAATTCTAGAATATACTCTATTTTCTTAGTCGTCGTCGTCGGTTGTGCTGTTTCGACGTTAGGACCATCTCCTCGCACCTTTGCCTCGCACTCGCTCCCGCCTTGCCTTCCTCGTCTCGCCCTTCCTCCCCGTCCACGTCCCCTGCACCGTCATCTATAGCCCATGGTTTGCCTTGGCTTGTTCAGTCCCGTCCTCGCTTGATCTGACTAAGGTTGCGTCTCCAACGCCAACCCAAACCACAACCCTACCGCCATGTCACAAGAACATGAAATGACAGACTCACCCGACTATTTACTTACTTGAAAGAGACTTGGCCCGCTTCGTCAGTCATATCCCAGAAGCACAGGTGCAACCGGGATGCAACGTTCAATCACAGATCATCCTCCGCTGCAGGGTAGTCATAGCAGAGCTCCGTAATGAACTACACCTGACAAAGAAGAAGCGGGAAACGGAGGCATGAAAGAAAAGAATCACAGAACTGGAGAACAGTTGGATGAGGAAGAAGCAAAAGGTAGGAACCCTCCTGCCCAAGTCACCACCTCCAAGAAGAAGTCGCCATGGCGCAACAGGAAACTCCAGCCCAGGCTGCACTCGCAGCCAGGCCCCCACCACCAGCAGCAGAACCACCAGCCCCGCACTCCTCCTCGCCGCCCAACAGATACCTCCAAGGCCTAATAACAACCCACCCAGAAGCAAGTCGGAAAAACTCCCAGACCCCAAGCAGTTCACAGGAGTGAGGAAGGAACTCCCACTCTTCAAACACATGATGACACTCAAGCTCTTGGGCAATGCCGACCGGTACCCCACCCTACAAAACCAACTCACCTACGCGATCTCTCATCTGGAAGGCCCCGCAGCTGACCACTTCATGCCATACCTAACCAACACAGGGGTTAATCTCCCCTCCATGGAAAGGTTCTTTGAAATCCTGTCCACAGCCTTTGGAGACCCAGACTTAGTAGGGACGGCTCGCCAGAAGCTAAGAAACATCCGCCAATACGGCCGCTCATTCTCGGATTATTGCGAAGCTTCACGCTATGCGATGCGGACTAGGGAGGCCGCCAATGTGGAAAAGTCTCCTGGCCGGACTGAATGAGGAAGCCAGCTCATGGTCCATGAAGACACCCCCGCCACAGTCCTGGAACTTCGCGGCCATCCTACAACGGTTGGACAACAAACAACAGGCCTCAACGCCGTTTCCGCCTCGCCATCAGTCCTCCGCCCGCTCGCCCAGCCCCTCGCTACACCACGCCAGCTCCACCCCATCCTCGCTACCAAGCCCCTGCTCCCCGCCACTCCGTTCCTGTTCCCCCTGCTCCCCACTACACCCCTCCCGCTCGCAACCCTCCGGCCGCTGCACCTGCCGCCACCCACCCATCACATACACCTGGAGGAACAGTCCCCATGGATCTGTCCACTGGTCAGCCGGACCTCAGGAAAAAGAGCGCCGGGTAGAAAACAGATGCTACTATTGTGGAGGTGTAGGGACACCTCATTCGGGAATGCCCACAGGCCGCCCAGGAACCCAACCCCAGGATAAGGGGCGAGGGCAGATATCAGGAATGAAGAAAGAAGAGAAGCCTCCGGCAATGAGGCGTTAAAGATTTTTCCCTGACTGAGGCTACCCAACGGTTAAAAGATTTTCTAGGATTTCGGTTTCTGGGTTTCGGTTTCAGAGAAGGCTATGGATGGGAATCAATTAGTCGTAACTGGTTCTATTTCTCAAAATAAAGATTCTTTCATCCCATCATATGCCCTCATTGATACGGGCGCCTCGGGATACGCTTTCATATAGAAAGACTTCGTACGCCACCACAAACTTAAACAAACCCCCTCATCCTCCCACCCACACATAGACGTAATAGATGGTAGACCTATCGAATCAGGAAAGGTTACCCATAAAGTCATCCTCAGCTTAGACATAAACGGACACAGAGAGGAGGCCCCCTTCTTGTCACCCAGTTAGACATTACCCCATCGTCACATGGGCTCTCCATGGATGCGCAGGCATGCAACTACGATTCTCCTGCCACCAACGAAATCCAATTCAACTCCTCAGCCTGTGTCAAACACTGCTCCCTTAACAACACTAAAGTCACCGCTAGGGTCTCTATTGAACCCCCACCAAACCAACAACTAACATCTCCGCTATCACCTCATACGATTCCACAGATTGCTCCATAAACAAAGAAAAGGAATGCAACTATACTCGACCACCCTCAAGGCCCTCAAGACCTCCTCACCCCATCACCCAAAGACCCCTGACCTCATACCAAGCCAGAACATCACCACTTCTCCACCTCCTCAACGAACCTGACGCTGCAGAACTCCCTCCCGCCGACCCGACTATGACCTCTCCATTGACATCCAGGAAGGCAACTCGGCCTATGTATGGGATGACGCGTTGGAGCTACAGGCACTCAGGATTACCTAGCTGAATACCTTTCAAGGGAAGATCCGCCACAGCACCTCCCCAGCAGGCTCCCCAAGTACTATTTGTAAAGAAAGCGGATGGATCTCTCCGACTCAAGGCCGACTTATAGAAAGTTGAACGCGGTAACGTTAAGAACCGCCACCCACCGCCGTTAACTCCGAAACTTTCACGCATCTCGCCGCCAAATACTTCACTAAACTAGACTTAACGAATGGATACCACCAGTTGAGAATCAAAGAAGGAGACGAATGGAAAACGGCATTCAGGACCAGATACGCCACTTCAATACACGGTCATGCCATTCGTCTCACCAACGCGCCGCAGCATTCCAACATTGGGTAAACGACATGCTACGCCCACACCTCGATCACTTTACACGGCCTATCATGACATATACTCATCTACTCCGCCACACTAGAAGAGCATAAGGTTCATGTTGATAAGATTCTTCGATACTGGAACAACACAAAGTACATCTAAAACCTGAGAAGTGTGAATGGCATGTCAAAGAAACAATATACCTGTGATTCGGACTCACCCTGAGGGAATCAAGATGGATTTAAAAGAAGGTCGCTACAATCAGGATTGGGAAACACCAACCTGCCTGAAAGACGACAGGAGTTCCTAGGCTTCGCTTAACTTCTACCGGAGATTCATCTATGCATACCCAGAGTCGCTTCTCCGACGGCCCTCACTAAGACAGGAGTAAAGTTTGAATGGACTGAGAAGACCCAAAAGCTGATAACCTAAAGATAGCATTCACCACCGCACCAATACTCAGACACTTCACCCGACCGAGAAGTCATAGGAAACAGACGCCCGACTATGTCTCCGCCGCCATCATGTCACAAAGGGACGACGGCGAATATTACATCCTGTATGGCGTTTTTCTCAAGAAGCATACGCCGAAATAAGAACTATGAAATCTATGACAAAGAACTATTAGCAATAATCCGAGGGTTCAAGAATGGCGCTACTTCCTAGAAACAGCTCTTCCCCATCAAGGTCCTGACAGATCACAGGAACCTTGAATATTTCATGTCAACAAAGCTTTATTGAACCGACGACAGACACGTTGGTCAGAGTTCCTATCCCGTTTTGACTTTGTTATACACTTCCGACCAGGCAAACAAGGGGGAAAACCAGATGCTTGACTAGAGATCGGGAGATCTACCTAAGGAGGGGATGAACGCCATGCATCAGTACCAGACCGTGTTGAAGAAAGAAAATTTGGATTATAAGTTAAGTTTGTTCATGGGTTCTTTGATAAATGAATCCGCTGAAGGAACGCCTACCATCCAAGAGTTGTTTGCAATTGCTTACCAAAAAGACAGTTTCCTAATAACGCCCTAACTATGCTGAAAGACGCACCAAACAATCAAACAAATCTCGCCACGAATGCGCCAAAATGAAGACGGGCTTCTCCTGTACCGAAAACTCTTCAGACCAGAACATGAGGAGCTACAAGTTAAGCTCCTACAAGAATACCATGACAAACCATCAGCGGTCACCCCGAAGAGCGAAACACTCGAACTCCTGAGAATACTATTGGCCAAACATGCGAAAATACACAGACCGCTATGTTATGAATTGCCACACGCCGGCGAAGGAGCAAAGCAAACCGTAACGCCCCAGGAGTCCTCCGCCTTTCAGTACCCAAACTACCATGGTCGGACGACAATGGACTTTGTCACCGCCTTCCTCAGCAACAACTACAACGCAATCCTCGCCGCCGCCTTCACAAAAATGAGACACTTCATCCCATGCACTGAAGAATCAGGAGCCAGAGACGCCGCTAGAATGTATCTGAAAATGTATGGAAACTCCACGGCCTACCAGAAAAGGTCGTCAGACAGGGTACCCATTTAATTTACCTCGACTTTTGGAAATCACTTTGCGAAAAGACTAGAAATCTCTCCCGCTTCTCCACAGCCTTCCACCAAACTGATGGCCAAACCGAAAGAATCAACGCCATTATGGAACAATATCTCCGGCCTATGCCGACATCAACAAGACAACTGGGCCACATACCTACCTACCGAGTTTGCCATACCAATAACCATGATCGAATCCACTAAGCCTCCCCTTTGAAGCAAACTACGGGCGACACCCACGAATGACCTTTGGCCCCCTTCGTCACGGCACGACTACCAACGAGGATCAGGCTAACACTATGGCAAGAGACATGTCAGAAGTGTTTGACTTCCTCCGAGCTGAGATGTTTAGAGCACAGAAGATTCAGGAGGAGTCAGCCAATATCAGGACTCCGCCCCTGCTACGCCCATTGGAGACAAAGTGTGGTTGTCTACCAGGAACTTATTGACCAAGAGACCAAGAAGTTGGACTGGAAACAAGTCGTCTGCACTCCCATCTCCCCGCAGAATGTTCCCATATGCCTACGAACTCACCTTACCCCCATCAATGAAAGTCCACCCAGTCTTCCACGTATCGCTACTGTCCCCCGCGGCCCACGACCCCGTCCCAGGACAACTACAGCCTCCGCCACCACCTGTCGAGATAGAAGGAGAACAGGAATGGGAGGTCGATGCGATCCTAGACTCAGAACGAAGAGGACGACTGAGTACTTCGTCCGACACCAAGATGATTTAACCTTCATGGCAACTCATGACGATTTGGACAACTCCCGAAGTTAGTGAAAGACTTCCACCTAACGCTACTCCACGTAAGTTCCAAGAGGACTTAGCCTCAGAGACCTAATATCTATCACGCGCGACACGACATCGAAGACGGTTATGGTATGATTAGTCAGGCTTTCTTATGCTCTATAGGGTTCAGTTGCAGGGTTCTATGAGTCAACGGCATGCAGGTATTTGTAATGATGGATTTCCTTGGGGTTCTACAGGTTTCTATGGGATGAGTCAGCGAGGTTTTCAGCGCTATATATAGGACCTCGCTCCTCGCCAGGGACTTCTCTTCTTCTCCTTTCTTCTTCACGCAACCTTCCTGTCATCTTCGGCGTCTTTAGTCTTATTTGGTCTAGAATATATTCTATTTCTCTTAGTCGCCGTCTCCGTTGGTTGCTCACGGGACGCAGAGACCATCTCTCGACCTTCGCCAGACTCGCCTCCCCGCCTTAGGTCTTCCCACGCCTCGCCCTTCCTCCCCGCCCACGCCCCTCGCACCTCACAGCTGCATCTATAGCCCAGCCTTGGTGGTTTGCCTTGGCTTGTTCAGTCCCCGTCCTCACTTAGCACCGTGATAGAGGCCCTCCAGAGCTCCTTCCCAGAGAGCATCTCTCTCGCCACCGGCGTCACCCCCACCTCCGTCCGTTTCCTCAACCGCGACCCCACCACCCGCAACGCCAAAGCCACCTCCACCGTCGTCATCTCCGTAAGAGCAGAGAACACAGCCACCTTCGGCCCCACAATCCGCCTTTTCTCCCGCCCACGCCGGTGCATTCCAATGTGGGCTGCCACCACCAAAACCCAATGCCGCAACTGCTGCCAGTTCGGCCACCCCACTCAAGCCTGCAAGAACAAAATCGCTTGCGCCATCTGCACCCTCCCACACGACCTCAACTCCCACAGATGCCCAGTAGCCTCATGTCCGGGGGCGAAGTGGCCGATGGAGAATTGTTGTGATGCCTCCGTCGCCAAGTGCGTCAACTGTCAAGGTCCCCACAAATCCTTCTCCCCTGGCTGCTATCACGGCGTGATACGATATCGAGCACGGTTGCGGGAAGAAGGATTAGTCAGGGTTTCTCTTATGTTCTAGGGGTTTTCGGTTGCAGGGTTCTATGAGTCAACGCCATGCAGGTATTTGTAATGAGGGATTTCCTTTGGGTTCTACGGGTTTCTACGGGATGAGTCAGCGAAGGGTTTTCAGGGCTATATATAACCTGCCTCGCCAGGACTTCTCTTCTCCTTTCTTCTTCACGCAACCTTCCTGTCATCGAGGCGCTTTAGTCTTTGCTTGTCTAGAATACATTCTCTATCTTAGCCATAGTCTCTTCGTTTTCCACGACGTTAGACTACCTCCTCAAGACCTCGCCAGACCTCGCCTCTTCACCCTTCGTCCCAAGTTCGTTGCCCCTCTCCCACGTAGCCCACTACTACTCGCCACCATAGTTCAGCTCGGTGGTTCACCTGGCTTGTTCAGTCCTCGCCTCGATTAGCAATCATGATACCAAGGTTGCTATGCCTCCAACGCCAACCCGAACCACAACCCCGCCACCATGTCGCAAGAACACACCATGACGACCCAATTGAAGTCGACTACTTAATCGACTCGAAGAGATCTGAACCGCTTCATCCAACTATTTCCCAGAGCACCACCAAAGGCGTCGAAGACGCGGTCTTCAACCATAAAGATAGTCATCCGCTGCCAGCAAGCGGTCCAAGAACTTCAAGAACGAGCTTAGATTAGATCAGGAAGAAGCTAGCGAAGCAACGGAGGCATGGAAGAAAAGATTGACAGAACTGGGACAGGAGTTGGACAGGGAAGAAGCAAAGGTAACGACCCTCCAAGCCCAAGTCACCACCCTCCAAGAAGAAGTCGCCACGGCGCAGCAAGAAACCCATACTGCCCAGGCTGCCTCATGCCAGACCACCACCACCAACAGCAGAGCCACCAGCCCCGCCTCAAGACCTCTCCTCCTGCCAAGGCCAACCGACACCTCCAAGGCCTAAGAATAACCCACCCAGAGGCAAGGGTGGAGAAGTCGGAGAAACTTCCAGATCCCAAGCAGTTCACGGGCGTGAGAAAGGAACTCCCTCTCTTCACACATATGATGACCCTCAAGCTCTTAAGAATGCCGACCGGTACCCCACCCTACAGAACCAACTCACCCACGCTTATCTCTCGGAAGGCCCCGCAGACTGACCAGTTCATGCCATACCTGACCAACACAGGGTTAACCTCCCTCCATGGAAAGGTTCTTTGAAATCCTGACCACCGCCTTTTGAGACCCGGACTTGGTAGGAACGGCTCGCCAGAAGCTCAGAAACATCCGCCAATATGGCCGCTCATTCTCAGATTACTTATGAGTTCCAACGCTACGCCGCTGATGCCGCTGGGGAAGCCGCCAATGTGCGAAAGTCTCCTTGCCGGACTAAATGAGGAACTGACCAGACTCATGGTCCATGAAGACACCCCCGCCACGGTCCTGAGCTCGCTACCATCCTACAACGGTTGGACAACAAACAACAGGCCCGCGCCCAACCTCGCTACACCGCGCCAGCTCCGCCCCCACCTCGCTACCAAGCTCCCGCCTGCATTCTGCCCGGCCCTCCGGCCTCACACCCTCCTGGCCAGAACCCTCCGGCCGCCTGCCTGCCGCCCATCCATCACACACACACCTGGAGGAACAGTCCCCATGGATCTGTCCACTGGTCAGCCGCCTGACCTCAGGAAAGAGAGCCGCCGGTAGAAAACAGATGTTATTATCATGGAGGTGTAGGACACCTCATTCGGGAATGCCCACAGGCGCCACCCCCAGAAACCCAGCCCCAGGATAAGGGAGCTAGAGCAGATATTAGGAATGAAGAAAGAGAAGAAGGAGCCTCCGGCGATGGGCGTTAAGAAGATTTTTTCCCTGACTGAGCTCACCCAGGCGACGGTTAAGAGACTTTTCTAGGATTTCGGTTTCTGGGTTCCGGTTTCGGAGAAGGATATGGATGGGAATCAATTAGTTGTAACTTGCTCTATTTCTCAAAATAATGATTCTTTCATCCCATCATATGCCCTCATTGATACTGGCGCCTCAGGATACGCTTTCATAGACAAAGACTTCAGATGCCACCACAAACTTAAGCAAACCCCCTCATCCTCCCACGACACATAGACGTAATAGATGGAAGACCCATCGAGTCAGGAAAGGTTACCCATAAAGCCGTCCCTCAGTTAGACATAACCATTACGTAGAGGCCCCCCTTCTTTGTCACCCACAGCAGAGATTCTTGCATTGTTATGGGCCTCCCATTTGACGCAGACACGCAACTACAATTCTCCCTGCCACCAACGAAATACAATTTAATTCCTCAGCCTGTGTTAAACACTGCCCTCAACAACACCAAAGTCACCGCCAGATTCTATTGAACCTCCACTAAACCAACAACGAACATCTCCACATCACCTCATACGCATTCCACAGACTGCTCCATAAACAGAGAAAAGGAATGCGACTATATTCAACCACACTCAAGGCTCTCGACGACCTCCTCACCCCATCGCCCTAAGTGCCCTCATACCAAGAACATCACAACTTCCTTCACCTCAACGAACCTGACGCTGCAGAACTCCCTCCGGCTGACCCGACTATGACCTCTCCATTGACATCCAGGAAGGCAAGACAGTACCCTTCGACCTATGTATGGGATGACGCGGTTGGAGCTACAGACTCAGGGATTACCTAGCTGAATACCTTTCAAGTGGGAAGATCCGCCACAGCACCTCCTCAGCAGGCTCCCCAAAGACTATTTGTAAAGCGGAAATGGATCTCTCCGACTTCGCGCCGACTATAGAAAGTTGAACGCTGTAACGGTTAAGAACCGCCACCCACTGCCGTTAACTCCGAAACTTTCATGGGCATCTCGCCGCCAAATACTTCACTAAACTAGACTTACGCAATGGATACCACCAGCTGAGAATCAAAAAAACGGGCATTCAGGACCAGGTACGGCCACTTCGAATACACGGTCATGCCATTCGGTCTCACCAACGCGCCGGCAGCATTCCAACATTGGGTGAATGACATGCTACGTCCACACCTTGATCATTTCGCGACGGCCTATCTGGATGACATACTCATCTACTCTGCCACACTGGAAGAACATAAGGTCCATGTTGATAAGATTCTCCGGATACTGGAACAACATAAAGTACATCTAAAACCTGAGAAGTGTGAATGGCATGTCAAAGAAACAATGTACCTGGGATTCGGACTCACTCCTGAGGGAATCAAGATGGACGAAAAGAAGGTCGCTACAATCAGGGATTGGGAAACACCAACCTGTCTGAAAGATGTACAGGAATTCCTAGGTTTCGCTAACTTCTACCGGAGATTCATCTATGCATACTCCAGAGTCGTCTCCCCCCTAACAGCCCTTACCAAGACAGGAGTAAAGTTTGAATGGACCGAGAAGACTCAAAGAGCTTTCAATAACCTAAAGATAGCATTTACCACCGCGCCAATACTCAGACACTTCGATCCCGACCGAGAAGTCATAGTGGAAACAGACGCCTCTGACTATGTCTCCGCCGCCATTATGTCACAAAGGGACGACGAAGGTATACTACACCCCGTGGCGTTCTTCTCAAAGAAGCATACTCCGAAAGTGCAACTACGAAATCTATGACAAAGAACTATTTGCAATAATCCGGGGTTCAAGAATGGCTACTTCCTAGAAACAGCCTCCTTCCCCATCAAGGTCCTGACAGATCACAGGAACCTTGAATATTTCATGTCAACAAAGCTATTGAACCGACAGACACGTTGGTCAGAGTTCCTATCCCGTTTTGACTTTGTTATACAATTCCGACCAGGGAAACAAGGAGGGAAACCAGATGCATTAACTAGGAGATCGGGAGATCTACCTAAAGAGGGGGATGAACGCCTGGCGTACCAGTACCAGACAGTGTTGAAGAAAGAAAATTTGGATTCTAAGCTAAGTTTGTTCGCGGGTTCTTTGATAAATGAATCCGCTGAAGGAACGCCCACCATTCAGGAGTTATTTTCAATTGCTTACCAAGAAGACAGTTTCCCAAACAAAGTTCTCACCATGCTAAAGGACGGCACCAAACAATCAAAACAAATTTCGTTAGCCGAATGCGCCGAAAACAAGGACGGGCTTCTCCTGTACCGCCGAAAACTCTTCGTACCAGAACATGAGGAGCTACAAATTAAACTCCTACAAGAATACCATGATAAACCATCAGCAGGGCATCCAGGAAGAGCGAAAACACTCGAACTCCTCAGCCGCGAATACTATTGGCCAAACATGCGGAAGTATACCGACCGCTACGTTATGAATTGCCACACCTGCCGAAGAAGCAAAGCAAACCGCAACGCACCCCAGGGAGTCCTCCGCCCTCTTTCAGTACCTAAACTACCATGGTCAGACGTATCAATGGACTTTGTGACCGGCCTTCCCCTCAGCAACAACTACAACGCGATCCTCGTCGTCGTCGACCGCCTCACAAAAATGAGACACTTCATCCCATGCACTGAAGAATCAGGAGCCAGAGACGTCGCGAGAATGTATCTGGAAAATGTATGGAAACTCCACGGCCTCCCAGAAAAGATTGTATCAGACCGGGGTACCCAATTCACTTCAGACTTTTGGAAATCCCTCTGCGACAGACTAGAAATCTCCGCTTCCACCGCCTTCCACCCCCAAACCGATGGCCAGACAGAGAGAATCAACGCCATCATGGAACAGTACCTCCGCAGCTACGTCGACTATCAACAGGACAATTGGGCTACCTACCTACCAATGGCGGAATTCGCAACTAACAACCATGTATCAGAATCCACCAAGCTCTCCCCCTTCGAAGCCAATTATGGCAGACACCCCCGAATGACTTTTGGCCCCCTACGACATGGCACGACTACCAACGAAGACCAGGCCAACACCATGGCAAGAGACATGTCAGAAGTATTCGACTTCCTCCGAGCCGAAATGTTCAGAGCCCAACGGATCATGGAAGAGTCAGCAAATGCCAACAGAACCCCGGCCCCCCGCTATGCCATTGGAGATAAGGTCTGGCTGTCCACCCGAAACCTATTAACCAAAAGACCATCGAAGAAGCTAGACTGGAAACAAATTGGCCCGTACTCCGTATCCCGTATTGTGAGCCCCTATGCCTACGAACTCACACTACCCCCGTCGATGAAAGTTCACCCGGTCTTCCATGTATCGCTCCTCTCACCCGCCGCTAATGACCCCGTCCCTGGACAGCTACAACCTCCACCACCACCAGTCGAGATTGAAGGAGAGCAGGAGTGGGAGGTTGAGGCAATTCTAGATTCTCGGAAACGACGCGGACGATTGGAATACCTCCGTGAAAGATGGCTATAATGACGAACCTTCCTGGCAACCTCATGACGACTTAGACAACTCTCCCGAGTTGGTTAAAGACTTCCACGAACTCTACCCACGTAAGCCTAAGAGGACTTAGGCCTCAGAGGGGGACCTAATATCTATCCCGGCGCGACGATGCTCGGCGATTCTTGGGAAGAAGGATTAGTCAGGGTTTCTCTTATGTTCTAGGGGTTTTCGGTTGCAGGGTTCTATGAGTCAACGCCATGCAGGTATTTGTAATGAGGGATTTCCTTTGGGTTCTACGGGTTTCTACGGGATGAGTCAGCGAAGGGTTTTCAGGGCTATATATAGGGAGCTTGTTCCCTCGCTTGTAGGACTTCTCTTCTTCTCCTTTCTTCTTCACGCAACCTTCCTGTCATCTTAGGCGTCTTTAGTCTTTGCTTGTCTAGAATACATTCTCTATCTTAGCCATAGTCTCTTCGGTCGTGTTGCCCCACGGGGACGTTAGACTACCTCCCCGCACCCTCGCCTCGTATCTCGCCCTTCACCCTTCGTCCCAAGTTCCCCGGTTGCCCCCTCTCCCACGCAGCCCACTACCTCACTCACCATAGTTCAGCCTTGGTGGTTCACCTTGGCTTGTTCAGTCCTCGCCCTCGATTAGCACCGTGATAGCTGCCCAACCAGGCTCAACCTACTCAAACAATTCACCCCACCACCACCCCCACCAGCAAACCTCCCCCCACCACCACCCATGGACACGTCCAACTAGGCACACCAATATTAGGGCAGCAAGTCCTACCTGAAAGTCGCTGATAGTGAGCCGACGAGACTGCGGAAAACAGTAAATTTCGGCAACCAACACACACCGCTAACCCCCCCACACACCCGACATACTTACAGGACTTATTTTAACTTCTTTGGTTCGACCTTCTTGTTTTTCCTTTTTCTTTTGTCTTTCCTTGAGGGGACAGCGTTTTGTAGGGGCACAGAGGTTTTTTAGGCCATAGTTTATACTGCATGCCGTGTTTTGTACCTTAAACAAATACAGTTGATTTAAAAAAAAAAAAAAAATGGGTAATATGATCGAGGTGAATTATTGGTGTCGGTGGGACTGTTTTGCCTTACATGAGCTAAGTGCTTTTGATGACTGCGCCTTGGTAACACGTGTGTTGGGTTGATATTTATTCGTATGGCCGTTGTAACCCGCTCCGAGTGACCTCCTGTGAACATACAAGATGTCTTGGCACCCCCGGGCTAAACCCATGAGGTAGCCCTTCCTCGTTGAATATGTGCGGGAGTAACAGTTTATTGTGGGCTACATCTCGACATGACCAGGCTTAGTGTAGTAGAGGACCGAATGAGTCTGTACGATCAAAAAAGTTTAGTTCATGGATTATCACTCGGTTTATTCATTTAGTAACATAAGGTCTTTTTTTTGTTTGTTTGTTTGATTCATTAATAGCATAAGAAAGTCGTAACTGAAAAAATACTGTTGTTTGAAGGGCCAACAAAAAATCTCATAACCTGAAATTATTCTTCAAAAGTAAACATCCAATCCCTTTTTATGCTTAGTTTTGGTTATGCAGTTGTTGTACCATTGGCATCAAGCCCTGGGATATCAAATGGGACGCATTTCTCGAAGATTGACTTCTCATACTTCTATAGTGTGGGTTAGTAATTATGGCACTATACATCTCCAGATAGTAGTTCTTACCAACAAGCTAGCAGTAAAGAGCGTGCCGGCGTCAATGATTGAACTAGGCCCAAATTTCCCATTCACATTCACCACCAGATCTAACAAAGCCTTAGATTCGACACCAAAACCTGTCTTTAACGACGAGCCGTCACAAGCACCAGTCTCGTTAAACTTTGTCGCGAAATCAATTCCAACTTTTGGCAGCCCAAGATTCAGTCCAACCTCCAGTTTACCGATCCCGACAACCTCAACACCAAATGTTAGCTTTGGACGCGATATGGCCATGACACTCATAGCCACTGAGCCTTCTACAAAATCGAATATAGGATTAAATGTTGCAGTCTCGAATCCGGTCGCAGTGCTGGAGTCAATATTAGCGAGGTCGACGACTATATGTGCTCCGTTTGGGACCGTGCTTTGTAGCCCAAAGGTGAAGTTTGCTTTTCCGGCAATGGTGGACTCAACGCCCACTTCATAGGTCATTACTATGCCGAGATCGAAGATACCTGGGACAACAACTCCGGCGGCGGGGACGGGAAAACTGATTATCTCTTTGGTGAGTTTTAGGCTGGCGGGAGCGGAGGCAGTGGCAGTGATTGCGGCAGAAAGTTTGAGTGTGGTGTTGAAATCTTGAGGGGTAGTGTTGAGGGTGAAAGCTTTCACGGCGAATTCCTTGATAGAAACCCGGCCTGTAAGTTTAAATTTACCAACAATGTAGCAATCGATGCAGTCTAATACTAAGGCGGGGTTTGTGGGGCTATTAAGGTGTGAGCAGGGGTTTATTTTCTCGGGGGGTTGCGTGGGTGGGTAGCTTACTTGGTCGGGTCCGTGAGGACGTTGAACCTTTTTCCTGGGGTACCAGAAGATACATCAAACACCACATCTCCATTTGTGATGTTCTCCAAAAGGTCATCAATAGTTCCAACCAAACCGTCACCGATATCATCAACAACACCAGTAACAGCATCTCCAGCGTCACCAATCGCCTTTCCGGCGTCACCAATCACTTTAGTGACTCCGTCCATAAAGTCACTAAAGCCACGAGCCATGAGGCGCCTAGCAGCTCCCGGTGACACGGCAGCACTCCCAAAGTCCAAGTCGAAAGTGCCAGCAACTTCCGACCACGGCGTAACCTTAGCCGTGAGGATTGTCATCAGACTTGCCTCTTCATTATCAACCTTTGAAATACTAAAGATCAAAATATTAGCTAATCATAACCCCCGGAGTTTTTGTGCACCATTCAAACATACGTATAAGCCTGCCTCTCATCTGCAGCACCACACCCATCATGGTTCGCAATAAGTATGAAGGTATCATCATCCTTCTCATTGATGAAACTCCACTTGTTCACCGCAGCATCAAACGCCTCTTTTGATGTGAAATTCAGTGACATAACCCCGTCGTCGCCATTACAGTCGACGGCAGATGTTAGACCCTCAAAGCTTTCCATCATGACTATCAGTTGCCCGTCAGGAGCATACAGGGTCATGTTTGCAAGGAGGATACTACTGCCGTTATTACCGGGAGAGCCATATATGAGCTCGGCTTTTGAGGCAGGGTCTAAGCGGGAGAAGTCGATTGTGTCTCGTACTGAGAGCCCGGTGACGTATTTGAAGGCGTCAAGATTAATGGGCTTGAGGATGTTGCTCGATGTGGTGCTAGGGCTAGAACTTATAGATGGGACTTCTGGTACTGAAACTGGGGTTCTTCGGATTACGGCAGCGGACGTGAGGGTGGTAAAGAGGACCAAAGAAAAAATGCCGGTGAGGAACCTCATGGTGTCGTGTGATTTATAAAACATTTGGACGTGTTTCTGTATTGCTGATAAAATAGACTTGAATATCTTCCGGAAGGTATTCAGTGTGCGAAGACAATCAATATCGTATATCGAAATAATATCTAACAAGAAGAATATAGGCGTGAAAGGACGAAATGCGTGAATCAATCACTGCACAAGAAAAAGAGTGATTTTTCCACAGGTCCCTCGGGATTGTGCCGCTTCTTCGAGGGAAGAAATCATCTCTATATACTCATCAATAAAAGAGGTTAAACCTCTCAGAAATCCAGTGAAAGGGGTTGACACCCCCGGTTAGAGCAAAGTAAGGGCCGACGAGCTTAAACTCAACCACATACGGCCTCATACTGTATCGATGCTATAGCTAGCGCTAATGGATACAAGAATTCAAAATCATTTAAGGTTGTTAGGTCCAGGATTAACTAACCAACTGATTCCCTACATTTGCTGCTATGAAACCGCCGAAACGCGCAATGGGGTTGCCAAGGAATTTCAGCTGGGGAATCGCTGGGCGCTAATAGGCCAGCAGTTGATTGATACTCAGCCCGTTTCTAGCTAGAAGTGGCAGGTTTGAGGAGGTAGAGTATCTGAGGTTGATAAGATGCTGACTACATGTGGTTTACTTTTGGGGGCCACTACCAGTCATTTCTTAACTTCACGCACACTCAATGCTTCAAAGCAAAGAAACGAATGGCATTTTGGAGTGCTCTTATCGAGGGACTATTAGTTGGTGTATACGGATCATTAGGGATTATCGTGAGAACTCTAGGCGTCAGGAACCATGAGTAGACGACTGTTTATCCAGGTATCTTTCTCGATAACGCTCATTGGAGCCTATCGTCTGGCTCCGCATCAATTCAAATTCGTGATACTTAAGGAATAGCGGAAACGCGGGAAAAGCTATATTAAGCGCCTCGGCCCGAGCCGAGGTCGTGCATAGCCGCCGAATCGAGTGATGAGCTGTCAGATTCGAAGAGGCACCTATTGCGTCTATTTCCGTCAATTAATTTTATTTCTTCAGGTCTTTGACCCGAGATAGGCTATTTGGCCTAATACTCCGTGACATGGAGTCCAATGGCATTCTGGTCGGAGACTTCGTCACAGTGTTGGCGCCGGCGGAAGATGTTTCTGGTACTGAAGGACAGGAGGAAGAAAAGTTTAAATTTTAATTTTATAGAGTTCCCTTCTTGGATGAACCCGCATCAATTGTTTCTTTGAGAGGCGTTTGGATTGTCAATTGAAGACTAGGATATAGATGCCGGTAGTATCAATAGTCTTCAATGTACGACTATAGACACTCCTACTTCCGCTAAAGGAGCGCGTAGATCCCTCCCTACTGGATATAAACCAAAAGTTCACCCCTTAATACCCCCTGAAGACTTTTCGCGGAAGTCTGCGGTGAATCTTGTCTCGAAACACTTTTGAAC
Source organism: Morchella sp. 2018-W16 (assembly GCA_024713755.1). NCBI lineage: Eukaryota > Fungi > Ascomycota > Pezizomycetes > Pezizales > Morchellaceae > Morchella > Morchella sp. 2018-W16. The sequence goes on along the minus strand of JAMGYY010000001.1, from coordinate 3,213,734 downwards.
CCCCTAAGATCTGTGCATGTTGATATTTAAGCGGCAATCGCGGGTCGACAATACCTGCAGACAACAAATATAGGGCCCGGGCTGGTAGTGACTAGACTTAAGCAGGATATTGGCAGTGGTGAGGTTGGTCGCCGACAATGGTTCTTTGGAGGTATTAGAGACTTCAGTGGCGTAAACAACATTCTGTTCTGAAATAAGCTCTGGTTCAAATCCATATCATATTGCGCTCGTTTACAACAACTAGTGATTCTTATCTCTGGGTCTGAATCTTAAGAGCTCTGGATCGCCTAGGCCCTCTGTTGGAATATTAAAGCTCGTAGGCATTAATTAATATATGAAAAACACCCATCTCCTGAAAAACCTAGCTTGTCTCTATCTAGGTGTCCCCCGCTGGTTATCAACCTGCTACAAGTACCTGCAGGCGGGTGAAGCGCTTAGAGCATCCACAACCAGCACCTCCCAAAGTTAGCCTTCATAATAGGCTATAGAATCCCATGCTCAGAACCGTGCGACCCGCGATTCTAATTTATCAAGTCATGCTATGAAATTTCTAACACTTAGAGGCACATGTTACCCCAGCAAAAAGGGTGGAGTTCTGGCACATGTATCTAGCATGGTGGGTAGTATTGGTTATTGACTCCCATTCTTGTCTAGTGTTATTTTGAAAATGGATACAAAGAGGGGGAACACAAGCGTTAAAGAAAAATATTGGGCACGCGCGGCTGCTAGATGATGTGCAGCTTGAGCTGGCTACATGTATCTGTGAACTCTGCTCGGTGGTGTTGTTTTGAAAATGGATACAAAGAGGAACACAGGCGTTAGAGGAGAAATTGGGCACGCGCGGCTGCTAGATGTTGTGCAGCTTGAGCTACATGTAGCTATCTATAAACTCTGCTCGGTGGTGTTTGAGCACATATTCAGTCACAGAGTATCACTCACTCTATCTGAAGTAGATATAAACCCCTTTCCCCGTGATGTTTATAGCTCATCTCAACTAAGACCTAACAACCAGGACCCCAAAATCAACTAATTAATCAGCCCCAGACAACGTAGGTAGATGGGGATCCCAAAAGATATCGCGCGCTAATTATAGAATTTTTAATGTTAGGCGAGTATAGTTGAGTTTTGAGAGGTGATTACTCTTGTAATGGGTATGTGTACTTGCCTAGTAATTCCGACACGACTTCTCATCATAACTCAACCCTTAATCACAAGGAGAATCTCGAGGAACGTTCACCCCCGACTCTATATCCTAAATTTATACTTGAGAACCGGCCGCCAATTTGCATGTGGCCCCGAAGCGAAAGGTAGAATTAAGACCAAACGAGCCATGGAAACCAATTAGGTAGAGGCGTACGTGGTGCTATTCTTGACCAATTGACCCAAATACATTTCCCATATTTACCTGGGGAGAAAAGCTGCTTGCATGGACGGGCACGAAACCAGAGTTTACGTAATGTTCATGAACTCTGACTCGATACAATACAAGGCCTTAAGGGCTAGGGGACACTATCATAGCAGTTCGTCTTCCGATCCCTTTCGGGGCATCATAGTTTCAACACACACGCACAAGGGAGGAATTTAACGTTATCTGGTAAATTAGTGTCGGTACTGGCACTCGCTTGTTCTGGGTTCTGGGTTCTGGGTTCTGGGTTTTCCCAGAATAGTTCACACCTTCACAGTTATAGGCTGGGCGCCGTGAACAGCGGTTCCGGAATCTGCCCTACTCCAGGACGGGAAATACTCAAGCACCCAGCGAAGCTATGTCTGCGCTTTGACTCCTGTAGCCGAGCTTGAAGGAAACTTCTGTCGGGAACAATTAAAGTTCGAGGGGTGTGCGGTGTTATCTTGGGCCTTGGCCGCGATGAGCTATATTGTTCTGTGGGGTTCTAGAAAGGTTGTATGCAGCCAGATCTAACCAGACGCGAGATCAAGTTCTGGAGGCGTTCTCGAAGTTCCCAGGTCTACCTAAATCGGTCAAATTTCCTCTACTTGTCACAAACAGCTTCGGCAATCCGGCTTTTATCTTTTTTTTTTTGAGCGGTGAAACGGTGTCCAAGGAACGGCGGCTCTTGATGATATATATCGGCCCGCACGCAAATGTGCCCAGTTGTGCCTAGAGTAGGCTCTTTCCCAACCACTCTTATGTCGGAGGAGTAACATCACTCGTATGAGATGGGACTACCAATGGAGGCTGTATTGCCCACCCAGTGGCCCAACGAGTAACTTGTCCAGAAGATATCGAAAGCTCCGCATATCACTGGCCATGGGGGTTGGGATAAGCCGCTGCTATTGCAGAGTCTCCATCACGGGGAAAAAAAACGACATATATGCTGTATATATCGGATACCTGTGCCCGTAGCAGCACACCTACCTACATATGTTACATATGTTTCAACTTTCCGTGGGTAGTGCGGCTCTCCCAAATCTCCGGCCTGGGTTTCAGTTTGACCCTCACTAACCCACTTGTTGTTACGGCCACGCGATAGAACATTGCTGGCCCCTGCCAAGGAGGGTCGATAGCAAGGATTTGTGTTGACGGATCCCATGTTCCCGACTACTCCACCCTGAATTTGGGCCCAGAGCCTGGGGTTGGAACGACACCATGATCGGAACTCGGCCGGGGAAACCACACATACACACACATATGTACCTTTCAACACTACGAGCCACAAGGAAAAAACTTCAGGGAGCTGATCGATGCTCAGGATGAGAAAGTGCCGGATGAAATAAAGTGTTGTACTCCTCGTTAGATCGTATCATAGATCAACCTTTAAATCATATCGCGAAATTGAGTGCTATGTGCTTCCGTGGTTGTAATGTCTATAAATGGGAACTACGCACGGAACGTATGACCAACAAAGCACAGTCATGTATGTATCGGCTCGGAGTCCACAAGAAATGAATCTATACATAGGTAACTATGAAAGCTCCTGGAGACTGGCCACAATATTGAATTTGAGTGATACTGTTGACTCTAGGTTTTCTGGGCATCTAGATGTGCATAATGTACATACATGTATGTATGTAACCCTCCCACAGAAAGACGTGGGGAATTAGAATGTAAAAGATGAAGATGCATGATGTATCTAAGCTTATATGTCCTATTCATATGTTAGCAAAACTTGGTAACAAGCATGTATTCCTGTTGCATGTAAAACCATCGACCGGTTACTGCGCCTATCGGGTTCAATAGAGCACTTAGATACTTGCATGTAGTAGCAGCGGGGTCGCATTGTTCTAAATGGATATCCCGGCACGTCAGTCGCAATTTCTTCTAGCTTGAGTATGTAAAAAAAAAGTGAAGGCATGGCGTACGTATCCCCTTGTCCATCTCCCGCGTCCCGTAAAGCCATCGATCCTTGTTACCAACGTTAGACATCCCCCGACTATTGGCGTATTGCGTGTAGCTGCTACGAGTCTTTGCAGATTCGAAGACCATAGGGTTTACTAATTTAGTAGCGATTCCCTATTTATCTCCTTTTTCAGGGGAGAAATATCACTCATATAGATATGTGATATCCCTTCTCTCCTCCTCCCCTTCTCTTTCTCCCAGAAAAGAGAGTCGCAAAGGCAAACAGTATGATATCTCTATATACGTTTAGTAGACGCCGATTAGGCCTTCCAGAAAGCCGTTTCACTAATGGCTGGTCTCAGATATCATTCCAGACTCGTTCTTTAGCGTTTTTTGCGATATTCACATTCTCACTCACCCTCTATTATTTCGTATACTTCAACAAATTCACAACGAATCTGAATATTGACTTCAGTAGTTTCTATGTCGTTAAACACAACATTCCAGACCTTATGGCAGCCGGGCAAGAGAAATGGAACTTAATGCTATCCCGTCAATCCAAGACCCTCGAAGAAGCAGTGCAAGAATATAATCGCCGGTACTCAATGGCACCCCCAGACGGATTCGATGACTGGTTCAACTATGCAAAGTCGCAAAACGTAGTACTCATCGATGAGTTCGACGAGATGATGAACTCCCTCGTACCCTTCCGGAAACTTGGGCCAGAGGAGGTCAGAAGGAGAACGGCAATCCTGAACCGCATACCAAGTGATGTGAATCTTCTTCGCGTCAGCGGAGACGGGAATGAGTTCAAGTATGATATGGTGCTCACGAGCGGAGCGAGGACTGAGAGAACAGAGGGACTAATCTCAATGCTGAGGCCGGTGGAGAAGCTTCTGGCGAAGCGGAAGTGGAAGGAATTTGATGTGGTGATTAATGAGCTTGCTGAGAGTAGGGTGCTGGGGGGTGATTGGAATAGTGCGGTGCTGCGCGGAGGTAAGGAGGCGGAGGGTTTGGAAGGTTATGCGTTTTCCCAGGAGGTATGGGAGGCTCATGGTTTTGGGGAGTTGAGCTTGATTAGGAGTGTTGTGAAGGCCTGTGGGAAGGATAGTGAATTTGCAAAGGCGAACCCAACGTTTAGAGTTTCAAAGAATGTGGAGGAGAAGGAGGATATGGAGAGTGGGGATGAGGAATGGGATGATATGGAGTTGGAGAATAACGGTGTGAAGGTTGAGGTGGAGATGGTGGAGATGGCGAAGTTGGAGGGGTTGGAGTGGTTGGAGGATATTGACGTTTGTAACCATCCCGAGCTCACTCAAGTATGTTAATTTCACCCCCCCCCCCCCCCCCCCTTCTTGATCTTTCCTCTTGACTTTGGGGTTTAACAAGATCCTATTTTAGTACCATTCTGGATTCCGTACAACACACTATACCACTCGCGGTCTCTATCCAATCCTCTCGTTCGGTGCTCCAAGTGCCTATAGTGACATTTTATTCCCAACAAGCTACCAGTACGGCGGTAACCCAGACTATATATATGTTCCTGAGGACGATATGCCCTGGGATAAAAAAGAGAATGGATTATACTGGCGCGGCAGTCCCACTGGCGGCGGCTATGGTGATAAAGAATTTGGATCCGTAAGAACACCTTGCCATTCAGGGCACCCTAATAAGATTTATTCTAAGTGTACCAGATGCACCGACACAGGCTCGTTACAATGACAAACCCGCCCATGCCCGCTCCACCAGAAGGGACAGAACTAAACTTCACCCTCATCGGCGCGGACGCAGAGAACAAGATGCTTGCAAGATACATCTCAAAGACCGACTACGACGAACAGTTTACAAACGTCACATTTGTCGAAATTGCAAAGGATAACTGCAACTTCTTTGAGTGCAACGCCCTCAACTCATTCTTCAAGTTTGGCGAACACAAGCCGCTGAAGGAGGTCTGGAGGTGGAAATATGTCATCGATGTAGACGGCTGGGGCTACAGTGCTAGGTGGAGGGCACTCATTGCCTCAAAGAGCCTTGCATTGAAAAGCACAATCTACCATGAGTGGTACTCGGAGAGGATGGTTCCGTGGGTCCATTTCGTCCCTATAAGTGCGAAGATGGATGAGCTCTACGATGTGTTGGGATACTTTCTTGGAGGCGGCGAGGACGCACCAGAGATTGTGGCGCATGAAGAGGAAGCGAAGAAGATTGCAGAGGCCGGGAAGGACTGGGCAGATAAAAACATGAGAAAGTAAGTACTCTACCGATATCTACCAGTGTTGAGTTTATGGCTAATTTTTTTTGTCTAGTGAGGACATGATAATATATGTCTGGCGACTCATGCTAGAGATGAACAGAATCTACAACGGAGAGGACCAAATTTACAGAATACCTACAGCCTATGAGGAGGCTATAAGGGCGGACGCAATGTCCGACAAATAGAGCTAGAGAGATTCTGAAGGAAGTTTAAAATCTTTGGGAGGACAATGGCGTTATTACGGATAAAGTTTGGGAAGCGATTTTTTTTTTTATTATTTTTTTATATTATAAATGGATTCCGCCTGATTACGTTTGCCTACGTAGATATCCTTTTTTTTTGTTATTTCGTAGATTATCTTTCGATCAAGTTGAGGGTCTCCGTTTGAAGAGACTGCATGAATGTACGAACGTACCGCGAGGGGTAATTAAATGATATTGGGTGCTTTGAAAATGCATATATTACATCCCCTTGCAAGCCGCGTCATCAGCTAACATTGATGGACCCCAGACAATTAATGCCTGCTGGACTAAAGACCACGCCCACGGGGTGTGGGGTGGCGCGCACTAAAGGGCGAACGGTGATTAGTATTTGGGGGCTTTGATGCACATGGGCGAGTGATGGGGTGTGCAGATACTGGTTAAGAGCGGCGATTCCCGCTTACCGGGGTGGACTGGCGAGTGATCTGTGGTGATTTCTAACGTTTTTTTTTCTGGTACTGGTGGCCGCGAGGATATTTGTCTTGGGTAATGTGAAGTCTATATATGACTGGCTTTTCCTGTTGTTCCGACGAAATGTCGAGCGAAGTGGAATCGGTTATAATTTTACGGGTAGGGTCCCTAGTGGTGTTGATAGCCCTGGAGTTTTCATAAAGGGTTTTCGTAGGTTGGCAACTTTAGCGCGTGCAAACATTCAGATAGTACATACCATTTGTTTTGCAATTGAAAGTCTGATATATTTTATTTCCATTCTGCCATATCATTCATTAACCCAATATCCAATATCATTATGGAGGGTATCTTATAATGCAAGCCAAAGGTACTCCATCCGCAACCCAATCACCATATACAAAAACAAACAAAAAAGAAAAAAAGAAAAAAAAAAAAAAGAAAACCCTGCACCTACATCGCCGTAGGGTCACCGCCCCACGACGCTGTCTTTGCCTGATGAGGCGTGGAATTCCTCTTCTGCTGCCAAGCTTTCCGAGGGATTCCCGTCGTCGATATCGCATACGTCGCAATCGCATGCGCCGCTGCCTTCGTGTTCTCGACCCAAGCACCAATATTCAGGTTTGAGATATCGTCCCCTGTAGCGTTACGATACGTGGGGTCAAATGCGGGGTCAAATGCGGTGCCGGCTTTACCACCCCACCACTTCGCCTGTTCGGTGGTCTTGAGCTCCTCCGCCCCGGCGAACAGACCGCCGACAGGAATATTGGACATCATAAAGGGCCACTCATCAGAATGTACGTCAAGCGTAGTGAGAGCTGTCTTAATACCAACTTCAGAAAAATAGTCCTCGAAGATGTGTTCAATATGGTCGGAACCAGGGGGTCCGGTGGTGTCGAAGCTTGAGCCGTCACCGTCGGAGATGAAGATTCCAAAGTTGGGGGAGGCGATCATGTCAAAATTGAGGTAAAGAGAAATGTTGTAAAGCTCTGCTGCATCGGTTTCGAGAACGTAGTACGTGGATCCAAGAATATTAGAGGCAGATGCAGACCAGAAGCCGAAGCGGACTGCGTTAATGACGCTGAACTTTGTGAGCTGAAGTGCAATCTCTAGGAGGGTCATAGACCCGGAGCCGTTATCATTGAGGCCAGCACTGCCTAGAACTGAGTCGGAATGGGCACCCGAGAAAATAACATTGGATTGATTTCCGCCCTTGGAGGTTGCGATTACATTGTTGGTGTATCTGGTCTCACTAGGTAACTCAACATCTATTCCTAGCTTTGCAGTAATGGAAGTTCCATTTCCAAGTTTGTAGACCAAGTCGAAGCCATCTTCGTAAGTAATTCCACTAGCTGGAACGTATTTTCCTTCAGGGCGTTCATCCGGCATGAGGGTTCCAGGGCCAAAAGGCTCACCAGGGGTATCATTATAGATGATAACTCCCTTGGCTCCGGCAGAACTGGCTAGCGCCACTTTCACCCCCAGTTCGCAGGTTCCACGAAGAATAAGGGCAATGTTTCCGGAAACACTCTCCGGAAAGTCATACTGTTATTTGGAGTTAGTCAGTACTGTATAGATTTTGGAGTAAAGTGCATACAGATTCGCAGCCCCAATGGTCAACAGCAATCAAAAAAGCTTCAATAGTTCCAGCAGGACTGTAATGTAAGTACTCTGGCGCATATGAATAATTGCCGATTTCAAACGAAGCATCAGCAACAGCACATAGATATTCAAACGGCTGGAGCTCGACATCATAGTATCCGGTATCAGACAATGTAGAGTATATATAATCTACAGTCATGTTATGACCGCGGCCACCGGCGAAGCGTGATTTTTCAGGAGTGGCATCTGAAAACTCCTGTAATTTCTCTGCGCGCGCATAAAGTGCTCGTTGTGAGATTCGGCGTCTCAATTGGTTGCTGTCTACAAGACCACGAACTCCGTCTTTATAAGAATAGATAAACGCACTAGTACTGGAGGCTGCGAGGGTAAGGAGCCCAATTATTATTGGAAAAGACTTCATCGTGATGGGTAAAAGGCTCCCAGGTACTGAGCGGGGGGCGGTGGGGTTCGAGGTCGAGTGTACGTGAAGAACAGGAACGCTTACCCCACCAAAAGGATTACATGTATCTTATATACATGTACCTATACTCGAGAGAGGTTCTCCAGGGAGACTAATTGTAATGCCCATGTACGTGTAATGTCACCCATGCATGTCATGTAGTACCACCTAAGACATAGTTTAGAAAAAACACCGCCATTAAACAATCGATTCGTGCAATAAAGACCAACCCTGATTGGGTGCACTGCCACTATTGGAAGTTATTTTACCAATTTGTTTGAGTTTATGCATATGCGCATTCCTATTGATTCTGTAAGAGATCATTCAGCCAGCGGTACGCGGTACAATTGTCCCCCTGTCCCTGCTATCGTGAATAAGCACTAAGAGAATTTGAGGCTCCATTGCTCGGTTATTTTTGCGGCTGTGTATGATGTATATAACCGGCTCAATTAATCTTCATTAAAACAGAAGATATACATGTATGTATGTAGCTAATATTCTGAATACAAGGCGGGATGTTGGTGATAACTGGCGGTGATGTAAGAAGTAAGCTGCCCGTTGAGGATGAACACGAGTTGAATTGTACCCAGTTCTACTAACTCGTGTAAATTCTAGCAAGAGAAAAGTTTTTGTGTCTTAGAAAACCCTTATTGCCTTCCCCATGTGGCCATGGAAGAACCCCCCCCCCCCCCGCCCTCTATCGCCAAGAGAACCAATTTTACTTGGTGTTATGTATCTGCACCTCAAGAATGTTATTTACTCTATATTAAGTAACGACCTTTCCTCAATTGATCAAAAAAAAAGACCTTGCTTCAAAAGCCCGCTACCTATTCCCGCAAGCCACAATATAAGCCGAGAGGCACGGATCAATGCCCACTACATACTCTAGAGCAACTCTAAGCCTAGAAGGTATAGGGGCCCATTTTTCTAGTCTCCACCAGATTGTTACCTATTTCAGTCAATAATATGTAACCGGCTAACTAGAATTCTGGAGAACTGATATGTGGTTGGTGAATAATGCCCGACGGATGGCAGATATAAAATTAAAAGGATCGTATTTACTATGCCTCGGCTTGCTTAGTAATAGGAGTAGATCGAACAACGCAGGGACAGCCGAGTGATCCTACGTGATTTTGTACGATTATTCTGGATCACGATGTAGGTAACATATGTACCTCCTACGCGCTTTCTTCATCCACCTATCAATACTATTCAATTTTCTGCAATTCGGCTTTTCTTCCGGCAAGGTCTAGCTTCAGAGATCCACCACGCAGAACAGCCGCACGGTTGCGGCGCCTGCATTCCAAAGGTCCAGGGACGCCGCATTCCAGAGGTACCCGGAACCATCTTCAGCTCATGGTCGGCAACTATTTGAGTAAGGTAGGTGAGGCTATGATGCTAGACCTGCGAACTATTCTGTATTCTGCTTCAAGCCCGCGGTGGTAATAGAGTACATACAGTTCTACACCCCTTGGAGTCTTGGCCTTCGAGAATCTTTAATCTACGTGGAGCTATCTCTTGGTCCTCGGTTTCATGCAGGGCGATCGAGCTCAGATTCAGAATACCCTTGCCGCTATCACCTTCTGTCTAGGGCCCAGAAACCATACTTTCGGCAATCGGATATGGAGGTGTAGGAGTTTGTGGACCTAACTCATGAGTTCCTGAGCGTGAGCTCACCATCATCGCTCCGCCCTAAGTAGAGTCCCTCGTTTAGCCCTTCTGATTACTCGGCCACTCGTATGGACCAAGCAAAAGACGAAGCCTTTAAGGTTCTGGATCTACATGTGGTTGCAAGGTCTGAACCCAATATTATTCTGATAAGGGAGATAACGAGGATCTGTTTGAGGGTAATGAATCCAAGCCCTAATCCATTAGGATGTGGGGACAGTCATAACTACCCCTAACCCTGAGATCCTTTAGAATATTGTATTTCCTTGCGATAGCTATGGTAGCGACATGTACCATCCTCGGATACCATTGCCACGCTTCGCACTTGGGTTCCCACCTCTAAAAGATGGGTGTACCCCAGACAGCAACGGCTTTGCCCCACTCTCTGGCTAATCACCACGATAGGACAAACTTTAAACTATATGAATTGGTCTTAATGTGAGTAGTTTCCGACATAGAACTATCTTGCTTTTTTTGATTGAATCGCGATCGATCAGTTTTCGAGGTTTAAACTATTTTTCTAGTAACTGCAGGTATACCGTAGTGTCACGCGACATAACTGGTAGCGTCATGATCTATCACTCGTAGCTCTCCCTCCCCCTTTTCACTCATTTTTGTCCTAACGCAAATCACCAAGATTCAGCCGGCAATGAAATCTGTCTGCGGGGTTTAAAATTCTGCTCTTAGTCTCGGGAGCATACTAGACCATCCCAACTAATCACGCGGGGGCTTATATCCGCATCTCGTCAACCTAATTTCCTCGCCTATACATCCAAGGAGTAAGATAAGTGTAGTATCCTCGTGAGCTGTAATAATGCTCATTGATTTAAAGTGTTACCACGAAGCGCGCGGGGAATTGCTTGGTCACAAGAAAAAAGCTCGTGTAGCCTTACCTGGCCTTCCCCTAAGCCTAGGGTTAGGCTTAATTGGCCCCCGGGGGCCTGGAGCATATGCACCATTATATAAACTCTCTTTTGGACTCAAGAGTGGGAGTAGGTTGGGGGGGGGGGGGGTATAGGTAACGAGGGAGGTGAAAAGTGGAAGGGTGTGCACATGCACTGATCCTCTTTATATTGTCACATTGCCATGGAGTGTTTGAGGGAGACAGTACAGCAATCCAGCGGCTTGAAGGCTTGCCTGAGGGTATATACCAGCTCCATAGGGTTCTTTATTTTACCACAGGATCTTCATGTAGTTACGGGTGCTTCTAATTCATCATGTGGCGAGGAGAAGGAAGTTTAGAGCCTGAAGTTAGCCTAGTCCGTCATAATCTCTACCTAACCAACTATACTCTGGTCTTGTGAACATCACTAGGTTTCTGTTTCCCCCGTGAATTGGCTTGATAAGGTTAGAAATAACGTTTTACAATGCTAGAAGTTTCATAAGCTATCACTCGCACATCTCTCGTAACATACATATGATAATGTATCAGGAATGGGTTCTTAAACTTCTTTTAGCAAATGACAAGCTCATCTCAATTCGCCCTTTAAAGTCACCAGCTTGAATATTTAGAAAGTTAAAGCCCAACTGACCAGATCACAATATTCCAAGTCTCAGTCATGTCAGGAACATACATGATGTTCTTAGTACCATAACCCATGTTTCTGGATAACAAGTGACTCAATCATGTACATTATCAATCACGGGAAGGTCTATATCACTGAATATTTATTAAAGACTTACAGCTTAGGATGACCGTTGTATTCCTAGTAGATCACGCCTCGGATAGGGTTCCTATTTGGGGCATTTCTCCGAGGAAGCCTTCGTTTCCTTTAGTCATCTTCCCCATAAGATGAACCTTCTCCTCGTTAAAATTTACTTTTCTCACCTCATGATGTTTTATAAATACCACTTAAGGTTTCGCAAGAGCCTGAAAGGTGCAATTATCACATGCATGAATGGGAGTTAGACAACATACGCATCGCGTGCATATCGTAACGTTAAAGAATGTGGGGAAAGCATTAAATCGAGGGATCATTGGGCATTTTATGTCAGTGTATTATCCCTACGTCGGTAGCACGTCGGTTGATCGGGTAATTAACTCGTTGGTTAAACACAAGTTTTCGGTTAATATAATATAATACTGGAGAGTTGGAACGGCTACTACATGTAGTTGAGAGGTCACGCAGAAGAAAAGTGGGGAAGCTCAAAGGACATGACTAGTGAAGCAGGTCTCAAATGCTTTACGGTCCTCTGAGTTGATAATAGATCCCCAATAAGTGAGTCAACAATGCCAATATCACCCTAGTCTCAATAAGCTTCATACATGTAGTAATAAGCATGCATATAGGAAGTATAGTATGTACTCGCTAGTCAAATACATGTATTAGGAACTACGGGCTCAGAGTTAGCGCTAGCTAGTATGGATAGTCCTAGAAGACCAGTCCTCTAGACTTTTGTAATTACAAATATTTTTACCTCTCGAGTTAGAAATAAGTATCAATTTTGTATCTAGAATAAAGTTTGTGTGTTGGTATCGGGTGTCTCGGGTTGTTTTGGTAACAACTAGGGCACCCGGCCCCTAACCGGTACACCAGAACTAAGTTCAATCTGACATAATCGTTTTTAAATCATAATTGTATATGGAGATCTCATGATTAAAGCTACCAGCGAGTGCAGGCTAGCCATCTGCAAGGTTGGAGATCACCCGCATTTGCAGCTCAACATCTCAGCACTCGGTGTTGTGGGGATCGGCGTGAGATTGAGATGAGGCTGTTGTGTAATTACATGGTTGTTGGTTCTGTACCGCACATGCGCGTAATCCTATTTCTTTAATCCGACTACGTACCTCATCACAACCCATCTCAGGGGACAATATAAATACGTCAGTAGATGCCAATCTGGACTACCATTCTCAAGCACACACATATCACCATCAAATCTAAATTTCGACATACAAGTACTCAACTCGGACAAACAGCCTAGGCACTACTCTTTAATCCCTTTAATCCACAGAACAGTGCTAGCTACTGGTACAGGGATACATACATAGGCTATAGGGTCTTCTAAAGGTAGGATATGTCATATTTCTTATTCATCGCTCATGAAACCCACACTACGTGCTCTGTATATCATCTTTCCTGTTGCGGGTGTTCCTGCGTCCTGTCCGTGCACCTGGTATGGAGATCCAACCTCGTGAGACAGTCCCGGTATCTTGGGTCTCTCTGTACGACATACATGCCCGGAATGAAAAATAGCTACCGGAGGAATGTCCTGCTATGGGAAATCTTCAGGAGATTACCATGTCAACAAATGTTCTTATTTATTGTCGGAAAAACCCCCCGACATGCACGTTTTCTTTTCCAAACTTCCGTCGTTCAACCTACATATGTGGAGATAGCAGCGTGGAGTCCGTTATACCTGGCCATCTTTACATGATTGAGTATTAAGTATACAAGTATATAAGGAAGTAATTGGGGCTACCTTGTTCCATGAGTTATAACATTTAGGCCGCATACATCCCCCCCCCCCCCCCCCCTTTCCTCTCTATCAAATCATTTCTTTCTTTTTTTTTTTTTTTTTTGATTCCCAGATATCCAACTTCCGCTCCTTTACTCGCCAATTCGTTTATTTAAAAGATGACCAAACTAACGACAATGAAGAAGCTATTTGGAACCCTCATTGCGTTCCTAGGGATTATATCCATATACCTCGTACCATCAGTCAACGGTATACCCTCTACCCAGGCAGCACACCAAAAACTACGACGATTCTTATTTGATACAAAGAGTATCGAATATCAGTGGCAACAAAGTTGGTCTTTCACAAGCAGTTCAGGAAGTAAGCCTGGCGCTCCGCCCGCAATTGATATTTGTATCCCCCCAGGCTTCATCAGAAATCCCATTATGTCGACTTTCTGCCCTTATGCGGCTGGCAGTACGCAGCTCTTTGATAGCCCAATATCAACAGGAGCTCCCTTAGGAATGTTTGCCAGAGTTCAAAATAAACTACCAAGAGACTCGTTTCAGGGTGTAAGTACTGATGCTCCTGTATCAACAAATAAGTATGATCAGCCCTTTCGAATACATTTCTATCAATTCGCATGTGGTACTAACTTGAGGCCTTTCAAGGTTCTATTCGAACTTGTTTTTGGGAAAGAAAGATATGGGAGTATGGACAATTCCGTATATGCTTTGGGTCCCTAGAGATCCCGCTAGGGCGACTCGTTTCGGGGCAAGTATTTCTCATGCCACTGAGGAAAAACGGGTACGTCATCTAACTTCCATTACGTATAATCAGGAACAAATAAACAGCTAATACGAAATTAGGGGGTTGGTGATAACCCAAATGATAACCCTATCAGATTTTACATCAATGCCTTGGGAATTAATTCCGTCACCTTTGGTGCCCAAGAGTTCTCTTTCTCAAGATCCACCACCACATTAACCAACCCCACGCATGTCTCTGTTGAACTCAACCTTCATGCCGATATCTCCCAGTACGGCCCCGATACCAAAAAGATCCAAATGCCTTTGTTCCAAGGTATGGGCTTCGTTACGGGGCGCTATAGAGATCTCACCCCCATCCTCTCTTCTGGGGTATTATATAGAAGATTTGAGGAAGTGAAGTCCCCGCGGGATGGCCTCCAAAAATGGAGAATCATCCAAGAGGATAATAGCATCTGGCTTCTTTATGCCCACAGCGAAACCGGCGCCCGGTTAGACCTATCTTTACGAAGCAACAGTGAAATCTCGGCATCATCTTCTTTCACCGGCTTTCTGCAGATCTCAAAGCTCAGTAAAGACGGTACGCAGAACGCTGGCCTCGAATGGGTCATTGATTCTACTGCCGGTGCCTTTCCGATAGGCATGGAAATCTCTGGAGTAGCCGAAGGGAGTGTTGGGACGTACCATTTCAACTGGAACCGATATGGGTCAAATAATGCAAATGGTCTGTTGACATATGCATTGAAACATCATCTTGACTCTGAGGTTACCGCTGTGAGAACTGGGCTGCAGTTAAACAGCCCAACGAAGGGTAACGCAGAGGCACTAATTGGGGATAGTTGGACATTGGTGGAGCCGGGTATGCCGACCGATACCGGATTTTTCTGGGGAACATCATTTACGGCTGCCCAGATCGCAGTGATCAAACCGATTTTGGAGCAGGAGTTAGCGCAAGACATGGGAAACCAAACATACCTAAATAGTATGTACTTTAGTGGAAAGGTATGCGCAATTTCTTTGCCCACAGGTTCAACGTGGCTGACTCTTCGGCAAGGGTTTTCAAAAGTTCGCGCAGCTTGTTATTGTGGCTGCACGTATCGGCGAACTCAATCTGGCCAGAAGAGGACTGGAAAGGCTGAAATCGGCTTTCCAGCCCTTTTTGACCAATAAGCAACAATACCCACTGGTTTATGACCGTACGCTCGCCCGTTCCTGAGATCCTAAATTTTGGTAACTAATGACTTTATTTCCATGTTCAAGTTACCTGGAGAGGCATTATTTCAGGTGCAATGTTCACCAACGGCGATGCCATGTCAGATTTTGGTAATGGTTTCTATAACGACCATCATTTCCACTGGGTTCGTACTATGTATTATATGTGACCATTCCACTTGTACCTGCCGCTAAACCCGTATGTATAGTCTTATTTTCTATTCGCCGGCGCTGCAATTGGACAACTCGACAAGGAACTGAATAACAATCAGGCTTGGCTCCAAACCAATAGACCCTGGTTCGAAACTCTGCTCAGAGATGTAAGTTCCCCCTCGCGCCTCATAAAATTGGAGACTAACTTTGATAGATGGCAAACCCATCCTCCTCCGATCCATGGTATCCTGTCTCCCGAGCCTTCGATTGGTACAGTGGCCATTCCTGGGCTAAGGGACTCTTTGAATCTGCCGACGGAAAGGACCAGGAATCCACTTCGGAGGATATGAATTGTGGCTACGCTATCAAACTATGGGGGAACGTGATCGGTGATGCAAAGATCGAAGGGAGAGGAAATCTCATGATGGCTGTGATGAAACGGAGCTTCAATGAGTACTTTCTGTTGAAAGCCGGGAACAAGGCTCACCCATGGAACTTTATCGCTAATAAAGTTACCGGAATTGTAAGTCTTTTGTTTTGTCCACCCTTAGAGTGATAACATATACGCACACGTGCATATGTACTAACCTGATTATTCTTAGTTATTCGAGAATAAGGTCGACCACTCCACCTATTTTGGAGCCAAAATCGAATACATACAGGGGATCCATATGATTCCGCTGACCCCTGCATCCGCCTACTACAGAGATGCCCAGTTCTGCAGCGAAGAGTGGGAACAGTGGTTCTCGAATAGAACAGCAGGAATCACTGATGGCTGGAAGGGCATATTATATGCTAATGTTGCATTGTTCCAGCCACAAAGTAGTTGGCTGTTTTTTGCTCAGGATGGGTTTAAGAATGAATGGTTGGATGGAGGCGCGAGTAGAAGTTGGTATCTGGCGCAAGCAGCTGGTAAGTGGTTGCAACATTTATTTGCCTTGGCGGTCTACTAACTTATTGTTGTTGTAGGGCTCGGTGGTGGACCAACACAGGCATACGGATATCAATGATTGCCTTGGAGGCTCAGAATGTTTCGCATGCGTGTATACCAACGCTTTATTTTTGTTTTTTTGTCCGAGACTACTAGATTTTGTGATTTCCTTTTGCATCATATTTATTGACTACATATTCAAGTATATCTATTCAATGTTTTTTCTCATTCAAATAGAATTTATATGATCTTCTTTTCTTTTTCTTCATTCTAGAATTGTGCTTTAATGCGAGTCTGGAGTTGAAGTCATGAACCTGTACATACGCTAACTACAGGTAAGAATCAAGCCTCGAACCTCAGCCCCAACACAGCCCTCACAGACCGAAAATCTCACTAGTTACCTTATCATTGAGCTTGGCCAGCTAGGAGTTGAAAGGCCATGTCTCTATTGGTTTGGTAGGAATATGATGTGCATGCCCCTCTACCGTGGTAACTGCCCAAGATTGGCGGTTTTAAAGATAGGTAGAGCCATAAAATGATTATGCGGAGCAGTCTTATTCTTTCTGCGCCCACCAGAATGTTATTTTTCGCCAGTACAGCTGGGATATCTCGCCCCGCCCCCTATACGCATGTAGAATATAATTGTAAAGTTTAAAATCTACTTGAATGCATCGATGGCTTCGAATCAGCAAACATTCATTTCAGGGTATCACAGTCGCCTTAGAATAGGACTAAGTGGCTTCTGATTGGGCCAGGGGTGGTCATAACAGTACAATCATAACGGAAAGCATTGTAATATGAATTTATTCTAAATTGTGCATTTGTTAATACTTAATAACCAAAGAGAATGTCCAAAACAAATTCAAGCAAAAGAGAAAAAACTTAATCCACAATGCCACCTAAGCACTCAGGAAACTCATAGGGCCCCCCTTCCCACCCGCCATCTTCAGATTGCTGAAGCCATCCCCAGTCAAAAAACTGTTTATTCATAGGGGGTTGGGTCCCCGGGGCTGGGGGATCTTTCTTCAGATCTAGGGCTCTGTCTCCCATTTGTCGTGACCATCCATATTCGAAAAACGCCGTGGGTTTGGGAGATACTAGTCCTAGGGCAGGAGAAGCGAATGTGGCCTGTGGTAGCTCTGTATTGTAGATAGTGGACTGTAAATAGTCCAGCAACTGTAAAGTATTATATATCAGTTGGTTTTCCGTTTTTTGATAACTAGGAAGAAGTGTATGTGGCTTTAATTTCTTACCATTTCACGGTCTGCAGGAGAGACCGTTACCCGGGCCTCATTAGCTCTAGGAAGTGGGTGGAGATCTTCAAAAGTTCTTTGGTGTCCTTTTTCTTCCTTAGCGTAGCGGAGTGATGCTCTTGCACTGTCTGTTGCACTCCGAGTTACCTGAGGCCAAGTCCTCCATTCATAGTCCCTGCTCCAGTCAAACGGAGTGTACACTGCGGTTGCAACTTCAAGAAGCTGGTAAAGCATGTTGCAGCTATACATGGGGATGGTAAATGCAAATAATATGAGATTTCCCTAAGGTCCACTACCCGGTCGATGATCAAATCAAGCTGGAGAAGAAAAACTGTGGTGAGCGTGCAATGTTGAAATAAGGTCCATGAGTAGGGACCCTTCGTTTGTATTTAAAGCTTTTGATTGAGTTTGAATTTGTGATCGGATTCTATTTAATGCCCCCGATATATTTTCAACTGGGGGAATAGACAATTATATCCACAGAACATGCAGTGTACAATATGCAATGGTAATATCATATCAGTCGGTATCAGGATCATTAAAAGTTTTTTCTGACGTTTCAGGCCTTCTTGAGTCATGTGCAAAGCCCCTCAGCAGAAGCTGTAATCCGCCAATCTCTGCTTCTAGTGAGACCAAATAAAGTCTTTCATTTGTACTCACCAACAAACTCAAGCATAGTCTTGGGGTGTCACTGTATAATTAGTCCAAAAGATAAGAATTGCAACCACAGAACCGAAAATGGACTTTTGAGGTCTAGAAACATGTGTGTACCTACGCACATATATAGATTCTATTGTTTAAACCTTCTTTGAAACATGCTTTATATAACACGACCCCATTGTAACACTCCTAGGCTATGTGGGGATTGACTCACACAAAGATTTACAGGGCATATAGCAACCACCGATTTCACTCTGTTAGGCCGGCTTTCATACATGTATGTTACCTTGATCACAAACTAGCACTCGTACCAACCTTGGCGTAGGCTAGGCTTTTATTTTAATCCCCACGAGATAGTAGAAAATGATTTTTTTTTTTTTTCATTTTTAATTAAAAGTCTATTTTCTGTTAGTTTGGCTGGCCTTGATTTTTAAAGGCCTGTGCCAGCACGAGCCCCCCTTAGGCATCCACATCAAGGCTGTTTGAATACCCACACCCCCACTACATAACCACACTCTCACCCACTACTATCCATCACCATCATCTTTCGAAAGCCAACCCTTCATCAATTCCCTTCACGAAAACCTCGACCTTCTTTCCACCGCCTTTTCTAGGCAACCATGAAAGATTACACTGACTTGACTAAGCTCGAGCTCATCGAGCTGCTCAAAAACCGTGGGCTCTCGCTCCTTGGAGTGAAAGATGCTCTCATCAGTCGCCTAGAAGAGTACGATCACACCCATGATCCGTCTCCATCACCACAGCTCCACAACTCTCCTACCGCTTTCAGACCTGAAAGGCCAGTGGCCCCCCAACGCCCACCCGCCGCTGTTCCGGTCGGCCGCTCCTCGCTCTTCTCCAGCACCATGACCAGCGATGAGGGGGACTATGCCAATTGGGAAAAGACCTACGGCGATGCAAGCAAAACTCCTGACCTTGAGTCTAAAAAGAAACCCGTACCAAAGTTCCAGCCAACCCCCAAGATTTCTTTCAGTATGCCAAAGCCGGAATTTGCTGCTTTTGTCACTACTGAAGGGGCCAGTGGCACTGGCAAGAACCCCCAAACCCAATCGACAACTACCATTTCTAGCGCCCTTCCTGCCGACAGAGTCACAAAAACTGGTTTTAAATTCAAGTCTCTTGCTGCAGAGTTCTACCCGGCAGAAACGAAGACTACCATCAAGACTCCTACAACCAACTCTACCCCAACCCCCAAGCTTTCCCTTATATCATACTCTAGCACCTTTGTTGGCGATATCACCCCCAAGGTTCCTGCCAGTACAGCTTCGACTGGTAGCGCTGTTTCTTCAGCTGGAACTCTCGATCATCTTAAAATTCCCTCTGTTGATATCCCCAAAGCCTTCATTGAAGAGATTCATACAGCTTCAACCACTAGCGCTCTCTATACCCCCCACAAAGAAGCCGCCGAACCCAAGCTTCCCATGAGGCCTGAATCCTTGAAGACCACTAAGTCTGGATTCAAGTTCAACTCAATCGCTGCTCTTTTTCCTGAAGGCGAGAAATCTCCCAGACCTTCTAGCCCGTACGACCCTCCGACCAAGGCCGGTGCTTCTACCGTCACAAACAAGAAACACCCGGCTGGGAACATGGCTGCTACAACAGCGGTCAATACTACACCAAATACCGGGCCCCAAGCCAGGCTTAACGAGGCCGAGAAACTTTCTCTACGTGCGAAGCGATTCAGCATCCCCTCAAGGGACGAAGTCCCTACTACTACAAAGGCCAGGCGGGAGGCTCGTTTTGGGGTTGCGGAAATTGTCGACAGCTACGAAAGGATCAAGGACCATGGAAGGTCTCACAAGTCCGAAAAAGAGAAGGAAAAAGAGGGGAAGCAGGACAGGGAAAGGGAGAGGGAGAGGGAGAGGGAAAGGGAGAGGGAAAGGGAAAGGGAGAGGGAGAGGGAGAGGGAAAGAATTAGAAGGAGGGTCAGTGGTGGTAAGAGGGGGAGAAACGAGGACGAAAATGAAACCTACCACGATCGTGAGTACAGGAGCATTCGTCAGCGGCAGTTCCGCTCTAGCATGAATAATGATCGTCGTAGCAGGTACGATTAAATGCCCTTACTACTTATATGCATTCCCCTTCCCAACTTACTTCAATGCTACACAAGTCGTTTTTTTCTTCTTTCTTGTACTTCAAAAATTTCCTATGAATGTTAGATTCCCCTGATCGTTGAACAACGAAATTACATGTAGCAGAATAACACATACGAAATTATTTCATGTAATACCATAGAACCCGCACTGCATCTTACCTTCACGCAGATACTACATGTAGCAGGAGTAGCCATGTAACTTTCCCATTTCTAAAATTTCTTTGTTCTCGTTTGTCGAGTATCTTGCCAATTTCATTATAATTCCGTAAATGCATGATACTGGAGGGTACTATTCAAGGAAGGGAAAAAAAGAAGACTATTAACCAAGCTAAGCAAGTGTAACGGGGGACGAGTGATCACCTGTGCTTTAACAAATCAAACCGTCTCTCAACGCAATGTAACCGAGTCCACGATACAAAAACAAAAAGATTTCCGTTCAAAAAATACATATATAAAACCGGTAAATGAATCTCATTATTACACTATGCGACCCCCCTATGATCCCTCAACACCTTATTCAGTGTATCCCTATGGATACAGTTTTCAAACTTGAAGCTCTGCGCCAGCTCATCCAGTTGCTTTTCATCCATACCCTCAAAGTGGTCCGCCCACTCCTTGACCATAAATTCAGCCAGCAGAATGTTACGCGAGATACGGGCGATACGATCATTGAACTTCCACACGGGGGAGGGGTAGAGGTTTCGATATTTAGGGTCAACGTTATCGGCGATGAACTGCTCAACGGGCTCCATGACATCACGAATCTTGGAATCGTCGGCACCCCAGGCATCGATGGCGAGACGGAACTTCTTGTCAAGGAAGCTTCGGAAGAGCTTCATGTATGGTGTGTCAGGGCTAATATAGACCATTCCTGTTGTATTTTTGTATGGTTAATTCCTGGTCTATATACGATCTACAGAGAGTGCACTCACCCTGGTAGCCAATGTCCTTATAAAGCCAAATACTCCATGAGATTTGGTCCTCGTCGTAAACTTCCAGTTGGTCTTTCAGGAGCGTGATCCTGCTCTCGTTGATCTTTGGGGTTTCCTCCTCACCATCATACTCCTTCCTGGCATACACTGGACCAAACTCTCCGTTCCAGATCGGAAGGTTATTTTCCTTCATCCACTGTACCTTCCTGAGATAGCTTCGCTTTATTCTCGCCTTCTGCCCCTCAGTCCCAGTGTATGTCTCCGAAGAGGCTGGGAAGCCGTAATTGGAGTAGTCGTGCACGGAGTACACAGTGTTCTCCCACTTTTTGCATGTCTCCTCAACATTAAAGTGGGAGAAGTCCGACGCAAACGTGTTTCCGTCCAAGAACAAGATATGGTCTGGGTCGATCTTCCTGATAGCAGAGTAAACTTGGTGGTACCAGGCCTGTAGCCTCTCATGTGTCGGATCACAGGGCTCATTTAATGGGTTGTATCCAGCAATCCACGTATTACCCTTGAAGTGCTCTGCAATCTTCTCCCACAGCCATATGGAACGATCCTGGAAGTCCTTGTGGTTCCAGAACTCTGCAACATGGTGAGCGGAGTCAGAGTGCCAATCTCCGTTTTGGCCTCCTGGAACAGTATGCATGTCGAGGATAGTATAGATGCCTTCAGCGGCGCAAAGGTTGACGATACGGTCGAGCCACTTGAATCCATCAGGCTTGAGAACGCGGGGGTTCATATCATCTTCGAAGTGGCGGTAGTTAAAGGGGACACGGATACAGTTGAGACCAAGGGATTTGTAGTATTTTGCATCTTGCTCCGTGAAGAAGTATTCGAGGAACTGGAAGGATCTTAGCGCGGCGAAAGAACATCATTAAGAAATTTACTACCTTGTCGAAGAAGAATTGAGCTTTCTCTTTTCCAAGTACCTCTGCTAGAGCTTGTCGAATCTGGTATTCTCGTCCTGGGAAACCGGTAATGAAGTTTTCCATATTCGCCCATCCTCCTACACCAGCCTGCACATACCATCACTACTATTAGTAACTTTCAAATGCCAATTGCGTAGTTACAATTGGGTTACATACCCCGCGCAAAAGGACTTCCTTCCCATCAGTATCAACAATCTTTGTCCCCTCGACCTTCAAAATACCAACAGAAGCCATGTTCTTTTCGCCTGAGAATGCAACGCTGAGCCTTTTTCCAAAATTTGCAAATATTCCAGACATATTAGACACTGTAAAATCAGGATATGATGTCTATCTTCTCTGTCTGCCAGAAAACACGCTATATATACCTACCCCCGCCCTCTATCCTCCAATGTCAAATACTCCATCCATACCTTCCCTTCCCCGCGTTCTCCCCACCCCATACTGTCATCGCGTCCCTACTACCGTCTTTTGGCTAAAGGCCAAAGAAGCCTCTTTCCATCCCCGGTTCTTGCACATCACCCAAGTGTTTGGCTGAATTCAGTGGATAAATTGGAATATCGGAAAATTTTAGAGTTGGGTGGGGTGCAGCGCAAGCAGGTTGTGCGGGCCTAGAACCGAAGATCCGCGCCGTGGGAACATGCAGGGAAGAGCCATGCTTACAACGTGTATATAATAGCCTTAAAGGATATCAGTTCCAGTAACAGATATCTAACGCCCCAGAAAGTGTAGCTCATAAGCTCATGTAGCTTCGTTACTAGAAGGAAGGCCGAGCATAGAGCCTAATGGCCTAACTGACTTACCCGTCGTTTCGATCAGCACCAGCTCATCAGTTTAAGGTATCGGCATTTACACTGGGAGTGATTATAAATGTGAGGAGGTAAAGACTTACCGCGAATCAATACCGGGGTTCCACCAGCCAACTACATGTAAACTAGTGGTGGTGAGAGTTTATCCATTTAGCCAGAGACACGCAGTATCACTCGGCCGGCCCGAAGGAAACGCTGCAACCACTCATGATAGTACGCAAGACATACAAGAAAAAAGAAAAAGTCATATGAGCGAATATCAAATTAAGTGTAATTATAGCGGGAAAATGAAAACCAAACTTTGCACTGTTCTTGTTCTCGATCTGCGTGCGACGCTGGCACGGTAGATGTGAGCATCTAATACGAGGGCTATGATTGAAGGAAATTTTATTTTAAATACTATGTACGATAAATATTTTAAGGAGCTTATTTTATATACTTTATATACGCCCCATTTTTATATAAATAAACATCTGTTAAGTTCATATAGCCACCTACTTAACTCCTTTCTCGACATGGCCGCAGCACCCGAAAGTAATCCATAAATAATACTTCCTTGCAGCGCCGTGGGGGCGTGTTTGGGTGGGTGCTAAGGATTTTTTGAGCACTTCGGATCCTTTGTCGCTATGGATGCCTCGACTTGTCATATTAGCGCAAGTGTCGCCCGGGTGATTTTCTGTGTTGAGGATATTTTATTGATCAAGTGCCGTGAATTGACTAGACAGTCCTTCCTCTTTGCGAGCGGTTAAGATCATACGTATCAGCCTACTCACTACTACTACAATCTCGGACAGGCAGATCAAAAACATCATGCTGAGGAAGAAGACATGGGCATTGAGAATGCAAAGATCGAAACATAAACAGTTGAGAGGCAACAATCTCTGCCCTACTTGAAACAACGTTCATTTCCCCTTGTATTGAAGGATCTCACATCTATCGTCTGCTAAATACTATAGGCAGTGAGGATCCACATAACTCTTCAAGGTTAGTTTCGACCAGCTAGCACTTAGGAAACCTAAAGTGCTAGGGTACAGTTTTTTGATAGACCCTTGAATACTAAACGGTCGGTGAATGTTCTATAGAGCTATAGCAGAATAGAAGGATCAAAAGCCAAAATATTCTACTAATTAGAAAGATTAAAACCAAGTACCAAAGGCCCTCTTTTGGTCTGGACGACTGAACTCTACCACTGGCTAGGGGAATAGAATAATATCTACGAATTTTCGGGCAAAGATAAGCTTTCCAGCCCACATTATCTGGAAGAATTGAGAGATATTTTCTGAAATCATATTATAAACTCAAAAAAACCCCAACCCCGACTCCATCATAGAATATCACTCGTAAATTCAGTAGGTACCCTAGTACATGTATTCCGTCGTATATAAGTTTTATAACCGAAGGATAGATAATTATCCCTATGAATCAGAGCGGTTGATGGCTGATCTGGATAGCTGCCAAGCTTGGCATAAAATGTTCATATAAAGTCCGTGCTAAGCCTCCCTGAACTATATTTATACAGGTGGAATGCGGCCGGAGGCCGCATATGTAGTCGTGTGCATCCCAGCCCGTAATGATCCGTCTCTGCCCATAACCGGCCGATATAACCCTTTAATGACACTGTTTTTTCCATTCAGTTGAGTCTGTTTGTGAAAGCTTGAGGGATTCAGGAATCTAGAGATGATATATAAAAGTTTATAGACGTATTTATCAGTGTTTGCTTATGCCCTGTAGCTTCCCTTCCATTCATGGGAGCAATCTTTTTGTCAGTGCATGTACTCTTCTAGTATATTACTCATATGCAAACCATCTTAACCAACAGAAATGCTTCCTGATGACGATGGACAAGCTTATAATGTTTAGATGATAGTCCTGCTATGTGAGTATGAGATGTTTAAACCCGTATCCCATTATTCGAATGGCTGGCTCCTCGTGTGCCCTCTAGCACCCCGGGCACCAGAGGAGGTCGAGTATCCTTGCGCTATTCGCCCATTACCTATATGTGTGTGCGTCGTCTACAGTCTCGGAAATGGGGGTAAAAATGTAACCGTGGGGCTACGGTATTCAGTCAAGGATACCGGTTTAAACAAGCATCGTAGGTAGAATACCCTATGGATACCGCATCAATACCGTATTCTTACAGAATCACTACCCATTTCCGGTACTGTAGTTCCTACATATGTAACTACATGTAGCTCATTACGAACACTAACTAGAAACAACCCACCCTCTTGAAACGGTTGCATGTGTTTTGTGTGATTTTTGAGAAACGCCCCTAGACCCCCCGATGTCATATTGGCGATGTCCTAGTCACCAGTAGCTACCCAACTAGTATACACGATCTATTAGCAGAAACGCTCTTATTACATAGCGAAAACTACAAAGCCTAGCAATTATTCTTAATGGGTATTACAAAGATTATTTGCCGTTATCGATTAAATCGATTAAATCAACCAGCTTGCTGTGAGTATAATTAATGAGTTAGACAAAAAAAAAAAAACCAGCTTGCAGTTACAAGGGCGCACAGTCACCGAGTGATTTTCCGTGATTGACATTATTTTGAGGGATATATACAGGGATCTAGAAACGTCCTGTTTATACGACAGCTAATTACCATGAAATGCAATCCTTCTAATACCCGACAAGGAAAAGAGCTCCCAAAGCATACGCGATAAATATTACATTAGCCCATTCATAAACTCATCCAACGTAACGCCCTTCCTAACCGCATTACTGAAACCTTCATGAAAACTAAGCCATACTGTCTCGCTCTTCTCTTCTTGTACTTTTTTCCTCTTCCCACAACGTGCTTCCTCCTCTTCCTCGCCTACATGGGGTTCGTCGACATTGATGACACGCCCGAAGAAGTCTTTCTTGACTTCATTCTTCTTGCGCTTCAACATTTTTTCAAGATTAACCGCCATCATGAATTGCGGGGCCTCAAGAGATGTGCCCATGCGGGCTTGTCTGGATGCTTCGCGTTGGAGGAGCTGTTGCTTTCGAAGGGATTGGGCGAGCACCTGACGGATGGCATAGCGGACAGGTGCGGGAGCCGTCTCGCCGGGGGGGGTTGTAAATGTGCGGAAAGTAGTGAGTGAGTCAAGTGGGCTATCCATATGTTATTACAATTATACATACCCCACAAGCTGGGAAGGGGAAACTCACGGATCCATCCTGTAAACCCAGCCCCATCCTACACTACCAATCCCCTCGACCTTTACCTTTTCAAACTCTACACCTAGCCCCATCATGACCTCTACACCCCTCATGACGAGTTTCTTTTCTCCTTCTCGTCTTACACTTGCTACTCCTCCCTCTGGCCCGGACCCACCGACCACCACCGGTCTTACATTTGGAGAAAGGATTCGAGAAACCCATGGCGCCAGCTCCATAGCTACATTTTCGGCAGCTTTAAAAGCTTGATGAAGCCTTATTTCGTTATGCATGCATTCATGCATCCTTGCTATTAAGGCTTTGTTCTCTTTGGTTCCCTCACGGACCTCCCATTCCGCCTGCGGCCCCGAAAACGGCGCTTCCTCTTCCTCCTCTTCTGGGTCGTTACGAGCATATTTGCTCTTTTGGGTAGGCTTTTGACGTACTGGGCTAGAAAAAAGGTGGTGAAACGCAAGAATTGGACTTGAGAGATATCCACTCAACTCATATTCCTGCTCTTGAAACACTTTTGCGCTTAGGAGATCATGGAACCAGAGCCATTCGCTCGTGGCGTTGGGTTTTGTCAGGTATGGATCGTCGTGGTAGGGGCGTGTGAGGTATGTCGCAAAGCAGTCTGACATGATCTTGTCGAACTCACCTAGCCCCTCCACCACCTGGCGCAGCTTTTCTATGTTGACCTTCTTCCTATTTCCGCTTGTTTCTTTTTTACCTCTCGCCGCATCATCAGAAAAGAAAACTCTTTCTACTGCTTCTTTAACACTCCCTCTCCCACCACTTCCTCCTTTGCCATCTGTTTCTCCAAGCCCACCATCACCAAACTCCTCCTCTACTATTTTTCGTGTAAGGTATCTCCTCTCGCTTGGATTTTTGCTTACTTCCGCTGCAGCACGCAGCCGGGTTGCGATCCACTCACACCCCACCATGGCAGCTCTAATATCTCCGCCAGCCTTCCCAACACTATCCGTACAACTCAACTCTACCAGTCGCCTTACTGCCCCATCTTCTACTCTGAATCCTTCGAAGTTCAACACACTCTTAAGTCTACCTACCATCTGCCCCGCCGGAGGTTTTCGCATATAAACAATTTCCGCCAGGGGTCTTAACTCCTTCAATGCAGGGGCGTAGAGATCATTACAAATAGCCACTATAGGCCTCCGCAAGTTGAATAGATCTTTCTTCTTTTTCCTTTTCCTTGAGACTCCAGATGTTACAGAACTGGGTGCTTCCTGATCAGCCAGTACCAGCCCGACGAGCGCATTAACGAAGCCGCCCTCATTCGCAGCACCTCCGCCGGTGACGCCATCAATTTCATCAACCACCAGACAGACTGGCTTGTTCAGTGTTACTGCGCCGCTAGAAACACTATTCTTTACACCCATGCACTTGACGCCCTCATTAGAAAGGATGTTCCTCACACGGCCTTCCACCACCCCCGCAGAACGCTCGTCTGAGGCATTGACTTCAACAACATCATAGCCAGCCTGCTTCGCAGCCACATGAGCTAGGGTTGTTTTCCCCAACCCAGGAGGGCCGTGAATAAGCAGAATCTTCCGCATCTCTCTCTCATCGGCCTCCTCCGTTTTTTTCATTTTAGAATTTGTAGATGGGAAGACGATCTTATCCCACGCTTTGAACCATCGTAGCACTTGTCTGTGGGTCCGTTCGTCTCCTACAAGGTCGGTGAAGCGCTTCGCGCGATATTTTTCAGACCACAATAGTGTTTTCGTACATTTTGTGTTGGAAATCTCCAAATCAGATTTGAGGGCGGCAGCGAGGGCCTCATCCGCAGCTTTGTCCGCAGCCTTGAGCTCAGCTTCCTCTTTTTGCGTTTTCCGTACCCGTTTCTCGAAATTGTAATCGTTGAGGAGGGTGCTTATATCAACCCCAAAATAACTCTTCTTCAGTCCGTCTACACCTTCCTCAGATACGCCCCCGGCGTCGGAAGATAGGTAAAAGTTTTCCCTTGTGGTATACATTCTTGGTGGCTTTTGTCTAATATGGAGGGTCTCCCCCGAGGTAAGCACAACAGGGACGGTAATAGACGAATATAAAGTAGCTGGCACCACGGGAACTGTAAATTTAGATACAGTAGCTCTAGGCGCCAGCTTCATTGAAGCTTTGAATGCCTCAAACGACCCTTCGTCTGCTGGCGGGAGCTGAGGCGGGGGTGTCAACTCCGTCCGAAAGTTGCTTAGTCCATCCGACGCCGGACCTTCGGCCGTGAGATCTATTTCCGTAGGCTTTGAATACGATGTTTTCGTCCCAGTAGATACAAACCTTTTACTAAACAATCCGCCCGATAACGGCAAGTCAAACACCGGCCTCGAAGGTGCGATGGGAGTCTTCAAAGTATCCTCCTTTTCAGGCTGTCTGGGTAGCCGTTGTAAACCCCCGCCTTCTCCGTTGACACTCTGGCGCATGAGCTCTTCCTCCTCATCAGAATTTGGATAATCGAAAGCCTCATCTTCAGTCTCTGTAACCCTTTGATGTTTAGCTAGCTGGTGCACGGCCGAGGGAGGTGAAGACCGGGGGTATATGAGTGCCGAAGAGTCAAATTGCATTGCTGCTGCTGCTCGTGGCGTTGTCGGAGATGAGATTGGTACGTCTCCTGGGATAGGTGATGATGTCGGGATAACCCAGGTATTTTTGCACTTTGTTGAGCTTTTGGTTGGCGTCTCTACAAATAAATTTCCTTATTAAGATCAAGAATAAACCCACTTAACGCGTTCCGTTCACTCACCAGGCGGCAAACTACTGCTTCTAAAAGCAGGTTTCAGGCCTATTTGACGGTGCCTAATCACAACACCCTGTTCGTCAAATCTCTGCCTCGTCTCCTTCGCCTGGAGTTCGATAGCTTCTAGCTCGTCCGAGTAGGACTCTTCTGGCTCAAGCGACTGAGGCGGATAGTCGGATGACTGGGTGTCAGGGAGGTAGTCAGAGAATACAAGTGCTGGATCAAAATCAGACGGGATACCAGACATACCGGACTGGGCGCCTTTGTGTGCTTTAGTGCTCGTTTTCGAGGTTTGGGGTTATAAAGATATGTTGAAACGCGTCGTGGTGCTAAAGTGCCTGATGGACGCGTTCAGATTAGATGATCAGATAAGATAACTACATTGAGATGCATCCGCATGGATTCTCACTCACTACATCATTCTACATGTACCCCAGGGTCCTCAAAGTGATACAACGGCGACAAAGAACCACAACCCCGCGGCTACGTGCCTAAAGGTTTGAGACCCGTGTAATTTATACGAATTACGCCAGACAGAGCTAGAAAAAAAATAGAAAAAGTTAATTAGGTCTAGCTTTGGTGGTCGTAACACTACATGTAGTATATTGAGCTTGTTGCGCCACTTTGAGGACCCTAAGGTACATGCGCATGAGGCCTCTATACTATACACAGAGTCTACCTTAAAGAGGGAAGGGGACAGGTTTTGGGGTTGCACAGGGGTTTTTTTATGCCATAGGTTTACCTGCACGCAATGATTTTGTACCTGTAAACTAAAATTCAACTGATTAAAAAAAAAAAAAATACCTTAAAGAGGGAAAAAAAGTTAGTCCAGAACCCACCCCCATTTCCATCCCCCACAACCACTAGCCCACAGCCTCTCAACGCATGATGATAGTAACCTGATGAAGGTACCCCTTTACAGTTTCTTTGTCGAGCATGCTTACAGCAATAAATTCTTTTAAACTATACATTATATTGAGAAGTATGGAAGAGAAATTAAAAGAAGAACGAGATGAGACGAGATAAATAAAACAGGGCCGATAGAGACTAGATCCAGCCTCAAAGGCAGTTGCACTTTCTTTTAAGCTTTCAACCTATTAAAATGTCCATCTGCAGCTCGGATTCAGGAACAGCCTCATTGTTATTCTCGCAAACCATCCCGTCGAACTCCTTATCCGGTAGGGAAACCAGCCGCATCATGTTGACAAGCTCCGATTGTTCTGAGCTCTGCTCGGCTCGGTCAAGGGCGTGCGCTTCCTTACATGTCTTTACCATGTCAATATCCTCTGTATGTACACCTTTATGTCAGAACCTAAGAAATAAAATAAATAGATAATACCTTCAAACGTACCAATAACCATTCCTCCAAAACATTCAGATATATCCTGTATCTTCCGATCATTGGAGATTTTCGTTCCTCTCTTACTCAGCCTGGGTTTCGAAACCCCGTTTTTTCCTGCTTTCCTCTGCAGCAAGTTCAAGGAATCACCCTTACATTTTTTACCCTCACCCTTAAATTTCTCAAACTTAGGCTTCCTAGTCTTGGGTATACGATTACTCGCCCTTTCCCTCGATTCCGCATCTTTTGTTGTAGCTGCTAACTCTTCGTTGAAGTAGGAGGCCTCGTGCGCGCAGCTCGGCTCAAAAATGCTCGCCTCTTGAAAAAAAGAATAGATGGACTGGGAAGGAAGATTCGAGATCAGAGGCTTAAGTACATTGTGACCGTACGTGTTTGTTGCAGTGCTGGCCTCAAAGGGTGTGCTTCTGGGACCCTCGCTCTCATCGACAAAAATATCCACTACTTCCGAAGGGGCGCCAGTATCAAAGGGGTCCACGAATGGTATCACGTGGATGTATTTACTGGGATGCAGCGGTTGCGAGCTCCTGCTAAGAACTCGGTTTTTGTGCGTGGCTAGTGAAAAAATGGATTCCGATTGAGTGGTCATTCCTCTTCTTTCTTTTACCATCGTTTTTATCGTTAGCAAACTTAAAATTCCTCCTCGATGAACTTTTTATCTAAAGACTGATGCTATTCATGTATAGAGCAGATGGAAATATTCATCACTAGTAAACTCGCGGGTACTAACTTACTCGCCACTAGCCCTCCACAGCTGGGAAGACTTCGAGTCGGGAAGAAAAGAAAAAAAAAAGATAAGGGAAGGAGGAGAGGAGGGGGAGGAGGAAAAGAACAGTGAGATAAAGCCAACCCAATGAAATAGGACTCAAGTGAGGTTTTGCTGGGCAAGAGATCGTGTGCCGGTATTTGTTAAAACCATCGAGCCCTCACACATTGGTATTTATAGCTGCCAAAAGGGCACCAGAGACACAGACCACAACCGAATGACGTCGCCACCCCGAGGTGCCACCCACAGCACAGAAGCAGCCATTTCCGCGCTGAATCCTTAGGGAATAGTGTAAACCAGTTTAGACTTATGATCAGATGAGGATCACCTAGGCACCAAAAGAATTTCGTAAGGTAGGTTCTATAACAGGGTTGGTTAAGCTTGACTATTTCGGTTGAGTGAGTGGTAGCCGTAATTCAATCATTGACCTTCAACCAGCTCGACCTGAATCATCATACCAAAATCAACATCTGGGAAAACTGTTTCATACATTGCGGTAGAAAAGTATATACTTAAAGCCGTCCTAGACACCAAAATATTAATCTCGCCTTTTTCTATGCATATATACGGCTTCTCGACGTAGCAATCATTCCAACCAATGGCCTCAAGAGAGATCGCAAGAGAAAAAAAGAAAACGAAATAGGATAATCGATTGTGAGTGGGTATGTCTGATTACCCAATATGAGTTTGAGAGAATACTTTCTTAGCGTGCCTCTCGAAATTTTTCCGAACTGATGTCATCTATCGCGGAGATACTAGCACGCATTAGGGGAAGAATTTCTCCGCATCACCTGTAATCTTCCGTAGCTCAAAGCACATAGGGTCGGGGAGGAGAGAGCTACCTCTACTTCGACTTAGTGGTAGGCTTCAAGCTGCCCTAACCAAAGGATTTAACAGGAAATCCAATTGATACTGGTCATCGATTTCTCACAACTTTATCATAAATATACGTGCACTCAACAATTAAACTAGTTTAATATACGAGTAAGTCGGAATTCACAAGCCGCTAGCGCAGCTTATAGTTATGAGCCTCCCTTCTCATTTCAGCAGTTAGGTGTGGTTGGAAAAAGGTTTTGGGCTTGAAACTCAAGATCGGTGATTAACCATTGTACTAAACCTAAGTACATACATAGGCAGCTTTACAGGTACAATACCTCCTACGACCCCCTGTGTCTTCGACATTCGGGCACGGGGCATCAGTCTAGAGAGCCGATACCGAGTTGTGATGAGAACTTTCCTTCCGGTCACCTAGCTTAGGAAGAGAGGGAGTGCCCTAGCTGTCTGAGAAGCCTCGAGTAGAGTCGAGAGGGCTATGGTGTATCGGAGTAAATCGGTTTACTTAGACACTCTAGAGGATCAGCGCGAGAGGGCAGGTAAATTGGTATAAAATTTCGGCAAATACCAAACTTAAGTTGAAAAGAAAGGCACATATCAAAGACCGATCAAATACAGGTGATGCAAAAAAAAAAAAACGAGAAAACTCCGTGCTTTAGTTCCAGCATCCACTATTACAATATCACAATAAAACACACCGTCCGTTCCATGCAAGGTATAAATGCCACTACCGCAAACCCCCACCCCCCCATCAATCCATCCGTCATCTTCCCATCCACTTTAACCATTTTTTTGGCAATAACGCATTAACAATATGAAATCCAATGTAAAACATAAAAAGTAAAGATAAGTAAAGCAAACACGATACACAGATTAATGATAGGATAACGCCCATGAAGAAACGAACTCATATGATTTCGACACATTACATTGGCAAGTTTGCCAACTCAGTATCAATATGTTTATCTAAGAATACCCGCCTCTCGCCCTGGCACTCTGTCTGCAATCTTTGCTCTACCAATGCACGAACTAACTGATAGTTAGCAATTTATAAGTGTTTCTGAGAATTTTGGGACAAACCTTGTTTCTTCGTAACAGTCTCCAGATCGACCTCTCTCAAGACTTGCCGGATACTCTCAATAATTGATTCATCGTCTGGTCCCCCACCAGCCCTCATGAAGTCCATAGTGCTTGCTGGTCTGCTTCCAGCGAATCCAAGAGGACTCCTACTAGGCCCTCTTGGTGGAGGGGTGTTCATGGAGAGTAGGTTATCGGTGCTTGGCAATCCGGTACTCATGGCACTCTGGCGGTTGTTTGCAGGACCCTCCTGCCAATAATCCCTCTGGCTCATACCCCCCAATGACATCAAACGTTGCTGTTGTTGGTGATGGTTTGGGTCGTTGAAGTTTGTGTAAGCCGAGTAAGTTGACTGCCTATTGTTGAACGGAGCTGGGGAATGGGGTGGCATATAAGGGTGCCCACCCATGTTAGGAAGGCCAGTAAGAATTGTGGAGGCCGGCTTAACAGAGGAGTACATGGATTGCATGTCATCGAGTTCAACACCGTCCTGATAGGCACCATCGAATTTCTCTGGCGCACCACCACGACGACCAGGGAGCCCGTTTTGAGTCGCATAGTCATCCCACGACTGTAGCGGAATACTCTTTGGATCAAATCCTTCATCTGCAGTTGCGACAACTTTCTTGGCACCACTCTCGCCAATGACAATACGAGTATTACCCCATGAGAAATCGTCCTGAGCCCAGAAGGAGTAAACGGGAAGAACAAAGGAGTAGATCGGGAATGCAAGGATATAAATGATCATCCATCCAACATGCTGCCACTGCCTCTTTATAATGAAGATAATCGCCTGGAGACCATAAACGGCAGCAATCATAACCAGTGATAGAATAGGCATCGGTCCAGTTTTGCTGGCAATAAGGTAGATCAAATATCCGAAGTATACGCAAGTTGCAGGAAGAATGATGGTACCGATCAAATCCAAAAAGACGACAAATCTCATCGAAAAGAAACAAAACCCACACATCTCTTTAAGGAAAAACAATTCGGCCAAATTGTGAACTGTAGAGTTAATCCACCGACGTCTTTGAGACAACAAGACACTCCAGGTCTCGGGGGCAGCAGTAAGAGCGTAGGCATCTGGAATGAACTTATAGCTCATGTATGGGAAGTGCTTCGTCATCAAAGTCGTAAGGTAACGGTCCTCACCAAGAGACAACAAGTTCTTCTTGTGAAGTGTGTCGACGATACCATCAGAGTACTCCTCGATAACTTTGCTAGATATGATAAGAGGACGGCCCTTGTCCGGAGTGCGTAGACGATACATGCAAAAACTAAGAGGTTCAGTATATAGGTCTATCAAGGAGGTTAGAAAGGAGTTTTACCATCCGGGCAAACAAGTAACAGATCCGAATAAACTTTCGAAAGCCTTTGCAAGATGATGGGAGATATAGTATTCATAAACCTGGATCATAGTCCACCAGGATCTTTCCTCATTCTCCAAACTAGTCTCTCCGCAGATACCTACGATCTTTGCATCGTTTGCACAAGCAGCTACCAAACGGTTCAACGAATCCTCCTTTACACTCGTATCGGCATCAACCATGAGAAGGTATTCGTAAAGCTCTGGATCAACACCGATGATATTGTTGATTTGGTGAAACATTTCAAGTTGAAGCGGAGACATAGGAGTACGGTGGTGAACACGGTTGAGGAAGTCGAGAAGGAGAACTTGAGAATCACGTTTACCACGATTACCAGGCTTCGATTTTCCTTGCTCTGAAGGCTTTCCAACCTTGACAACGACGATGTAAGGGACGACGCATCCCTCATATTCATATAAACCAGAGTAAACCTTTCCGTAATTTAGTTGAGCGCTTCCATCCCCAACAGATTTGAAAGGTAGCGCAGGAGGATCAATTTTTGGATCGACACCGAGGATATCACAAACGATGCTCGAAGTTGGCCTATCATTACCACCTCCAACAACCAAGCCGTCACATACCACGAAAAGCAGTTTTCTCTTGTTATCGTAGTTTAGGGCTGTAAGCGAGTCGAGAGCCTTCCTAAGTTGATCCTCGCCCTCGGTATACGCAGGGATCTGACAAATAACAAACTTGTCCTGTTGAGCTGGACGGCGTTTAGAACCAAGCTGAAGTGCAGCCAAGAACTTGACAAGGATAACAGCTGCGACGATACCAGCAAATATGGGGAGAATGTAACTGTTGAATTGACACTTGGCCGTTTTTCTGAAATCTGTACGCCCTTTGTAGAAAAGATTGTTCATACATCTCAAGTTTGAGGCCCGCATTGTACTGTTACCCAATTTATGAAATTCTGTAGTAATATCGCTGCCTGGTTTTTGCTGAAACAAATCCTCAATTGAGGAATCGAGGTAGTTGTATGAGGTAACACCTGCAGCACCGGTATTGGGATTAAGATCGGCGGTGTAAAAGTAGTCTGTCAGATCGTATATCTTGTCATCGATGATACCCCACGGCTTATTGTCTGCTTTCCCTGTCTTCCTGATATCCTTTGGATCCCAGACAAGGTCGCCCTTTTTGAGGTCTTTGATGAAAGGCAAGAATTTTTGTGCGTACCAATTGGCAGAATGCAATGCGGAGGTTGTGTCCTGAGCAAGGCGAGGGCCAGAGTTGTGAACACCAATAGCGTATGCTTGTACCGTAGCAGAATCATTGTACTGCATGGTTACAATTTCGGAGGTAACGAGATCAGGACAAGCTAGATATATAGGCGGTGGGAAGTAGGCGGAAAGATCAAGGCCGGCAAAGTCGATCATATTGGATCTGGTGGTCTCGATATTACTGTCGCTGTGTTGAAGGGTCCAGAAATCTGTCATATCATAAACGTAGCCACGAATGCTAACCCAGTAGTCGTTTTCACCTGTGTGGGTTGCAACTTCTTTGGTATTCCAGGCTTTGTCGTAGTTTGGGCAGACCAACTTGGCAAATGCAGCAATCCAAAACACAATGATAGCGTTCAACAGGAAAATGATAAGACAAAGAACAAACTTCTCTCTCCAAGCCATACGGACATCAGGTCGCTTCATCCTACCAACGTACTGAAGCAGGAAACTGGGAATCCACCACGTTAAGGCCCATACAACACCAACCCAAATCTTGCGGGCCCCTGAAGTGGGTTGTTCTTCAATGTGCTTGGGATCGGCAGCTTCAGGATCTAATTTTCCAGAGTAGTAAGCTTCGTCATATTTGGACATTCCTGGACCATCTCCTTCGCCGCCAGATGCAGCAAGTGGCGAGCTTCCGGGCAACGCTCTACTCATTGTGCTTTGCTGGAGCAGATTATCCCTAGATGTGCCAGGAGTCAACGGCTGGACACCGAAGTAACCACTGCCGGTGGTGTTAGTGGTGTAACCAGTATCCATGGGAGCAGCTCCCATGCCCATCATGCCTGGAACTGGTTGTTTCAGGTCAAGCATATTCTCTGCTTCCCACCAGCTTCCCTCTCGCATCCATACCCTCTCATTTCCTACCACTACTTCACCATTGCTCCAGCCCCTTTCGATAACCCAGCTCTCAACGCCATCTCGGCCACCAGTGCAGCCGAGAGGGGCGTATCTTACAGAGAATTCGTCAAAATCAAAGTCGGCAGTAAAGTCAAGGTGCTTAGTTCTACGGTTGCCCCACTCGGGTAGTCTCCAGCTCCGTAATTGCTTACTGACAGCAGCAGCAGCCCATTGAGCTGGCTGTTGCCCAGTTGCTGGGTCTTCTGAGGGTGAAAGATTCAAATGCCACCAAACCCGAGAGGCTGCAAGAAGCTGTACAGCATCGAATTTGATCGAATCCATATCGCGCCCATATTCGGCAGGGAATAGGAGTTCCTTCAGAAACCCGCCTTCTTCGATCTCACGACCGCCCTTCTCAATGACTTGCTCCCTCCTATCACGTTCATATTCCCGGTCTCTGCTCATACCAACGAGGCCTGCGCTTTCGGCTTCGGTCCATGCAGTCTTCATCTCCCTGACCACGGTACCATTGACACTGGGCATTTGGACTCCGTCCATTTTCATCTCGGAGTTGAGGCCACTTTCGTCGTCGAACACACCCTTGAGGCATAGAGCTTTCGCCATCTTTTCACCAGGCAACTCTAGCACATTGATTTGAACAGTATCACCTTCACTTCCATCTGTACCGGATTCGTTCTCCCTCCTTGCCTCGAAGTCAGCAGCAATAGCATCATTCGATCTTGCGATGATCCATTCTACAATTGCTTCGTAGACTGCTGCGATGAAGGCTTCCCTCTCATTGTCGCCCATCTTCTTTGCTAGAACTTCAGGTTCAATCCCAATGAGACCTGAGACATCTTCGCACACCTCTTCGACAACATCCTCGTCTACCAGAAGTCCAACAGAATTTCCAAGTTTGAGAATTCCAGCAAGCGCCGAGAGAAGACCCCTAAGGAGGCTACCCTTGACCCCAATAGCCCTAAGGTTTGCCCTCCAGTCCTCCGCTGCCGCTGAGTCGTCTGCCGTAGGCAGATAGCTTGGAAGGTAGTAGGTTCCACTTCTGGCGAGTAGTGAATACTTATCGGG
The DNA here is from genome assembly GCA_024713755.1 of Morchella sp. 2018-W16. Classification (NCBI taxonomy): domain Eukaryota; kingdom Fungi; phylum Ascomycota; class Pezizomycetes; order Pezizales; family Morchellaceae; genus Morchella; species Morchella sp. 2018-W16. The sequence continues at coordinate 3,176,171 of JAMGYY010000001.1, read as the reverse complement.
TGTCTGCAGACCAAGACCTTGTCTTTCAGCAGGAGTAGATGCTGCAGATAGAAGATAATAAAACACGTCAAAGGCCCTGTATCCGTCCTTGGCAGGTATCTGGAGGAGACCGTTGGCAGTATCGATCCCAGCGGTTGAGAGTGATATGTGTGCTCCCGTAATATTCCCAGCCAGGGATAGCTGAAGCGAGATAACCAAACCATTATGGTACGGCACAGAGAATGGAGAAGAAGGTGTCAAGCAAGATGTAAATGCTGAAATAAGGGCAAGGGCGTTGGCAAGAATGTCGGGTGGTGAGGGCAGTGTACCCAAAATCGGGGTCAAAAGAGAAGGTGAGTGGGGATGTAGAGATCTACGATAATATCAGCACAAACGGTTTGGTTTTTTTTTTTTCAAGGGCAATCAATAGTGACCCTAAATCTCGGCTAGCGAGAGCCGAGTTATAATCAAGAAGGGTCCACTTACGCTAGTAGAATAGTCTGGTCCTCTGCTCTCCTCCGGGCATGCTCCCAAGCTCTTGTACCAACATTTTCGTCAATAACCCCACCGCCGTAACCTGCATTACCGAGGCCGTTTCCAGAATTCACGACGAGTGTTGTGCTTGCATCAAGAGCGTGAGGTTGGCCAGATTGATAAGAATTATGAAGAGCTGTAAGCAGAGACGACGTCGTGATTTGCCCACCACCTTGTTGATTCGCGGCGTAAGGTGCAGCAGACGTCGTCGAGTAGATTGAGTGTCTGTTCGAGAACGACATTCTGTAGAAGCTATTGAAACCAGTGTCAATTTACCGGATTTCGATAGTAACGGGACTTGACTGTCGTAAAAGAGATCTTACTGCAAAATTCACTTCAGTAATGAAGGAAAAACCTCCTGTGGATGGGAAGCACCGGAGCTACCAGTGTTATCACAACACAACCAGGGGCTAGAAAAACAAAATCTAGTAGCTGAAAAAATTGCAATCAAAAGAAGCCAATAAGCTTAAGGGCCAAGCGAGTGAATGAGTTGTTGATGTGATACGGTAAAGGGAAGAGAATGTTCACGCCCAACTAATAATAAAGCTGGAGGTGGTGTTCGTTTTGGTTGCCGCGGCAAGCAAGATGCAGCAGCAGCAGCACCAGGTTTCCCCTTTTCCTCAGTTGGACTGAAATAGTATACAACAGCAAAGTTAGGGACTATTAAAGTAAACGAATTCAGAGAGTTAGTGGGGCAAGGTAAACGAGTGTAGATGAACAGAAAATGAATACAAAAAGGTTTTGGTTGCGGAGCGAGCGGCGAGAATGGGTGAGAAGGGTGGAATGTTCTGTCTCTTTTTCTTTCCCATACTGTCACCCTAACTCTCGATTCTAGTCTTGCTTATGTCTTTCCCTTTTTGTTTTGTTTACCTCCCGGGCAAATAAGACGACTGGCAAAACAATGTAGCCACCGCTTGGATGCCATTCTGAACAGAGAAGACTAGGTACCTAGGTACCGGTTGTTCCAACCGCTTCTGATTCTCCCGTACAACTGGCATATCACTCGAAAATTAGCTTCTAGCGTGGAATTAGCTGCAGGCACTAAACAAATTAACCGATCCTCACGACCCCTAGTAACTTGTTCATTCACGGCTCATGATTCCTATCATTAATCTAGCCACTCTTCTCGACAAAAAAGCTTCTTTACTGTACAGCCCCAATTACTGGCATCATAACTACACTTCTTTCATGTTTGGTGAGTAATGTGACCCCCAAGTGCGAAAATAAATAATCAAAACAAACAAATAAACAAGTGAAGTGTGTGCAACAAAAACAAAAATTGAAGCAAGTCGCCAAGTCCGAAATAAGTTCCTGCGCTGACCTGCTGGCTGTTCTAAATATAACGCCACTTTGATTTTGGGGATTATGACGAATAGAATGTGCCCTGAACCGAGAAGTCTTTTCCCAAGTAGGCAGCTACCCCTGTTTCGGTCCTGGACAGAGTTCGCGCACGGTACGGCAGGTCGAGCACCCGACCATCAGTCCCCAAAGAAACAACACGGGAAAAAGAAAAGAGGGTTGTGTAGAGTAAGGATATTTTTCAGGTGGTGTAAAGTAGATAGAGTAATTTTTCTTAGAGTGCCCCTATTTTTGGAACCGGAAGTCGGGGTGCTGATCAACGTCCAGTCTTGGGACTACTCACATACCTAGTGCTTCCTGAGTTCAGCCAGAAAAGTAACACCTTACACTCTGCACGCACTTTTTACCTACCTGCTCTAGGAGATTCTCGTATTTATGGTCCCATATATAGCTATTAGAGGCCTCGGAGGTAATCTTCGGGCTAGTATCGTGATCATGAATCCCACCGGGGCCCTTTCATCGAAAGGGTTCAGGCAGGAGGTTATATCCACACAAAAACATATGACAGCAAGAGGGTGTGCGGCAAAAGAAAGAACTCGAGCGGGACGACAGGGACGCCCTAAGGAGAACAACAGGGGTATAGAAAGTATTTTGTACTAGTGTAGAGTGTCTGCCAGGAAGGGGAAAAGGTCAACAATAACAAGAGCGAATTTTGAAGGGAGCAGTCGTCCACTAAAGCGCATAATTAACTGACGAGGTAGGGGAAGGAGGAAACGGAAGAGGGCAAAAAAGCGTCACACCAATCAGTTTCCGTATGTCAGGCAAAACAATCGGATTTGGGCATAACTACTATCGATCGTGGACTCCGTAAATCTTTCTCCTTCGTCTTCCTCTCAACCAGCTGCATTACTCGCTGTACTGCTGCTGCTTCCTTGTGTCTTCGAATTTGATTGAGTACAGCTCGATTGTACCCTTCATCACCTTCGTTTATTGTTTGTTGTTCTCATACGCTCGCTTGCACATATTGCATTCTTGCTGGTGTTGCTCAGCCTGCTACTCCTTTTTTATTCCCCACGTTACCTACTACCTCCTTGGTTTTTGTTCGCGGTCTTCACTAAAAACGAACCACCTTGTTACTCCTACTCTTTCCCACCTCTAAACATTCCTACGCCTCCATAACAACTCGATTCGTTTTTATCACTCGTCCTCATCGTATTTCAGCATAGGCGTTTTCAACCGCCATTCATTAATTTCCTAATACATCTACTCACTCGGGGATTACCATCCCCCCCTCGACTGTGTAGTAGTTAAGCTTTAGCCCATCATGGCACAGCAAACTCCCCAGTCACAACCGTCACTACCCTCGTTGCCGGCTCATCTCCAGTCGGACACTCACATAACAGCACATTTGGCTTCCCGCTTCCATTTGTCTCTGCCCACCGCTACTATCAGTTCCCATGCCATAATCGCATTGAACACTTATACTGCCCCCGATGCCGCTAGTGTGGAGTTAGAGGCATTGGCAGGCCGTATGTGGAGACGACTTGGAGGAAGAGGGGAAAATCAAGCTGTTCTGTTTCTGTAAGTCGAAAACTGTTTAAGTCTACCAGACTTATTGTGTAGCATTACATGAGTTGAACTAATTAAGCGCTTTAGTGGTGAATCCGGTGCTGGGAAGACAACTTTGAGATCACTTCTTTTGTCTCATCTTCTTTCTTATACATCAACCCCACTATCTCAGAAGATATCCCTCTTCAGCTTTCTTTTCGACTCACTCACTTCAACTAAATCTCTAACCACCCCTACTGCATCAAAAGCGGGGCTCTTCCTTGAACTCCAATATGACAATATCTCTCAAACCTTGATAGGAGGAAAACTTCTGGACCACCGTTTGGAGCGTTCCCGTGTTGCTGGTGTACCCACTGGAGAACGCAATTTCCACATCTTGTACTATCTTCTTGCAGGTACATCTGATGCCGAAAAGGCGCATTTGGGGCTCAACACCCCTTCCACATCTACCGCGGGAAATAGACATACTAGTGGGGAGATTAGGGGCGGGGCGGGACAAAAGAGGTGGAGATATCTCGGTCACCCAACGCAACTCAAGGTTGGCATAAATGATGCTGAGGGTTTTGCTCACTTCAAAACTGCCCTAAGAAAGCTTGAATTCCCCCGACAAGAGATTGCAGAGGTTTGTCAAATGCTCGCAACTATTCTCCATATCGGTCAACTCGAGTTTGCAAATTCCCATGCCACCATGGCAAAAGGAGAGGATTCGGGTGCAATGGAAGGGGGTGATGCAGTTGTCGTCGTAAAGAATAAGGATGTCTTGGGTGTGATTGCTGCCTTCTTGGGTGTCAGTCAAGAGGCAATGGAGAACAGCTTGTCTTATAAGACAAAGACCCTAAATCGCGAGAGAGTCACTGTTATGCTGGATGCAAGAGGCGCCAGAGCCCATGCGGATGAGCTAGCACGAACGCTATATTCACTTCTTGTGGCTTGGATCATCGAATCTGCCAACGAAAGACTTTGTGCAGTTGAGGACGCGGTAGCTAACACCATTTCCATCATCGATTTCCCCGGTTTCTCTCAAGTTTCATCTACCGGCAGCACTCTAGATCAATTACTCAACAATGCTGCAACGGAGAGCTTGTACAACTTCTGCCTTCAAAGCTTCTTCGACAGAAAAGCCGAACAGCTCGAGAGTGAGGAAGTCGGTGTAACGGCCACTAGCTACTTTGACAATTCCGATGCGGTTCGTGGGTTACTGAAGCACGGAAACGGGCTGCTTAGTATTCTTGATGATCAAACACGACGTGGAAAAACCGATACGCTGTTTCTTGAGAGTTTAAAGAAGAGATTTGACTCAAAGAACAATGCGGCTATTACCATTGGTACCGCGTCTGCTGCAAATAGCTTCACCATCAAGCACTTTGCAGGAGAGGTTGATTATCCAGTCGCCAGCCTTGTTGAAGAAAACGGAGAAGTCATTTCGGGAGATCTTATGAACCTCTTCCGTGGCACAACAAGTGACTTTATAACAGATTTGTTCAGCAGCAAAGCTGTCACCACAGTTCAACATCCCCGTGAAAAGACTGCAATTATGCAGGGGCAAATTTCATCGCGGCCTTTGCGAATGCCTAGTGTAATGCGTAAGAAGGGCGAGAGACCAAATATCAAAGGTGTGGGAGAGTCTAAGACTCCAAACCTTGATTCTGATGTCTTGGCCCCTTCATCAGAGCAAGGCGCAGCAGCTCAATTTGTTAGTGCCTTGGATACTGTTACAAGGTCCCTCACTGGAACGAACACAAATCCCTATTTCGTGTTTTGTCTCAAACCCAACGATAGAAGAATCGCCAACCAATTCGACTCCAAGTGCGTGCGAACACAAATCCGAACATTTGGAATTGCTGAAATATCACAAAGGGTACGGAATGCCGACTTTTCAGTCTTCTTGCCATTTGGTGAGTTCCTGGGTCTTGCAGAGCCAGAGAACAATATCGTTGGTAGTGAAAAGGAGAAGGCCGAGCTTGTGGTCGAAGAGAGGAATTGGTCTATGAACGAAGCTAGAGTAGGTGCCACAGGTATCTTCTTGAGCGAGAACTGTTGGGCAGAGATCGCACAAATCGGTGAAAATAGCGGAGGGAAGAGATACACTTCTGGTGGGCTCTTGGGTGATGGTGATGAGCCAGGAAGTACGCCTATGACTCCTGTAGGTGAGACCGCCCGAGGTGGTGGTTTATTTGGAGGCTCGGACTCTAGGGTTAGGTTAATTCCTGGACATGGAACTCCTAGCCCTGGAGGACTGGGCACCCATATTTATGGCACCGGAGAGGCTGGGAAGGGTTACTTCGCCAAATCAGATGACTTGAGATCCGAAGCAGCAGCATCTGCTTTCCACTCAGGCGATATGTTCAAGAACTTTGATACGCGGGAACAGATGGCAGAAAAGGGCGCTGCTGCAAGAGAGCAAGAAATCGAAGAGATACCTGTAACACCTGGCCGTAAAAGATGGATGTTCATGGTATGGGCCATCACATGGTTCATTCCAGACTTTGTGCTGCGGTGGGTTGGGGGTATGAAACGAAAAGATATTCAAATAGCCTGGCGAGAAAAGCTCGCTATCAATTTCATGATTTGGTTTATGTGCTTATTGTCCGTCTTTTTCCTGAGTAAGTTGAATTCTTCAATTGTTGGGTAATAATTATTAATCGCTCGCAGTCTTCTTTCCCCAGCTTATTTGCCCCAAGCAAAATATCTTCACGCTTCAGGAATTAGCATCGCACGATGGTGGAAAAAACCATATGGAAGACACGGCATACATTGCAATCCGAGGTGTTGTTCTTGATCTTACCTCATTTGCACCGGCACATTTCCCTACCCTTGTCACTCAAAAGAATATTTTGGCGTATGGGGGGAAGGATGCAACTTCTCTGTTTCCCGTCCAAGTCTCGGCCCTGTGCAATGGAGTCACTGGATCCGTCAGCCCATACGTTACCCTCGATTTCCAGGGGACGAACGCTACATCTGATAGAACAATTGATAAGAACTCCAAATACCACGATTTCAGGGCTTTCCGGAATGACTCACGTCCTGATTGGTTCTTTGAACAAATGATGGTTCTCAAATCCAACTACAAGAAGGGTAATGTCGGATATTCTTCTCAGTACGTTAGAACGCTTGCAGACAAAAGCAATAACATTGCAATCATCGGAGACCGTGTTTACGACATGACGGACTATAACAAGGGCGGACGCAGAATTGAAAGGCCTGAAGATGGCGCTGAGATTGATGTTCCCTCCATCAGCACCGATTTTATGGATTCCTCGGTCAGGGATCTCTTTGCAGGTCGTGCGGGTGAAGATATCACCAAATATTGGAATGCACTCCCGATGTCAGCCGACCTCAAGAAACGCCAGAAGGTCTGCCTTGATAACCTCTTCTATGTTGGAAATGTCGACACCCGTAACTCCCCGCAGTGTCTATTTGCTACGTACCTCTTGCTTGCCATCTCGCTTATGATGGTTAGCGTCATTCTATTCAAATTCTTTGCTGCCCTTCAGTTCGGTCGTAAGAATATGCCGGAGAACCTCGATAAGTTTGTCATGTGTCAAGTACCTGCCTACACCGAAGACGAAGAGTCTCTCCGACGTGCAATCGAATCTCTTGCCAGGATGAAGTACGATGATAAGCGCAAGCTTTTGGTTGTCATCTGTGATGGTATGATTATCGGTCAAGGAAACGATCGGCCTACCCCTCGTATCGTTTTAGACATTCTTGGTGTCGCGGAAAATGTCGATCCGGAACCATTGAGCTTTGAGTCCCTCGGAGAGGGTATGAAACAGCACAACATGGGCAAAGTCTATTCTGGATTGTTCGAAGTCCAAGGTCATATCGTTCCCTTTCTCGTTGTTGTCAAGGTTGGAAAGCCATCAGAAGTTTCTAAACCTGGTAACCGTGGAAAGCGTGATTCTCAAATGATTCTCATGAGGTTCCTGAACCGCGTCCACTATAACTTGCCTATGAGCCCAATGGAGCTGGAAATGCACCATCAGATCCGGAACATCATTGGAGTTAACCCTACATTTTACGAGTTCCTCTTCCAAATTGATGCCGATACAGTTGTTGCACAGGATTCGGCCACTCGCATGGTCGCTGCCTTCCTTGCCGATACGAGAATTATTGCCCTCTGCGGAGAAACTGGACTTACCAACGCTAAACACTCGTTCATCACCATGATTCAGGTATACGAGTACTACATTTCTCACAATCTCGCAAAAGCATTTGAGAGTTTGTTTGGTTCTGTTACTTGTTTGCCCGGTTGCTTCTCAATGTATCGTGTCCGTGCCGCTGAGAGTGGAAAGCCATTATTCGTCAGCAAGGAGGTCGTCGAGGCCTATTCGGAGATCCGTGTCGATACTTTGCACATGAAGAATCTTCTACATCTTGGTGAAGATCGTTACTTGACAACCCTTCTTCTAAAGCACCACAACAATTATAAGACTAAGTATATTTTTAACGCACATGCCTGGACCATTGCACCCGATGAGTGGAGCATTTTCTTGTCTCAGCGTCGTAGATGGATCAACTCAACCTTACATAATCTTATGGAATTGATGCCTATGCAGCAACTATGTGGCTTCTGTTGTTTTTCGATGAGATTCGTTGTCTTCCTTGATTTACTGAGTACTATTATCCAGCCGGTCACCGTGGCGTACATTGTCTACCTTATTGTCATGGTTGCTACCAGTTCGTCAGTTATACCAATGATGGCCTTCATCCTGCTCGCGGCAGTTTATGGTTTACAAGCAATTATTTTTATCCTCCGGAGGAAGTGGGAAATGGTAAGCAGAATCTATCTATTATTTTATCCCCTTTATAATTTGTTACTTATCAGTATATAGATTGGATGGATGGTTCTTTACGTTATTGCTATCCCGGTCTTCAGTTTTGCGCTTCCACTTTACTCCTTTTGGCACATGGACGATTTCTCATGGGGTAACACCCGTATTGTCACTGGTGAAAAGGGCCAAAAGATTGTTATTTCAGATGAAGGCAAATTTGACCCGGCCAGCATTCCTCGCAAGAAGTGGGAAGATTATCAAGCAGGCCTCTGGGAAGCACAGACACTCCGTGGGCACGATGATACTCGCTCAGAGGCTTCTGGTTATTCATACGCTACCAAGTCATATGCCCCGACACAATCTGAATGGGGCTACCAAAGCAGACCGATGTCACAGCTAGAGCTTCCTATCCGCAATCAAAGCCGCATGAGCATAGCACCTTCAGAAATGATGTCTCAGCGTGGATCTGCTTACTTCGGTCATGGGGAAATGGAAATGTCGAATATTGACTTGCCAAGCGATGATGCCATTCTTGCGGAAATCCGGGAAATCCTTAGGACCGCAGACTTAATGACTGTTACGAAGAAGAGCATTAAAGCAGAGCTAGAAAGGAAGTTTGGAATGAACTTGGACGCACGAAGAGCATATATCAATTCTGGTATGTTTACTTAGGGCCCCTTATTGATATGGTTTACTGACTTATTATGTAAAGCAACGGAGGCTATTCTGGGTGGGAACCTATAGGGTTTGATTATGACCAAGAGAGCAGTGATGAGTTAGGGGTTCACGATTGGACATAATAGAAAGAAAAAAACGGTGGGATAGTATTATTTCTAAGGGTAACTAATTCATGTTCTTTCTCGCTGTCTTTATGCATGGATTTGGAGTAGCGTGTTTACTTTTGGCTCTTTCTTGTCTGTATTCCATTGTGCCTCATTATAACGTCCGCCCTGGTTGTTGTTTTATTTCCTTTCTATACCATGAATAGCAATTAGTATAGCAGCTGGTGGATATTGGTTGTCATATATTATTGGGAATCTCTCTCCCCCCTTTTTTTTCCCCCCCCCCCCCCCCCCCCCTTGCTTACACTGTTATTGATTGTAATGGATCATGTGTTTTATTGTTTACATAGATTGTTTGTCCTGCCCCTTCCTCTCCCTCACCTGCCCATCTAGCGTGGGCAACCCTAATCAAATGTCATGATCCTCGTCCTTCGTCTACATGTAATTTGAGTATTGCCATTTACTGAGGTGTCAAGTCGTAAAATCAAATTGGCTCGATGAACAAATAAAAGCCTACAACTAAAAGCTTTCAACCTAGAAGTGCCCACAGGCTTTTTTTTAGGCCTGGACTATTTGTTTGCTATCACTCAATTATTACTATCGCTTCTGTTTGATATCAGCCCCATCACGTCAACTTTAGGTCTTTACTCAATGGCCTAAGTAATGAGATATAGTTATTTAATTTCTTATATCAATATAAACACAGAGAGACCTTAGGTACCTGGTGACATAATATGTATCATGGCCATAGAAGCCTCTTAATACGCAAATCTTAGAGTAGAAAAAGTAGGTACATTGTATAATCGTTTATAGTCCTTAATCTTGCAACTGAGTACTGATAAAGCATCCCGAAAGCCTAATATTTATCCTCCGCGACTTGGTACACGTATTTTATAGCACTAGCCTTTCCATCCTTAAGATCAGTAAGACCCTTCTCAATACCCTCCAATCCGCCCTTTACCACCGTTACCGGGTGCCCGGAAAACTTTCCAGCCGCCAGCATACGTCCCAAGTATCTATAAAACACCCAGCCAAAATCTAAATCCTCCATTCCCTCACCAGTACCACCAGGGAACTTTCCTGCGTGTACTGATTTAACCCAGGTCTTGATCTGCTCGATTCCCTTTGGTATCTCCGGGTAGTCTTCGTTGCGTGGGAGCACCAACGCAATCTTGCCACCAGGGTTCTGAAGGACCTCTGAAATATTGGTGAAAGACCCCTTCTCTGAAACGGCGTCAAAGGCAAGGTAGCACTTCTCGTCTCCAAGTGCGGCCTTTAAGTCTGCAACGACGTTTCCCTTGCGGTAGTCAACGATGTGGTCGGCCGCGCCAAGGGACTTGACATAGTCAATTCCAGACCCAGCGACAGCAATGACAGGGTGGATGTTTGAGAGCTTTGCAAGTTTCAAGGCGAAAGCACCAACAGCTGATGAGCCCCCGTAGATGATAAGGGGGTTCCTCTGACCCTCTGGGGCTGGAAGCCAAGGGAGCGGCAGCCTTAATTGCTGGTAGAGTGCCAATGCTGCAGTCATGGCGGCGAGAGGGATTGTGGCGGCCTCCTGGAAGGAGGTGGTTGATGGGAGGTGGAAAGTGGTGGCTGCAGGGGCAATAGCATATTCGGCGTATGAGCCATGGGGAGCGAGCATGACATGGAAAGCAGCGACGCGGTCCCCGGGCTTGAATTCGGTCACATTGGAGCCCACTTTGTGGATGTATCCGGCAATGTCATCGCCGGGATTCATGGGGGTACTGGAGAAGATAGGGTATTTCCAGTCCTTGGGGTTGCTGTCGGTGTAGATAACCTTGATAAGGACTTCATCGGCGGAGGGAGAGCTAATATAATAATATATAAGTATTTTATTCAAATATCGATCACTTATAGATACTGGGCTTGACTTACGGGATGGGGACCTCCTTGATTTCTGCGTGAAAGGGTTCACCAAAGACAATAACCTCCCTCATTGTGTTTGAAATTTTAGAGATATAAATCGTAGTTATTGGTTCTGTTGTGTGGGGGAGATATAGGTATGTGTACAGTGGTATTGAATGATGAATGGGGCCGCTTTCCCCTTAATAAATGACTTCTAGATTTATAAAGCACCCCGATCCGCTTCTTTTCCCTTCCATTTCCAAGCCCAATTGGTATCTTCAAGATGTTGTTTGCTCCACAATGACGCCATTCCTGCTTATATATACAGTTAGTATCAGTAACCAAGAGCTGTCCCTAACAAGGGTACAATTTGTAACCCACCGGAAATAGTCTACTTCGTAGATCCGTGAAGCAATTCAGTCGGTCAATGAATTGGCCCGTCTTTCCAGCTGTAGTCTCTCGTTTAGGCCTACAGTGGAGGTTACTTAGATGATCTGGGTTAAGTTAGGCATCCGTGAAGCAATTCGGTCGGTCAATGAATTGGCCCGTCTTTCCAGCTGTAGTCTCTCGTTTGGGCCTACAGTGGAGGTTACTTAGATGATTTGGGCTAAGTTAGGACATTGATTACAAATGGACAACATACCCTCAATGATCAATCAGCCTGAAAACAGGCGCTCCCGCAAATGATCTTCTTCACTCACATCACCCTTTGGATTCTTTTTCTCTTTCCTCCCTTATTTTCTTTATACAATTTTCTACGGTTTATAACTCTTTAAGCTTTGAACATAACCACATAAACTATCTCTCATCACCACCTCCCCATTCCCCTCCCTCAATCTTAATCCTCTTCGCCGCTGATCCTATAGCTAGCATTACACTACACTCCCGCTCTCACTTGAGCTCATGTCTTCGCTCCCAAGGGGTGGTAGGCCCTTAGGGCGATGTATTTTCCGTGAGTAGTAGTGCCACACTGTGAACATCAATATCATGAAGATCGTAACGCCGATGGTCGCACCGACAATGATCCCCGTGGCTGTTCCTTGGGTTGGTTCCGACGACATGATTGTGAATATCACAAATTGGGAGGAAAAGAAAAGTCTAAAAAAAAAAGGGGGGGAAAGGAAAGGTCGTAAAGGATTCGTAATGGCGTAAGGGAATTAAATGGGATGAAGACCAAGAGACGCTTAATGTTTACTCGATCCTCCTTTGCAAAGATAGAGAGGCCTTTTATAGGGAACTCCGGGCGAGCATTGATCCCCCGCTAGTATGTATCCAGGGAAATCTCGTACGCTTTACCATATCCAACAAACGGCCTCCCTTTCTCCATCCCGTACTCAGTCGCGTATGGCATTCTAGACTTTTTCACAAGAGAATTCGGGTATTTGTGTTGATGGGAGGGCAGTGACTCTAGACCCCACTAGGTAACGGCCTGTTGTGGGGGATGGGAAGTTACAGAAAATGAAACGGGTTTTGCTCAAGATGGTTGAAGATCGATCCCCACTTTCTTGCCAACCTGCGGCCAACCAGCCCCCTAAGCTTTCGAAGGGCTAAAAGAAGCTCGTTGAAGCCATTTCCTTGTGCGTATCTTGTATCCGACAACGGGTATATATGCATATTAATACCTACTCTAGAGTAGAGTACATCCCCCCCCCTTTTTTTATCGCCACAGCGCCCTACCTCCTTTGTCCTTTCGACAGCTCATACTCTGGTTATCGGCTCCACTTAGGGAAGCTGATTGAAAGGGGAGTTACCAGGTACTCTTGCTGGTAATCTTTAGAACACTCTGTTTTTGTAGAGTAAACCTCTTTACATGGAGACTTCGATGGGTATGTACCTACAAGTTTCTTCTATCCCACCGGTCCCAACTGGCAGGAAGAAAAAACCTGCCGGTGGGTTATTTACCCCTATGTGAAAGATTTTTTTTCTTGCTGAGTGCCTTTTCTTTGCTTGTTCCAAATGTGCCGTGGATTGGATTGGTGCCAAGATGGAGGTCCAAGCTCGAGACGGCTTAGCTGATGGTTCCCGTGGGAGTTGCCGATTGGCTCATCCGCGATTGGGCTGGTATTCAGACACCGGCCAGCACTCGGGTCCTCAAATTAGGACCAGTGCTGAACGTCGTTGAAAGGAGGGGGTTACAGTTTTGCACATCGGTATATACATACTTCGTCTATCTGTGGGTACCCGCAGTTTAAAAACAAATGCGATCCTCAGTCTTATTAGTATACCGCTATAACCCGAAAAATTACCTGTGCATATATATGAGATCAAAATTACTATTAGCAGACCTAATCTACACCCTTCAACCAATTGCCAAGCAGGTAATCCCTGGCCGGAGTCAAACATTGGAGTTTTTTGCGATACTGGCGATCATGAAATAACTATTGCCTAGAGGATTTTAGGATGCATGCATACCATCCATATCCTCAGCCGTGGCATGTTATATAGTATAATGTAAGTATGGGCCCCCGTCCCAGATCTACAGACCCCACATGATCCTCCATGATCAACATTCAATATCTTCTTTCTTTTTTTTTTTTCCTTCCCTCGATCCACAAGAAGCGGGCTGTCGTACAGTTCCCCCACCTCCGGATAGAGTACAGAGAAACTGGATACTGGGAATTGGTACGAATATGCAAGAATGGGATCACAGCATGATACTCGCGGCAGGCCTGAAGGACCTTAACATCATTTTTCTGGTAGCCACCACTTTGGCTCCTATTAGCGCGTTTTTATGTTCAGTTTCTTCATGCCTGTCGCGAGCATGGCCTCCATAACCAGTCCATGTACGTCCTTGGGGTTGTGGGGTGTAGTTTGGTTCAAGAGGACTTCAATACAGCATCAGAACTTGCGATAAATGATTGCTTGGGTATTCATGTATTCTACCGGCAAAGAGCATACAAGCATACTCCGCATACTGTGCAGAATCCCGAGGCTCTGTTCCCTGGTGCACTCAGAGAACGCGCTCTACTCTAGAGTGGAGTGGGATATGTACATGCATGCGGGTACATGTGTGTGCTCCCTTGAGATCGTCAACTTGGTTTTTAACTTCGGTCATCTCCTCTTATATGTCCGCTAGAAACGTTCGGCTACGGCAACCAGACAAATTTGCAAGGTAAGTAAAGCCACCAACCAGCCAGACACATGTAAACTAGCAAAAATTACTATTTCTTTAAGCTTTATATTTACTGAGTAGAGGGGAGCCAAGAGCTAACACACGTCTTATCTAAAGGGAGATTCTTAAACGAATCAGAACCGTCAAACAGCATCCCTCGACGACCCGGAATATCTGCGGGGGCTTCTTTCTCCCGACTATATACTGCGCCGGAGAGTATTGCCGGTGGTTATCTTTGACGCAGCGCATTGGTATAATTCTGGTATAAGCTCAGTTATCCCGAGCCCAATTATTACACTACCGATACGCTCAGGTACGGTCAGTAGGTGAAGAGTGGGCGTCACTAGAGTACATGGAGAGTTACATGATGTACCTGTACTTCTCATACATCCATTTAAGGTAATCACCTGCAATCGTTAGCTCGGGGCAGCAGGGCGGATTCCCGGAGGTTAAGTCTTATTGGCGCCATCCAGGCATTTCTTGGCAATGATGTTTGGTTACCGGCCCTCGGTAACACCCGAGTCTGGGAATAAAAGAAGCGGTCCAATATATTTTTAATTCGGAGCTACTTTGCGGCTATTCTATTGGAGAATCCCGCTGTTTACATGATACGGTCAGCTTTAAAGGATTTTCAAGAGGGATGGGGCATGCACCGGCATTTGTTATCGGCATTTGCGGCTCTAGCCAGACTCTACTAACTACTTAAGTAATTTATCCTTGTGGAACATAGGTACATGTATTTTCCAGAAGGAATGAACGTCCCCCTCCCAATCTCTTACTGATTACAAATGGCTTGCGGAGTTATCAAGCAGGAGAAAAAGAGAGCTTCTCTATTATTCTAGGAGAAATTCACATTCTTCAGGCCCTACGGATCACTATCATCGAAAATGTCGACTACGTAGGGTAGTTAAGGTCCTAGTAAAGCTATGGACCTGCTCAACTTGGTCAAATATTCCACAGCTACAACGCACCTAACAAGTAGAATTTTCATGTATGACGGCGGCCCATTAAAACTAATCCTTGAATAAAGCAACCGGCCCGTGCCGAATAACCGAATGCTGAACTTTTTGAACTGGGAAGGCAATGAGTAACTTGTTAGTGTCCCAAGGTGGAGGCAATATTTATCAAGAGTCAACTCCACCTTTTTCTTTTCACAAAAACAGCTTCATTCCTGTGTTGACGCAATTGCTTTGGCTTCAACAGAAGCATTCTTTCCCCTTCTTCCCCATTCTACTCGCTCATTGCGATTGTGCTGTAAAGTGAAAATAATAATTTTTTTCCTCTCATGGCCGAACTACAGCTCACACAGTCCCTGTCGATTAGACCTAGCCATTGGTCAGGCCCAGGGAACACAGATTACTCAGAGCCCATGCCAGATGAAGCTGAGAAAATAGAAGAGAAGTTTGATGAGAAGCCTAATTTGAATTTAGTGTACTTTGCACCTGGTGATCCGGAAAATCCGTATAACTGGTCAATGGTATGTCGATGAAGTTTTTATTCAGCTTTATACGACAATATGAATGCTAATAGCAGTGGCCATAGGTGCGAAAAACGTTCATATCCTTCCTGGGAATTCTCACTGTATCAAATTCAACATTCGCCTCATCACTGCCATCCGGTGCAATCACTTTTATTCGAAAGGATTTTGGTATCTCAAGTTCTGTTGTTTCATCTCTCACTATCTCGCTCTACCTGATCGGTTATGTTGTCGGTCCCATATTCTTTGCGCCCGTCAGCGAATTCTACGGACGAAAATGGGTCTCTGTTGTGGCATTCTCGTGGTTTACTCTCATGTCCGTGGGATGTGCTCTGGCTCCGAATCTAGGTGCTTTACTCGCATTCAGATTCCTTTCGGGAATTGGTGCTAGTGCACCGTTGAGCGTTGTTGGAGGCCAATTAGCAGATATCTGGAATGACCCAGTACAGAGAGGAAGAGGTGAGTCACAGTAGGCATTCATCACAATATCCCTAATGCTAATATCATATTCAGCCATGGCCCTATTCTGCGCCTTCACGATGGTTGGACCAACCTTTGCACCCTTTATTACTGGTTATATCTCCGCCTCACCCGAGGGCTGGCGCATGGCGTTTTGGCTCGGTGTAATTGTTGCCGGGGTTTCTTTCATCCCACTACTATTCCTTTGCCCAGAAACATACGGCCCAATTCTCCTCGTACGGAAAGCTCAGAATATGAGGAAAGAAGGAAACAAGGATGCTATTGCACCCCTCGAACTTGATCAACGTTCCCTGCTGAGCATTTTCGCAACAACCCTGACCCGCCCATTCCGCATGTTTTGGCAGGAAAGTATCGTCTTCCTCACCAGTATTTTCTTGGCCCTGCTTTATGGAACTTTCTACCTCTTCTTTACCAGCTATCCCCTTATCTTTCAAGGTCAGTCAACCAGTCAATTCCCTTCTGAGACAATTTTGAATAGTACTAATTCTAACTAGGCATTTATGGCTTTGCCCCCGGTGATGCTGGCCTTGCCTTTCTTCCTCTAGCCGTAGGTGCTGTCCTTGCCTGCGCTGTTGCCATGGGTTGGGATCAATATATCAACCGCCTTTCCAGTGCCGACCCCACCCGCGTTATCAGCCCAGAGTACCGTCGCTTGCCCATCGCCTGCCTTGGGGGTCTCATCTACTGCTCGTCACTTTTCTGGCAAGCCTGGACTGCCCGTGCTGATATCCACTGGATTGTGCCCATGCTCGCTGGTATTCCGTTCGGCTTCGGATTCTGCATCATCTTTACAGCATTTTTAAACTATCTTACCGATGCATACGAGATTTATGCGGCATCAGCAATGGCGGCAACAAGTATGTGTAGAAGTATGGTGGGCGCAGCGTTTCCGCTATTCGCGGGTAACAGTAAGTTTTCCCCTCCTGGTACACGGCGAGCTTGGAGTCATGTGCATGAACTGATGGTTGAACGCGTAGTGTACAGCAAATTGACTATCCCATGGGCTTCAAGCCTTCTTGGCTTCGCCGCTGTGGTAATGTCGTTTATTCCATATCTTTTTATCCTCCATGGTACGTAGTACTCTCTTTCTCAGCTCTGTACCCTTACTAACAGATCCTTGCAGGGAAGAAAATCAGAGATAACTCAAAGTTCTGCCAGTTCCTTCTTGAAAGGAAGCGACAGCAGCAGGAAGAGGAAGATGCGCGCAATAAGGATGCAAAGTCCGATCAAGACGTCTGAGAGAAATGTTATTACGATTCGACCATCATGATGTCATTTTTTGCTTGATTATTGTTTAATGTTTTCTTTTTATTATGGCGGGAAAAAGAGGGGTAGCTGCATTTTGGACGGATAGCATGTAGTGAGGTGACCGGAGTTACGGGTTTGCTTTTTGAGTTTTGCCTCAGATGGTTGGTTCCACAAGCCGCGAGTGATGGTTCGTGACGCGGATAGCTGCATGTAGCCAGGGGGGTCGATTAATAACTGTGGAGATAAAAGTTTAAAACCTAAAATATGAAATTACTGAGCTGTGTATTTTGTATCTATGGGCTCCCCATATCCAGAACAAGAGTGGGGAAATAGAAAGAGTTTCTAGGTTTACATCCAGGATTATATTACGGCCACTTGAACATGAGTTTTACTACTACCCTTCAAGTTCAAATCCTTTACCCACGGGTCTGTTTTTTTGGCCCTCTCTTGATTTTTCATAAAGCGGCTTAATTATTAGAACCGCCTCGATACATCGTCTCGGCCCAAAGCTACTACTACAGGTTGAAACCCGACCCAACTGACCGAACCTCATAGGCCCAGTTGTCGTTTCCGCCCAACGGGGGGGGCTTTGAAAGCTTAGAATTATAGAGGGGTCTGCCAATTAATTACTTACCTCTGAGAGCATCAACTGTCACCAGGCCTCCTGATGTGGCTACTACGGATGCTGGCTGGCGCTGCTTGGCTTGATGTGGTGCTGTCTGTCTGAAGAGGAGAAGTTAGTGCTTGGGAGGGGAAAGCCCCCAAGGTGAGCCTTACGGGAGAGTTTCGCGTGGCTGCAGTCGATCTGTACTTGTGTACTTATTGTGCAACTTTCAGCCGCTCAGATCCGTGTATGTATATGTACATGTATGTACCCGATCTCCAAGCCGTTCGATATGGCTCGTGGCTCGAACGATGTACCCCGGGGGTCCTCAAAATGATGCAACGGCGACAAAAACCACTAATTTTGTAGCTACTGGCAACCATGCCCAAAAGTCGGGAAGTAACCTATATATGTCGAATTGAATTAGGCGGAGATATATCATAATAGAAAATGGAAGTACAACGGAAAAAATTGACTGGGCCTAGTTTTGATGGTGGTCGCGACACCAGGGTGTTGAGCTCGTTGCATCACTTGAAGGACCCCCGGGGTACAGTACCAAAAAGAGGGGTGGGATCACTACGGTATTCTCGTTGATACGCTAGTAATGCGGTAAGAATACGGCATTTGTACATACAATACTCTTCCTCTAATACCGATTTAATTCGGTATTTGTCACTAAATTCCGTAGTCCTATGGTAGTGGTTTCACCCCATTTTTTCATACTGTAGGTCTCTCTCATCTCAAGGGTCTGAGCCTTGGGTCTTTACTGGCAAGTATGTACATGTATTTATCACTCACGCAAAGCAGGCCGCCAAAAAGCGCTCAAAGACCCTCTTCACAAGCCATCACTCGCAAACATGACATCTATAATAAACGAGGCCCCCCGAAAGCGCGCGGGCAGGAAGGAGGCTGAGCGTTTGGTTTCGTGCACGAAAAAACGAGAGGAGCAAAAAGTACCCTCGATACCACTCCCACCCCTGGTTCGGGCCCGAGACTTCCCGGGGACACGCGGTGTGTGGCGCGCGGGGAGTGTAGCACGCCGACTACACCACCCGCCAGTAACAAGAAGGCCCGCGGATTGGTACTTGGGCGAAACATTAATACTTCTTGGCGGCGCGGGCAGGGCAGGGTTGGGGAGACACGTCCACGTCCGCACCTGCACCCGCCCCCAGCCCCCCTCTTCCCCCATCGTCCCCCACCATCCTCACTTCCACCAACTGCGGCCCAATATCCCCTACTCCCTCTCCAAGTACCCCCATCACTGGTAAAAACCAACCCTATGTAACCACCGATGAGCCCCATGATCCAACCCCATTCCCCACCAACACCACACCTCCCCTACCCCATAGCCCACTCCCGCCACACCCAGAAAACTCCATACAGACGCCCCCGCAACCCCTCCAAACCCACGACAGCACCTAGGACGTAGGCAACACGCGGCACATCCCGTAGCCATGCAGAACGCGATGCGCCCATGTAGTGGTAAGTACATGTAGGTAGACGGCTTCACGAGCCCTCAAAAGAAGAAACCCTTCCACCAAAATATGTACGAGTGATACACTGTGTCCGGAACGGAAAGTAAGTAGAGCACAATAGTAGCCTTGAACCTCCCTAACCCCTTTCCTCAAAAATAAAAAAGACGATTACACTCTCTCGCGGCCCAGAGCGACAACGTTCGTGCAGCTTGATAAGGGGGGAGGGCGTATTCACCAGATATCACTCGGACAAGCTTGCCAAGCCATCCCAATTAGGCGTAGAGCTCCCTTTGTCACGTAGAGTAGGTAGGTAGACGCTAGTATTAGATTATTAAAAGCACTCAAACCTGCATCCACATATAGACAAGATTACGAAAGTAGACCATCCTTTTATTACAACAATTCTACTTTGGTATGGTATATAATTAATCGCACAAAAAACACCCCAGTTCCCAAACAAACCAACAAAGGATATAAAAAAGAAAACTGGAAGAAAGAAGGAAAGAAAAAAGGAACACCCAAACCATGTGACTACATGAACCAACCACACGCTCTACCTAAATCTACATCTATTGCTGCTGCTGTTGCTCCACTCGCCTCCTCTCTCTCACCTCCACATCCCTCATCTCCTCGCCCACGAGCTCATTAAACTCCTCCCACCCATCCAGATACAAATGATGTCCGGCACTCTTCACAACCTGTACCTTCGCCTCGCCTCCCTTCCCCTTCCTATCGCCCCTCCACTCCTCGCCCCCCATATATCCGGCGCTCTCCCCCTCCGGTATTGGCGTCGCGCGGATCTTCTCCTCCGCCGCAAAGCCCCCCGCAATATCCATCCAGTCCATCTCGCCATACATCCACACGCTCGGCGTGCCGACCAGCTTCTGCGCCGCCCAGATGATCGGGCGGCGCGCGTGCGCGCCGGGAGCGAGCACATAGGCGAGTGCGTACTCGCCACTACCGCGCTGCCGGAACAGGCTGTAGGCGTAGTCGTGTAGCGCAGTAGATTCTTCGGGAGGCAGCTGGGAGAAGCGGCGAGAGGTCCAACCGGAGACGAGGCGAGGGCCGAGGGGGCCAGACCAGCGTACGATGCTGAAGGGACTGATGTTGGCTTCCCAGAGGTAGACGAGCCATTTTGGGAGGGGCCTGCGGGGCTTTGCGTTTAGTTTTTTGGTAGTAGTGTCAGGGGTGGCGGCGCTAGAGGAGGAGGGGAGATCGGTGGTGGAGCGGGAGTGCAGGTTTGAAGATGAGGGGCCCTGGGGAACTTTGAGGGTGTCGGGGATGTTGGGGTTGGAGCGGGTTGCTTCGTCTTGCGTTTGGAGGTACTCGTCTTGGAGGTTTGACTTTGCGTCGGCGTCGGGGAGGTCCTCGCGAACGGCATAGGGGTCCTCGGGGATACCGACGGGCGACGCCAGGATTAGCTTGTTGACTCGGTCCTTGTACTTGAGTGTGTAGCGCACCGACAGGTACCCGCCGAACGAGTGTCCCAGCAGCGTGAAGCGCTCAATGCCACGGATTTTGCGCCACTCCTCTAGCGCATCAATGAACCAGTCCTCGGCCTCGGTGATCTTGCCCTCCGTGTCCTTTGAGCTGATGCAGAAGGGCGGACGTGAGCTGCGGCCGTAGCCTAACAGATCAAGGGACCAGACCTTCCAGCCCGCACGCCGAGAGAGCATATCGTAGTTGCGGTAGAAGAAGCCGAGACCGGCGCCGTAACCATGCAGCATGACGAGATGATGCTTGGGCTCGCCCTCGGCGGTGCGTGTCACGCTGAACTCGTTAATGATACGGTTCTTGCCGGAGAGGGGGACCATGTTGGAGGCGCATTCGCGGGGGCCGTAGGGGTCGGCGGCAGGCGGTGTGGTGGTGGCGGCGGCATGACCATCCCTGGGGGTGAGTGCTGGGAGAGGCCTTTTATTGAATGGGAGGAAGCCGAGGACGGCGGCTTCGGCGGCGGCTGGTGAAACAGCAGTCCACTGAAGTGGGAATTGTTAGTAGCTGATTTGAAGCTTCATTGAGTTATTGGGGGGTTTACCCATTGGCTGAAGCCTTCCTTATAGCCCAAGGGGAAAAGGTTGTTTGGGAATCTGATACCAGCCCTTGCAGTGTCTGGATTGGCAGTTCCTTGGGTTTCGGCCCCCCGTCCGGAGGCGAGGGGACTCTGTTGGGTTCGTGCCTCGGGCATGAGACCGTTTGGTGGGTTCGGGGCTATGAACCCGTGTTGATGACGACGGAAGAGAGAGTAGTGGCTGTCGAGGCGGCTGAAGACGAACGGAGCTGTGAAGGCGAGCGAGAATGCCGACGAAAGGCGAAGAAGGTTTGTAGAATGGGAGTAGGACGGTGGACGCAGCTTGACTGCTGGAAAAGGTGAGCTCTAGGGGCCACTAGGGAGGAGTGGTGGCCGTATATATATGTGTGTATGGGGGGGATGTGGGGGAGGGACGGAGGAATAGAGATCCACACGGCAGACGGGGGAATTCAAGGCCGGAGTATTGTTCTGCAGCTATAGTATGTATGTATCTCTCTGGCTGGTTGGGTATCTGATTTAGATAAAGTTAGAGATATAGATAGAGATATAGAGAGGCTGTGGATCTGTGATTACAATTCAAGTAAGCTGCCTGGGGTGGGGGGGGGAGAGGATGATGATGGTTGGAGGGGGGAGGAGTGCTTCTGCTTCTTCTTCTTCTTCTGGACACAGCAATACGACAACGACGACGACAACGTCTCAGTCAAGAATCGGAATCCCGTTGTTGTGGCTTGTGCCAATACATCATTACAGCAAAGGGCCGCCTTGTGGTGTGGCGCTCGTTGCTTAAATGCTTAAATGCTTAACTCCGGCCCGTGTTACACAGAATCTGACAGTTGGTGCGGCCTTACATAACCCTCCGAGTGGTGGAAAATACATGGAGGTAAAGGACATGCTTCTCTATACATTGTAATTTGAAAGGGGGCTGTGGGGGTTGTGGGGGCTGTGCTTTTAATATCAATCAATGAATACTCTCTCTACGCGTAAGAAGGCAGGAAAAATATCGTATGTAGGTAGGTAGCATTAGTAGATTAAAGTGAGGCGAGTAGTAGGGCGCATAGTAGTGGTTAACGGTAGTTACTGCTTCCCCAAGATCTTGTACCTCCGGCTCTATCTCCGTCTCATGCTCGCCTCTCATCTCCCTTCCCCCCATGGCCTCATGTCTCAAACTCAGTTCCCATCCGAGTATTCAAAGGCTTCCAAACATTGCAAAAACACCATAAATTAATTAAGAATACATTTACACTGCCAAACGACTAAAAAGCTCAAACTCCACCCCTTTAGCCTTTGGACTACCGAGAATTTCACCAACCATGTCTGAACCAGGTCGAAAATCAATTTCAAAGATAGGTTCACCTGCCCTCCTCATGTTAGCTAAGACAGCCTGCCGGAAATGCCAACGCAAAAGTTGATCAGCTAGTCGATGGTCGTCGCCATTTGAAAAGATGAGGTGTTTCCCAGCTATGCCATATCCATCTTTATCGAAGCAGATGACTTTATAGTTATCCTAGTGAAAGTTTTTTTTATATCAATAGTTAATATTACCATGAAAAAACAACGGTAATTGTGCGTCTGGGTTGATCGACACATCGTAATTATCAAAAAGTGCGTGCATGCCTGCATCCAGCAATAGCCCATTCTTAACGGAGTTGATCGATCCCCCAGGTGCAGCGGCCGTAGTCATTGTCGATCCAATGGCGCTCGTAAGCCAAAGGAAACATGTGTGCTGCCTCGAAACCTGTCCAGGAACCTCGAGTACTGACTACCCTGCGCCCTGTGATAACACACCGCTGACACTCACGAACAGCATCACGGAACACTGTGACATTACTAGTAACTGAAAGCGTACGGACCAGCTAAAGCTCATTATTGCCTGTAATGGAACCTGTTGAGACTCAGCTAATAGGCCCTTTGCGCAAAAGGCCCCAGATCCAAATTCCGGTAACCTAATTGGCGCCGATCTTCCCAACAGCCAATCGTACAAGTAGAATCTGGAGCCAGCTCTACCTGCGCAAAGGGCCAAGTAGGCGAAGTGCACGTATAGAAGAAAGAAACCTACCACTGGTGAGAATGTAGTAACTCCCGGATTGGAGTGCCTGCGGGTCATCCCTCTGAACCATCAGTCCACCTTCGTCTTATAGAAGAAATCGGCATCAATTACAAAGATACAGATAATCTCCACCATCGAATAGAAGTTGGCGTTGGTCACACCGTTTGTGAGAATGAGACCTCCGAGCACTGTAGTCCGATCGTGGGCGTTGTACATAACTGTGGACATTGAGCCCTGCTGAACGATCCTTAGCCGGGATGTAGCATGTCATGCGGAAGAATAAAGGATTAAGTGAGAATCAAAAGGTGGGCAAAGGCCTACTTATCAATTATAATCTGGAGAGAATGAGGCTCTCTACTGGTGTGGTACACCAGAATGCAGATAACACACACACCCACCGATTATTGTTACACCAAGGTTCTTCTTCTTACTGTGTGCCCATTCGTACCAGGGTCTCAATAGTGGAACAGGTAATATTTCTTTGACTGCCAACTGCTGCTGCTGCTGTGACCGGCCGAGAAAGCAAGTGAGATCAGAACAAGAGAAGAAGAAAAGAAGGAAAGCGCGCACGACGACGACCACTCTTTATGCGGCATTCCCGCACCACCACAACCGGTCCACCACCATTACCCATTACCACATTACCACATTACCACCACCACAACCATTAATTACAACCACCACCACCACCGTCATCGTTCCCTACGCAGTAACCCACATGCATAAATCGCGGATTCCGATCATGTTCGGTCCGTATACGTAGTCGGCGTTTTTCACATGTATCTACTAAATACAATATCTTATCCGTCTACATAATCTACATACATCATACATCATTCACCGTACATCTCCATACATCTCCATCCATCCATCCATCAATACTACACACATAAACATACACGTTTTATCTATCTGCCATAGATAGGGAGACCCGACACTCTGCTCTCTCTACTCTTACTACTCTTAATGCTCTTACTTCTCTAACTGCCCCCCTTGCTGCCCTTGCTGCTGGTACTGTATGTACTGCGATAGATACTGCGTCTGCTAAGTGACACCGTTTCATCCTTCGCTCGTGTGTGTGTGTGTTGTCGTTTCTTTGCATGGTCCATCGTGGCCATCGAGACATTTCACCTTCTTTTTAGCCAGTCCAGTGCTAGAATCTCTAGACATCTTCAATTTCTTTCCATCCATCCCTCATCTCTCCATACCATACTATACCGTACTCAACTTCCGATTCTGGTCTCCCCCGTGGCGTCACTCAGACATTCTACTTTCTCACATACAAACCACACACCCCTCCCCCTCTCTCACACACACACCCCACATCCATCTTACTCCTCCACGAGCGAGTGAGCGAGTGTGCATGAGTGAATGTGAGTGAGTGTGTGAGTGTGAGTGTGAGTGTGAGTGTGAGCGAGCGAGTGAGTGTGTGTGTATGTGCGTGCGTGAGTGAGTGAGTGAGAGTGTGTGCAGCATCTCTGATCTTGGTGCGCCTGCCTGCCTGCCTGTCTCTCCTCTCTCCTCATCTCCTTCCCCCCCCCCCCCCCCTCCCTCTTCTCCCCTCCCCCACACAATGACGTTATCATCCCCCGGCCCTGAGACCCCGGAAAGCATTGATCTCGCAGTTAAAGGATCTCTTCCAGTTCGCTCCTCTCTATCTCCTCCGTCCGTGATTCCTAAACCTCCCCCAGCACCTCCCGGGAACCCCCTCGACTACGCCCCAAACTCACCCAATCAGGTCTACCTCAACCTTCTCATCCTCGAGGCCTCCCTGCGCAGCCAATACCTACATCACCTTACCCGTCGCCGCAAGTTCACCTTCTTCATCATAATCCTCGTCCTCTGGAACGCGTACTTCCTACACCGCATCTTCCACCTCGGTGGTTCGCCCTATTACTACATCTACCACCTCGAATGGCTCGGTCTTCTCGGTGGCTGCGTAACCGCCGCCCTCTACTATGCTACAGGTCTCTACGAAAAGACTATTGTTGAACCGCGTCGCTTCGTCTCTACCGCCAACCGCGGCCTCCGTGGTTTCAACGTCAAGCTCGTCAAGGTCCCCTTCTCAACGACCCAATGGATCGTCTGGTGGTGGAATTGGTACACCTTCCCCACACCGCCGCCCCCGCGCAAACCCCCCTCTACTTTATCCCGTCGCCTCTCTGCAAACACCGCAAAGCCTCGCCGGCTAAGCTCAAACACCCCGCGCAAGGCCGCCGCCGCACAAGCAGCTGAGCACGCCCACCGCCACACACCTTCCATTGCATCCAGTGCGATGGGCCGCACGTCGTCACAGCTCTCCCCGCACCCCGAGGAAGCAGTGGAGGACGACCCCACCGACGAGATCGAGGAATACCTTACGGGCGGGCTCCATCTCAAGCTCGTCATCCTGCCAAAGCGCTTTAGCGCGACGTTCCGCGAAGAGTGGGAAAACTACCGCACAGAGTACTGGGACAAGGAGAACAAGTCGCGCCACAAGCGGCGCAAGGCCGTCAAGCGTTGGTACTGGCCCCTGATGCACCTATGGGGGCGTAAGAAGGAGGATATACCTGCCAACACGGCCACCGGCTCCCCGGCCGTGCGGGTGCGGCGCGCCTCCGTGGCGTCGGAGAGACGGTCCCCGAGTGTGTCATCACGTGCCGGAACGCCGGAGCCGGAGGGGACGCCGACGAAGCGCCGCGGCGGGAGCTTCATTACGAAGCGGAGGCCGAATATGGCGCCGGGTTTAGTCCCAGGAGGAAAGAGCGGCGATGTGTCGGATTCAGGATCGGCGGCGGGCACGGAGGGGCGCAGCGATAGCTCTACGGTTATAGATAGGAGCCCTTCCAGTGCTGGGAAAGGGAAACGGAAGACGGGTACGAAGGGTAAAGGACGGGGGCGAAAGACAGTAATTGCAGGGAGCAGCGCTGATGGATGACAAAGGCTTCCAAAACTCTGTTTTTTTAATTTTTTATATCACCTTTTTTATATCACTTATTTTCTTATACGGCTAGCAACAGCAGCAATGATGGTGGGCGGGCGGCTGTGGGCTGTGGGGGTTTTGTAGGCGCTTTTTTGTTTCGATTCTTCTTGTTTTTTATTTCCATAGTTCTTTTTATTGTTGAAGCATTGGTTTTCTTTTTTTCATACGTTTTTACACTTTTCTTCTAAAGATGTGCTGGAAGGACGGACCGGGGGGGGGGGGGGGGATATATCTAGACGGAGGTGATTTTTTTGTTGTTTGTAGAAAGTGGCAGGACTTGATATCAACTATCATGAGTTTGGATGGACTTTGGTTGTTTGGAGGGGTGGACGAGCGAGTGATAGTTCATGACGTAATTATAAGTGTTTTATACCTTGAGTTGGATGGTGCTACTACATGTAGTATTATAAATAATGAGAACCTTTAAGGGCAGAGGTATAGTCTGGAGGTTTAGGAAGAGAGTGGGAAATGTATATGTGTAGTAGAGTAAATGCTATGGCTTCATCGGTGGTGGTGTTTATAGTTATGAAATCTTGTCACATTACAATTTCTACCCTGCCGGCGCATTGGAGGAGGGGGAGAGGAGGGTGTGTGTGGTGTGTTTGTTGCATCACAGAATATCATTCTGCTCCTACCCCCTCCCCCCTCCCTCGGCCTACCACAATCACATGTCAGCTAGACACATGTATAATCTCCAACCCGCCCCGCCCCGCCCCGCCCAGCTACATGTACTGGGAAAGTCTCCAGGCCATACATGTAAGCAGTTCTGGAGACTTTCCCCTAACCCCGTAGTACAGACAGTGGCGGACACACACAGAGCCGACCATCGAACTACATGTATCCTCCACCCACCGACCTCCAACACCACAACACCCGTCCAGGAAGAAAGAGAAAGACCTTTTGTAAAATAGCCCTACCCTCAACAGCCTACAGAAGGGGTTCCGAAATATCACCTCATAACTGGGGGTCGGTTTTGAGTGTCCGCCACTGTACCTGCACCGGGTGTCGTCGGATGCTAAGGGCTAACTAACCGTACTTACAGTGCGGGCGGGTGTGGCCGCGAATATACATTACATCTAGTAAATACTGTGGCGGTCTGGTCTGGTCTGTAGCGTGGTCCAGAGAGCGCCGGGGCGGGCATGTACCTACATGTAAGTATATGTATGTAGCAAGCAAGTGGTAAACAGCGGGGGGGGGGGGGGGGCTTGGCAGGGGGATTGATGTAATGCAGGGACTGGGCTGAAATCGTGGCTGAGACAGTGTGTGTGTGGGGTTGGGTTGGGTTGGGTTGGTGATCGATCCTGGATGGCTATGAGTCTGGGACTACATGTACCTACATGTGCGTGTATGTGCGTGCACTGGGTGAGATATAGCGATGGAAGCTGCATACATACATGTATGGGGAGTCCATGTAGTCTACAAGATCGGGCTCAAGTCGGGCACAGGACTCCAGCAGAGAGATCCCTCAGCACAGATCTACATGGTAAAGGCTCAACCTAGAAGATAGATACATGTAGATATGCCTGAGAAAAAAAAAAGTTAGTCCACCCCCATGCGCGGCTGGGGAACCCCCCTCCACGACCACCACATTTCCATCCCTAACTCACAGCCTCTCAACGCACGCCGGTAGCCACCTTCTTGCTCCTTTAACCTGATGGCCTCAAGAACCACCCCAGGTGATTAAACCCTTAATGACAGTTACCCTTACAGTCCACAACTCCCTTGGTCCATGCCCACAGAAAAAAAATTCCTTTAATTGATCGAGTCACGCAAGACCCAGACTCTGTATGTACCGGGGGTTCACCTAGAGTCTGAAGAATCTGATAAGATGGGTGCCTCTGCCTTACAGCAAAATCAGCCGATCAAGTTCTTCAGACTTATGCTAAACACCCGGTACACTGCACGGAAGAGCTAGAACCCAATCCCACCATCCAACCAACCATCCATCCAAAAACCCCACGCACGCATGCACGCACGCGCCACCTCACGCCGAGTGATACCCGATGCAAAAGCCCTAGCCCACGTCCCCCCGTCCCCCACCTGAACTCTACAACCTTTTTTTTTTTTTTTACTCCAACCCAGGCAGGACCAGGGTAAAAAAAAAAAAAAGGATGTCTCACAACTACTACTACTTTACAAATCCTACATCCTACATTCTATATTGCCTCGCAGCATTGTACCGTGTGACGCTATCGCCTGAACAACCAGACTTATCAACTAGGGTCGCGTAGCCAGTCATGGGCCAGGGTTTTAGAAATATCTCCGGTACCCACCCCGGCCATAATCCTGCACCCCTCCAAACCCAGAACCCAGAACCCGGGGTCCGGGATCAGGAGTCAAGAACCAAGATTTACACATCACTATAATATATATAGCCTACTATATATCACTACCAAGCTACCCGCCGTGATAGATAGATAAATGGATAGACAGATACATCACATAACCACAAACCCACCATCCCATGAGTAACCCATCAGCCTAGCTAGTACTACTAATAACTAATACAAATAATTACCTCCCCCCCCCCCCCGGTCGCCAATCCACAATATAATAATTTATATAACTTCCCACCCACTTCCCCCTGGTCCTCTCAACCCAGAAAGCGAATATGCTCCTCCATCTTGCCGCGCTCTCCACTTTCCTCCTCCTTCTCCCGATGATGCTCCTCTCCCTCCTCACCGCCATCCTCACGACTCTCCTCTCCTCCGCCGTCCTCGGCGTTCGCCTGGCAGTGGGCTACTCGGGCCCCTTTTTGGTCATGGTCCGGCGGTGCATCGGGGCCCTTTTATTCCCGCACATGGGGTACCAGGTGGTGGAGGGGGAGTCGCGTTTCGAACTGGCAGACTCCAGGCTTGTCAATTGCAGAACGACGACGGAGAGGGAGCTTGCGGTGGCGGTGGCTTCGTTAAAGGTGAAGGTTATGAGTAGAAATGTGGGACGTAGGAGACGCTCGGGTGCGCCGATGGGGGCAATGAGGGTGGATTATGGGACTTTGTTGAGGTCACCAAAGGGGCGGGAGGATTCCTTTGGGAGATAGGATGGTGGTAGTCCAGGGATTAATGGATAATGGTGAATGGGGACAAACGTGATTAACAAACAACTGAGGGGGTTGGCGTTGTAATTCTCGTATTCTTCTTTCATAGCAATCATTCAAGGCATACAGTATCATTATAGTTGTCTCCGGGACAATACATGTGTGCATAAGTACATAAGCTATATCTAGCTTATACCAAACATAACTAAAAACGCACATAAGAGAGGAATCGCTTCCATGTAGTCTGCCTATAATACTCATCCAACCTATGCTCCTGATCTATAAAGTCGTCCTCTGATATCTTGTCTTCCCACAGATTCATTACATCCTACAATTTTTTTTATCGTTAGCCAAGATGTAGTTAAGCCAAGGGGTGAGTTTACTCACAGATCTCACGATACGTGTATTAAAGGCAACCTTGTAGCCAGAATACAAAACAATTATCAATGGAATACCGATGCAACTCTTGAAGAAATTCTGGGCGGATGGAGTAGCAAAGACTGGTGAGGCAGAAACATAGATATGACAGCAGATCATGAAAATCAAAGAGACCTAAAAAATTACTTAGTAAGTTTTAAGGGTATTCTGGAGTAGCTATTTGAAGAAAAACCACTCACAAATCCAAAAATTGGGTAAACTGGGCGCCACGAAGCCTCATAAACATATTTTCGCCCGAAGATATTGATTTTCTGTGCCTTGATACCCGCACGCCAGCGCCAGTTTGCGAAGATAATGGTTGGCCAGCAGGTGAGAAAGGCGATGCCAGAAAGGGAGGTAAACCTATTTAATTAGTTGGATAATTATTCCCAGTAACCGAGATTCGATATTGGCATACCAATCAAAAGCATTTGCAGCGGAAGATGTGCAATTTAGATATGAGAGTCCAATAGCTACGATAGCTGTTACTAGGATAGCCCGCATACTTACCGAAACGCATTAGTATGTATTAGTCTCCGGCCCTGGGAGGATTACTCACGGTCTCCCATGTCTATCAACCTTCTCGAATCCCCAATATTTACCTAACAGCCCGATTTGTGACATGTTGCATAATACACGGGAGGAAGTATAGATACTGACACTCCCAACGCTACAGACACACAAGAGGACAATTACGTTAAGAATATCAGGTAGTACTTTGATCCCTGCATTGCTGATGGCAATCACGAATGGCGAGGAATCCACAGAAGTTCCTCCACTTCCGCCTAAGAGTCTTGGGTCACTCGCGGACACCACGAAAGTAAGAAATAAGACGGTCACCACGTAAAAGAAGACGATACGAAACATCAATGTGCGGACAGCACGAGGCATTGCAATACGAGGCTGGCGTGTTTCACCCCCAGCAATACCGGCGACTTCTGTACCGCCACAGGAGAACGCTGCTGTGACAAAAACGCTCGATAAACCTATAAGGTGTCAGAACCTTTCAGTGCTACTCGATGCAATGAGTATATACCTTTAAATCCATTAAGAAGAGCACCAGGATCTACCCAATATTCCCCTCCATGCTGCTGTCCTTGTGGGCCTCCGCCCCCCATGATAACCCAGATGACAATTAGGAACATTATGATCGAGATGACTTTCAAAGAAGATACCCAAAACTATTAAAAGCAATGAGTAACCATTCCACACTTTTCGTAAACAAATATGCCATATCCGTACCTCTATTTCACCAAATACTCTCACAGGGCATATGTGGATGCAGACCATGATAATGTTGAACACGGTGATTAAAATGGCTGCATTCCCTGGGGTAGAGCTCCAACCCGGTGGAAGCCAATAACCAACGAGAATTCTAGCCGCGGTTGCCTCTGTACCAAAAGCGCCGATCCAGCATGCCCAATACCTAAATCAACCTTTTAGCGTTGAACACCCGACGCCGAGAAATACACATGATTGGCTTTTCCCAAAGCTAAAGATATTGAACGGATTTTCTTCCAAATTGGTTTTAGGACCGCCTTTTCGACAAGCCTCGGAGGAAGGGTAAAGGGGTTGTCCGAGACAAGGCTGAAGCTGCTACTTACATTATTCCTATCGTGAATCCCCAGGCAGGATCAATATACCTGGACGCGTATGTGACAAAGCTCCCAGATGTTGGATACAATGTTGACATTTCGCAGAGACATTCTGTATCTCGCTGTTAGTTTCCCCCAAGAGTTATGAGGCTCGAGATCTTCCAAGGCGACATACGCATCATAGTTGTCAGCACTGCACCGAGCCATGAGAAAGCAACTACTAGAGCCAAAGGACCACCAGTTCTCAAGGCTTGTCCGGACCCAATGAAAAGTCCTGTACCGATACTAGAAGCGATTGCCAGCATTTGCAAGTGACGAGCATCTAGCGCCCGTTTTAACTGTGGTGCTGCGACGTCTCCGTCGTCTGCTGCTACTTTTTCGTGGGCTCTGGCCGGATCAATCGTATAACTGACTGCTTCATCTCTCGCGACCTCTTCATTCTTGTTATTTGAAGACATCGTAAGATTTTTTCGGTGGTTGAGAGAGGGTAGTAAATGAGAGGTTATGGGGAGAGGCCAGAAAGCTCAACTTAAATAAATGAGTACAAGTACATGGCATGTACCTACATGTACTTGTAGCTTCGGTAGTTCGGTTACAATTTAGCAATACATGTACAAAATGTAAAAAGACTACGTAAAAAAAAGACTATAAGGAAAACTCTTATCACCTACAGGGCTCTCTCGGACTGCTGACCGAATATCATAACCGCGCCGAGGGAGAGTGCGTATCTTCCTGCCTAGTTGGATAAAAAACTCCGGCATATCTACTAGGCCTTCTCGAGTGCCCTCTCGAAGATCTGCCCAGGAGTGGTGCACATCATACTATGTGCTATCTACTCTATGTTCTGCTATAGTCGGCTACGTTTCCACTATTTCACATCTAGTGGCGCCTTCCGATACTAGTGCATAAAGCTTAAGTTGACGACATATTATCGGATAAAATCTAGTCCCTCCGGTCGAGCGCAAGTATAACACAGGTTCGTATAAAATACATCTATTTTAGGCATGCTTGATCTGGTACACGGTAGAGGTGATTAATAAGAAGGTTTACGACATTGGAATGCTAAGCTAATTGGATCATACACAAGGATTCTAATACCCCGTGGGGAACTGTCCGCCCATATGTCAGTGCATGATCATCAATGGACTTTGAATATTCTGGTGCTAATATTTGCTCCGAAAGAGGAAACGCTCTTCTACTGTATTACCACAACTACTCCCTTTTAAGTGTGGTGCACTAATTGTTGTTACGCACGCCGAGAACTAGTTGGTGACTGACTAACACTATATAGAATTACAAAGGCGATCTTAATATGAAGCCTCTTTTTCTTTCTTTTAATTCACTTATGCTGGCTTTTGGTACAATAGAGTCCATAGTGAAATATCCCGAGAATTATAGTAGCAGAACGACAAGGTGAGATGGAATTTAACTAGTGCTGAACTAAATATGACGTTTCAGCATTGTCCAGTGACTGAGGTTCGTATATACATTATGTGTACCTGCACCCTTTCTTGGAATAGTATTGCCGGCTGATCATGCTTTTTGGGAGCAGAATCCTACCATACATACATGTATGTACCTACACTCCTAGCGCTGCCAGATGTAGGTTAGTGGTGAGTCATGCGATATCACCCGCAGTATTTCATAACCAAATGTTCAAGCGCCATCAAGATTCGAAACCTACTGATGACATAAGAAAAATTATGGACTCAATTCTACACCAGTCATTGAGCATGAGGTGAATGTATGTACCTACATATGGTGTTGTACCGGATAATTACATACATGTTCCTACATGTATGTAGTTTAATAGATCGTCTGACTGTTGTGACCACGTCAAACTAGCCAGAGCAAGGGAATGCTTGATAATCCACACCAAGCGCCGAGAATATTATTATTTATTTTCCTAGTAACAGCTTGCTACTCGCCCAAGCAAATTTGGTCAAGTTTATCAGTACTTGCATGCTCAAATCCTTGATTTTCCGAGTGCATTTTATCAATCGCTGTGTGAAAGGTACCAGTACGTAGCTACTATTACCTGGAAAGGGCGAAAACCGCAGTAGATCGGTGGTCATGATCATGACATTTTCTACATATACCTTCCCTCTTCTGGCGTTGAGTACATACTGTCACAGTGTCATGCACAGCTGGGAGAAGGATATCGATAGGTGTACTCATTCTCACCAGAAGAACGTTCGATCAAATGTGAGTGGGGTATCTGGTTCGAGGTGCGGGGCAGGTAATAATAATACAAATCAAATAAATATCGGTCAGCATAAGCTCACAAACCCTAGAGTGGATGAGTACAAACTCGGCACGGAGAACGGATGAGAAATCGGGGCGGAGTCGGAGTGATAGATATCCGGGCGCGCAAAGAAGTTTCATTTCGGGACATATCCCTGCAGTCAAATGCGTGTCCTAACCGTCTTCGCTGTAGTGGGAAAATCTTTCTGGAATTTTTTTTTATTCGCTCTTCTTGGCAAAGCGAATGAGGCTGGATGCGGGCCTGAGTTCTTGTACCACCACAATTTTTGGCGAACAGTCAGTTATGACGGAGCCGTTGGAAAACACAGACGCGCGAGATGCGAGTAGGTATGCAGAGTTCCACAAATCACGCGAGCAGCATGTGTGAGGAGCTGCCATGGCTGCAGTTCTGCATGCATGTACATAGAGCTCGAAGTACCTATGATGGAAGTGGTGGGAAAAACGGCGTTTTGGGGGATAGATAGGAACTGGCTCCCCAGAGGCTGTAGAAGCTGTAGAGAGGGAAGGGGGAGGTTCAAGAAGACGGTTTCAAATTTCAACAGTTCTATGGGGCTAAAATATGTTTGCAAATAAAGAAAGCTCTTGTAGGGATAAGAAGGCTCGACCTATCTGCGGCGCTACGGATATGGGCGGGGGGGGGGGGGGGGGTTGGCACCAGGGATAGCGAATGGGCTAATGGCTCGTGGGGTTGTTGTGTTGCGGTAGGCGGTCGCGGTGTGGTAAGCAAGTTAAACAACGGAGGCAGTACAAGGTAAGAAAGGTACTTAGTCTCTGTACCTTCCTTCAACTTCCAATCTTCCTTCGCCCGCCCCGTCAAGTCCATCACACAGCCTCCCGTGAACATTTTAGAAGAGGAGGGTTTGCATTCGCAGTCTTCTATCCTTTCACCTTGACACACCCGTTGGACCCTCCTGACGTCAAGCAGGGTTCGCATCAACCCATACTATTCTCGATACGGCTTGCCTCCAACACCTTACTCGACGTCTACTCAACTCTTTTAAATCGTCTGCGGCGTCCTATCAAGATGAAGTCTCCAAGGTCAAAACTATTCCCGGCGATGCTTGATACCCACTCTTCCCCAACATTCACAAAGCAAAATTTAATGGGATGGCCTTCGATGCCTGGCTTTAATCGTATGCGAAGGAAGTTTGGGTCCCGAATGAGGAGTGGACAATCGCCAGGCTCCAACCTCGCGACCCTCCAGACTTCATGGGACCCGTCAGACACCCTCCGTTCGCTCAGGGCCCACAAGTGGTCTTTCTGGGACGGACAATACCTCATTCTCGCTATCTTTGGCATATTCTGTTTATCTATTATCGAACACCCCGGGCCGCTTGTCAAAACTTTAATATCAACCTTAATAATATTGTCCTTAATTTTACCCATTACTAGACAATTCTTTTTGCCATTTTTACCTATCGCTAGTTGGTTGGTTTTGTTTTACTCCTGCAGGTATGTCAGGCCTCATCCCATTTTGATGGTTATCACGTGAACGGGACTCGGCTCTCCCGTGCTTTTCCAAACAAGGATTTTCCTGCTCACATCACATCATTATTACAGGTTCATCCCAGCAGAATATCGTCCACCAATTTGGGTTCGTGTCTTGCCTGCCCTTGAGAACATTATCTATGGCGCAAATTTGAGCAACATCTTGTCGAAAAACACCAACGCTTTCCTCGATGTACTGGCCTGGTTGCCCTACGGAATAATTCACTTTGCCGCGCCTTTTATTTGCTCCATTGTTCTCTTTATTTTTGCTGCTCCGGGGACCTTACCAGTATTTTCTCGCAGCTTTGGATACATGAACATTATTGGCGTTTTGATCCAAATTCTGTTTCCATGTGCACCACCTTGGTACGAGAATCTATATGGCCTTGCTCCTGCAAATTATTCTATGGCTGGGTCTCCCGCTGGCCTTGCTAGAATTGATCAGCTTTTCGGCGTTGATCTATACACGTCAACCTTCACAGCCTCGCCCATGGTTTTTGGGGCTATGCCGTCCCTGCATGCTGGATCGGCTACTATCGAGGCTTTGTTTTTGAGTCATGTCTTCCCCCGAGGAAAGTGGCTCTTTTACGGATACACTTTGTGGATATGGTGGGCCACTCTTTATCTTCAGCACCACTATGCTGTTGACTTAATTGCTGGAAGTTTCTGTAGGTTTATTTATTCCGTATTATTCATGAATTAGGCTGACGGTTTGTTAGTGGCCGCTGCAACCTTCTATGTTGCAAAGACCAAGTTCTTGGCAAGACTTCAGCCTGACAAGGAGTTCCGCTGGGATTACGATTTTCTCGAAATTGGAAACAGCTACTCCCACAATTACTCTTACGCCTTGAACGACTTTGACGGCAATTATCACTCCGAGGATGATGAGTGGACCATGGGATCCTCTTCATCAATTTCTTCAGGCTCTCGTAGCCCGATTGAAGATACCCAATCTTCATGGGAGTCTGGAAGCGAGACCCTGGCTGGCCAATCCGACACTGAAACAATGGACGTATAATAGATCACCGTATATCGTGTTACACAAGGTTTTGTTTTCTATGCAGTGGGTTGTTTTTTTAACTCTGTATCGAGTACGAAACCTGGAATAATACCTGCGAAAAGAGATACCCTATTACAGAATCAACGGTTGCAGTATCGTTACGAAACCGGATTTAGCTGCTTAAATTTTTCTTTACCTTATTTTACCCTTGACTTTCTTTTGTAATTTACGATTCATGGCGATCATGGGACTGGTGTTTGGGAAGTTTCCCTTATTTTGTTTTTCACTTCTAGCTTTTTGTTTCATTGATACCTTTCTGAGGGAGAGAATATCTAATGCCTGAACCGCCGTACTAATATATCGTATGGCGCGATATACCCTTATATGGAGTTGAGAGAAGGTGGGGTGTAATCCATAATTATGAGGAGGCTGTTTAACATTTTCTTTGCCGCCCCTGCTTGTTAACTCTTTTACTGCTTGTGGGTGTTTAATATCTTCTCATTCACTTCTGATGTGTATTTTTCCATTCATACTCTCGTTATCTGGCTTTGTTCTCGTCATGGGTTGGGGAAGGGTCGTTATAGACTGGCGTTGTTTTGGGTCAGTTTCTTCGTTCGTTTTTTGGTATCTTCGTTGATACCACGATCTGGTGTGGGACTTTGTGTCCATAAGTCGGAAGGACATATATTCATATCTACCGGGATTTGAGCAGATGGAGAAGGTTAGGATGGCCTCTTTCTTGGAGACCTGCTGTAATGCTTATTGGTTGAGAATCAGGAGATTCGTTTAGGTCGGACAATAATAATCACTCTATGTACTAGGGTGTAGCGAAACTGATAAGACAAATACACAATACTCTCTTATCAGATCTTGATAACTTACCCTCAATACCTCCGGTACTCTACCCATCAATAATATACAACCTTAATGTAGAAATCATTGTTCCATGTGCCAATAAAGAGTATTAGAGATTTAATAACAGGGCCCGTTGCTACTTAGATATTTGTCGTTCTATAGACCGAGAAATTGCTCCCGAAAAAAAAATGGACATACGATCATTGGCCCTTTGTGGGAACGCTTGCATCTCACACTTTCCCCTTTCTGCCTAAATTTGTAGTGGTGCTATACGTAGCTCTGATCCGTGCTATGATCGTGGTCTTCAAAAGTGACATCATGTTTTATACCTGTGATCATGACTCTATCTTGCTACGATGCATCTATGATATCATGGTTCCTTGTCTCATATGCATCGATGGAGTATGTACCTGCTGCGAGTGACAGCGGCATGAAGCTCTAACTACAGTAGGCCTAAACATTATTATCGCAGGAATACCCGACACGGCAGGGTAACCATCATATTCTGACCACACATAGGCTAGGGTTACTACTTGCTAGTATCTACCATAGCTACAGTGCCCAATTCAAAACCTAAATCCAAATCCTACAGCAGATAATCTAGACAAAAATGTCTCATCAAGGTCAATACAACCTCCTAATGACACTCCTCCTCCTCGGCCTACCTCCGAAATCGTTCGTTGGCATAGACCTAGCCTCATTCAATTCAACCGACCGCTTCCAAGGAATAAAATACATTCCACCGGGACTCCACTTTGTCTATTTCTCCCCTCATGGTGATATGTCACTACGAACAGGATTCTGGTTCAAAGCTGCGGAAGCTGGCCAGCACTCTGTCATCATCACAAAGTATGATCCGGCATCAGAAAAGCTCCTCGAAGAGGCTGATATGGGTGTCGACGAAATATTACGAGTTAGGGCAAACCTAGCGCAATTGTACGGGGAATCCCTGACAGTATATCGGCAACCTGCCAAAGATGGGAAAGAAGGGTCAACCCGGCCTGATGCAGAGCAATGGGAAACACTGAGTGAGCATATAGACGAAGAATTATTATTACGGTGCTTGGGAACGGGGTTGAAATGCAGTAGTGTTTCAAGTTCAAAAATGGACAGGGATAAGGAAGAGGAGAAGTTGATGGAATTATTGAAAGGCGAGGATGTGGTTGCAGAAATCGAATGGGCGCCTGTAGACTTGAAACGCACCTGGCCTGAAGGCGCTATTGGGAGGGATAGGACTATCATGGCCAAGGATAGATCTTGGGCATTGGGCGACATTGTTGGAAAATTGGGCATTGGCGGTAAAGACGGGGAGAAACAGCTGTTGGGAGAAATACAATTAGCCTTTTTAATGGCCGTTACACTTGGGTGCTACTCTGCAATGGAACAGTGGAGGAGGCTGCTAGGATTAACTCTAACATGCAAAAGTGCAGTCTTTGGAGAGCGCGAAAAATTCTTTAAGAATCTGATGGAGGTTCTAACGACACAAATAGAGTACGTGGATGAGGCGTTTCTGGGACAATTTGTAGGGGGTGGGGAAGGGGAAGATAGTTGGTTGGCCAAACTTTTACGAGGGTTTTGGAGAGGCCTCGCCGAGACTATTGACGACGACGCAGAACAGGGGAAAGGGAAGGCCAGCGCCAGAAAAAGAGACATCATTGATCAATACAAGGAAATTGAGTCGTTGGTCAAGGAGAAGTTCGATTGGATATTGGACGCCAAGGATGTTGTGAGAAGGGGAATGGTACAAACCGAGGAGGGAGAAATGGTGGAACTTGAAATGGCGGGGCTAGAGGAGGATGACGAGTCCGGGGAGTACGCACCCGTTATTGTAGAGGAATATATCGAAGGAGGTCCTACAGATGTTGAAATGACACCTACACCATAGCCTCAGTAGATAACATTAATTGCAAAAAAATATCACATATTGAGACGCTGGTGCTTGGGTTTTCTTCTTACTCGGCCTCCTAGTACTCTGTTAGTGTATGTGCCTACAGTACAACCGACTTCCTATGCCCTACATGTAGTATGTAGATGTACGTACATACATGTAATATTATACTATCGTGCCCGTGCCCTTAGACTGCCCCGCATTGTTCTTGGCACCTGTCAGTTACATAATTTCGCTTCGCTGCTTTATTTACTATATATTAGGCATGATGCGTATGTGTCGCAAGATAAATATATGTAGTACTATAGTCCCTCCATCGATATTTTATGCATTCTAGATAGATGCATCGAACTTCTGCTTAAAAAAGGAAAACTCTGAATTAACGTCGTCTTTGGAGGTATCTCCGAGTGGACTACCTATGGAAAGCTTATGTGTTAGTGGGTTCATACAGTGATATACTTATGCTGGCCGGAACCAATGCAGATATATTGACCTGTTAGTATGCGTATACGTACACGTACAATATACAATGTACGTAACAAACTCTAATAACAAATACAATGTATGCACATACATCTTATATATGAGAAGTAGGTATCCATGGCTGGCCGAGGGTTATCAAAATCGAAAGGGAAAGCCGATTGGTTCTATACTCGAAGCTTTGAATATACAATATACAGGCAGTTAGATACATACATGTATGTTTATAGTCATCACTTAAGTTAATTTCTATCCGGGTATGGTGATAGTTTTATAGCTAGGAGGAATATACAGCAGATCCAAAGATTCAATCGTCTCCTAAAGTACTTATGTACTTGACTTGTAACCATTACTTATCGGACCTACAGTCATTTATGCATACAAATCAAAAACGTAGGTGCAGTAAAAAGGAGCATCTCGATATGTTAGATTTTTGATATCGCGATTTACTTTCACCTTTACGAAGCACCGCACCACAACTCGGTCATTACCCTTTACCCATATTACATACCTAGCCGACCCCAATTAACGCATAAAAACCTGCATATTGAGAAGGAGCAAAGTTCAAGTCCCAAAGTCCCGGGAAACTCTGCTGCGAATTGCGCTGATAAGAGTCTTTTCTTCTATTCTTGATGTAAGTAAATATCTACATAATTGTGGGCACAGCAATATATGTAGCAAGGGTTATTACTGGTCATCATTGACTCAGTGCCAAGAAACCCCAGCTTCTTCAGTTAACTTTTACTTACATCATTCCCTGATAAGAATAGATAATCACCAAGCGAGATCCAACTCCGATCCACCTTCACAGATATGTATCCCGCTTCACAAAGCGATTTCTCCCTTCATAATGAATATGAGCCTCTTCCGAGCCCATTATGGTCCCTTGGTGTCCACGACGCACATTGCCACCCCACAGATACAATGACCACAACCCACACTATACCTACTATGAAAGCCTCCGGGCTCATAATCATGGGGACCCGTATATCAGACCAGCCTCTCGTTGCGGAACTTGCCACAAGGTATGGAGTGTACGACCCCAAAGTCCCTGAGGAGAATAGGGGCAAAATTATACCGAGCTTTGGCTATCATCCTTGGTTCTCATATCTGATATGGGATGACTCCCGTGAGGATCTTCAGAGACTCTCGGCAGAAGACCGCAAAATTACCCACTACCAGAGAGCTCTGACGTCCAATCCACCCCATGAGCTCATTGCTGGCCTACCGGAGCCCAGGAAGCTCTCTGAGGTTATCACTGAGCTCCGAGAGAATTTGGAACGATTCCCAAGGGCACTGGTGGGAGAGATTGGGCTCGATAGAGGATTTAGAATACCTTTCCCGAGTGATGAGTTACACGAGCCTGTCCAAGTTGATCATGAAGATGAAGAGCAGGACGGGAAGAGATTGAGCCCCCACAAAATCTCGATGGACCACCAGAAGCGGGTGTTTGTAGCACAACTAAAACTAGCGGGAGAGCTGCAGAGAGCTGTTAGCGTGCATGGAGTTCAGTGCCATGGCGCACTTTTTGATACGTTCAGAGAGCTGTGGAAAGGTCATGAGCTTATTGTTGAGAGCCGTAAAGAGATGAAACGTCGAAGAAGGAAGGGGGAAGATGGGCATCAGTATCTTCCTGATTTTGGAGAAGACGACGAGGATAGTAGTGGCGATGAAGATGAATTCGCCGGGGAGGGCGACGAAGACTATTCCTGGCTTCGTCCCAAGAAGAGTCAAACGGCACCACGGACTACTAGTCAAAAGCCGTTCCCCCCGAGAGTTTGCCTTCATTCATTCTCTGCACCCCCGCAGACGTTGCAGCAATATCTTACCCCGCCGTCAGCGAAGCACCGTTATCCTTCCCAAGTCTACTTCTCTTTCTCAACCACCATAAATGCTAGGCCAGTCAAAGGACATGTTAGTAAGATTATGGAAACAATTAGTGGGGCACCTGAAGACAGGGTCCTAGTGGAGAGTGACTTGCATACAGCAGGTGAAGATATGGATAAGGCATTAGAGGGAGCTGTAAGGCTGGTAGCGGGCGTTAGAGGGTTGCAGCTTGTTAATTGTGCTAGAAAACTCGGCGACAACTGGAAAGAATTTGTGTTTGGGCCGAGTGATAACGATGGAGTTACCAGTAGCAGTTGATTGGGTTTGGTTATACGTTAGAGTTTGACCTGCTGATAGAGTTTGGTGAGTCGATTGTAGTGCGTAGACACAATATGGAAAGAAAAAAAAAAAAGGGGGGGGGGGGGGTAGGTTAGTTACAAATACTGTAGTGATACCGCAGTAGTATAGATGTGGAGGATGTTCTATACAGGTTCTAGCTCAGTTCGATTCAGATCTACAGCAATTTCGTTATTTTTCCGTACTCCCTATAGGTATACATGTCGAAGATCTTATGTGACCTTTCTTGCATTGTCCCCTGAGATACTATTATTACATTACATACGCCTAAGCTAAGGGATCCGGAATCCGGATGTTTCCACAAAACCGCATAGTAAGTGATGAATCGTCAATCTCCGCTTCATTGTTATTTTAAGCTACTAAGTCAATACTAGTATCCATCAGGGATATTGATACGCATCTACCTCTCGAAGTGCCTAATTTTTTATATCCGTGTATTGTACAACATTGTAGCTCAGTACCATATGTAACTACAGTAGTGCATGTGCAACAACTGTGGTCATGGACGGACACACACAGCTGATCATATGGCACCCCAGATTAAAGGATCGACACGAGATCTGTTTACCAGAGCCCTAGCGTAAACCTCGTTAAAGGCACCCATGGGTCATGGCGGAAGCGTGCCGGACACACCGAATCCTAGAAATCACACACACTAATGCCAACGCGCAAACATTTGAACGGGGAAAACCTGGTATCGTAGAAATCAAGATTTTGTTTTGATTATGAAATTGCCCCCGTAAATAAAGAATGATTTCATAGAAGAAGAAAAAGAATGCACCATCGCTTTAAAAAGAAAAAAAAAAGAAAAACGCCAATTGCTCCCTCCAAAAAAGAAAAAAAAAAGCCCAATAAAAGTTTCGCCTGAAAATTCAAAGATGCCACGCGCCAAACATGCATAACCAATACTCCAATCCAAATCTTTCCTGTCCTTTCCGTCCTTTCTGTCCTTTCTGTCTGCCCTACCCCATGAGCGTAAGGCGTTTTCTATACTGCCTCGCAATAACCGATTGTATCACCCATCAAGCGGTCTAGTGCTACGCCTGCTGCACATTCGCGTGCTTCATTCTCGGTCTCGAATTTGACGCCTGTACTAGAGGAATACTCTCGATTGTTAACCCTAACTAGGCAGGTATACATCCTTGGTGAAGGATGAAGGATTATATAGAAGGGTGCGACAAAGTGTGATTGTTTGCAAAAGTCTTTAGCTTGAGGTCAGCACTACTATCATAACTATCATAACGGCAGCGGCTTGAAGCTTACTAGATAGTGTATCCTGACTCTCGGTCTCAATAAAATAGCGTTCAAATACTCGTGAGGTCATAATATGACTCGCAAGACGCATTGAGCTGATCATCATCTTGAGGATTGAAAGTTATGTGTGAGGATTTTAGACGTTGGCCAATTGGGTGGTTGAACTGGGAGTGTATTAAGATCAGCGTCTTGCTATTGATTGAGATGCGGGAGAAATCACAGAAGATTTATATAGAAATGGAGTCTTGGAAGTATTTACCTATGTGTATGTAATGTGGTAAGTGTGTAATCAAAATATGCTGAATATATCTAGTACTAATCGTCTTCGCCGCAATGATCCTGGTCGTTTGTTCGTTTGTTCGTTTGATATTCCTCAGTTAAGTTTGGGTAGTATTGTACTTTCAACGGTAACTCGCCGCAGTGATCATGCTCAATGTTGGCTTTGCACAACCATCCCTTACATCCATCAAAACTCTTTTTTCTGTGGCTGCCTCAAGCCTTTTAATAACGGCGAGCTCAGCCCTTTGAGACCTGCGGGGATTGGAAGCTTTACTCTACTGGCACCCCCCTGCACGGGCCATTGCCAAGAGTAGGTGGATCTAACCGCACGGGGATGACTAGCCGTATCTTGTTTCCCCGCTACGGTTTGACCTGCAAATGCTGAAGCTGGTATATTTCTTCCGTCGTGGCAGTCATGGCAGATAGAGGACCGGTGGCATGCAGGTCATGCATGTCACAGAAGAGTATGTGCGTATTGTAGAATCCATTTACTCATACTCTCTCTACTGTCCATCAAAAAAACATTTATCGGAGAAATACACCAACAACGTGGCCCTAAGCCGCTGCTGCGTCCATAGGATTAAAGATCTACCGGCATTCGCTATATACTCGTGTTCGGTGATATCACCACAACCTGAGAAGCTCTCCGAATTCTTTCGGGGGGGGAATTATTAAAGGGGGCAGCGGAGCAACAATTTTGTGTTAAAACTTAAGCACTTAAGCTGCTGTACATACCTGATCCTATAACCTATGTACTTCTATGTACCTATCTAGGGCGCATGAAAACCTCGAGGCCCAGCTTGATTTAGTATCAAAATATAGGTTGCACTAAATTTCTATTTCCCCTGGGCCAGCTTGAGGGTTAACTTACACATCTACTTTTCCAACTATGACCACTCACTACATCTCAATTATCAACTATTCGCTCCGCATCTACTTTAGGTTGACCCTCCATGGAGCATATCAAAATTCTCGGAGCGGCCACTGTGTCTTTCAATTGAATCAAGACAGGACTAATGGTCACCTGAGATCGGATTAAGCAATATGTGCGGCGGGGCCAGCAGCGGGGCAGCAAGGAATTACGAACTCATAAGCGCTCAAAAGAAGGAGAGAGAGAAAAAAAAAAAAAAAAACTAGAAAGCCATAAACTGGCCAGTGAAGATCTCTGCAACCTGGCCAGTCGAGGCTCGAGTCCGCTAAAGTAAGCCGCAAGGACGCATCCCGAGCCTCATGCCGTACGAGGTTACTCTCGTCCTAGCAATGAAAATCCTCCTGCTGCAGAAAATGCTGGTCCACTGGGTGAGTAGGCATTCGGCTTATAGGTTACGAGAGTATTAAAGGGAGTTACTTATGGCAATTAATTCCCTTAAGTGGTCATTCCAGTTCAT
This sequence comes from Morchella sp. 2018-W16, assembly GCA_024713755.1. Taxonomy (NCBI): domain Eukaryota; kingdom Fungi; phylum Ascomycota; class Pezizomycetes; order Pezizales; family Morchellaceae; genus Morchella; species Morchella sp. 2018-W16. Next base: position 3,131,800 of record JAMGYY010000001.1, on the reverse strand, counting down.
TGGGTTCTTTTTTTTTTCTGCGGAGTGAACCCGTTTCCGGTGATTTTACGAAATTGGGACATGTCCGCTGTCCACCCCCCTCCCCGCGCTGGCCGCTAGTGGGGAGCGGCTCCGGAGGGGTAATTGACTGCGGCGTATAGGTGCTTATGATAGGGTGTGTTTCTCGCTTTTTACTCGTCACATTTTTTCTTACCTTTCCTTCTTTCCTTTTTCTCTTTCTGAGTACTCAAGCAATATTTGTAGGGCCGAACGTCCTGTCGATCATCTCGCAATTTGCGTTGGGACAACGGTGATCGATCTTCAATTTCTCCCTGAGCTTCGATAACGGAGCTCGGAGCTCTCGGGGGTATCTTAACCATTTGAGTACCGATACCCTAGTCCAAAGTTTGATTGATGCTGTGATATGCATGAGCATGAGACGTACGCGGTTCAAGAGATCTCTTTATGGGTGAGTGGATTTCTACCAGCCAAGCTGTCACCACTGGTACTGGCGAGGGAGGCTTGATAGTTTGAATCAATCAGCATCAAGCCCTCTCCCGAGCGGGCTGATGCGAAGGTGATGCTAGATAAGGTCTTATGACGGGCGTCCCTAGGCATTAACAAATCATTGGCACCCTCAAATTCCGCATAAACCATACTTAAGGCTTGAATTTCCTGGTACGGGTGTAAAATGCGTCTTCTGATCAAGGCCATCCATTCGTTGCGGAATTCATACCTATTCTAACGTCTCATGAGGGCATGATCGCGGATTTCGGACTCCACAAGGAGGAGAGCACAGGCGAACTTTTGATGTAATCGGTCTGACTCCGTCTTGTATGATCTGGAACACCTCATCGGAATGTCGAACAGGACGCAAAAGAAAGAAAAAGAAAACAAGACTTTAGCCTGCTGTGGGGCCAGTGGTCCGGGGAGCGGATATGTATAAAGCCCTACAATTATATAGTAAAATAAAACGGGTATGTACTGAGGATACTGAGCTTGGACGTGGCATTGTTTTGCTGCGAAGGCGGGCCCGTAGAACTGGCCAACATTTGGTTCAGTCAGACTCACCACTCCCGGTAGGCTACTTACTTACATATCTCAAACTCCATAATCCATATAAACCATTTACTTCTCACCCTATGGGGAACAACAAATCTACCTTTCATAAATCTATTATAATACAACTTATAAATACAAAAAAGGAAAATAATAAATTTGCTAGTATGACCGATCATTACCCCTTACAGCGAATCGGTTCTTGTCCCGCGTCACCCCGACACCTCCATCATCAGATAGAAGCAGCAGGCGTCATCAATTGACGTCCGTGGACCCGAATCAAAATAAAGTTGCATTTTCCGCTCCGTTAACATTTCAGTGGGCCGAAGTTTTGTTTCGAATTGTCTAAGACATGGTGGAGCCACGACCAGGATCGGGGCTGTTGGCCGGGGACACGAGTGACAGGCCGGGCAATCCTTATTTTTTTCGCCTTCTCCGTTAAATCCGATCAAGCGTTTTGTTTTTCGGACCCCCCACCCTATTTCAATGGGATCGGTCTTACTCTAATAGTGAACCCTAGCCAGCTAGCCGCAACACAACGCAGCACAACATCGGGACATCACCACGTATCTGAACTCAATCCCTTTCTCGGTGATTGAGCTCTTCAGATCTGGCAGCGCTCGGCAAGGCTAGAAATGAAAAATCGGGTAAGAATTCGGCCGTTTTCTTTCCTCCGGCAGTTGGCACATATAAAACATACAGCATGGATGAACACACAGTAGGAGCGTGCGGTACCCAATTAAGTCGTGATAGCCGTGGTTCAGAGGGAGTGTTCTGAATTGGGTATGGCTAGCGTGATTCACATTTCGCCTATCTCCTAAGCCCAATAAAATGGTTGGCACCAAGAAATACATGCTATTGGCCTACAGGTGCCATCATCAAATATCACTCGAAGCGATTGGGCTGCAACATGTATCCTATGGCAGGAGCCGAATAGCTGATGCAACTTCGGAAAGTTTAAGCTCAGAGGCCAAACCCAAAGTCTGATTGGCTGCTTTGCTTCTCGCCACCACACTTATTTTGAGACCTAACGATAGATGTAGGGAACTGTAATGCCTGGATTTAATTGCGGCAGGGTCGATTTATGGTTTATACAACGCCGTGTATGACTTTGCCACTCCCTCGTGACAATGGATGACCAGTGATAAAAACCACTCATGGCAAAAGGTAGTTGATATAAGACCGCCAGATCTCAGCAAGAAGAATATCTATATATCTATTCCACTCTGAGATTTGGAGTCACGCATAAATTTGACCCCCTTAACTTTGTTAGTTGGGAGAGGACCTGTGTAGTGAGACACACATACTCGTACATGAACCCAAGCCTCTGCCAGCAGAGCAAATAGGTACTCTACTCTAGGGTACTCCAGAAGGAAGGAGCTGCGGGGTTCAGGTCTTAGTCCCTGCATGTGCGCAGATCAAGACCCGGACATCCCATTGAGTGTGTACGTGTCACGATCTTGTATCTCGGGGTCTTCGGATTTCTTGGCCCGATCTTAAGCTGTATATTGTTGAACGTCGGATCTAGTAATTTTATTTTATTTTTTACAGGTAGATCGTGGATTGCGTGTAGTTATATATGTATCTATGATCAGAGTCAATTACATGTACATGTGTTGGGCCGGATGAGTGGCAGATTGTGTCGTAACTTCGTAGCTTCACTGATTCTCACTCGGTAACCATCACCACCGTTCACTCTTTGGTACTTAGTTCACAGCACAACTGCGATGATGAGGTAGAGCTACAATATATCACAGAAGGGTTATATAATTATCAGCTAGGAATAACATTTTTCAATAATACTAGGCGAATAGCCTCGAGCCCTAACCCGAATTGCGGCTCAACAGCATTCGACAGGGATAGCGCCCATCTTAAAATCCCCCACCACTAGCTAGATAACAGTGCATCTTTGCGGTTAACCTCTAGCTAGATATCTACCCATATATCAGTAATTAATCATGACGCTCACCCTTGAAATTGCCTCTTCAATCATCTTTCCACAGCCCATTGCTCACGGCGGCACCGTCACAATCGACATTACACCCCCATCCCCTACTGGCCTCACCCCCACTCCCGCCTCTGCGCCACACCTCGCAACTGGCCCTGAGAATCCCCTTTACAGACTACCACAATCACTTTCCTCCGGTGGGCTTAAAGTTCACCTCAATGCGTTTGTGAAACCACGTGTTAAAGAGACCCCCGAGGGACAGGCCTCATCGGAGCTCACCCGCGACTCCCGGACTAGCATCCTCGATAAGGACCATATCCTGTATGAGATTACGAAGACCCCCGTGGGAGCAGACTACAATCTCACGTGCTTCCGTTATGGGAGGGAGTCGGGCGGGTATGGGCACGGGACTATGGAGTTCAGGTCGGGATGGTTCTCGGGTGGGACATGGTCAGTCACCTTTCTTACCAGGGCGCCTGGAAAGCTCGTGGAAAATCGAATCCGGATGACGGTCGATGAGGGTGGTAATGACAGTGGTGTCTGGAAGATGTGGGAGCCAGTGGAGAAGATTGTAGCTAGGGAGAACGTGGTTCCCGCGGAGAGCTATGGTGAGAATGGAAGGGCAGTGGAGATCTACGATGATCAAGTTGCAGGAATTGCGGGCATGCTGGATGTCGAGTGGAGGGACTTTTTGACGGCTTGCTGGATCACAAAAGTGTGGAGAGAGGCTACGAGGGCGCCCATGCTGGCAAGTAGCGCGAGGAAAGGTGAAGTGGGGGGGTTGGGAAGGTGGTAAATTCATGTATGTAGTAATAATTGAGTCAATATATTGTCTCAAATAGGGATCTGAGCTGGCTGATATTTTTTTTAAAAAAAGCTCTTTAGTGTATTGTACTTACATATTAGTATAGTTTCTAGATACTACAGCATATGCACTCTAGCTACAGGTTACATACAAGTACTTACATGATAATTCGTGTATCGAATACAATCACGTGATACGTACGCGTTAAGCACTTTACGCGACTTTGAGCTATCGGTCCGCGTTGTATTCTCTAGTCCGACTCTTCCTTCATCAGGACATTATACGTGAATGACATGAATTGTGAAAATGACGGCCATTTCATTCACTCAAGGTTGTACTGTCTCAGGGCATCGCCCCATTCCCCCCTCCCAGTATGAACATGATCAAATGAGTGAACACGACCTCACTACAACCACTCTGCCCATCCCCCACCCCCCCTCCGACCCCCACATTCTCCATGAAAGTACCCGGCGCAACGAAAGCGCCCAAAGAGGGATCCGATAAAGAGAACGACGCGATGAGCTCCTTCAACACAATAGACAGCTGCGCATCTCAGAGAAGGGCGCGGAAAAAGAGGAAAACAGCGCTCGCGGAACCTGCAGGGAAGCGGAGGAGAGGTATAATGGATTCGTTTCAATACCTGTCGCAAGAGAAAGAGGCAGGGGCAAGCTCAATATGCACCTCCACCGTCAATTCTACTGTCAATTCGTCGTATAGACTCCCGTCGCCATTGCCCGAAGCCGAAGAGGCTCCGAAGGAGAGAGTAGATGTTGGTGGGCAGGAAATAGAAGGCGATGATGACGACGACGGCGGCGACGGCGGCGATGGTGACGGCGGGAAACTGCAGCTAGAACGGTTGCAGGAGCTTGATGCAGGACTACAAGACTCGGAAATACAGAACTTTGAGCAGCTAGAGCTACAAGAGGAAACGCATCTCAACCCTGATACTCTCATAGCAGACTACCGTATCCTCCGCATACTCGGTCATGGAAACTTTAGCACTACATACCTCGCCGAGATCACTCCAACTGAGCCCGAACCACCGGATAATCCCCGTCCCCTTGTCGCCATAAAGCGCCTGAAGCGGTCTCTCAGCTCTATAGGCGAGAACGAATACTCGTTGCTAGAGTTCCTGCATAGCAATGGCGGGTCACCGCGGCATATAGTATCTCCAATTACTTGCTTCTTTGACGAATCACAGCATTTTCACTTAGTTCTTGAACCTCTCGACTCTGGACGACCTGTGGCACTACCACTATGTGGATGCGGGCATCCCCCACTTGCATGTCCGGGACGACATTTAGTTCTTGCAAAGATAATGTTACAGTTACTATCAGGCCTGCTATCATTGCATACACATAACTTAATTCACGCAGATCTGACACCGGCGAATATACTGTTCTTACCGGAATCGAATCGGATCAAACTCATTGATCTGGGTAATACAATTAGACCGGAAGATAGAGCGGCCTATCTCGATGATTTTGGGGTACAAAGCGCATGTTATCGGGCGCCCGAAATACTGCTGGGTGCCGGTCCATTGAGTCGAGTTATGGATGTATGGAGTGCTGGAGTTATTGCAGTTGAAATGCTGCTTGACGGGATTTTAATTGGCGATGGCGTAGAGGGCGGAGAACTGATAAGAGGTGCAGTAGAAGGGAGGGAGAGCATGGTGGGGAGAGTGGTAGAGCTGGTCGGGAGTGTACGGGAGTATCAACATGGAATTTACTGGCAGGATATATACAACATGATTTCGCTAAATCCTGTCAAGAAGAAGCGTGGGCCAGGAAACCGTAAAAGGAGACCAGAGGAAAAGAGTGGAATATTGAGACAGTTTCTCGAGACCGAGACTAAAGATTCCGGGCTGGTCAAGTTCTTGATGGCAATGATGGAAGTAGGGGTTAGTCGGCGAGGCACGGTAATATCCATGCTAAGACACCCTTGGCTTATTAGGACACTTCTGGGTGACTGGGAGCGCGTCTTAACAGGAGAAGTGGAGGAGGTAGAGAGTATACAAGACCAGTCCGAAGTTGTGGCTTTCCAGGAAGAACTTGTGGGGGAAGAAGACACAGAAGAGGACCTCCCTCTGCCCCGGGTGAGCGTGAACGGGCGACTGCAAGAATATGTAGGCGATTTCTTCGCTATAGGCACCCAGACCGTTAGAGAACCCTTGGACGTAACGGGGCAGTCGACAGATGTACTAAAAGAAAACCTGGAACCACCGTTGTCTTCGCCATCTGTGAAGGGTTCTATCACACCCTTCTACTCTTCACCGCCGATACAGTCTTTACCAGTGACCCCTCCTCCTGCCCCGTCTTTATCACAGTCTGTGCAGGATCTATCCTTTAGATCGTCCCCGCCATTGCGGGCTCTGCCAGTCACCCCTCCCCCCCTCCCTTTATCAGCCTCCCCCCCTCCCCCACCCTTACTAGAAGCTATACGGAATACGCCTCTAGACCGCTTTTCGCCTTTACCAGCTATAATTTCAAATCGCCCCTCTTACCACCCAACATGGCAGCATGAGGACACGGAAAACACACCCTCAGTACATGAGATTAAAATTGAAGTCTTATCTAGTTCTGTAGCTTCTGTTACGTTCAAGCTTGAAAACAACCCAGAGAATTACGAACTAGAGGTGAATACAGATAATTCAGCACCAGAGACATCGTTACTCACGGGCGAAGATTCAACCACTAGAATATTTGCGCAGGAGAATTTGCTATCTTCGCCGCCGAGTTCACCATTTGTCCCATTGCCGGAAGTCAGTAGGAGTGGTTATAATAGTTCGGAATCTAGAAGCCCATCGCCTGTCGCAATAGTTGGGAATCACAATGTAACTATTACAAACGAGGATAAGGTTGGTAGTGTGAATAATGAGGAATCATCATTTGTGAAGGAGGACGCCACGAAAAGGGCAAGGGCCAGTGATGTTTGGGATAGAGATTTAGCCGCAGATATGGTGTGTTTTGCCCTTCGTCTTGTTTAGTGCTGTGGCTTAGTTACTAATGTCCTACCTAGGACTCCCTGTCTGATGAATATGAAGAGGAGGATGCCGTTATGCTTTGTTAAAGTCTATCCCTATTTTGTCTAAAATGAATGTATCTTAGTTGGAATGTTCTGGGTTTCTTTCTTCCCTTCTGCATCTGTGAATATGGGATCATTGGGTTTACTATCAGCGCTCAATTGCGGCATTGTTTATTTTGATTTTATTCCAGTTTCATGAGGTGTGTTTGACTGTACGGAGTTCGATTAGGTTCAAGGGCAAGCATAGGAAACGTAAAGGAAGGGGAATGTGTAAATGTCTGCTATATGAATCTCATGTTTCTTATTTCTCCTCAAACCTAATATTGTAAGATAGCACCTTGACTGTAGAGCCATTCTACCTGCCAAGATCGTCTGCATTATCGGGATCCATGGATGATGGACCTAATAAAGCTGAGTCATGCATTCTTGGCAGAAGTTAAGGTCTCCAAAGGCAACATCACTCGAGGTAACCTAACACATAGGTATCCTGGGATTTCACCTTTCTCACACTGCAAAAAAAAAAAAAGAAACAACAACCATAAATCTTTCCTACCCAAAACTATGGCGCGATACGATTCACGTTCTCGTTCACCCGACTCGAAACGAAGTAGACGAGGAGACGACCGCTACGAACCCCGAGGTGGGCGCGTCAGAAGCCGCAGTCGTGAGGTACGCTCCCAACAAACATATTTTAGTGGACGCAGTGAAATTGATACTGGAGCACAGAGACGAGACCGGGACTATCGGGACCGAGAACGAGACCGGGATAGGGACAGGCGAAGAGACAGGAGTATCGATCGCCGGAGGAGAGGTGACGATTATTACGATGCGAGAGAGGAGAGGGCTAGGGGCATTAGTGCGAGGGATAGGGACGAATGGGACCGGAGAGATAGATCCCCACGGCTCAGAGACAGAGATAGAAAACGTTCAAGGAGTAGAGATACTAGTAGAGAACGTCTAAGGAGAGAGAGGGAGAGAGATTTGAGACGGGGAGATCGGGATGAGGATTCTAGGAGGGCTCCTAGGGCAAAGGAGGTGAGAATGCTATTGCGCCATGGTAGTGATATATATACTGACTTTGGATAGCCTACGCCCCCGCCGGCCGTAATGAGCGACGAAGAGAAGATTCGACAGCGTAAAGAGCGCCTTGAAGCTTGGAAGCGCAAAAGAGCCGAGGAGGAAGAGGCGAAGAAGAATGCCTCTCCAGCAGCGATCTTGTCTTCGCTGGAAAGACAGCCTGTGCCTGCTGAGGCCGTTCCTGTTGCTGTGCCTGCCACCGTCACCTCTTCGGTGTCTGTAAAGGCAGCTGCGTCTCCTAAGGTTGCTGCGACACCCACATCCTCAACTTCCGCCTCCACCTCTTCCGCTGCCCGTCCAAAAGCTGACAAAGATTCACTAGTTGCTATCAACTCGTCTATTGGTATGTCTACACTCCCCTTGAGAAATTGTGGTAGGACACACCTAACAGTATATAGGCACCGTAAATGGCTCTGCGCTACCAACAAATCGCCCAGTATCTACCTTTGGCTTTGGTGCAGCTACTAAGAAAGTTGCGCCTCAGAAAGGTAAACGAGCGCTTGCTTTCGGCGATGAAGAATCTTCTAGGAAGAAGCTTGAACGTTTGCCTTCGCCCATCCCTGATGCTGTAACAGACAGTGTAGGCGCAGAAGATGTAGACAATGACACCGAGATGCAGGATGCCACTGAAGAGGAAGCTGCCGCTGCCGCAAGGGCAGCCGCGGCCCAGCGAAGCGAACGCATTGAGGCGGAATCTGCCGAAGCCATGCAACTGGACCAGGAAGCAAAGGCAACCGCTATGGCGGAGCAAACTCTGGCCGAAGAGGACGAGGAGGCAGACCCTCTTGATGCATTTATGGCCGGAATCGGTAGCTCAATGGCCACCGCAGAAAAAAAGACGAGCGATACCAAACTACCCGACAGTCAGAGCGCAACTTTGTTCGATGACGATACCATAGATTTGGTCTCAGCCGAGGCAGACCCGGATGACATTTTGGCGATGGCAGCAAAGATGAAGAAAAAGAAGGAGCTCCCAGTGGTTGACCATTCTAAGGTCAATTATGAGCCATTCCGTAAAGACTTTTATGTCGAGCCAGCCGATTTGGCAGAATTGACGGAACAAGAGGTCGATGAGCTACGTCTTGAATTAGATGCGATCAAGATTCGAGGACAGGATTGTCCGAAACCAGTACAGAAGTGGAGCCAGTGTGGACTTCCGAGCCAAAGCTTGGGGGTTATTCAGCAACTTGGCTATGATAAACCTACGAGTATTCAAGCACAGGCTATTCCGGCAATCATGTCCGGAAGAAATGTTATTGGTGTCGCAAAGACTGGCTCAGGCAAGACTATAGCATTTTTGTTGCCTATGTTTAGGCACATTAAAGATCAGAGACCGATTGAGTCGCAGGAGGGGCCAATTTCACTGATTATGACACCAACAAGGGAATTAGCCGTGCAAATTTTCAAAGAATGCAAGCCGTTCCTGAAGGCTTTGAATTTAAGAGTAAGTTGGTAATAGAACTCGTTATCTTGAACTCACTGCTAATTTTCAATAGGCTGTATGTGCTTATGGTGGTTCACCCATTAAAGATCAGATTGCCGACCTTAAACGTGGAGCAGAAATAATTGTGTGCACGCCTGGCAGAATGATTGATCTTCTTGCCGCAAACTCAGGCCGTGTTACAAATCTGAAAAGGGTCACGTATATTGTCCTCGACGAAGCTGATCGAATGTTTGATATGGGGTTCGAACCCCAAGTTATGAAGGTGATCAGTAATATTCGTCCAGACAGGCAAACTGTGTTATTCTCTGCGACATTCCCCCGGCAGGTGAGTGCCCCGTTTTCGGTATATAATCAAACAAACAGATATTTTTAACACTACACAGATGGAAGCCCTTGCTCGGAAGATTTTACAACGCCCCGTAGAAATAACGGTTGGTGCGCGTTCAACTGTTGCCTCTGAGGTCACTCAAATCGTTGAGATTCGAAATGACGATAAAAAGTTCCATCGTTTGCTTGAGTTACTCGGTGAATTATATGATACCGATGACGATGCGCGTACTTTAATTTTTGTGGATCGTCAGGAATCAGCTGACACATTACTCCGTGACCTGATGCGCCGTGGGTACCCATGCATGTCTATTCATGGGGGAAAAGACCAAATCGACAGAGACTCAACAATCATTGATTTCAAGAATGGCGTTGTACCGGTTCTCGTTGCCACTTCAGTGGCTGCAAGAGGCCTTGATGTGAAACAGTTAAAGTTGGTAGTAAACTACGATTGCCCAAATCACATGGAGGATTATGTTCACAGAGTTGGGAGAACGGGGAGGGCAGGGATGCTGGGAACTGCTGTGACATTTATTACTGAGGACCAAGATAGATACGCAGTAGATATCTCAAAGGCGCTGAAACAGAGTGGGCAGAAAGTACCGGAGCCAATCCAGAAACTTGTTGATGGTATTTTCCCTATCAAAGTGTTCATTTTTCACAGCCGCTAATATTTTTTTTAGCGTTCAATGAGAAGGTCAAGGCTGGCAAAGAAAAGGCTAGCGGATCGGGATTCGGAGGGAAGGGCTTGGAACGTCTCGACCAGGAACGTGACCTGGCTAGAAGAAGGGAAAGAAAGCAATTTGCGGAAGATGGCGACGAAGTAGTTGACGACGCTGCAGCTGTTGATCCTGAAGACGTTGTTTCAAAGGCGGCAACATCTGTCACGGCTACCAAGAAAACTCAGGAGCTTGGAGTAGGAGGCCCACTCGATGCCAAGATCGTTGTTATCAAGCGAGCTACTGCCACTCCGGGTGCGGCTTCAGGCACAGATGCACTGGACCGCGTTAAACAGGCTACATCAGCAATTCACTCGCGTCTCAACAAAACTGGGCAGCTTCGTACTGGTGTGCCTATCGATAACAAGGGGCCCGATGCTGGGGCGTACCATGCCACTTTGGAAATCAATGACTTTCCCCGTAAGTTTATATATATCTGGTTTATTTTTTTATTTTTTGAGCCCGTGAATTGCCTCTAACATAAGAAACAGAAAAAGCAAGATGGGCGGTCACCAACAGGACTAATATTGCCAAAGTATTGGAAGCGACTGGGACATCTATCACGACCAAAGGTTCTTATTATCCAGCCGGAAAGACACCACAGCCTGGTCAAGATCCAAAACTGTATATCCTTGTGGAAGGTGATACCGAACTTGTGGTAACAAATGCTATGAGAGAACTTAAGAGGCTGCTTGCAGACGGGACTCTCGCGGCCGTAGATAGCGAGAATAGGGCGCCTGCTAGCTCAAGATATAGCGTATTGTAAATTCAAGATAGGGCTAAGTGTACTGATCTGAAATCTGGGGACGGTCAGTACCCAATTGGAGTAATGCTAGATGGTACAAGGATTGTTAATAGATCAACGAATTCATGATGTGGTTATTAGTGAGTTTTGCTTAAGCGCGCTCCAGACCTTCGGGTGATGCAACGCCTGTCAACCTTACCGTGTGATGAACCATGACTCGTAGATTGCCAAGACACCCCGCGTTTTAGATAGGAAACATGCATTTGGATAACAAAAACAACCCCGCTCCCACAATTTTGTGCTCATCCTCTGATAGGCAAAACAGACATCATGGATAAAGCAGCTGAGCTCGTCGATGGCATCAAGAATGTTACTCTTGGTGGAGAGGCTACGGCCCCAGAAGCCAAACCTACGAGTGTCAAACCTACGAGTGTCAAACCTAAAGGCGAGAAGAAGGCAAAGAAAGCTGCGGCGAAGGACCCTGCCGACGCTACACCATTGGAGGTTTGACACCAAAGCTTTGAAGATCCGACCGAATGGGCCTCGCTGACCACCTCCTTCTTTCTTACAGCTCGAGCCCACGCCGGAGTTCATTCCCCATAGAATTCAACTTTTCGAGAAGCTCAAGGCCGAATATGATGCTGAAATTGCTGGTATGGCCTATTTCGTTAATTAAACTTCGCGTTTCGTTTGTTTTCTGATCCTCTTTCTCTTCAGCGAAACCCCGCGAGGAAATCACCGTTACGTTGCCCGACGGTTCTGTCATCGTAGGAAAATCATGGGAAACCTCCCCTGCAGAAATCGCAAGAAACATAGCGAAGAGCCTTTTCGAGAAGACCGTGATTTCTAGGGTTGATGGTCTATTGTGGGACATTGAAAGACCGCTAGAGAGATCGTGTTCTTTGGAATTGCTTGACTTTGAGAACCCAGAAGGTTCGTCCTCTAAAGTGTGACTCACCACATCCTATTGTAGGGACTTATTTATTATAATAGGGAAGCGTGTTTTCTGGCACTCCTCTGCCCATGTTCTCGGTGAGGCTGCTGAGCGTAGATTCGGGTGCCATCTTTGTCTTGGACCACCAACAGATGATGGTTTCTTCTACGAGATGGGACTTGGCGAGGGCGAGGCTGTCACTGCTGCGGATTACAAACCGTTAGAGACTATTGCACAGAAGGCTATTAAAGAGAAGCAGCCATTCGAGCGTTTGGTTATTTCAAAGGAGAATTTGCTTGAAATGTTTAAGCACAACAAGTACAAGCAGGTCTTGATCGGGTCAAAAGTCCCGGACGGTACTAGCACCACTGTTTACAGATGTGGGCCTTTGATTGATTTATGTGTTGGACCACACGTTCCCCACACTGGTAGAATAAAGACTTTCCAGGTTATGAAGGTAAGATCTATATGGGGGATCGTGTGTGTCCATATTCTCACTAGTTTATATTTTATAGAACTCATCGTCTTACTTCCTCGGCGATGCCGCGAATGACTCGTTACAACGTATTTACGGTATCAGTTTCCCAGATAAGAAGCAGATGGATGAGCACAAGAAGATGCTCGAGGAGGCAGCTAAGCGCGATCACCGCAGAATTGGGAAAGATCAAGAGCTTTTCTTCTTCCACGAGCTATCCCCTGGCTCATGCTTCTTTCTCCCTCACGGTACAAGAATCTACAATACCTTGGTTGAATTTCTCCGCTCAGAGTACTGGAAGCGCGGCTACGAGGAAGTCATCACCCCAAATATGTACAACTCCAAGCTTTGGGAGACTAGTGGACACTGGCAGAACTACCAGGAAAACATGTTCACATTTGAGGTCGAGAAGGACAAGTTTGGCCTTAAACCTATGAACTGCCCTGGACACTGTTTGCTGTTCGGACACCGTGAGAGGAGTTACCGCGAACTCCCATGGCGAGTTGCAGATTTTGGGGTTATTCACCGCAATGAGTTCTCTGGTGCCCTTACCGGGTTGACTAGAGTCAGGAGGTTTCAACAGGATGATACCCACATTTTCTGTACCGAGGATCAAGTTGGACAGGAGATTCACGGTCTCTTTGATTTCTTAAAGCATGTTTACGGGCTTCTTGGTTTTACTTTCAAGCTGAAGCTTTCTACCCGCCCGGAGAAGTTTGTTGGTGATATCGCGACTTGGGACATCGCTGAAAACCAGTTGAAGACCGCTCTCCAGGAGTTCACTGCTGCTGGTGGTGGTCAATGGGAACTCAACCCTGGCGATGGTGCATTCTACGGCCCGAAAATCGATATCACAATTTCTGATGCACTTCGCCGTGACTATCAATGTGCGACAATCCAACTCGACTTTCAGCTCCCGCAGAGGTTCAAGCTCGAGTATAACACCGGCGAGGTCGTTAAAGCAAAGGATGGGGCCGGAAATGAAGAGGTTTCGCACTATAAGAGGCCTGTCATGATTCATAGAGCCATCTTCGGAAGTGTTGAGCGCTTTATCGCTATTTTGACAGAACATTTTGCAGGAAAGTGGCCTTTCTGGCTTAGCCCGAGACAGATCCTCATTATCCCAGTTATGGCGGCTGCGAACGATTATGTCCTAGAGCTTCAGACATTGTTCAGAGCCCAGCTGATGCATGTGGATATTGATATTGGCCCGAATACAATGGCAAAGAAGATTAGAAATGGACAAATTCACCAGTATAATTTCATCTTCGGTATTTTCCCTTCTCCAATTCTTGTCTGCTGAATTTCGGATCACTAATAATATGTGGTACTCACAAACAGTTGTTGGTGCCGCGGAACGGGACACGAAGACAGTAAACATTAGAAACAGGGATGATCCGGAGACTCAAGCCAAGGGAGAACTTATTCCAGTACAGGAGGCTTTGGAGAAGATTTGTAAGCTCAGAGATGAGAGGAGGGTTGTCAACTCTATCTAAGTTGGAGGTGGTGCCATATAAATAAATAAAAAATAGGCAAAGGTCTAATTCGATCAAAGCCTTGTATCTTTCATGAATACAGTATACTTCATAACTCTACAGATTTAAGAAACACACCAATCCCCACCACCACCACCACCACCACCACTCTCTCATCCTTTTAATGTCATAACAAGTTTACTACCGATGGTATATACATATGTATGGCTCGAGAAGCTATGGAGGGTAGGTGTATAAACTTCGACATCTGTGGTTAATTAGTCTATAGAAATTGGGAGGTCTACTAGCGCATAGCCTAACAGTGGAACTTTCTCTAACTCTCTTGCCTCTGAGGTTTACATACCTACCCCCATGCCTTCTCGCGCTATATATGGGTACTGAATTTCAGTACTTGTGCTATTGTATACTATATTAGCATATGCCTAACCATTATTCACCGATGGTAGAAAGTCTTTACGCTATGCTATATTGTGTAAGTACGTGTATAATTACATGTATTAATGCCAAAACTTATGGGGGTTTCCTACCAGTGGTGAAATACCTGCTGCCAATGGATAATGTTGGTCCTTTTGGTATAAAAGTTGGTATTATAAGGTATAAACGCCGATATTATTTCCCCGCCTGCATGTAGTGGGGTTATTTTTGACACATAGATACATTTATGTATATACATGTACCTACATGTGAGTAAGTGAATTTAACACTTAGCTCACGACCAAGAGGTTAATGAATTAATCAATCGGCCAATCAAATCCGTGATAATGAATCAATTAATCCGTAAAGTTCGCAATCATCAAGTTAATGATTAAACAAAAGAGAAAAAGAAAAAAGAAATTTTGAGATGTGTAAGATTGAAATTATCCCCTATGATTTTTGTGTTTCTTTTTGTTGAACTTTCCTTTGCGGAGGTGGCGGTGGGTGGAGGCGTTCTAGGGAGGAAAATATGTCAGATACTTATTGTCATAACCGATAGGCTGCATACAATGAACGAATTAAACGAAAGAAAGAAAGAAAGAAGGGAAAAACTCGTGATCAAAAATCATTACCAACCGAGTGATATTACATGATAGATCAGGTGGTGGTAGGCTTGGCTTTACTGTGACCAGGATTAGGGCTAGGGGAAGCATAGCATTTGGTTACAGCTCCTTCCCCCAACATCATCGCGAGGTGTTTAAGGCTACTATGACAATCTACTCCTTCTACATATTTGACCGGCACTGTAAGTCGCAAAAACTCTTCAGAGCATCCTTCATCTCTTCGGTTTTCGAACGCTACTAACCACAAATCTGTTTACAGGCGAATGCATCTACATCAAACAATGGCACCAACGGGATAAATTTCGGCCTACATCTTCTGCTGGCCCGTCGATAACGGACTCACCAGCTTCTCTCACTGGGGACAACAAGCGCTCATCTGCCGGTTCCACTCTGTTGCGTAGTAACGATACGAATCCAAGCCGACCCGGTGGACGGTTAAGTGTTCAGGATGATGCGAAATTGATATTTGGGGTCGTATTCTCGCTGCGTAATATGGTGCAGAAGCTCTCAGGACCGTTAGTCATTTGAATTCTTTTGAGATCTTCTATCAACTAGTACTAACTACTGTGAGCGGTCGCTAGTGAAGATTCATTTATCTCTTATCGGACGGGCGCCTACAAGCTTCATTACTATGAAACACCAACAAATCTCAAATTTGTTTTGCTAACAGACGTGAAAATGAATAATCTTCGGGTCGTATTGCACCAGATATACGTGAATCTTTATGTTGAGTTCGGTTTGTCCCCTACAAGACTGCTGTTGCGTGTGGCCATTAGCTAATTCATTCATTAATTACATAGTTGTTAAAAACCCTCTTTCACGTAAGTCACCTCGAATTTTAACCTGTCAAAAGCTAAAAATATCGCCTTAGCTGTTGAACATCATGGTGGTGAAGGCGTTGCTGTGGAACTTTTCGAGATGGGATTAGACGGATTTATTGTGGGTACTTGCATTCAAAATTCCCTTAAAATTGTAACTGATTTTTTTATTCTCTGCAGAGAACCATACAGGATTGACATTAGGATAAATGGCCAAATTGTCTTACTATTGATACTTATTATGGGTTGGCGCGATTGCTGGAAGCAAATCAGATGTGCATTGGAGTTAACGGAGAAATTAGACTTTGACGCCCCTTCTCTTGGCTAGGAATTACAGGTTTTATCTCTTACCACAGCTCTTTGTGCATAATCCAGTCGCGTTCTTTTGTGGTTTGAAACACGACAGATTATGCCAATAAGCTAGATGTTGGATTTGAGACCTAGGACACATGCTCTTCTAAGGGACTGGACTAGCGTCTCCTTGATCGTCAGACCAATAGATTTTGAATTGCATTTAGAATTATATAAGGAGACTCTTTAACGACCAATCGTAGTTCTAGACAGCAGTTGTTTTCAATTCTTGATATCCGCGCCTCTAGCGATCAGCAACCGTGCCAAATAATCAAACTCACTTTCCACCGCAACTTCGAGCAAACATATATTCCTTCTACCCTTCTCATTGATATCTGCCCCTCTCTCTAGAAGGAATGAAACAATTGTTTCCTTCCCTGCCCTAACAGCCCAGAAAAGAGCGCTTTCTCCACTGACATCTTTGAGAGAGATGTCAACACCCATATCCAATAGCTGTTCAACCACTGCAAGATGGCCGTAGTGCGCCGCCCAATGTAACGGAGACCCAATAGGGAAACGTTTCCCACCCCCACCGCTTTCCAGTAATATCTTGACTAACGGCGCATAACCATCCTTGACTGTCTGGATGAGTGCTCTATCTCGGATTGCGATTTTATGAAGAAGTGGGGTAAGGAGAGTCGCAAGACGGCGGCTTGTTTTGAGAAATGAATTGAGGTCAGCAGACCCGAGGTCTCTGGAGATAAGTAGGAGAAGTTCGTTGGGAAGTTGTAATAATAACATTGCTTGCTTGTAAAGTATTCCTCTACGATGTAAACGAGTCCCGTGAATGGGGCACTGTGGGTGATCATGTACATACTTATAGCAAGGTAGGTAAATGTTTCAAATCATACCTTGGCTATGTAGTCTAACCAGAGAGGTTCCATCCTACCGAACATACGTGTGGGTATGAGCAGTATCTTCTGAGTCAGAATTTAGGTTTGATTGTTCTCTTGTCTGGAGACCCGGTAAATCATTGGTTGGGGACCTTGGGAGTTCTGCATTCCAGTCAGATCTTGGCGATCTCTAGCCAGCGAAGGGACCTACTACTCTCAGGGTAACTCATGGGTATGCTTGGCGTCAACCTCAACCACAGACCTAGCGAACTGCAGCGTGAGCCCCAGACATAACCCTCGAGTTCTTATACCCTGGTAAGATATATCTTACCTACCTCTCCATAGGATGATCCATTGACTTAGTGATAATAAAGCTTCAAAACCTAGCAATATATAGTATTAAAATGGCCGGTCCCGGAGGAGCTCACCCGATCCACGTCCATCCTGTTCGCCCTCTCTATGCGATATCAGCAAAGCTCCTAGGAGCCTCTATGTGGTTCTGGTTGATGTAAGAGCTTAAAGCAACTCACGCCCTGCCTGGTGCATATGTGGCAGAGATGTCTTGCGCTAACCGAACGTCCGTTTTTTAGGTACCGTGCGAAGAAGGATGGGGTAAATGCCACTTGATATCAGGTTTTGGATGGATTGAAGCTCTAACTTTGACTCCAGGCCGTTCTCCTAGGACTCAAACACCCTTGGGATCACTAAATGCAACGAAATGTGGGGCATAAGGTATCTATATTTTACAACAATGTATTTTAGACCTGACAATGCTGATACTTTCCCTTATGCACTCGACATAGACGTAGAATCAGAGCCTCACCATACATATAATGTATATAGATGGCAAAAAACCCACAAACTTGCGTAAAATAGTATATAAAGAGCTATGTGAACCATGAGAGCTTCAGTATGCGGTGCAGTAATTGCAGCACGTTTGGAATCAACAACAAAAGAAAAGTCCGATTAGGTGGGCTTTGCGAATAAATAATGATAGACACCCCATGTATCACCACCTTGCCATGCGAATAATTCGGCGCATGCCTGGAGATAACCAATCAAAAAAGGTTCTCATCGTTTAGGGTTATGCTGGTTACTCACGAGATAAAATACCTGCCAGCGGTAGAACCATTTATATTCCTCGCCCGCTCCATATGTCTTCGCCAAGGATGGCAATACCAGGCTCTTGTTTTTATTCAAGTTCTTCAACCAATCCTATAATTAACAAGTATAAGTTTGAGGGTTTTTTTGCGGGGTATATCATAGATGAAAATATACCTCACAAGTTCTGGCATAGTGACTTCCATTTACATACCACTGATTCTCAATCTTTAAATCTCGTTGAAAGTAAAGAAGAAGATCTGCCGAGGGCATGTTTCCATTGTTAAAGAAGTGTTGCCCCATCCAGCCATCACTTTTATACTCATATGGAAACTCTCTATGAGCAAATAAATGCACAAATAGCTTTCCACGGGGCTTCAGCCAACGGCTTACCTTGCCCATAAGTTTTTCATAGTTTTTCATGTGTTCAAACATCTCAACTGAAACTACTCTGTCGAAAGAAGCTGGGTCGAACTCGTGAATGGCCACATTTGCTGTGACGATGGTCAAATTCTCGACCCCTTGCCTCTCCGCTTCAGCATCGATATATTCCTTCTGTGTCCGACTGTTTGAAAGCCCGATAACCTTTGACCCAGGGAATTTCTTTGCGAAATAAAGTGAGCATGATCCCCACCCGCACCCTAGATCTAGAATTGATTGTCCCTCTGACAATTCGGCACGTTCAACATATTTTTCGAGCATGAACGCCTCGGCTTCATCTAGGGTTGTTGAATGGGTGGGATAGTAACACGAGGAATACTTCATCCGTTTTCCGAGGGTATGTTCAAATACCGCGGTGTCTACTTCATAGTGCTCCTTGTTTGCAATCTCAACGTTCTCGGCAATGGGCCGGGAGCGTAAAGAATCAATAAGTGCCATCTTTTTAGAAGAAGCCTCCTCAAGGGATCCACCGGCAATTGTATTGAGTCGGTCCCGAAGCTCAATGCGGATACCCTTTCTGTGGAAAGTAATCAGTTTAGAAGTGTTTGATATATTGAGAATTAGATACCTGATCACTAGCTCTGGCAAGAAGCCATTATCAAGAAGCCATTCGGTAGCCATTTTCTGAGGTTGCTGGTGGTTGCTGGTAGGGGTGTTCAAAATGTTTCTCGGAAATGATTGAATACATGTACTTTATTCAGTTCATGGCCTGGGCAGTTACTTTAAATACATGTATTTACACATGTATTACCCATGGCCACATACATGTATATTCCTTCGATCCCAGGATCTGATGACGTTAACAATTTCGCAGCACGATCATGATCCCAACTCGCGATCTTCAAGTGCAGGTATAAATGTCTTTTCCCAAGCTTCTTTTTATAGATACGTAATGAAAATATATGGTCATATCCGGGTAGACTAAAAGTTAGTATCCTTCGCGTACTGTACTTACAATAATATACCGGGGGTAGCCCCTCACGACCGCGAGTTGTAGACTTGTAGTTACTGCCAGATCTGGCGGGAAACCCCACTTATAATCAAGATAAAGTAATGGTAGGGAGCTATTTGGTTGGCTTAAGCTATGGGAACATGCCCCAAAACTCCCATGGGCATGTTCGCCAGATTTTTTTGCCTTGGGTTGTATATACATGTACTTATGTATATCAGGTTCTCCCTACGGTCGCTCCTCCCTCCACCATCGCCCTAGTCCCTTCTACCTTTGGGGTGAGCCGTAAGGGTTCCAACTCTATACCTTGACATTAGTATCTCTAGTTCAATTATTTGCATCTATTTCCTGGTTGCTATGCCGGGTTAGACCTCCCATTCTCGACTAATAGAAGTGCCCGATTAATTCGCTAGTGTTGTTGCGTACTTTTTGGTGTAAACGGCGCTAGCGAATTTTTCCTCGTAGATTCCCACACCAACCGGAGCGCTAAAATCACGATTTACGAGCAGATGATAGTGTGCACTGTATCGCGGTTCATATCATGCAACGCTGCCCTTGATAAATTCGGCCAGAGAAGCTATAGGCTATTTTTGTTGCTTAACCACATCAATAATGTAGCTTTGTTATCTAGTCCTGGTTGCCCAACCCTTAGCAAATGATAGTTACATGTAGTATTGTCTCATCACGGACATATATTGGGGGTGATGAGCAGGATATTGTAGGGTGACAACGGTGATGTTTTCTTTTCCCCGCGTAGTAATAGGGGCGGTAGGGGTGGGAAACGTTGTCTACCTATCCGGAGTTGCAAGGGAAGGAGAAGATTGACTCAGGGGATGAGTAGGAGGGCCTGGCTACTCCTGGGGGCCCCTTGTAAAGATCGAGATTGACGTGTGGCAGGCCTAGGGGTTGTAGGCTTTCTACAGTCTGAGATTGATGGTGCAGAAGCTAAGGGCTAAGTACAGACTTAATACCCGTCACTAGGAGTATTTTTAAAAGTCTATGTAGTTCGTAAAAGGTATGGGGAATATCTAAGCCTGACTATAATCAATCATCCTCGGGGTCTCTTTCAGCTGCCATTAATGTTTGAAACAGGAGGATTAGAGACTGTGAATTGATTGATTGATAGCTTGTACGTGCGTGAGTTAAGAGAGAGATGTCCTACCGTTCTCTAGTACTTCATTTGAAGAGAATAAAGGGCTACTCTTAGCCCAATGTTCGTTATCATAGGCATAAATCCTGTACCTATCAGTATTCTGGGTACATATAAGTAGTTCATATAGGCTTTTTTAACGATAAGAATATAGGGAAAATGGTTTGGTTATGAATAATTGGAAGTGGGACAGAATATTATTTGCTTGCTTTGAAGTAAGCCTCAGGGTAAACTTAATTGAGGCAGAACCTGACTACCAAGTTTCCCACCATCTAAACCTCGCTCGTAATTCTAATACAATCAGGACCAAACAAAGACAGAAGTACCAAACAAATGTAGACACATATCAACACCAGCAATGAAGAAAAATGATTTAAAATACAATCCAGCTTGTCTCCCTCAGGTTTTTTGATCGCGGGAAACATTCCTCAGATACGCATTTCTTCTTCAAGAAGTTTGTATAACTTCCTTCTCTTGCTCTTAGGTCTCAAAGCTAACTTGACCTTTCCGATGGTCCTAGAAAGTTGTGGGAGTACATAATGCTCTAAGAAGTATGATGCCATAAAGCCTGCCGCTGCAGTACCAATCAAAAAGAACTTGAAGGATGTTGTCGTTTCCGTGAGCTGCATCAATCTAAAAAGCCAGCCTACTGGATTTACAAGAAGGTAGGTGGCGAATAGAGCTGTTACCGCTACGGTGAGGACGAAAGGAACTAAGAAAGGTCAGAATAAGTGTATCGGGTTTGAACGGAATTTAACCTACGGTTATTTTGCATCCGCTGACGGAATGGTGGCCCGACACTGAGGATAACACCTGCGAATATATACTGATAGCACGATACCAGAAAAAGAGTGGTATTCTCAGAGTTGATGATATTTGATTTATCATCATCAATAACCGGCGGTATATACCAGCTTTGCTTCTTCACAACCTTGAAGCAAATAAATTGTAGCAAAAATGCTAGAGCAATCTGGCCCAGTAGTGGCGTAAGAACCTTTCTAGACACAAGGCTCGCTGTCGGTCTCTTGGGGCAAAGGACAGGATAGGGGCCACTCCATCCCACTGCAATTCACGATGATTAGCAAGAGAAAAGGACTTTAGGGGGGGGTGCAACTTACTAAAGACAGCGATAGGAAGGATCAAAAAAAGGTCAATAAATAAAAATTGGAAATCGCCAAGATTGGAAGCAGACTTGTAGAGGATGCTGACAGATGTAAACTGAATAGCAGAATACAAGCTCATGTACTTAAAGCAACTGAAGCTTGTAACCAGCGCCGCTCTTCCCTCTCTAATGACCTCAGGGACGCAGGAGATGTCAAAGACTCTGCTTGTGAAAGGGGCTGCAACAGATGCTTCAGCCTCGGACAAAGATATTCCAACATCTGCTGCCTTTAACGCGCCACAATCATTCGCACCGTCGCCACAGAACCCAACACAGTAGTCAATGCTTTGAAGTTTCTCAACGAGCTCGTGTTTTTCATCCGGCGACATACGTGCAAAGACTTGTCCACGCACGAGCATCTATTTTAAAGTCAGAATATCTAAACCTCGTCATTGTTATGAATTGAATACTTACGCGATGAAGAACCTCCTGCGGGGCGTAGTCAATAACCCATCTGAAGACCTCGCCGCTGATGGCTAAAGAGTAGCCCCGGAAGTTACTTATCTGATATGGTCCAGAGACGTCTTGATCTGTTGATAAAGATGAAGGCATAAGGGTGTGCTCATCAAGTGTATAAGCCCTGTTGTCGACGCTCTCCCATCGTAATCTTCCATGAGGATCGCGTGAATCTCCTTCAATGAAATGTGGAACAAATATGTGTGTCTCCTTGTCTACTAGGTTGCATTCCCTCGCAACGCTAATGGCTGTTAAAATGTTGTCGCCAGTGCACATAACCTTACGAATAATTGCTTCCCTCAACTCTTCGATGACCCCGGTGGTCTGGGGCTTTAGTTTATTCTCAAAGACAATAAACCCGACAAAGTCAAGGTCACTTTCAGCATCTTTGCGCTTCATCTTTTGGGCCTTTATCCAACTAAGATTTTCAATGTGTTTAGTAGCACACGCGATAACACGGTATCCACGATGCGTATAAAACGACAAAAGCTCCTCGTAATCAGGGGGAACTATAAAGGTTAATACGCAGATACAACATCGGGTAATGATTAGGCTACTAACAGCTCTTAGGACGACATATTTCTTTCATGCATTCTGGAGCACCTTTGAGGTAAACGTCACCACCAGAAGCACGGAACCGTTTCACAACAACACTAGTACGACGTAGTTGAGAAACAAACTCAAACTGCTTAAATATTCCTAGCTCCAATGGCGAAATCTTCAATGAATTAGCATTGAAAATTATACTTGGCGATAAATTTACCTGGCCCACAAATCCGTCGTGGAGTTCACCACCAGCACTTATCTCCTTCCCATGCGGTGGTCGAACCACAGGGGGCGAAATCCCAAAGGCTGTACTATCATGTCCACTACCCTCATCTGCACCGCGTTTTTTACCTTCTCCCTCTTGAAACGACCACCCTGTGAATTCGAACATTTTTAAATCGAGGGGATCTCCGAGAAGCTCATCATCTACAAGCCTTAACGAGTGACAAGTTGTCATGGTGTAAAGAACTCCCTCGTGGGCTTTGAGGTCTGCCGTGGGATCGCGCTCAAAGGGCCCAGCAAGAAGAGACGGCGCATCTTTTAAAAGTTCGGAGAATCTAGGAGTTATAAGTATTATATTAATTAATGAATGATGGATCTTACGTATTATTATGTTTGTCAACGACGCGTACGCCTAGTACGTCCAAGCCATCCTCTGTCAAGGTTCCAGTTTTATCGAAACATACGACATCTAGTTTTCCGCCAACGTTAACCCTTTGTGGGCTGATACAAAAAATCTTTTTCTTTCTTAGTCGAGAAAGTGCAAAGTTTGTTCCAATAGTAAGCGTAGCCGGCAACGCAGGAGGGACGACAATAGTGATCAGATCCAAAGCTCGGACAACCACCAAGTGCCATGCAAGCTATTTATCATTAGCATTATATTACCGCACATACTGATAAATACGTATCGACTTACGCCGAGATGAACAAAATTGATAAAAGAGACCACAAATCCACATGCGGCAATGAGACCCATCACAGCAATGTAGTAAAAGGAATCGCGATAAAACTTGAATCCCGAAGGCTTCGGGAAAAGCATTGAACGGACCAAGGCACCTTTAGTCGTGTTGAACCCCGTTCTAACAACTAATGCAAGACCTACAGCTTCTTCTTCAGCGCCGTCCTGGGGTCTCCGGGCTCGTACAATCTTTGTCCCACAGAACAAAAAATGACGAGCTACCTCAGGGCGGATGGAAGATGATGCTAGGTTCAATAATGCAAGCGACTCATTTGTACATGGGACCTTGGAGACAGGTACGGATTCACCAGTCAACATACTCTCATTCACAATGGCATCACCTGCAAGGAGTATACTGTCGCATGGGAATAAAGATAATGAAGGGTCGGTGATTTCGTAGACATCCCCGGGAACCAGGTCCTCCGAGGAGACATAACGCCCTAAAGAAATAAGCAATAGGCCGTGAATGGCTGAGCACTAGGACTTACAGAACCCGTTTCTCAATACACGGACATCGCACACAAAGCGAGATATCTCACGTAACCTACGCATTGTCTGGAGAAAATAAGAAGATATGCAGGGAAGACAAATCATTCCTGAAACTCACCGATCTTGTTTCAAGCAAGGTGCTGGTGATACTGAAGGCCGATATAAGAAAGATACAGGCAGCGTAGTAGTAATAATCGTCGATTGACCAAAGAACTAAACTGGCAATCTGAAAAACGTAGAAAGGATGGAAAGCCTGGAGGTTTGTTCATCAGTTTTTAAATCCTTCAAATCACAGGCCCTTAGGCTAAATAGGTGTCGACGAACCTCGTCTAATAAAAGTTGCATAACAGTCTTTTCTTCTATATCTATAACATTTGATCCAAAAACCAAATTCCGCTGCTCTTTCTCATCACCGTCAATACCAGAACGAACGGCCCTTACATCAATCCAGTTTGGATCCTTCCAGCTATTATTAAGCATGAATTTGTCCTGTAATGGGTGGTAGATAAACCGGATATAGCGATAATCTAAACAGCGAAGGGAGTTGATCACTGGATCGTCGTCTTCATCTGGATTAAATGGCACGGTAGAAGACTTCTCATGAACTCCAAAGATTGTAGAAAGAGACTGGCCGTAACGGCGCACTTGAATGTTTTGGACGCTTAGTTCATTCCATTGGTTTTCAACAACCACCCAATCGCATTCCCGGATTGTCGATGGTTTCCCCACCAGTCCTATACGCCAGCGAGGAAGCCACCGTAGTAAAAGCCAACCAATACCTAGAGTAAATGTTGATATAGCTAAGTATAACGCATAGCCCAATCGACTTGTAGTAAAGCCAGCAACTACAATAGTTAGGTCTTCCGTAACAATATAGATCTTCTGTGTTGTTCTAAGTGAATCGCGATGGAATACTGAAGAATCCCTATGCTCCAGTAGAGGATCTTCGGCTGTAACTGAACGATACGAGGACATTCGTCGCAGTGGTGCGATCTCGTCAATGTCTCTATCAACATCTGACGTGTATTCATCATCATCCAAAAACACGCTTCCATCTCTCTCCTCCCCCCAAAGAGCTTCTTGGTCATCACCGCGTTCCGGTTGGTAGAAAGAATAACTGACATTTGAATCTGCTCTCGAGCGACGACGGTGCTGGAAGGAGGATACGCTTGACGCTAGACTTTCAGAAATAGGACCGGCAAACACCTGTGAATATATTAGAGCTAAGTAACACTAAATGCAAACTGGCCGAGTAATACCTCGTTTTGTGCCATTTCGACCTCGCTGTAAAAGCTTGCATTGCTGACATTCGAGTCTCTACGATAAAGCTCAGGTCTTCCGTTACTATCCTGAGCTCGAGTGCTCTCCACCGGCCGGCCCTCATGTCCACTCCGTCGACGGGAATGAGAACGGGAGTCCCCCATCTTTAGAGAAAATCACGTTCTGAGCGCGGTCTGGATTTGTTATCTGGTGTGGGTCTTGTAAAGCTTAGTCGTTTGTAAGAAAATACCGGAAGAACAGTCTGGCGGCAAAGTATCTTGAATTCCCTTGCAATGAGAGCGCAGAGCCCCCCCTGTAAAATACTATGTACCGATGCACATGCTCCCGATACAGGGACGGCGACTAATGACGCATAAAACTGGCATTACTTAGTCATCATCATTATTGCTTACGAAACCATTTTGGAATTCGAACAAAAGGTCAGCATTATTTGGTCTGCTTATACGCGTGGGAAAAAACTGCTTAAATATAGATAACAGAAATACATAAATGAGGTAGCTCTATCGAAGGCAAGGACGGTGCATATGAAGACCTATCACCAGCTGGTGCTTTATTTACAATACAAAATCTCGGGAATAACCAATCGAACTGGACTAGAATGTTGGACTTAAGATTAACCAAATGCTTGTGGGGCCTCAATCTGATAGACCAAAAGCGTAGCCTTTAGTCTTCTTGACCAATAGGCAAGTACTAGTACAATCCCTTGCTTATAAAGTACTACGGTGTCAAGGATACCGGGGTACTAGTACAGTCGTTCACCTAAATTCTACTTACTGACGGCGGATCCTGCCTGATGGTTTTGTTTGCAGTAATTTCCCCTTGGCGTACGTCTATAACCTAACTCTGTTATTGGCCCTTCATCTTGTGGGTGCCAGGTTCAAAGTTTAGGTGATCTGCATGCTGCGATGGATCTGTAGGGCTAATCTTTATTTAGTTAGTCCTTCATCTTATCAGATGATGGCTGCAGATAATGCCAAAAAGAAAGTTCCCCGCCACTAAACTACATAACCCCACCAACGGCCTGCGTCCTGCGGCCAACATTCTACTAGTATCGACATATCTACTATCATGACTCTATCCAATCTTCCCGGGAAGCCAAACAAAAAGGGCATTTCCCTTGCCCCGGAACGTGAACGGTATATGCAAGCGTGCGCAGACGTTGCACACCATCTCATCCAGCTTCACGAGGAAGACAATGGAGGCAAAGACGTAAATCTAAACGCCTTGAGAGGCCAAATTTCGAAGAAATACAAGCTGAAGATGATTCCACCACTCACGGCAATCATTGCGGCTATTCCGGAGCATTACAAGAAATACATCGTCCCAAAATTAGTAGCAAAGCCGATTCGTATGCTAATCCTCCAAAACTACTTGAAGGATTTGCTTATCATTTTATAGGCACAAGCTCCGGAATAGCTGTCGTTGCAGTTATGTGTAAACCTCACAGGTGCCCACACATTGCCTATGTTAGTTACTTCTTCTGTAGTTCTTTATTCATTATCACCACATATTCTTACGTCCCTATAGACAGGAAACATTTGTGTATACTGCCCCGGAGGACCAGACTCGGACTTTGAATACAGTACCCAATCATATACTGGCTACGAACCAACATCAATGAGGGCTATTCGTGCTCGTTACGATCCTTTTGAGCAGGCTAGAGGCCGTGTTGACCAGTTGAGGCAACTAGGACATAGCGTTGATAAGGTTGAATATATCATTATGGGGGGGACCTTTATGTCGCTTCCGGAAAGTTATCGAGATGGATTTATTGCAAGCCTGCATAACGCCTTATCCGGCTACACGGCGGAAAACGTTGATGAAGCTGTCCAGTGAGTATAGAAACATTTCCCCTGTTCTAGCTTTCTCTATCTAACAAACTGGCTTAGATTGGGTGAGCAGTCTCAAACCAAGTGTGTTGGAATTACGATTGAGACTAGACCGGATTATTGTCTGGACCAGCATTTGAGCTCTATGCTCCGATACGGCTGTACAAGGCTTGAAATCGGCGTTCAGAGTCTTTATGAAGATGTCGCTAGAGATACAAACCGCGGTCACACAGTTAAAGCTGTGTGTGAGACATTTAGGCTGGCTAAGGATGCTGGTTACAAGGTTGTATCACACATGATGCCTGATTTGCCCAATGTTGGTATGGAAAGAGATCTCTATCAGTTCCAGGTATATATTCCATTAAATACTTACTATTTTTCTGAATTAACGTTAAAATATAGGAATATTTTGAGAACCCAGATTTTAGGACAGACGGGTTGAAGATTTACCCTACACTTGTCATTCGTGGCACTGGTCTCTATGAACTTTGGCGGACGGGCCGATATAAGAATTATACTCCGAATGCTCTTATTGATCTTGTAGCTCGCATCTTAGCCCTTGTGCCGCCATGGACCCGTATCTATCGAGTACAACGTGATATTCCCATGCCTCTCGTTACATCCGGTGTCGAGAATGGAAATCTCCGTGAACTGGCTTTGAGCAGAATGAAGGACTTCGGTACTACCTGTCGTGACGTCAGGACACGGGAAGTTGGTATACAGGAAATTAAGAACAAAGTTCGCCCTGATCAAGTCGAGTTTATAAGGAGGGACTACACTGCAAATGGGGGATGGGAAACATTCCTCAGTTACGAGGACCCAAAACAGGATATATTGATCGGACTTCTAAGGCTAAGGAAATGCTCGGATAGAACTTTTAGACCAGAGCTTACAGGACAACCGACGAGTCTTGTAAGGGAACTCCATGTGTATGGTTCTGCTGTGCCAGTACATAGTAGGAACCCAAAGAAGTACCAGCATCAGGGGTATGGGACATTGTTGATGGAGGAGGCCGAGAGAATCGCAAGAGAAGAGCATGGGAGCAAGAAGATTAGTGTGTAAGTGAAATACCTTACCCTTGTGAATTAAAAGGTCAATACGAGGGCTAACAGCAAATTTAAACAGAATTTCTGGCGTAGGCGTGCGAAAGTACTACGCGGGTCTCGGGTACTTTTTGGACGGACCATACATGTCCAAGATGCTAGACTATGATGATGAATCAGCTGATGAATTTTAAAAATAGTCCACTTTGTTTCTTTTGCTATTCGATATATCTTCATGTACATACGTATGAGCGCGGGTTACTAGGACTTGTCATTTAAACAAAAGCTACATAATGCATCCTTGTGGGCGTGGAATTATGTAGCCTCGAAAAGCAGTCCCCGAGGCGAGGACGCAAAGGCGCTCGTCCTCGTGCACTACACTACCACACTAATACCGGCGATATGCGCTTTGTGGGGATATCTGGGGGGGGGGGGGGTCTGGATCTAGTAAATGGGTTACCTGAATAAGGGCCATAGAATCATGACTCCCTCGAGTAATTACAGCGAGTGATCCATTATGAAGATCTAATGCCTGAAATTAACTAGTAGAAAGAACAAGCGGTACCTCCAGCCAACAAGATCAACAAATAAGTACATATGCTTATAAATTATTATATACTAAGATAACGGGTTTAAGCAAGCTCTCGGTATTACCATATTTATACAGTATGTACCTACTCTTATATGTCGTAAGGTAGACTCAAAATTGCGTGCTCATGTACATACCGCCATTACTCGAAAAATTGGCTGTGCATATGAGATCAAAATTACTATAAGCAGATCTGATCTACGCCCTTCAACCAATCGTGAAGGAGGTAACCCCTGGCCGGAGATAGCCAATTTTTCGAGTTTTTGTGGTACAAACATGTATTGATATAAGGGTTATCATTTTCCAACATCCCTGCTACCAGCATTAAATGTATGGTACAGACATGTATGTAGTTATTTATATATTATCCTGATGTTGTGTTCTATGACGCGGATCACGTCAATGGAACACGGCCAGTAATGAGGCAAAATCTACATTTATATCTTGGAGTTTGAAATTCCGCTCAAGTGATGGTTTTCTAGACAAACCACCATTATGAATTTACCCCAATACGTTTCAGAGGAAGAACAATCATTGTTTTATGCTAGGCCACTTCTATGGCCATTTTTGTCTTCTAACTCATCAATCCTAGAATATGGTTCTACGGATATAGTCGCGGATCCAAAAGACAAGCCCAACCATGGAACGAAATTAGTCAGCCGAGATGATGTACCGGAAGATGCTGCAGTTGGTAGGAATTTGGGCTGGACTTCTGCTGTTATGATGATATTTTCTAGGATGATTGGAAGTGGAGTATGCTTCTAGAGAAGATTAACTCTGCAGCTGGTATACCTTTCATTGCTGATGGTATTAGATCTTTGCTACCCCTGGAACGATATTGGTTACAGCTGGTAGCCCAGGGATGAGTCTAGTGTTATGGATTGTAAGTAGTCCTATGTGGATATTAGGAGTTTCTAACCTTATAAAACGTTGGAAAAGGTTGGGACGTTGATCTGCTTCTGCGGGCTGGCTGTTTTACTAGAGTTCGGTACCATGCTTCCAAAAAGTGGGGGAATTAAGGTGAGAGAATATGTAGTTATGTGTTGTGATCTCAATTTTAGAATTGAAGTTTGGCCTAATTATCATATTTCCTAGCTATATCTTGAGTATGTTTATCGAAGACCAAGATTTCTAGCCAGTACAGTATTTGCAATTCAATCGCTACTCCTCGGCCTTACTGCAAGTAACTGCATAGTATTTGCGCAGTACGTATTGTATGCTTTAGAAATAGAGCGAACAGCCTGGAACCAGAAATTACTCGCTGTCAGTGTTATTACACTAGTAACCTTGATTCATGGGTACTCTCTTAAAACAGGTAACTACCTGAATACATGCGCCTAGAGAGAAATGTTTACTTAAGGCTTCTAGGGATATGGATTCAAAATACTTTAGGGTTCATAAAAATGTTCCTACTATTATTTATGGTTCTAACCGGGTTAACTGTACTCATTACTGGCGAAACTCGATCTGGGCCTTCTCAACTAGAGTTCTCACGAATTTTTGATGGCACCGAAACAAACATAAGTTTATTATCCATGGCGCTGTTCAAAGTTCTGTATTCGTTCTCTGGTTATGGGAATGTGAATAACGTGATGAATGAAGTCAGGGACCCTGTTAGAACCCTGAGGTCAGCAGCCCCTGTGGCAGTGATGGTAGTAGCAGGCACATATCTACTCATCAATTTAGCGTACTTTTCCGTGGTGCCCATAGAGGAGATTAAAGAATCCGGGCAGCTTGTTGCTGCTTTATTCTTTACTCGTGTCTTTGGATATGCTGCAGGGAGAGTATTACTTCCAGGCTTGATTGCTATAAGTGCCTTGGGGAACTTATTCGTGGCAATATACTCTGAATCCCGCATCAATCAAGGTATATAAGAAAGGGCCCTAGAAACCACCTAATATATGATTCCTATTCAATTTTGCTTACCTTCTACGCTCCCGTAGAGATTGCTCGTCAGGGGTTTTTCCCTTATGCCTCAATTCTTTCCTCGAATAGGCCGTTCAATGCGCCGTTAGGCGGTCTCATAATCCATCTATTTCCCTCAATCCTTATGATAACACTTCCTCCGGCTGGAGACGTCTACGCATTTATTTTGGATGTTGTTGGATACCCTGCACAATTCACATCGATTGCCATTGCAATCGGCCTACTTCTTCTCAGGCGGCGAGAGCCACATCTCAGAAGACCCTTCCGGGCCTGGAATCTTGCAGTATACGTTCAAATTCTGGTTTCATTGGCCTTACTGTCTTCGCCGTTTATGAATACAAAAGAGGGAAAGGGGGACACAAGCTTTTGGTGAGTTGCGTTTTTTTTTTTTCGTTGACCCTATTTATACATGCAAGAAGATGATTGTAACATTTCAATTGTTAGGTACGGGACTTATGCTGTGGTCGGGACATCAATGTGAGTTTTCCCCAACCTATTTGACTGTTTTCAGCTTGTTGATGCAAAATTTTGTAGATTTGTGTTTTCGTTCCTGTATTGGTATGTATGGATAAAGTTCTTGCCTTGGTGGAAAGGATATACATTGGAGCAGGAAGTTATTATTTTGAATGACGGAACAACTGTGAAGCATTTGGTTAGGATCTATCAGTGATTAGTTTTGCACAGGGAAGGGAGCCGGGTATATCTATATTTCAAGCAAGCATAAATACAAAGTAACATACATATATTTGACCACAGGCAGACAACATTTTTTTATTCTAGCCAATCAAATGTATGTGCCTAGGGGCCTGAAAGAGATGTAACGATTAGCTTAACAACCAAACTAGCTGATACAATGTGGGGCAGGCCTATGGCAATTTAGAAGGTGGAGAGTATGACGATGGTAAGAGTTAGTGCGGATAGCTATTTCTTCTCCTTTACTACTGTCTCTTGTCACAGGTTGTCCTTTTGTAGACTAAAAAGCCCAAATCAGAAAATGCAGACTCTATCCTAAAATACCCATCCTGTTCAAGCATTGTGTTGCGTTAAAGTGCCTTTCTGCATTTCTAGCATCACTCTCCGGCACTCCTGGGCGCATTTATGGTAATGTCGGTCTGTATGCATTGTATATGTGAATGAGTGTATGTAGGTACATACATACTAGGGGTGGCCAACTCGCGACCACGAGTTATAGGGACTCTGCAAGTGCCTATCCGAATTATGGATATCAAGTGTCTTCTGGGCCTCTACAGCTGTTATTCAGAACCTACGGCTCCCCCACTTCCACCTACCCCCTAAGACCCCCCCCACTTCCACCTACCCCCTAAGGCCCCTCCCGCTCTTGCTCCTGCTCTCACCTACCCCCCCCCCCCCTCAAGGCTTCCCCCACTCCTACTCCTGCTCCCATCTACTCCTCCCCAAGGCCTCTCCCGCTCCTACTCCTGCTCCCACCCACCCCCCCCCCCTTCACGGCCTCTCCTGCTCCTGCTTCTGCTCCTGCTTCCACCCACTCCCCCCCCCAAGGCCTCTCCCGCTTCCGTTCCTACCTATATATCTATCCCTGGGCCTCCCAATCACCCGCTATCTCTTGCACTCCCTACACCCCCCACTCTTTGTTTCAATGAATCACTCTATATTGTAATTAAGCTTTCTGATTTCCAGCTCTATATATATCTTGATGTCAGTATTCTCTAGTTTAATTATTTCTACATAGTTGGATTGTATCCTTAGTTTTAAATTTGTGTTCTGGTATTTTGGTGGGGCCCGTTCGTTGCTGGCTGACTACAGACAGGGTAACATGCCAAGAAGCGCGCAAATGGATGTAATCTAGTACATAGTAGACATGTACTTAACGTATATGATGTATATCTCTGAGGTGAAGTGAAATAGCGTGGATGTAGTGTATGCATACATGTATGTCATATTATCAAGTAGGCTCCACTGCCGACAAGAAGCTGGTTACATGTTAGTATATGTGTTGAAGAGACGAGATATTGTGCTCGGGATGACTATGAGCGGTCAGACAGCAGACGAAAAGCGCCAGACCACACGACGATCAGGCAGCTACTATGGACTGAGAAAGGGATCGAGAAAGCGCTGGGGGTTTGGAAGCAATGGACAGAGGGTAGACGAAAGAGAGGAGAGGAGGACAAGGAAGAAGAGGGAAGGGAGGGGGAACTAAATCAGGGATGGGGAGGCCTAGAGAAGGAGTGAAAGGATGAAGAAGGTGTGGAGCGGTTAGGATTTCTCTGTAGTGTTTTTTTCCCCCCTCTGTTGATGGTGGCGGAGGGAAGGGTAGTTCTAGGGTGTGATATTGTCATAGCCCTAGGGCTGTATACAATTAATGATGTAAGCAAAAAAAAATCATGAGCGGTCACTCTGTATTCTGAATCATAGAATATCACTCTGTATCGAACTGTTCTATTCATTTAATCAGAGGGTGCCCTGGATATGTGAATATCATGAATATCACCTAATAAAAAAATTCTTTTTTTTTTTTACCAAACTTTAACCTCTAACCATTCCGCAATAAAATCCCGCTATGTAGAAACGTTTGTGGTAGAAATACATTAAAATACATTGGACCCCTATATTAACCGCCCGCTACAACAGCAAGTCCGTCATAAACACGCCTCCTCACATCTACGAAGCTCCCTTTGCCCTTTCCTCTCCTTAACATGCCGCCACCTCCATCCTCAATAATAACATTTCCTACCCCACCCTTCCTCACTGCTACGACTCCATCAATCAATAATGTTCCTTCTCCTCGGAATTCTGCTGTAAGTCCATCATCTAACAACACTCGTCTTAAGTCTGCAAGACGAATATCACCAACATGGATAGGCTGCGCGACGCTTCTTGTCGCCGCAGCCAGGGCTGGAGGGAGCACATCAAGTACTAGGTTCTGGACCTTCTTTTCGCCTTCAGCGTCAGGGGACGCCTCGATTTTCAATTTTTTCATGCCCCGCTCTTCCGCGTCTGTGGAGCCGGCTTTGCTATCCTCTGCACGCATGAGATGACCGACAACATGGACGACTCCCAAACCACGTACGTTCTGCCATTTAAGACCACGGACGAGATTTTCGGAGAGCTTGACAGTCCAGGCATTAGTGTCGACACTCGCATTGACCTTTGTGCCGATAGATGGCATGTATACATCTGTTCCAGTTGTACTATCCCCACGGCCTGCGATCCCACGGCCACTCAAGAGTTGCCTGCAGTCATTACCGAGAGATTTGGTCTCCACTTCGCGGCCACCAATGAGTATGAGCTTCCGAGGTTTGATGAGCGGCAGCAGCATGCGGAGGGAGCGAGAATCATGGAGGCCAGAGAAATCAATAAAGGAGACGCGGACCCGCATCTCAACCTCGACGGTATCGAATGTGACTTTACTTGGCACAGCTAACAGTGCCTCCTCATCTTCCCCTTCATCATCCTCCGGTTCATCTTCTTCTGGTTCACCGTCATCGGGTTCGTAGCCATCGTCATCGCCGCCTGTAGACCCTTTCTTGAATTTACCCATTTTTCTTTTTTTCCCAGCATCTGCGGCACCTCGTGATAGACGCCTTGCAGCTGTACCGGCCTTCTGCTCCTCGTCCCACTTTCTTTTCTTTCCCATGACGCGCTCCTCTTTCGCATCTACTTCGTCGATGGCATCTTCCTCAGCCTTTTCTTCTGCGCGCATGTATTCCTCTGCTCGTACAACCTCGCCGTACTCATCAACTCTTCTTCGCCTCATCACAAAGGGGAACATGCGATTGCGACCTTTTGCACCGCGGACGTCGTAGTCATATACATTGTTCCCCCGGAGGAGAATATTGACTCCAATTTCGACCTTCCCGCCTGAGTATCCTGCTGGATTGACACCACCGAGCATTACAGTGGCAGCTGAGATCTTCTTGCTATTTGCGGTGGTAAGAGCCTTCCCTTGTCTCTCAGAATCGGAATCGTCATCCGAAGAGGACGAAGCGTCGTCGTCATCGGCCTCAGCGGCGTTTGGCAACCCAGATGAAGAGATCAGTGATGCATGTTGAGAGGTGAGGGCAGCTTGAGCTGCCATATACCGGGTGTATGAATCGAGCTCCTCGCCTTCAAGAGCGACACGGTGGGTGATCTGGAGAATTAGTTTTGTTTTTGATGACAGTGACAATGGGCGGCCTTACATCAATTTGGGCTTTTTTCCCTTTCAAGGGAATTTCCTGTCCAGCGGCTGGCTTTTTCTCTTCACCGCCATGTCCAGCATTTTCTTTCCATTCATCCCAGATATCACCGGCCCAGCCACCATTGCCATCAGCGCGCTCAGTCAAAACGACAAGGTTCTTCTCGTCACTGGCGAGTTTGATAAGGACTTCTCTGCTGAAACCCCATCCTAAACTTGAGTCTGAGGCAATGATGACCTTACCACGCCCGCTAGCATCGTTGAGAACTCTTGATAAATGGCCCTGTGTCGAGATAAGGTTCAGGTGCGTGAAATCAAACGGCCCCGCCTTATTGCCATCCTTTCCACTCTTGTCGTCGTTATTGCCTCCTCGGTTACCTCTCTTCTCCCCGCCGGCAATGGCTTCGAATTCCCTTACGACCCCTTCGTCCATCCACTCCAGCATACTTCCAACAACCTGTCCCAACCTTTTGACCCGTCTTCCAGCTAAGTAAAGACCTATTCCTTTCCCCTTTGCCTTTGATGAGAGTTCCGGATCTTTACGCCATGCGTGTTCAAGTAGGTAGACAAGTTCTAATACTCTTCCCACAGAATCCGTTGGGATGAGCACGGTTCCACCTCTCTCCAACGCTGTCTTTCGGATAGCCGTAAGCAGCATCTCGTCTCTCTTTTTCCTCCCTCCCGCAATGTTCGTAACCTCTGAGTTCTTGGCGCTACACACAAGCGCAGTAGGTCTTCCCAAAGTCTCGACAGGTACACCACCACCAGAAAGAAATGCTGCAGCGCGGAGACAGTTCTCGCGGGAATGGTTCCAATCTACAGCGTAAACAATCGACTCCTGCGCTTGTTGGATCTTCCATATTGTCCCACCTAAAGTATGGCCTGCTGAATACGCTGTTATGGTAATACTCCCCAGTTTCCCACTCACGCGCGCCGCCGCCGAGTGCAGTGGCGTTGGTTGTGAGTATTTTAGTGTTATTATACGTGTACAGTACGAGTCGATCTCAGCGCTTGTTGGTGGAAGCTTCAGCGCGCCCTCTGGGAGTTCGCCAGAACTACCTGCGGGCAAAATCGCGGGTGCGCTGAAGTCCTCAGCTTTAATCGAGGGAGTGGAAGATGTTTCTAAGAGATGGGTTGATGCTATTGGAGTGGAAAGATATAGGTCTTGTAGGAGGAGACGACCGAGATTGGAGACTGGAAAGGTACTGTATACGGGAATAGAGGAAAAGTTGGGTATATGTTTACAAGCGTGGGCATATGCTCCCATGTGCGAAAGGGTTGGATGCGTGAGGAGGATCAGATCGATAGATGGTGTATACCTGACATAAAATTCAAATCCATATTAGATGATCTCACTACGAGCTTCCTCTGGGCCAGTGAAGCTTACCGTTCCAGCTCCGTGAGCATTCCCACGTCAAACGTCTCATCCCAACCCACGTCAACAAGTATCTTGATGCCATTGTCCAGTTCTAACAAGCTCTGACAAGCCGGTGAATCTGACTGGGCTCCTAGCAATGGTGTGAAGTGGAACATTGTTTATTGACGTTCGTGTAAGGTGGGTGTTGGAACTC
Organism: Morchella sp. 2018-W16; assembly: GCA_024713755.1. Lineage (NCBI taxonomy): Eukaryota > Fungi > Ascomycota > Pezizomycetes > Pezizales > Morchellaceae > Morchella > Morchella sp. 2018-W16. The sequence continues at coordinate 3,095,082 of JAMGYY010000001.1, read as the reverse complement.
TGCTGCTAACCACACATACCTCTTGTCCAGCGAATGTTCTGAGGCTCAGTCGCGAAATGGCGAATGTGCAGGGTTACCCGGAACGACGCGCAAAGGCCTATCACGGCACGTGCTAGAGATTTTGCTGAATGTAGTGTGCAGCATACATATAGCCATGTCTAGGAAGCTTCAGGGGTCCCCATGGCAGTGGTATTTAATTTAAATTGCCAGCCTTTACTCTTATTTCCCCGGTGCCTATAATAACGTTTCTGCTGGCGTTGATATTTTGTTGTTGCCAACGGAGCTCCAGACACGGCTGTACTCTACATGGGTGGAACATTGGAGTTATGAGATTGCTAAAACCTAGCTACCTTGTCCTCAAAACCCACTTGAGGCAGTCTTTTGATACTATTAAAGTACGTCCGTAACCTAACTACATGCATAACACCTTGTAAGCATCCCATTCCCCAGGTGACGGTCCGTCAAGCACCTAAACCCATATTCGCACCTTCATATCCTGCAAACATCACAGGAGAAAGTCGAAAGGAAAAAGGAAACTCGGTCAGTCAAACATTTTGTCCTCAAACAATGAAAGAAAACCCCTACACCCCTCCCCCTTATTTTACACAATATTCCCGTTCCGAAAGAAAAGAAAAGAGAAAAACCATCGTAAGGCAATAAATATTGTTAGAAGAGGATAAAAGAAAAACAAATAGGGAACGTTCCAAATCCAGTCTACCAGACCATTTTCTCAACAGTTCCCAAACAAACTGAATTCAAATTCCTCCGATGAACTTTCTAGTAGTAGTAGTAGAATAGTGGTAGTTTTAGTAGAAGTAAACAGGTAGAAAAATGTAGACAAAAATAATAAGAAACAAAGCCAGCCCATTCCTTGAAAATAATCTAACTATTCGGAATCATCTCCGCTTGCTGCTGAATCCTCATCGGGCGACCTTGCGTCTCTACCGCCCCCCCCAGCATTATGCCCTTTGACCTTCAACCTAATGTGCGGTGTGCCGGAATTGCCAGCCGGAGTTCCAGTGCTGGTACCTGGGCCGGTGGATGTGCCACCAGAAGATCCATTTCCAACGGCGTCAAAATTCCGTTTCTCTTCGGCAAATTTAGAATCAAACTCTGCCTGTGATTGCGTTAGTATTTTGTATAGCAGAGTTAATAAAAGGTGAATAACTTACCTCCATAGCATTCGCATCTTCGTACACAATCGAGCCTTCCTCGTTGTATGTTCTCGCATTATTGAACATCAACTGGAAATCTACCTTGAACCCATCTAGATCTGAATAATCACCGTTCCGGATTCGCTTCTTGATTTCATTGAACGAAATAGGCTGCTTGATGATGTGGTAATAGTCTGGGAAGATCTTCTTGCTTGGCAACTTTTCAAAAAGCTCAGATCGTAATCGATCGGTTTCAGGCTCCTCGAGACGGTGTACTGCATCGAAAATAGCTTCGCAAGCCCTTTGTAGCATCGCGCGGTTCCCGGGCGTGATAGCATCGCTTGGTACATAACCTCCCTTACTAACCCGTTGTCTTTTGCGCGCTTTAGGCTCTTCAACCTCCTCTACCCGACGTTTTTCAGTATTCGGTTTCCTGCCACGCTTGCCCTTCCGAGCCGTGGCTGGAGGTGTCTCTTCAACAGGTGGAGGAGTATCTGGAGGTGGTGTGGCGTCGTCATATTCACCTGCCCTCTTTGCCTTGTTGACTTGGCGCCTCTCGATCCTATCCCGCTTGCGTTTGACTGCATCCTCAATTGTATCATCGTCATTATCGATCGCATCCAGCCACTGCTCTTCCGTCAAACCGTCGTCGTAATTCGTGATCTTTCTCTCTCTTGCGCCGCGACCGACGGGGCCCTGGGGTTCTTCAATCGGAAGAACATCATCATGGAGATAAATATCTGGCAGCTCACTCTCCTCATACAAGCGCCCAAGGGGTTTGCCTTCGCCGTATGGTGAGTCACGCTTCCTTTCGTCGTCCATCCTCTTGAACAGAACCAGCTCGTCGTCAGTTCTTGCACAGATTTCATTCAGCTCGTCATCGTCAAATTCCTCATTTGCAATAGCATCTGTGGTATCAGCTTCCAACATGACACGGAGAAGCGCGTCTCGTTCTTCATTGGTGGACTTGTTGTCGAATTTTCCTGCTTGGATAACTTTGCCATCGATGTCGAGTTTGTATTGGGCTCGTTCGAGGATACGTTCTTCCACGGAGTTGGAAGTAATTAGACGAAGGATACGAACTTCGTTCTTTTGACCGATACGATGCGCACGGTCCTGAGCCTGTAAATCTTGATGCGGATTCTAGATCAAAATATTAATATAGATCAGGACGTCAAGGGGGTAAATATCTTTACCCAGTCAGAGTCATAAATAATGACAGTATCAGCAGTCTGTAAATTGAGACCTAAACCACCAGCACGAGTCGACAATAAAAAGATGAAGTATGGGGAGTCTGGGGCATTGAACTCCTTCAACAGCTGGGAACGGTCGTCGGCCTTGGTTGAACCGTCCAAACGAAGATAACGGAAACCACGAAGATGCAAGAAATCTTCCATGATATTCATGATTTGAGTCATTTGAAAGAACATCAAGACTCTGTGCTTCGTCGCAAAAAACTTTGGCAATAATCGATCAAGCAACTCGAACTTTCCTGCTGTGCGCCACAAACAATCGTTGTTGATTTTGGCCGGGTTTACTGCACTCTCTACTTCTTCGAAGACAAACGGATGATTGCACAGCTTACGAAGCTGCATTATCATGTTGCTAAGACCCTTGACACCCATTTTCCTTTTCAAAAGTTAGTGACAGCTCTTAGGCAATAACCGTAAAAAAAAATACATACCCCCCCTTCTCTGCATCATTAACGTAAAGTATACCGTTGTTCATCATCTGTTGGTATAGCTTTTGTTGCAGGGCAGAGAACTTGCACTTGATTACTCTCTCAACCTTCTCCGGAAGCTCTGCTTCGACATCTCTCTTCAAACGACGCAATAGGAAAGGTCTAAGAACTTTATGAAGTCGGCGAATGACCAGCAAGGCCTCTTCTTCGTTCAACTCCATCTTGTCTTGAGTACCGGTATTCGCGAATGGTGTGTTAAACCATTCATCAAAGCTTTTAACGGACTTGAAGATCGTTGGGAGCACGAAATTAAGAAGAGACCATAGCTCAGGAAGATTATTTTGTAGTGGGGTACCAGTCAAGATCAAGCGATATCTGCAGTTATAATAGGTTGTCAAAGTTGCGCTAAGCTTCGACTGACTGTTCTTCATACGATGACCTTCATCGATGATCATATAATTCCATTTGATTTTGGAAAGTAGTGGGCGATCTTTGATAATATACTCGTACGTTGTTAAGAGAACTTGCCATGGGGTATATTTAATCGCGTTTTGTTGGGCTTTTCGTACTGCGGGTGGACCCTTGTAGACGATCTTACCAACGCTTGGCGCCCACTTGTCAAACTCCAAGTTCCAATTGGTCAGGGTACTAATAATTTAGTCAGTACAACTACCCACATTTGTAATAAGAGCACATTATATAGCTTACCTAAGAGGAACAATAACCAAAAACGGCCCGTTCTGATTTTTCCTCTCGATCAGATAAGTGATAAGAGAGATTGTCTGAATGGTTTTACCAAGACCCATCTCATCTGCCAAGATACCGTTCAAGTTGTTATTATATAAAGAAATCATCCACTGAAGACCCTTCAACTGATAATCCTTCAATTTACCACCAGTCAAGATGGCCGGTTGTGTGTCTACAGTTTCTTGGATACGATGGGCGACGGCATAGTAATCGACCTTGCCAGAATCTTCTTCCTCTTCCTCCTCGCTTTCTGGCTCCACGTAACCCTCGGGAACTCCGTATGCCTGGACGGCATCACGCTGTTGCTGTCGCACACTTGCGGCGAGGGATTGCAAGAAAGAGTCTGTTTGCCTGAGCAAATGGGTGATACGAGTATCTTTTGCTTGGTCGAGCAACTTGAGGTAGGCCTCCTCGTCATTTGCCTTAAGAGCCTGCAGACGTTGCTTTGCAGTCCTTTCCATTCTCTTCTGTTCCTCCTTCTCCATGTGCTGGTGATGCTGCAACATCATGCGTCCCAATTTTTGAGCCTTGGCCTCACGCGCTCTGGCGGCACTCCTGATCTCCTGTCCATGTTGAATCACACCCTGGATGTACTCAACATGTTTCCGTCTTTCTCTTTGTTCTCGCTGGTCTCTCTGTTGCTTCTCCAATTTCTCTGTAATCCGTGCCTCTCTTAAAGACTGTTTCTTCATTCTCCGGAACATGGCACGGTTTGAAGTAACTGCAAGATTATCGGCATGTACCATGGTGTTGACCATTTCTTGTCGCAGTGCCCTTTGTTTTGGAAGAAGACAGAGGGCCTTGTACTCAATCAAAGCCTTTAGTTTAAGCGACTCACTCATGCCATCCCCTTTACTGGAATCGAATTCGGCAAGATTGCTGGGAAGTTTTTCCAGCTCAGCCTTTCGAGCGCTGATCCGATTATATATCACAAGTTCTCTTTCCTCATGCAACCGTGCAACATCAATTCCCATTGGCATAATGCTCGGAATCATCAACCTTTTGTCTCGCGCGCCATGTTCATGATAGCTGATGTATGGTTGAAGGTTTGTCCAGGGAGATGTAAATGTTTCATACCCAGTCCTCTTCTTTTTTGGCGTTCCATCGGCTTTCTCACTTTCAATCCCTTCTTTGGCAAGGGCATCAACCACGGCGCTCACTGCCGCAATTCCAGTAGCTGCCTGTTCAATCCTCTGGGGATACGACGAGAATATGGCACTTTGAATGTTCGGGGGGACAGCCAGATTCTTAGAAATCATCTTAAAGGCCATGATTTGATTTCTCAATATCCCGAGTTGATCCTGCGTGAAAGTAGAGTTACTTGGGAGAGTATTTGATTTTGACACAACAGAAGCAGTTGGCGTAGGAGCACCATTGGTATTGATATTATTAGACGGGTGTGGTGCACGGTTTTGCGGGGATTCAGAAGGGCCATTGATACCCTGTGTTAACGGGGTTTGTGCAGGTTGTGATTGAACAGGTGTTCGGCCTAGCGATGACGGAATCAGTATGTTCGTAAGTCCAAGTTTGCGACTCTATTGAACTGGAATATCATACCATTAACCTGGGGAGCACCGTTTTGCGCCGTTTGCCTTTGTTGTCGCATCTGTGAGTGCTGTGCATACTGATTCTGCTGTTGCTGCTGTTGCATTTGGTGCTGCTGCTGCTGCATTTGCATTTGCAGCTGCTGGTTCTTATAAACTTGCTGTTGTTGAACTGCTCTCAATACCGAAGATAGTTGGGCAAATTCAGGGTTCGAATCGGTCGCGCCCTGCGCTTTCATGTTTTGCCATTTCTGTTGTCATCAAGTCAGCGCGTTCTTAACAAATAAAGATGAAAGGTAAGGGGCTGGGGAAAGGAGTATGGGCGAACCAGGTACATGGCTTGAGCCTGCTCCTTGTTGAGGTTATTAGGTAGGGCGGGTGCCATTTGAGGAGCCATCGGCATAATGCCGTTCGCAATGGAATTCATGGCGAACGACTTTTTTTATTTTATTTTTTCCGTTTGCTTAAGATGAGCCGGATGCAGGATAGACAATTTAGATTATTGATGGATTCAGAGGAGCGCCGTGACAGGAACGCGATGACCGCGTGTCGACACGGAGGGTTAGGGCAGTTTCGCAAGTTCAAAGAGTAAAGGAACGAGGGGGGGGGGGGGGGGTGGTTATCTGGTTGCGGTGTGGTATTTGGTTGGTGGCAAGTCGCGGTTGGCGGCACCAGAGCAACAGTCAACGAGGGTTGTTGGGATGGACGACGCGAAGCGGCTCTTTTCCGCGTCCACCTTTAAATTTTTTAGGTGTCGGGGGGGGGGGGGGTTGGTTGACGTTGTTGTTGTGGGAACGACGAGTGAGTAGGAGCGCGAGGTTGGAGGTGGTGGTGGTTGCGTGTCTCGATGGAGCCCCGGTGCAGCGGTACTTGGCTTTTAGGGTGGGTGAAGATAGAGAAAGAAAAAAAAAAAAAGAAGAAGGGGAAGAGAGAGAATCAGAAAGAAAGAAAGAAAGGATGCAAGGGAAGGCGCGTACAAACCACAGCTCTACCTACTTTTGTACGTTTGTAGATTGTGGCAAACAAAAAAAAAAGCGTACAAGTGAGATTACAACTTATGGAGATTTTATGTTCCTTTGGTAGAGGAGAAAAGCACGAGAATCTACTTGGTTATGTAGAAAGCCAGACTCCTCTTATGGGGGGGGATGGGGGGGGGGGGGGGGTGGTATGGTTTGTAGAGAGTGAGAGACTAAGACTTCAGTGATGAGTGTGGGACCAACCCGTATGGGGGAGAGCGAGTGACACCAAATGTGTCTGTTTCTCGCTGCGTTGCTGACTTTTTTTGCTTTAGGAGAGTTAACTCGGCCTGTTGTGGGTCGATTATTCCGCCCGCTGCTGCTGCTGACTCCTTGCTCGGCTGCGTGGTTGGGGAACGGGCGGGCAGCGGTATGGTTGTGGGTTGTGGGTTATGGTTGTGGCCCCGGGGACAGACGGTGCAGGGTGTGGCGGCAGAGTGCTCACTGTTCTCTTTTGTCGCTATGGCTTTCGGCGTTGGCGGGTTTCACGGCGGTCGTCTGAACGCTTGATGCCGGAGTGTGAGTGATGCTGAACGATGCATAGCCTGAGGAGGCGACAGAAATGTGTATAAATACAACCGCTTTAGGTAATAAATATACCCGCTTCAGGCAATAAAATTCAAAGTTAATTGCATGCTTAAGTAGATATAGAAATTACTTACCAGAGTTGCAAGATTCAGCCTTGTGGTGACGTCTTATAACTTTTGATTTCACAGCCTGGGTCTCGCTGTGTTCCCTGTTATAAACAATTTGGAAACATTTTTCTTAACAAGGCCCAAGTCTACGATTCTTGGTATTACTTGATCAGGGGCAGAATAAACAACCTGACCGCAGCTTTGAGACAAAGCGTAGGTCAGATTTTCAATCATGCATATCACCTTAGCAACTAGATAACCCACCAAGCCCCTCTATTGCCCCGCCATTTTAGCAAAGTCCCCCCCCTCGTTTTCTGCTCCATCATCACCTACCCTTCAATCAATCAATCAACACATATCACATCTTTGATTTTCATACCCCAAAGCCCAAAATGTCCGAATATCCACTCCTCTGTTTGGGAAACCCCCTTCTTGGTACGTCTCAAAAACTTCATTTCGTCCTATATCTTGTTTAGTGATTGTTGTCTAATGAATGCCCACCAAGTTGGCTTGTTTTTAATTGATAGACATCCAAGTCAATGGGTAAGGGATTCGAATACACCTCTCTTTAATCGGTCATTCAATTAACTGTTTTCCCCCCCGTAGTGATAAGGAACTCTTGGAAAGATATGAGCTCAAGCCGAACGATGCCATTCTCGCCGAGGAGAAGCATCTCCCCCTATATGATGATATCACCACTAAATATCACCCTAAGTACCTTGCTGGAGGAGCTGCGCAGAATTCTGCTAGGGGTGCTCAAGTATGCCGTATCCTTCAATTAAACCCCATTGATATGTAGACAATTAATATTTGGCGGGGGATAGTATGCTCTTCCACCTAAATCGGTTGTGTATGTCGGCTGCATCGGAAAGGATGCTTTTGGCGAGCAGCTTACAAACGCCTGTGTGAACGAGGGTGTTCTCACTAAGTACCGTGTCGATGAGGAGCAGCTCACTGGTCGTTGCGGTGTCATCATCACCGGCCTTGACCGCTCCATGGTCACTGACCTCGCCGCTGCCAACCACTACAAGCTTGAACATCTCAAGTCCCCCGAGATCTGGTCATACGTTGAAAATGCGAAGATCTTTTATGTCGGTGGATATCATTTGACTGTCTGCGTTCCAGCCATCCTTGCTCTAGGGGAGCATGCTGCTGAAACAAATAAGGTTTGTTTCTCAAAAGCATTTAGAACCGAATTTTATTAATATATATCTATGACAGATTTTCAGCATGAACTTGTCTGCCCCTTTCCTCCCCCAATTCTTCAAGGAACAGCTTGACTCAGTTCTCCCCTACTGTGACTACTTAATCGGTAACGAATCAGAAGCCATCGCCTACGCCGACTCCCACGGCCTGGATGTGTGTTTGCCCGTCCCTCCAATAATCACCACTACTAATAGTCCCACCCAGACCAAGGACATCACTGCGATCGCCAAGGCCATCGCAGCCCTTCCAAAGAAGAACTCTTCTCGTCCCCGCACTGTCATCATCACCCAGGGGACTGAACCTACTGTTGTTGTCGTTGGTAATGCTGAGGCTATTAGCTACCCTGTGAGGCCTGTTGCTCCTAGCGATATTGTTGATACTAATGGAGCTGGGTATGTGTATTCTCTTCACACTCATAAGTCTATATATAGTTATTAATAAGGGGTTAGTGATGCATTCGCTGGTGGTTTCCTTGCCGGTCTTGTGCAGGGCAAGGAGTTGAAGACTGCAGTCGACATGGGACATTGGCTTGCTAGCTGGGGAATCAGGGAGCCTGGTCCAGCGTGAGTTCCCACATAATCTAAGTCGCCAGAAGTTATCATCTAACACGATCAATACAGTTATCCCGCTGAGAAGCAGATCTATTCTCAATCTGTTTAAATGCCATTCTTTTTTTCCCCATATAATTTGCAAATGAACGTGTAACGAATTCAACACGGATATGTCATATGCAATGATTTTTAATGACTGAGATGATGATGATATCCTGGGCCGTTTCAACACGAACACAAATTTTTGCTCCATTTTGTGGAATTGAGCTATAGGCTGAAAAGAAAAATCAAATGAGGCCTATTATTCCCGCCACTTAATACCGGAATATGGGTGTTTCTAATCTTAAGCTTTGGGTTTTTACAAAGAAATCACTGGGTATCTGGAACCTTTGGCCTTGCAACGCAGCACCCCCCCCCCCCCCGGTTAATTGGGAGTGTCGAATTGAAACCCTAGAAAAGAATGAAATGATAAGTATCTTTGGGCAAAGCGAAACTCCACGAGGTAGACCGCTTCTATTATCAAATGAACGAGAATTAAGTCGCCCAACCAGCACCCAAATTTGAAAAATGATACGAGCATAGATTATCACTCGCTCTATTAAATTAGCCTGAATATTGTATTTATACTTCATGTATGCATACAACAGCCTGAATATCTTAGTGAGCTGACCCTCTCAGGAAATTATCGCACTTCTTCCATGTGGGGGCCGGTATCATAGAGCTGAATACATGTATGTACTGAACCCAAAAAAAAATGTGCTAGTGATGTAGTACATGTAGTAAGGATACATGTATGGTATTGGTGCAGTATTTCTCTTAACGCAATCTTCACTAAACCCCATAGTCATATTATATGTAGTATTTCTACCCTTTTCTCCATACATGTACTAAGTCTAATGTAGGTACACTTTTGTATCTTGTATCTGGTCAAAGTCCTGACTATTTTTAGATCCTCGCCCTATCTGCTTTAAGATTATTGCTACAGTCACAGGTACCAACCATAAGACCGCCTTATAAAGGCATGGATCCTCATTGGCTTCACTTCCAGTCCTGGGCGTGCCCTTATAGGGAATCAAACTCTATCCAAACTTCCATCACGCCAAATATCCATGCCTGTTGTCGGCTAGAGAGCAAAAAAAAAAAAGGAAAAAGAAAAAGTGAAGGAAAAAGAAAAAGAAAAGAAAAGAAAAACCAAGCCGATACGCCGTTTACACAACCAATTTACCCTAGAGAGCATTTATTACCAGTCTCTGGGCTCCTATCCAGAGGATGGAACACTATTCCCTTTCCCTAACTCTTGCAAAGACGGATGGGGATCCATGGCTTCCAAACACGGTCCCTTGGCTATTCGGTGGTAGCTCATGACCGTTGTGATGAGAAGTGCCCCAACTACCAGCAGTTCCCTGATATGAGATATATGAACTTTTGTGCGGCGATTGCGCCTTGTCGCTACTATCAAAGAAAAGGCTCTTCTGTTCGGGCATGGTAGTCAACACAGGAGACCTGTTTTTTTGAGGAAGGATCCAATCTGGGGTCCCTGAAGATGCAGTCCCGACACCTGGAGAATTCATACCGGCAGTCGTTATTTGGATCGGCTTCGGCGCATGTGTCGGTGTGGTAGGAAGCTCCTGCGCATGGGTCGAAGAGTAGTGAGGAGGCTGATGAGTCGCTGTAAAGTTTTGAACAAGGGCAGCGAGGTCTTTAGCAGTGTAAAGATTTGTTGGTGTGGACACTGTTGGCGATTTCTTCATTGGGCTGAGGACTGGCTCGGGGGTCCTCATTCTCGGGATTTCAGGAATTCCGTCGTGGCGTTCATGATCTTTGCTATCTCTATGTGCAGCAGCACGGCGACGCGCTTCCTTCTTCTTTCTCCTGCCAGAGAATAGGATTTCCTCGTCGTCTTCAGAGGAGGGATCTTCGCGCGGGCCAACTAGGGAGTCGACCATTCTGTTCATGATGCTCATGGTTTCAGAGCCTGCAGTGGATTCAATGATGCTTGTACCGCCGTGCGCGAAAACGCTCTCGGCAGGACGAGGAACGTCGTTCTCGTCATCTGAGTACTCGTCTTCACGAGATTGAAATGTATTTTTGTGAGGGATGTTGGAGATATCGGGGGCTCCCATCCTCGCATAATTGGATGGAACTGCCGAGGTCCGGTAGAGAGAGTTCATTCCTATTGATGGGGTACTAGTGAGAATCCCGTCCTCTTGATAGGTGATTGTTCCATTAACTACGGTAATTGGGACGTTCTGTACCAATAATATGTTAGTAAACCTAATGTATTTTGCCAATGCTGTGAGAACTCTACCTCTTCTCTGCATAGCTGCCCTCCATCCTCAAGTAAGAACAATATCCTTGCAAGCATCTCTTCATTAGGATGCGCATGTGCTTGCTCCGTTGATTCATTTTCCCAGTTAAATTTCTTCATTCCGTTAACCTCATTGAAAGGCAGAAACCCAATGGTATCATCATCCTCTTCCAGAAGATATTCCAAATGATGCAAACGTTCAACCGGAAACGTGGCAGCAAGGAGGGATAGTGTGTTTGCATATGTTTGCCAAAGCTGTTTGATCAAAACAGACATGGACGTGTCAGCCAATTGGTCAGTGAGGGTTTGATGGCACACCCGTAACCAGGTCGAATATAGTCTCAGCCCAGGAAGCATGCGCCTGCCTACTGCTGAGACGTTCTGGGCCTCGTTGTCTGGTTTATCACCCACTGCACGTTCCAACTCTGGCTGGAAGACTTGGTGGAGAGTAGTAAACGTGGTGATATTCAATCGGAGAAAACTAGCATGTGCGCGAGCAAACCCACGTTCTGGATGATTCGTTAGCATAAACAGCTAATTTATCGAAGATTAGGCATCTTACCTTTTGATCTTTCTGCTGCATAGAACTGAGCAGCGATGTTAATAAGAACAAGTTTGCTCAGCATGCCATTTGACAATGTACGCTCCTTCAAGTCAAGAGCAAGCCGAGCCAACACTTCACTTTCCAGCGCCTCATATTCTGAGAATCTAATACAAATGCTCAGCATAACCCTTTTCCATATTTCCAGGAGGGCGGATATCTTACTCTTTCCCGATGAAACATTTCGCATGAAGCCTTACGAACAGAGCAATCAGCTCACAAACAGCCTGTTCTTCTTTCCTTACAAGATTTGTCCCCAAGTTCCCCGCCTTATGGGCTTTAAGAACCTTCCGGAAGCCTAGTCCCAGGTTGTCACCCGCTTCAGGAAACGGCTCCGCAACAGAGAGAGCGCGGTAAAGATGATAGGTTGCAGAGAGATTTGACCCCTCGTTCAGAGCAATGACAGCAAGCTGATTGTGGGGCGATCCAGACGAAGGCACAAGCTTCTTTGCGAGCACATAGTACCCCGTTGCCGGGCCCCAATTCTTTGGGCTTTGAGAGGCTTCTCTGTACCGTGACAAGTCGCCAAGAAATACGAGGGTGCGATGGCACGAGCGGATTACATTATTCTTGGTATCGATATCACAGTTGATGGGCTTGCCCAAGGGGATATCGACAAGAGGGACTTTAGCTATATGCCCAGGCTTAATAGGGAAAACCAACTCACTGACTGCACTTACTAGAAAGATGGAACTTGCGGACAACCCAATCCAACTCCACCACACCATAGTGAGAGACTAGCCTCTGGATAAAACTGCGATAGAAGCGGGAAGCCTGTTTGATGAAATTGACGTATGCATTCTGCAGCTTGCGAAGCTCCACGGGCTTTTTCATGCCATTCGCTTCTCGAAACTAGTAAAAATTCAGGGTAAGACTTTGAAACATCTGGGGAAAACCACCACTACTACTATCTTGAGATTTCCTAACTAACCTGATTTAGAATATTTCTGTATCGTTCAATGATCTTGTGGTGCTTGTTCCAGATGCGACCCTCAACATCCTGTTCGAGCGCAAAGCGTAGGTCAACAAAGACAATGGTTGCATATGCCTCGCGCAACCTGGTTTGATTTTACACTCAATCAATATAAAATAACCCAAAGACGAAACGACCGAACAACATACTGTGATACTGAATGCTCGACGTTACGGCCTGAATCCTGGTCATGAAAGATAGTTGCTAGCTCCTTCTCCCAGCGGAGAGCTGCCCTACAAATCACTAAGCTTCTGTACAAATTTCCTCATCAACGCGAAGGGGTCTGGGAGTGAGAGGGGAAGGGGAAAGAAGGGATATCGCAGTGCGCAGGGTCGAAGTGGAATTATTTCATTAGAATAATACACACCTCCAAAGATTCTCGGCGTCTGTCATGATAGCTAATTTCTTTTTTTTTTTTTTATAGAGTCGATAGTATTAGATACTGCCAAACCCCTGTTGTCCTTTTGGGAATATCACTAGAGCTTTTCACAGATAGACACTGAACAGTAGCAGTAGCAGCAGCAGCAGCAGTGCTGTAGCAGCAGTGGCGAAAGCTGTAGTAGCAGTAGTGCGTTAAAAAGCCACTATATGTAATTTGGTGGGAGCAGATCAGCAGCACTGACAGGATGGCCAATCTGTACCCATGTGGGACGATACGGAGCGGAAAAAGCGACGCATGGCGTCGGGAAAGGGACGAATCGTGTCGGGGCCCCCGGCTTGGCTCTCTTGGCATATAGTACCCTACATGGCATTTGAAGGATTACAGTTTACAACCTTCCCGGGATACCTAACTGAGACCCTCTTTTTTTTTTTTTTTTTTTTTAAGAGAAATGAAGGGGTTTGGAATCTTAGGCCTTGTGATTGGATGTGGCTTGTGTTGTGTGTTATTACCAGGAAAAAAAACACCTGGTCATAGGTTATCACTCACTCACTCACTCACTCACTCGGTGCTTGGTCTACGTAAAGTACATACTACATGTAATTGAATATCTAATATTCAATATTTAATGAAGCGGACGTACCCTCCCTCTACTCCTGAGGAAACTCCCCCACCCCCTGAATTCGGTGGGTAGGTCACTCTCTAAGTGGTTACAGCAAGGCTCATGGTTTTTCGACGGGCCATTTTTCACAACTAGAAGGAAAGAAGAAGAAAAAAAACCTAGCATTCCAAACTGAATTGCGGCTCTCCCGTGTTCAAGGAAATAACTACTCAGATGCTTTTCACCACCGAGGTTCGTGCCGAAAGATGAGTAAATATTAAACCTAGTATTTCAAGTGGACGCTATCTATCTAAGACTCTCTTGCTCTTGATATCTAACTCCTCGAAAGAAAGAAAAAAAAAACAGAGAAAGAAAGTAATATTGACCGGTGCCAGCCCATAACAAAACAAACCGTCCTACGCCTAAACAATGTCCTCACACAAAAGAGGCCCTAAATCTCCACCTCCCCCAGCACTTCCACCCCCACCCTCCCCTTCACCACTGGCGGCTTCGACTTTACCCCATAACTCCTCTTCAGCACCTGCCCCTCCTTAATCTTCCACCTCACCAATTCACCCGCGCACCTCGCATCCACCCTCGAATCATGCCCGCACACCACCACGTCATCAGCTCCCTCCACCTGTATCCGCCTCTCCAGATGCTTCTCCACCAACCACTTGAGCTTGTTCCGTAGCGGGAAGCCCTTCGCGTGCGGGAATAGGATCGCCGTGTCGATGACCGCCGAGTGGCACAGTCGCAGCACGTTCAGGTCGTTCTCCAGCGCATGCCCGATGAGCGGCGTATTGGCGTCAACGTAGTTTAACAGCAGCGCCCGCGCTGCCTCGGGGGAGGGCAGGATGGGGAGGATCTCCTCGGCAGAGGTGGCGGGGGAGGTGGAAGAAGAGGGGGTGTCAGGCAGTGCGGTGGGGTTCGTGAAGGATTGGTGAGAGGCGGGTGTGGGAGGGTACGAGGCGGCTTGGTGCGGCGTGGCGTCCATGAGGTGTTTCGGGGTGATGCCGGAGTAGCGGGAGTTGAGGTCAAGGATATCGCCGCTAGGGCGCACAAGGGCATCAACGATGACGTCGCCGGAGGGGAACGTAGTGGCGGTGAGGCGGATGAGCTCCATGCCCTGGGTGGTGTAGCACATTTCGCAGTCGAGGCAGATTGCTCGTTCTATGGGCCGCTTTGAGGTATCGGGAGTGGGGGGGTCGGGCGTCTTGATGAATTGCCAGACGGAGGCGAGGCGCTTTGCTTCGCTGATTTTGTAGACATGATTCTCGCCAGTGGTGCAACCGGCGGACTGGCCCACGCGTTGGCGGCAGCAGGTAAAGATTTTGTCGTTGTCTTTGGTGGCGCGGCCGGAGCTGGGCCCTGAGTTGTTGGTTAGATTAACGGTTTTATATCGAGTTTATACGTAAACCGGAGTGGAACCTACTTGATGGCCAAGCTGCCCTTCCCCAGTGATATGTACACTTCCCTCCTGAAGCTAGCTGTCCATCACTTTCTCTCCTGCCCTCAAAGACCTGAAACCTGCTATCGCAACGGTCACAGGCCTCCCAACCCCCCGCGGACTGGATCCCCTTCACCGCCGTCGCTATTTCCTCATCCGTCGGCGGTTGCAGAATATATTTATACTTTGCCAGATCCGCGGGCGAATTCAGTAGGGGCAGTAACGCGTCTAGCTCCTCCGCCGGCGTCAACCCAGTCTCCAATGGCGGCTTCGCATTATCCAGGCCGCTATCAATCACCTTCCCATGCACCATCTTGACCCTCTTTTTTTTCTCCTCCCCGCGCGCAGCCTGCTTCCGTTTCTCCTCTTGCTCCTTCTTATAGTCCGCCACCGAGATGTTCTTGAGCTTCACGATCCGCTTCTTCATCGCCGGTGCGTAGATGCTCCGCATCTCCTTCGCGACCTTCTCCTCCTCGTCAAGTGCGAGCCGCAGCATCTCCTGTGGGTCCCCTTTGTCCTCGTTCAGACGTATGTACTCGTTGTGCAACAGCGTCAACAGCTTCATCCGCACCGCGTGGGTCGCTGGTGATGAGGGCACCAGCCTCGGGTTCAGACTCAACGGCTTTGCCGCCGCTGCCGCCACCGCCACCGCCTCTACCCCTGGAATACTCTGCTTCGCTGACACACTTTGCTTCGCCGTCACCATCCCCGACTTTGCGGCCACTGACACCGGCGAGCCCCTCCCCGGCGGCGTAGCCACCACCTTCGAGCCGTTCGCGGCCACCGGCGGGCTCTTCTTCAAGATCGATTTTGGGGCGGCCGCGGCCGCAGATCCCCCTGCATCAGCCATTGTCTTTGTGCGCTTTACTGGGGGCACGGGGCCGTCGGGGGTGGGAGACGTGCTGGGTTCGTCGATGGCGCGGCGGCGTTTACATTCACGCCTCTCGTCGGCGCTCTTGGGGGTGCCGGCGGCGTTGGACTCGATAATTTTGCGGAGGCGGGGGTCCCCAGTGAGGGTTGGTGCTGATGGAGGTGTCGGCGGAGGAGGAGGGGGACGTGATTGTGGTGTGTTTGTGACGGAGGTGGGGAGGTTTGCTATGGGTTGGGAGGGTGTCTGTTTACGGGGGTCGGTGGACTGCGCTGGTGGAACTGGAGCTTGGGGAGGTGTTGGCGTTGGCGTTGGCGTTGGCGTTGGCGTTGGCGTTGGCGAGGGCTGTGTGATGGGCCGTGATTCTGTAGGTGGGAGGAGAGGAGCTGGTGGGGGTGGAATGTTGTGGGAGAAGAGGCAGTGGGTGACAGTACAGACTCCGCGGGCTTCGAGGGCTGGACAGGGGATTTTCTGCCAGAGTGACAGAGGGCGGAACATTATTCTGTTCTGCCTTACTGTCTTTAGTGTTTGTGATGGTTGTTGTGATTGTTGTGATTGTTGTGATGATGAAGAAGAAGAAGAAGATGATGATGATGATGAAGATGATGATGATGATGATGGGAGTGATGTTTGATTGATTGTTTGCTTCTGATATGTTGTTACAAGTAGTTAGTGGGGGGAGGAGGGGGAGGCCGTGGGAGAAAGAGTTCGAGATATGTAACTTGTAACTACATGTACGCTGTACCAACGAGTAATAATAACCAGTGAGTGGTGGCTCACTGACGCGTGACGTGACGTGACCTGCGTGACGCCACAGCTGTTCTAAGCATTAAGTACATGTAAGTACATGTAAGTATGGCGGGATGGGATGCAGAAGGCACGTGTGTGTGTGTGTGCGGGTGTGCCTGAATGTCTCAGCCGCCTGCACATCATCCATCATCACCGCCATCATCGCCATCATCATGCAGGGAGGAGGGGACAGACAATCTCATAGTAGAACTCAGTTATATAGAGTGGACTATGTATGTATATACATGGGGCTGATAAGTACACAATCCACTGCTGGTAGCTGGAGAGCCGAGCTGAGCTGAGCTGAGGCTGAGCTCCATGTACTTGACTTGCATGTACAGTAGTGGGCTAGAATACGATGTATATGAATGAGCTTGACGCATGTGAACCCTAAGTTGTTACTAACAGGCGAGTCATTGTTTCTATGCGTATGTTTTGCTTACTCATTTATACTTATATATCCGTGTTGAAACTTAACTGCTGGTTTTATAAACACCCGTTACTCTCTGTCTAGGTACATATGTGTACATGTAGTTCCCATACATGTATGTACTAAAATGTACCTACACAGCACAACTGACCCTAACCCTGGATACTTCCACCTCCACCGCCCTCCCCCACCCCCAACAACCGCACCCCCGCCAGCCGCCCGCACTCGTCCGGCTGGGAGGAGAATGCTAACGAGCGTGTGTACGGGGTTTCTTAACGGGCTGCTGCGGGGATGTGATATATGAGGGTGTGAGCACAGAAGAGCGATGTGGGGGTGGATAAGGGAGGGGGGGGGGTGGCAGGTCTCAACTGGCTTCCGTAATTACCATTATTACAGGATATCAGTTATCCGAGGCCTGCCCGTCCATAGTAAATACATGTACCCCCAGACCCAACGAGTATCTAGCAAAAGGAGAACCCACACCACAAGCAAGCACTCGGGTGAGTGATCGCCCATGACCCAACCCAACCAGACCAAACCAAACCAAACCACCAACCACCAAACCTCACCCTATGACCCTCCACATACACATAAAAAGCCCCTCCCCCACAAACATCACCCCGGGGAGAACAAACCCGGCCGTCCCGCACCCGGCCTCCGTCTAGTATGATATACGAGGCTGGGCCATCTCGTGGGGAATCATCGGATCCCACGGCCGGTGGTGCTAGGGGAAGGGGGGCCTACTTGTAGATCTAACCTCGATCGACTTTTTCGATGCCGTCCTTGGGTGCCGATGTGTGTGTCATACGGTATGTGTGTAGAAAGAAAAGCCAGCCCAGCCCAGCCCAACCCAACCAACCCGGCTAGCCCGGACCCTGCATGCTGAGGATCCACGATGTGAGTGAGCCATGAATCCTTTCGAGGGCATGTGCCAGTGTGTGTGTGGCCTGCAGAAAAGTGCAACCATCCAGTCAGTGTATGAGTAAGTAAATTAGAGTACAAGTAGGCACCCTGCAGAGTTGGTGCTCGACCGAGACGCACCACATGTCTAGAGTCAAGCACCACCACCACTGGCCGCCTCGAGCGACAGATACACTTACATAAGTACCACAAGTACTGACACCCCCTACCCGGCGGTATCCGGCTAGTGGTGGTCGGACCAAGGGATATATCACGTACTTTTCTTCTGCCTACTAGCTCTACTACTCTACCACTCTACCACTCTACCTACATGTATTTATAGCCCTCCCCCCCCCGTTGGCTGGCACCCGCGAGTTGTGACGAGGCGACTGGTAATTTTGTGCTCGAGTCACAATAGCCGGTGTGGGCTGCGGCATGGGATATCACTCGGCGTTGTTTGCCGGGGTCACGTGCTTGGCGTGGGTGTGGCAGGTTGTATCTATACGTGAGGGAGATATAGTAGTGGTTATCATTCATTGATTCATCCCAGCTAAATAGCGGTACATGTACATGTAGTTATCCGTAAGGTCTAAGCATACGCGTCTTGTTGATGATACATAGAGCCAATGCAAACCAAGCCCCGCCCAAAACCTTTTTTTTTTTTGGAAAGGAGATTTAGAATCAAGGGATACAGACCAAAAGGGGCCTATGGAGTGTGAGGGAAGAGGAGAGAGGAGAGGTGGTGGTGGGTGCAAAAGGGTGCATTAAATATAAACTATCTATGCCGTATTTGCAGAGTAAGGATATAATATATAAAAAAAGAATAATGGATAAAATCAAAAAAACCTAGACGCCCCCAATCCTGAATGATAAGACCATAAGTAATATATAAAAAAAAGAGCAATGCAGAGTGCAGTATAGTAACAATAGTGGTGATTAAACAGGATAAGAGACTTTTTTCGCCAATAAAAGAAAGATAGAGAAAGGAATTAGTAAATGGAAAACCTCCTCATCTCCCGGCCAGCCAGACGATCCAACCCGCCCTCAATCTGACTCTCCCTCCTCAACTCCGGCAACTTCTCAATCTCCGTCCTCTTAAACTTCTCCCAATAGGCATTCGACTCCACTGCCGGCGAGCTTCTCGGCCTCTTTTCGCTCCTCGGCGACGACCTCGTCAGCCCATTTCCAATCTCAAAATCCTTCACTGTCGCCTCTCCATCCTCCAACGTAAATACACCCTCCTCCGCCGGGGCGGCCACCACCACATTCTGCTTTACCGCGTCCTCGGGGTACAGCCTATCCAGACGGCGCTTATGCTCCTCGATCGCGTACTGGTTCTCGAACGTCTTCCGGAAGGAATCGTCGTCATCGTCCTCGCTCCACACAAACTCGTCAACGCCGTTCGTGCCGGCGCTGCCGCCGCTCCATAGCGACCGCCGCTCCTGCTCGTCGTAGTCGAGCATGTCGAGAATATGATTCTTTCGCTCAATTTCGCGGATGAAGGCACGCTTTGCCTCGAGTGCGGAGAGGGAGGGGTCCTCGGGGGTGGTGTCGGCCTGGCTGGCGGCGCTGGCTTTGCGCTGCTCGCGCACATAGCTGACGACACGCTCCCAGCGTGCGAGGCGTGAGTCCTTGCCGACCTTTGAGACGGCATCGGTCGTGAGGCGGGGACGCTTGTGGGAGCTGGGGCGGCGTGACGTGTGGTATTGGTAGTGCGAGGCGCCCTGGTAGGCAGGTAAGGGTGGGCGGGAGGAGTAGATGGTGTTGTTTCCGCGTGGGACGGCTTGCTCGGAGAGGACCTGCTGGATAGGTGCGTTGATTGGGACAGGTGGGATGAGGGTTGAGTGGTGATGGTAATGGTTGTGCATGTGCGAGGTCACTGGCGGCGGAGAGGCTGGGAGGCAGATGGCTGGGTGGGGGTCATTGGGGGTGAGTACCATGAATGCCTGTGGAAGAAGGCAGGTGGGGGCACCAGAGGGTCTCGGGGGCTGCTGAACCATGGCCGCGTAGTGTGAGTTGCGCATGAGCTGGTCTGCCTGTGTGTGGTACTGATGCCCCTGGGGAATTACAGCGGGGGATTGAATGCTGTTTAGGGCATGGCGGGCAGAACGCAGGGCTTGAGAGACGTCGAGGTAGGCCTGCGACTGTGGGTGAAAGTGGTGACGTATGGGGGATGTGGGAGGTGTGGGGAACTGCTGGGCGGATGCCGGGGGTGGGGGAATGCTACTTGTGCTTGCGGTAGCATTGGCAGAGGCGGCCGTGAGGTGGTGGAGGAGCTTGAGCTTCTTCATGGCGTTCGACATGGTGGGCGATGGAGCTGTGATGGAGCTGTGTTTAGGTTGTGAATAAGTGTATGTTATATGGCGGTGGTTGTTAATCCCCTATCTATTCTATCCAGTATCTATATGCTAAATAGAAGGAATGTGTTGCTGGGTGCTGGTTCGACTTTATAGGACTCTTGGGTGAATGGGTATATATAGATATATAATTGCTGAGTGTGAGTGTGTGTGTGTGTGTGTGTGTGTGTGTGGTGTGAGTGCGTGGGTGCCGTATCGGTGAACAGACTTCTGAAAAGGTTTCTGAGAAATCGAGACTGGCAGCCTTGTTGGGGCGTCAATCAGTTATATATACACTGTTCAGACAGGGTATGAAAATGATGTATCAAACAAGGATTAGAAGGGGTAGAGAGAGAGGGAGCTCAGGACGAAAAGGGGTGTGTTCAAGGTGGGGGCAGAGAGAGGGAGAGAGAGAGACAGACAGACAAGTTGAGTTGTTACATGTACTTCTATGTTAAGCTGTGCTGCTGCTGCTGCTGCTGCTGCTGCAGCCTCATAAACCCACCCATCCATCATTAGAGTAGAGTACATTTAATTACATCCCAGTCTTGCTCGCTCCTGCACAACCATAAACACTCACCTACAAAAGAAAAGAAAAGAAATGTAGGGGAAAAAAAAAAGAAAAAAAGGAAAAAAAAAAAAAAAAAAAACTACATACAGCAACACTATGACCACACCCGAAAGTCAAAAAGTCAAGTCAGACACGCGGCTCTGCCCAACAGGGGGCCTGCATATTTGCGCGTATGCGGGAGAGAACCGGATGGTAGGGGTTAGGGTGGGAGTGTGGGAGTGTGGGAGGAAGTGACGGTGTCGTTCCTCCGGTCGGCGTGCGAGAACCTAGCTACTTTACTTTACTTGGAATACAAATTATCAGACAGGGATGAATGGATGGATGGATGGATATTCACCACCACCATCACCGTGTGGTGCACGGGTGCTGACAGACTGAGCAGCAAAGCGAAGCATTCAATTCAATTACTGTTCTATTCCATACGGGTGATATCGGCCACGCTAAAGTACGCGGGAAATGGCTGGTTATGTCTCACACCCTCAAGTGACAGTCAAGATATCGGGATGGATAATCCGCAACACAGGACAAGGCGAGGATATATTGATCCAATTCAAGTTTACACCCACCCATTACCATTACCATTACAACTTCCGTCCGCCGCCGCCGCCGTATTGCATGTTTACGATATCAGGAAAAAAAAATAAAAAATAAAAAAAATAAGCAAAAAGTCGCACCTTAGAGAACTTATGCCTTATGGGGAAGGAGTACATGTATGTACTACGTATGAGCAGCCACATAAAACATAAAACAGACAAATATTGACTTCGCTACCGGGAATTTCACCCTTGTCCCGGAATAATCCCACCAAACTGTATGTAACGTATTGTGCTGTCTGTCTCTCGAGCATGTTTCAACTCCCCCCCCTCTATCTACAGCATTCATAAAACTACATGTACCTACCTTACTTGATCTATCCATCCAAACCAATATCGACCTATTTTGCTCAAACGCTCAGGCCAATACATACGTGTATATGGTATGTTGGTCAGGTCACACGCGGCCCAAAGTCGGTCGTTCGAATCAATCAAACACCAAGTCCTTTTTTTCCCCTATGAAATCCCCTTCACATTTCCCCACACCTTCCCGCCACGATTATCCAGGTACAATGATGATTCGATACCAGAGGGGGTATATGTCTTGCCCCAAAAGTTTACTTATCGAACAGCCAAAACCCCTCTTTTTTATCGCTCGCCCGCACCCAGCATCTATTGGCTGCGACTGGATGGGAAAACAAAATATGGGTTTGTTGTTCATTCGTTCGGCGAACAGATATAGAAACAATAAGAGCCCGGGGGGGGGGGGGGGTCAAGAGCTCCTAGCCTACTATCTATATGGTAATCTACATGTGCTGTACAAAGGAGTGAGATGGAGTTAGGACGTAGGATTTCGTATCTATGTATTATGATACAATACTGAGATGCATGTTAATCCAGTCCAGCTTCGCTTGTCGGTCGCCGCCATGTATGTACAGATAAAGTACCTAGAGTACATATACTCTATCAGACAGGAGCAGCAGGTTTGGACGACAAAACGTTCTCGCTTGGGAAATACTTATTGACACGAATGAACGCCTGGCCATCTATCTTACACCGTGGCAGCGCAGTCGGTAGATCATCAGGCATGGGGTACCTGAGCACAACAGTACCAAGTAAAAAAGAAAGACTCCGTGTGTGTGTGTGCGTATGAAGAAAGATGCTGTTCGTTGTGCGATAAAAATTTGACCAGTCACTGCCATACGACATTCGCATTGTATCGTTTCTGCCTGATTTCCCATACTCTCCCCCACACAAAACAAATACATTACCCGCGTCCCATATGCCATACAAGAAACCAAGCCCCAAGAGCTCCTGGGAACTCAAGTTCAAGCTAGCGAGCCTTGCAAAAAAAAAAAAAATACCGGCGGTGCAATCGGGTGAATCCGGCGGGCCCAGATTATCATCCATCAACTCATCTATTTGAGGCTGAAGTTGAACCAAGTATTTCACACGTCCCCCAGCCCAGTCCAACGGGTAGCATATAGATGGTAACGCCACAAGAGAAAAAGAAAGGTTCCGGAATGATCTGATCTCGCCGTTTTTTTTTTTTTCTTCTTCTTCCGAGAAATATCGAAAACATCACCAGTTTTTCCGGGCTGATCATTTCTGAGGGAACGTGTCCTTTTGGAATGACTGAACTGTTACTGAGTCGGCCTGACTGATTAAAATTTTTTTTTTTGACTCTTCCATACCTGCCAACCTGGAATAACCTTCCCCCAACAGACGGGGGAGTGCGATCTGCTAGCAGAAATTGATCCGAGATCCTCCTGGCGGTGGTTTCGTTGGGTATGGTCTTTCTCATACAGAGCTCTGTTGGAGTCTCGATGGTACGGTCCATAGAGATCTATCCCCCTGGCCTATCTTTGATCCCTTTCGATGTACTCCTGTCATTGACAGGGAAGGGTCTTTCTTGTTATGGTCCCAATCTACATTCGCGCTTCCAGGAACCGTATCGGGTGCAGAAGAAGGAATCGATCGAGTGATGTTACATGTATAAAACTCCCGAAACGACGTGACGGCTAGCTTAGTGCCAGCGCCGGCGAGTCGCGACGATGTTTTTTCTGGAACGTATCGATCGCACGTGATTACCACTGGCCATGGGGGGGAACCTTTTAAGCTCATAAGAAAATGGATAGGACCGGGTATACCCGTACATGTACCTACGGTACATACCATTATACCAAAATATCATGCTGCTACTCTACGATTGAAACAGAAGTAAGGAATATCGCTGCATTTATGGGGGAAATAATCAGCTCAGATTTTACTCCGCAATTGACGGCACGGACACGGACGTGGTATGATAGCGACATAGAGTACCTATTGGGGACCCCGACAGGTGTGCTCTTTGAATATCCGTCTGCTTGCTTAATTTAAATTTAAATTTAAATTTACCACGTACATGTAGGTACTTTACTCTACTGGGAGTTCAGCCTTAACAAATGAATGCGGAGAGAAACAAGTTTCCTCAGGCCATCGCGGGGAGGCATCCGACTTCCATTTTCGGGATGAATTTCTCGGGTTTGGGAATCCTGTTCACCGCATACTCACAGGCAGGTGGCATGATAATCATCCATGCGGGTTTCAGTAAGGTTATCAGATCTGACGTTTCATCCGGCCGCAACAATGTACTCTACTATATACCGGCCCGGGCGATCCTTAGAGTCCCTCGGTAGAGCGGTCGGGCCCACTATGAGTTTGCAAAACTGTGGATTTCGTCGGTACTCGCCTGTAGTGATCTGTGGGTGTCGGGTTTGATCAAGGACCTGCTCAGGACCTGCTCAAGCTCTTCATGATCGTCAAGCTGTAGGGTACTTTACACAGTTGCTTGTGCTAGATCGACAGACGTGCAAAAACCTCAATCCCTCACTCTGACATCACATTACCTCATAACTACATAGCTTCATGGTAATAGTCTTGGGAGCTGTACTGTGAACAAGAGTGGTATATTTTGCAACCTCGTGGGCAAAATGATTCGATTTCTCTGTTTCCCTCAATTGCTACCTCAAGTAAACTATTACTCTATCATCGTGCCACTTTAGCTTCGACTCTGCTAAAACAGCGCCTTTGGTTTACCGGGTTGATTTCTTATCTTATTCTCGTATCTGGTATCGAATCATCTCATACGATTCTATAGCATCCGTTCATCCCGAGGTCACTTCGCGGGCAGAAGAAGCTTAGGACGAAAACTAGATATATCTATTCTCCTCAGAATTAGTGAAGTTTCCAATATGCCGTCTACTCACAAGGTACCAATCCTACCAAATATCACCGTCAATAATTTCATACTATGCCCATAATCCTCACCGCCACTTATACTGCCCGCCCCACATACTCCCCGCACAACCCTCATCATCGTCCCGTCCCTTTTACACATACAATTTTCCCACCCGACCCACCCCATTACTCTAACACCGTGCAGAGCAACCCAACCCACGGTCAAAAAGTAAGCACCGACCCTTCCGGCCGCCGCTCCCCAAAATACGAGCACAGCGGTCCCGTCGCTAAAGACTCCCTCGCCGCTGAGTCTCTCCGCGGGGGTGGCTCATTCTCTGCCGGAGGCCCCACAGGCATCTCTGGCTCCTCAGGCGCAGGAAGCACATTTGCCGTGGAGGGAGGTGGGAGTTTTAGGACGCTACATGGCGGGAAGGATGACATAGAGAGGGGCCTGGAACATGCGGACAAACAGGTGAGAGATAAAACAAAGGAGAGCGGCGATTTCTCAGGGAGTGGAAGTATGGGCGCTTATAACGTATCTGTGGGTGAGATGGAGAGTTTAAATTCGGAGGGTGGAAGGATCGGAGCGTCGGGCGGTGATAGTACTGTCGGAGAGGGATGTGGCTCTAGGCAGACCGCTGGTTCGACTACTACTGCAACTAAGAGTGGCGGTGGTAATTCCAGCAGGAAGGACCCGTATACAGCACGAAATGAAGAGACGTTAGAGGCAGGGTTGGATTGGTCAAAGGTACCGAAAGATACCACAACGACGGCCGATATCGGTAGTAACGAGGACCCGGGTCGTGTCGGCGTGGCCCATATGCTTGCGCAGAATGCGAAGCGGGGTGTGGGGACCGCTGGGGGTAAAGGCAGTGATAACGGGAATAGTTTCGACTTGCTGAATGATAGTGAGGGCGCTCCTGGGACAGAGAATCCTAGCAGGAGCTATTAGCTGTTTCATTTGTGATGGTATGATTTCTCTTATTGACTTTTATTATGTAGTATTCTGGAGGATACACAGATTGTAGGATACCGTAGGATTATTTGTATTGCTAGTTATGAAATTGTGACTTAATACATGCTTGCGTTATGTGTGGCCCCAGTGACTAAGCCCTTCTGGGATATCAATGATTGATGGAACTAGTTTATTGACAAAGCAACCTGGGATGAACCAGCCTACAGGCACAAGAAAGATGGTGTTAGAATTAGTCTAAGTAGGGAAGAAATTAGTGGTTAGTATCTACGAGGATCGTCGTTGGGAACGTTATTTGAGTATCGAATTATGGAGAAATTACTTTCTCGTTATATTGCTAGAAGCGCAAGGTTTTACGTGCGGAAGGAATAAGGACAATTGGGATATAAGCTGGTTTTATCATCCAAAGCAAGAGGGGGGGGATCCCTCGTCTCTTTCTTTCTCCCAATCTACCCTCTGTTAGCGTAACTATGTATATTATTTATCATACCCTGCGGAAACGCGTTGTTACCTTGATCCAGTCAGCGTTGGTTCCTTGGGTTGTATTAATGGGCAGTTTTTTTTTCATTCGGTAGAGGTTTGTTGATACACAGATATTGATTCTAGGAGGTTGAGATATATCTTTTTGCAGATATCTACTCGAAATAAAAAGGCTTTCGGTACACAAAATTTGCTCCTCGAGACAGAAGTGATGCCTCTCATCGGGCGGCGACATAGAAGGGGCCTAGGACAATACCCACTAGTCCAAGGTACATGTAGTTTCATTTCTTATCCGACCCTTTCATCAGCTTTTTTGATGAATAATATTGACTTTGTCACGGGGGGGGGGGGGACGATAGTGATTGAGTCTTGGTGAAGAGCCTCAAGAGAGCAGAACAAGAGTCCCGATAACTCAGGATATCTTTGTAGAAGAGTTACCTTGATGCTTCCACTGACCGGGCATCAATCCGCGAGTTGGAAAAGTAGATGGCTAGAAAGAAGCTCAGGATAGACAGATAGATTCCCCACCATGCTCCGCTCAAACAAGCCTCATTGAAATTGCCAATTATTAGCTGAGATATTCAAGGGATAGAAAACCAAGGGGAAATAAGATTGATTGGTGTAATATACATCTTCCATTATGCGTTATTTGGGCCGGGCGGTGTTGAAATGGAGAGTAGGAATGCTTAAATGTATGCCGTTATTACATGCGTAATGTGGTGTAGATGGGGAAAAATAAATGTATGGCGGTGCGGAAAATCTATCAAATTTGCCAAGGGGCCATATTATTCTGTTGGTGTATACATGTACGTACATGTATGTACATGTAGCCATTTGGCAATTAGGAAGGAACAGATAGACGTAATCCGTCAAGAAATTTAGCGCAGTTGATGCACTGTAAAGAGTTGGAAGGTATAAATCTGGGGGAACCGCACGTGTTTCCTGTTTTCTTTCCACTCCCCGCCAAAAGTCTCCAACCCTTTTTCCACCACGGAGCCCACAGCTTTTTCAAAATCATCTTGCCCAACTTGCTATTGTGGCTTGTTGTGTTACTAGAGCCAATAATGGCTTCTTCAAATCCTTGGGCATATCTTGATGACAGTTCGAAAGATGCAGGAGGTTTGCCTCATCAGCACTACTCGGAGGCCCAGAAAATCATGAATAGGAAGCGGATGGAGGTTATGCAGAAAGGGTTGATGAACTTTAACCCATATCATGAGGCTCCTTCCTGTACGTCATATCTGCCTCGGATTGGGATCACTGCTGACCCGAGAATATAGCAGCCTTTTTGAATACATCTGTTCCCGAAGGTCATCAAATAAGTACAGGATGTCTTTACGTTGATAAACAGTGGAATACGATCAATGAAAGTCTCTTCAACAGGTTTACTGATAAAGCATGGACTACGGACCCTCCAGAAAGTATACGCCGATGAAGGCTGCAAATTTTGTGGTATGTCACTGACCTCGCTACAGCGCACGGGTCCGCTCAATCCAAGGATTTAGAAACCATCTTCAACTATGGCAGTGATACATTACCTGTCGAAACGAAGCCCTTCTTAGTGCCAACTATATATGATCTTCCTTGGACTAATGTTTCGATTGATCCAATGAAGTCATGGCTGCCTCCTCCCCCTAACCGTGCTGAGGCTTGGTATATGGATCCAGTAGAGCTTGCCGCTCGCAGATACGAATGGAGAGGTGCTAAAAATGAGGCCTCGAAGCTTCGTGAAAAGTTTGAGTCGCTTAGTCTTCTTCACCGATGGGTTCTTCAGTGGCACATATGGGCAGAAAAGCAAGAAGAGGCCAAAGGTTTGCCCCAAACTTCACTTGAGGACTGTATCACCCACTAATACTTTATCCTCTGGCCAACCATAGATCCTCCTAAAGAAATAAAAGTCCCCTCTAGATCTATTTCTAAAGGGACGGCAACTACCGTCTCTCGGGCTAGCAGCTATGAAAAGCCTAGGGTAAAATTCACTCAGCATCCTGAGTGGGAAACAGCTACCAGCTTGAAAGGTAAATCAGATAAATTTTCTACGTTTATTGCTAACTAGACCTCCATAAGTTTGTCACCCAAGTTCCTCTCATATCAGGGAGCCTCTCAATGAGAAGAAGCCGCTTACGGGGAAATTCGATTACGTCCAAGGTCAGTCTAGTATACATACGCGCTCATATTACGAGAGAGTATAAAAGGTCAAAAGCTTCAGTATTTCTGACCAAAGAATCACTAGATAAAGCCCCCGTCATCGTACCTCAAGAAGATCGGAACGAGAAAGGGAAAAATAATCAGAAAAGCGGCGATCAAGCTTCCATGGAACCGGCCAGTACTTCCCCAGCTCGTCATGGGGTAATTGACTCCGAGACAGTCAACATTATTAATATTCCAATAAAACCCTGCGTTCTTGATACTGAGCGTATCATTCCACAAATACTGAAGAATCGGGTCTTCCGCAGCCATTTCCCCAACGATTTAGGAACCTCGAATTGCCTCGATATCCATAACTCGAATAAAGAAAATGTTGAATCGATTGCATATAGAACCCACGCTAAGTGGGTCCTAGACAACAATTTTATGAGCGATGACGATGATGACAATGATGTTACAAGTTCGTCAGCTACTCATCATGTATTCCACGAGATACGGTCCTCTTCAGAGGAATTAAAAAAGCTACTTGAACCATCGCCAACAATCTCCTATGATAGTGCATGGAACGATCCGTTTTTCCTTGAAGATTCTAATTCTTCGGACTATTCGATCAGTAATATCTCGGCTCCATCAAATGATAGCGAGTTTCCTATCATTAGTGGTCAAGCCCTTGAGAAGATACTCGAGGAGGCAAAAGGAACAGCTCAATTTCATAAATGGCAAAACGCATCTCCTTCTATGCACCAGAAAGAGTTCAAGAAATTGATCAATCTTCATAGGTTTGCCACGGGGGCAGAAGCCAAGAACCAAAAGCGTTGGAGATCTCAGGAAAAGGTGGAAAGATCTGGGGATACTAGGACGACTATCGACTCTGGATTTCCCGGCTCTTCGCAACCGTCTAGTCCCCCTAGCCTCGGCCAAGACCCATCATTTTCAAGCAACACAAGTATGAAGCCTAATTCAGAAATCAATGCTCTCGCTGGAAATTACGCTGCTCAAAAACATAATCAGAGAATAAGGTCAAAATCTATCCCCAAGGAAGATGATTACACACGCATCACTCGTGATGAGATTAGATTCTTGAGGGAACTCAAAAGAAAGTACTCTGAGGGAGGACTTGTTCACCAGGCTCATACAGAAAAGAAGTTTGCCCCTCAAACTGAAACGCCTATCAATGAGCCTCCTCCTCCTCCAAGAGGGGTGCAGGAAAACGTATCCCTCCGTGATGTTTTTATGACTGCTAAACCTTTCCCTAGTATCAGTTATCGAACTAATCATGAATATGTAAACATGTTCTCCGGATGCAATAAAAATCAAGAGAACAATAGTGAAGAGCAGTTACAAAAAGGCTATAATGGGCCAGCACCAAAGAGACACCATATGACAACACCATTCGGGGATGTTTCCTTTCATCCCGGGTCCGGTGATCATCACCCATTCTTCTACGTTGCTAAATCACTAGCTTTTAAGAAATTGGTAGTCAGTACTGGGAGATTTTGGAATTTGGGGGCCAATATCTCTCTAAGTGGCTTTTGGGTTACGGAAAGATTGTTTATTACAGCCTTAAATTTTCACCCTTGGGCCCCCAGCACAGCAATTCAGTCGTTTCAAGACCAAATTGAAGATTTTGAATCACGTAACAACGGGATTGATATCTTTGTCTCCAATGGCTATCTTAATTGGTTCAATCCCAGTGACGATCCAGGGGCCATCAGAGTAATTTTAAGAGCATGGGATATCTCTGCAAGAATAGCAATCTTTGAACCCGAAGATCAGCAGAAAACCACGAAAAACTTTACTGGGATTGATATTTTAATTGAAGAAGATGAGATACTTGATCACAGTGGAGCAAACATTGCTACAATTGGATATAATTCAATGGATTCAGCAAAGAATGACCCCTTAGGACTCAGAATACTTTTACCGAGCCACAGATCCGTTACATTTGGCGATATTACAATCTGCGGAGGTCTCCGTAAAAATAGGTCTAAATCCTCTTCGGGATTTGCTCGACTAGACTCAGGCTTTTCTCATGGTCAATATGGACGCATGTGCGTGATTGTTGAAGGATCAAAAGATTCGGGTTTTATCATTGGCATTGGTATTTATAATTAATGGGTCTCCTAGTTTGATTTTTTGATTACTGACTTTCATAATAGTAAGTGGGCAATGCGAGGAGCAAGGCCTTAATCGGCCTGAGGCCTTGAGCGATTTTGTTAGCACGTTCCCTGTTGGGTTTAAAGACGAATTGAGGAGGCTTTTGAAGTCTTGAGAGCCTAAACTATGTGGTTTAGTAAGCTTGTTTAATTATCGTGAGGAGATTGTGGGGTCGCTTTGTTTTTGCTTCGCTGTATTTTATCTCTTATGAGCTCTGGATTTATGTTGCCGTTTTGATTCAATCTCCGGGTTATGATTGTGGAGAGAAACCTTACTTTAGTACTTGGTACTCTCTTATTAAATGAAATATGAATATTTGCTTGATTTTCTAACGGGTTTACTTTCACAAAAAGGGACGGACGCTGTCCTCTCCACCAAAATAATCAGTGATTTTCACGAAGGACATCTGTCTTGACTAATTTGAGCACCTCAGAATATGACCTTGATTTGATTTGCGAGTGATAATTTATGTTTCAAAGACACGCTTAGGATATTTAGGTGGCGGGGCCATGAACAGGCCTTTTAGATAATCTGAATGCTTCGTTGTCTACTACAGTCCTTGATCTATTATTCACTTCCTCCTTCAATCCTTATTGGTGTATTTCCAAAGCTCTCCAGTCCCCTGCTAACTACATCTTCAGCCCCTCCACCCATCCCTAGATCCCCCCTCATCTTCTCATATTGCTCCCCGGCAATCCTCAGTCTTTCTTGTACCATATTCTCTCTCTCGGCAATTTCGTTCTTTTCGGCCTGTAGACTCTCCGCCATCTTCAATGTCTGCCCCCTCTTGAACTCCATAGCTGCAAGGGAATCCTGCAATCTCTTCATCGCATCCTTTAGGCTAGGAAGTGGGGTTACGTGAGGCGGTTGCCGTGTAAGCAAATCAAGGTCAGATGCTACAGATCCGGGGGCATTTGATGAAAAAGCTCCCTTTCTGATTTGATCACGTTCCCACTCTTCCGCCAAGCTGTCTTTGGAAACGATGGAGTCGGCATCGGACACTACACCTTCTGCCTCGTCGATTGCATCTCGAATCCCTTTGCGACGGATATTTTCCTGCGCGCGTTGGGCAGCTTTGCCGCCGAGAACGATGCGTTCATCTTCGATGTATTTCTCCATCTCCTCGTCCTCATCAAGCGGCACTAGCCGTGACTTTTTCTTCTTACTCTTGAGGAGAATTTCATTAGAATTATCGTCCGAGTCTCCATCGAGTGAGATGAAATCTCCTGCCTTTGTTCGTGTTGATTTCTCGGCCCGCCGAGCTTTGAGGACTCGGACAAGCCCTTCGTCTAGAATTCCTGTTGTCCCCGCAGGGGCGACTTCTGTGTATCTAGTGACGACGGCCTGATTTTGATTACCCTTCTCCACGACCGCCATCACGTCGTTGTCCATGACTATGCCATAATCTCCACTGTCTTCTTCCTCGTCCTCCGGGCCTGGAATAGGTGCTGTAGGTGTGCTACTTTTTAGCTCTTCGAGGTATTCCTTTGAGTAGCTTGGTCTTTCAGTTGTTGTGGCGTTAAGTTGGTCCATCCCCACCACGCCAGCTGCGAGTCCAGTTTTGCGCGCTGCATTTCGTTCAATAGCTTTCCGGCTCAGGGCAGACTTTTTAGGTACGAATACTGCGGTGTCTGAGTCAGCGGTGTCGGAGGAGGCGGCTTCGGCATCGGGACCGCCAAAAGAGAGGCGTAGGGTTGGTTTTTTCTTCTTTGTGACTTTTGGGCGAGGAGCTGGTGTTGAGAAATTAGCTAAGAGCGATGTAGGATCATAGGTAGGAGAGATAGGTAGCGGTACCTTCTGTAGGCTTTTCTGTAGATTGATCTTCGTCCTCTTCATTCTCATCTGCCCCAATTTTCCTAGCTTTAGGTCGACGTGACGCGAATGAGGGCCTCATGATTGTAGTTGTGTTAATTTACAAAGTTCCGAGTATTTAGATAATGGCTTATACCATGCGAACCAAACACCGCCCAGGAAGTCGCGACGGCGGCCAGTTCCTTCGAGCTAGTGACGTCGGGAGACTGGTTTAGTTAGCCGCATACACGCGCTTCCAACGCCAAGACCCTACTGACAACGTCTCAGGCTTTCAACACATTAACCACAGGCTTCATTCCCCTCTAACACCTCCATCTACCCCCCCAATACATTTGTCGTTCTCTACACACAAAACTCAAAGATGCCTCAAGCTCAACCAGAACTTAAGAAGGTAGGAGAGAACTCTCTCGAGCTAGTGGTGGTCGCTAACTGGCTGGCAGTACCTCGATAAGCGCCTTTTCGTGCAGCTCAATGGCAGCCGCAAGGTCATTGGTGTGCTTAGAGGATACGATGTAGCTCTCCCTACTAGTCCTTTTCTCCATTAGGCCTGGGTCTATCATGTCATGGAACTTTACAGCGCAGCTTACGCGAACGGAATGCTAACGAGGGGTAATCTAGGTCTTCCTAAACATCGTTCTTGATGATGCCGTTGAGGAGAAGGATGGCGGTGAGAAAATCCGTATCGGCACAGTTGTGATAAGAGGAAACTCTGTTGTCATGTTGGAGGTATGTTTCTGGCCCTCCTACGGCCCTAATTGACTCCTGTGCGGTTGTACTTACATTGTTGTGTTAATAGGCACTCGAGAGAATAAACTAAACCCTACAAAAACGAACGGGAACGATACGCGGATAATAAAACAGGACAAAATTGCCATGGAGTAGGATAGGGGAGCTACGTAGAAAGAACACGGGTCAAGCCGATTAGGCTGGTTGGACTGCTCGGAATTTATAAACCACAGCTATCAAAAAGTGTCTCCGGGCCGATACCCACTACCAAAATCTCTTTCCGTTACTGGGCGTTCTGTCTTTGTTATGAAATTGATAATACTCAGTAGATGTAGTTTTTCTTGTGATAAGGTGTAGATATCAACAGTATAACTTGGTTTTGGACCTCCTTTATATCTATGAAACCAGATATTTCGAGTTAATGGTTCTTATAGCTGCGTTCTAGCCTAAAATTATACAACACTAAAGCCAGATTACTCTAAAAAAAAATACATGACAAAGAGAAAAAACATTCCCAAAAGAAAGACAAGATTCTACCCAGCCTTAACCTCCCTCAACGGCTCCAACGCCGGCGCCGCGCTCCTCACCTGTTTCGCCTCCAACTCAACCTTTGCATACCACGCGCCGCCCGCCAATGTCAAACAAATCCCCGTCACATTCAACCAACTGACCGCAAGCCCCCAAAACATGATACTCAACACAATCGTCAGTATCTGCTTAACATTCGCCGCAACCGTCATCGTCAGGGCCCCCGTCTTCTTGTTTGCCGTGAAACTAATGACGTTGAGCGCAAACGCGATGGCGCCGTTGACCGCCAGCACAAGCACATCCCTGCCCCCCATATGCTCCGCAGCATACACCCCCAGGCGCTCGATCTCGCCCGTGCAGTATGCGTAGATGAGGGTCTGGACGAGCGCCAGGGGACTCATGCGGAAGAGGAGCTCCAGGGGGGACAGGCGCAGGCCAGAGGTCTGGATGCGGTTTGTGACGACTGTCTTGAGCGCGGCGAGGAAGGCGCCGAGAAGTGTGAGGATGAAGCCGAGAGGGGTGAAGTAGTAGTCGCCGAAGGTGGCGAGGGCGACGCCGAGGACTACTGGGATGAGGGAGATGTAGGTGAGGCGGGAGTATGTCTTGGAGAAGAAGACGGCATAGATGAGGACGGTGAAGAAGGGGGTGGTGGCCCGGACAATCTGGTGGAAGGGGATTGTTACGAGGTTTCTAGATGTAGGTTAGCATGGGTGGGGGGTTCTTGTGAAGTTTGTGTTGGCCGACAGGCGTTGGGAAATGATATTCTTGAGCTTAATGTAACAAGCACAATATCATGCTCGAGATATCATTGCCTAACGTACTGTGCACTCTGTCATGCTGTTTGACAGAAACCCGCCAGACTGGGTCAAAGAAAGAAAGAAAGAAAGGGAGACCGTATGACATACAATGAAACATTACTAATAGCGATATTGATCGTATAGAGTATTGAGAACATGAGCATCACCAAATTCTCTTTATCAGTGAGCTGTGTCAACTCAAACGATCCTCTCATGTAAAATATCGAGCATCCGATAGTACCACATAGCGCATGGATTCCCGTTAACAAGTATGGAAATGGAAACTGGTTGATTTTGGTTGTTAGTATTTATTTATTAAGTTCCTGGGTAATCGATCATTTCCGGGTTGTTGGGCTGGGGTCCAATAACAAGCGTATTGTAGTAACTATACCTTTCCCATGACAGCTTTATTGTAGAGCGTCAACGCCAGGTTGAGGACAAAGTAGATTGTGAGCCATGCGTATTTTGCTCGCACCGAATCCTGCGGTTGCTGGATGTCGGATGAGTTTTTGGTTGTCTGGGAAGACGAGGAGGATGAGCTCGAAGCTGTCGAAGAGGAAGAAGATACATGTATCGGCAAAAGCCGAGCTGTTTGATCAGAAGAAGAAGAAGAAGACATGTTGAAATTAACGCAATATGGTTTAAGAGAATGTGGGGAAATAAGTTTAAGCTTAAAGAATTAACGAATGACTATGAAAAAAGAGGGTAAGATCCAAAGGGATCAAAGATTAAGAAACAGCAGGTATTTAGAGTATAAGTAGTAGTAGTAGTAGTAGTAGTAGTAGTAGTAGTAGTAGTAGTAGTAGTAGAGGGGGGGACATCGGATATCGGACGTCTTTGTCCCGGGTACTTAAAGTGTGGGCAATGACCCAAGAATCATTTTACATTATTCTATTCCTACTCCTACTCCAAGCCGCAATTCAACTTTTTTCTTGGGGGTCTGGGAGACGTACCCCCTTGTCGAGATCTGTCTTGGCTCCAAGCAAAACGGCGGCGCATATTCTCCATTTGGTATCGTGAGAGAAGGAGAAGCCGTAGCCCGTAGTCTAGGGCCAGGGTTGATATGTAATTCCCCTTTTTGGTGTAGAGATGAGACAAGTAGGGAAAGTGATCGTCTCTCGCTCGGAACGAATTGGATTGAAGCTGACTTTCTCGACTCCCTTCTTCTTCTTCTTACTCC
Source organism: Morchella sp. 2018-W16 (assembly GCA_024713755.1). Lineage (NCBI taxonomy): Eukaryota > Fungi > Ascomycota > Pezizomycetes > Pezizales > Morchellaceae > Morchella > Morchella sp. 2018-W16. Next base: position 3,059,789 of record JAMGYY010000001.1, on the reverse strand, counting down.
CATCAGCGCTGCAGAGGCTACACAAGCAAGGAATACAATACTTGCATACAATACAATACAAGAGTCTTGATAGGCTATTTACCATCTACTTCTTACCTCTCCTTCCACACATGAATAGCTGTATCCATATCTCGCAGGTCGAATCGCAGTATACACATATCCATTTATTGAATTTTTGATTTGTGCTCCTTTTCTTCTTCCTCTTCCTTCTATCTGCTACCACCGTGCAGGTACATACATACACTCCATAACTAAACACACGCACGTACGCCATCGCCGAGACCAACCCACACACACACACCCCCACCCACCCCCAATACACTCAGTCAAACACCCCCCCTCCCCCCAAGCGATGAACTGCCCGACTCGCGACACGAATCCGTCGGGTTTCGAAGGTAATGTTTCGTTCCCGGAATATGCAGATAGACAGACTGAATCCCGCCTAACTGGAGCGCATTTGCAGGTTTCAATCAGAACCCACCTTATCTTGCGCCGGAGCTTACAACCAGAGCCTCACTCGTATGTTTCTCTACAAGCTTAAGCTTGTTCCTCCTACTGTTCCCCGGTATATGATGAGCTTGCAGTATTGATTGCGATTGTTTATGTATGGGGGGAGTTAGGTCTGTGGTGGAAAATCCGATGGAGCTTATAACCTTCCGTTACATGTGTTGGCGCTGTTCATCATATTGTTTCAGAGCATATTATGTTGGTGCTCTCTCTCTCTCTCTCTCTCTCTACATTATCCTGGAGCTCCGATAGATCTGGCGGAAAGGGTGATTTCTACAGTGCTGGCGGGATGGTGTTTTCGCAGTTCGGGGGTGTGCTGATTACTCTTTTTTAGCTTGCTCCTTTCCACTCATTGTCAAAAAGTTCCCGGCTGTCCGGGTCCCTCAACATTTCCTGTGAGCCGCCGCCTCCCTTCCATGTAGCTTCAATCGTGTCAAACTACCACTTACAATTACCCCCCTAACTCAGATTCTTGTCACGACAGTAATTACCCACTCCCTCCCAGCTAACGCGCGGCCCCACCCCATTCCTAACACTTCCACAGCTTCGGTACCGGCGTTTTGATAGCAACTGCATTCGTTCACCTCCTCCCCACAGCATTCACATCCCTCACCGACCCATGCCTCCCACAATTTTGGAACAAAACCTATCCCGCTATGGCCGGCCTCATTGCCATGATCTCTGTATTTGTCGTTGTCACCATTGAGATGGTTTTCAGCACTATGAACGGTGGATCTATGGGTGGGTGTCATTCTTCGACCCCGCTCACTGGCGGCGTTACACCAAGTCATTCGCACACAAACTCTACAACCATCCCGACGATCCATGAAGAGGATCCGGACGGTGGTCTGATTGGGATGATGCCAACAAGGCCCACCAGGCACAGACGCAGTGCTAGTATTGGGAAGCAGTTACAGAAGATTGAGAGGGAGAGTTTGGACCTGGACATTCTTCTACCGACACCAACTACAGCTGGAGGGTCAGAGGCAGATGTGGAAGATAGTGATAGTGATAGTGACGGCGCAGACTCGGAGACAAGGGCGTTGACGGGGGGGCAGACACGAGGTGCTGCGTTCAGACGCCCCAGGAGCTTGAGCGCCACTAGTATCAGACCGCAGAGGGTAGGAAGCAGGTTGACGGAAGCGCAGCAGCAGCAAAAGAATTTACTGCAGGTTATGTTGTTGGAGGCTGGAATTTTGTTTCATAGTGTTTTTATTGGTGGGTCATATATATCATTATTACATATGCCATGAATGAATGAAACCGAGGCAGTTGGTTTACTGGAGCGGAAAACACTATGGTACTAACTTGACTTTTCTTCTTTGTAGGGATGGCGCTGTCGGTCGCCACGGGATCGAACTTTATAGTCCTCCTTATTGCAATCACGTTCCACCAAACGTTTGAAGGGCTCGCCCTCGGAAGCCGCATCGCCTCCCTTTCCGCGTTTCCAAAGAACTCGCCAAAGCCATGGCTCATGTGTCTTGCGTACGGCACCACCACACCCATCGGGCAGGCCATCGGGCTTGCAACGCGCAAGCTGTACGACCCGGCCTCGCAGACGGGGCTGTTGATGGTTGGCATCATGAACGCTATCTCGTCTGGGCTGCTGCTCTTTGCGGGGCTGGTGGAGCTGCTGGCGGAGGACTTTTTGAGCGACGAGTCGTATGTCATCTTGTCGGGCAAGAGACGGATACAGGCCTGCGGCGCGGTTGCGGCGGGCGGGATGGGTATGGCGTTGATTGGTGCTTGGGTAAGTTACTGCTGCTGCTGCTGTTTGTGTACTGCATGGTGGTGGTGGGGGGGGAAACGTGACTGACTCTGTGCTTCTGTGGTGTAGGCTTAGATAATTTTGTTACAAGATGAGGGTTGGGGGGTTGGGGGTAAATAGATGATAATAGAGGTGGGATTGTGAGGAGAGAGGGGGATATTTCATGTTATTCCACGTTTATATTTATTATTGTATTGTATTGTATTGTTTTATCTTTTGGTATCAATGTTTTCCTAAATCCCTAACACGGGAGCATTAAGACCTACCTGGGCCGAGGTGAGGGAATACTTCAACCCCTTGATCGGTGTAGAGTATATATATCTCGCCTTGATAGCTGTAATGGATGTGCAGAGTATATATATCCTTGAGTGATGCACTTCCCCAGTTTACTCGGACACCACGCCAAGGCCCCCATCACGAGTGACAATCCGTGACCAACCAACGGACGAGAGAACCCAATTAACGTCTTCACCCTCTGCCCATCCCATCTACAATCTACAATCTACAATCTACAATCTGCAATCTGCTCCCACCTGCCTGCATGGAAATAACCCTAACTAACCCTAACCAACCCTAACTGTGAATTGCATCTCCGCACGCCCAATCACTCGCGCGCACGTGAAATCCCTGCCGATCGGTGCATCTGTTTTGTTTCACCTCTGAAACAACAGAATCGAAGCTCATAGCTTTAATTTACTTTACTCCCCCCCCTTAGATAGATAGCTACCTAGCTGGGAGAGAGCTAGAAGAGAAGCTCCGGAATGGGCGAATGAATGCAGGCACACCCCATCTCGTGTGTTTACTCTATATTACATTATATTACATTACTCTTGGACCGCGATACACTGTTTGAGTTGCCCAGCTAGCCAAGTAGGTACATACTTAGCTATAGGTCAGGGGCTCCCACATCTCTCACACTCTCATCTCACCACCACCACCACCACCGATCCCAAAAACGAAAGACCAAAACAACCCACACGAAACGAAGAGATGGAGCGCCGGCGAGCCAAAGCCCGCGTGCCCAGGAACTTTGACTCCTCCGGAGGCGGGAACGAGGCGGTGGCGGCGGGACGGAAGCGCCCCTCGCTGGCCGCACACGAGCACGGGAGCGGCGGCGGAGGGAAGCGGCGGCGGAGGGTTCCTGATCCTGAGGTAGATCTAGAAGAAGAAGAAGACGAAGACGACGCAGAGGAAGAGGAAGAAGAGACACAGACACACACGCCCCGTCGCAGGCCAAAGCCAAAGCCAAAGCTAAAGCCAAAGCCAGAGACGCACAAACCCTCCACCGGCACCAGCACACGGAAGCAAAAGCGCAAACCCTCGCCACCGCCCAGCGCCTCCTCCCGGAAGCGCCGTCCCCCGACTACTCTTACTACTACTACTACAACTACTACTGCTGCTACGGCTGAGGTGCCATCGTCCGGCACGGTGCGCATCCACATCGTGCACTCGTTCGGGCGCGTGACGAGCCACGAGGTCCCGCGGGGCGCGCGGCTGGAGGAGCTGTTCCGCATGCACCACGAGGCGGGCGGGCGGGCGCCGGCGCGCGGCGTGGTGATGCGGCAGGTGGGCGGGGAGGTTGCGGTGGGCGGCGGGCGGTACTGGGTTCGTGTTGGGGAGGAGGAGGGGGGGCAGGCGGTCGAGTGGGAGTGGGGGAGGGTGGGCGGGGTGAAGGTGGAGGGGGCTGGGTGGGGGTTTGTGGATGGGGTGGCGTGGGTGGCGTGTGTGAGGAGGAGGGAGGAGGAGGGGGGGGAGGGGACTGGCGAAGATGGAGGGGAGCAGGAGGAGGAGGAGGGGGAGGTCGAGTCGGAGAGTGAAGAGCTCGACGACGACGACGACGACGACGACGACGACGAGTAGGCCGTAGTTTTAAAACTCGGCCATGAATAAATAAAACCTCCTCTTTCCTCCCTTCTTTTCTTTCCTTTTTTTTTAAAAAGCCGTTATGATAACTGTCTGCATTGTATATAGAGTAGAGTAGATACCCCCAGACCCAATGATATCCAGAAACGAAGTAGTTCACTCTCTCATATTGTGTGGGTGGGGTAAATGATAGACGGTGCTTGTTTTTCTCCCCTTCCCTCGGATCACGGGTCATCACTCGTTGATGTTTTTTGATTGATTGATGATTGATGATTGATACTTGACTGCAGCCTATTATATTGTATTCTATTGGTTATGAAAAGATCACGCTCTTACCGCCGCCCCCCTGAGAACAGAGCACCAGTGTAAGGTAAGTAAAGATGATCCCTTTTAATTAATTAACTACTTACTTGCTAACTAGCCAACAGGAGTCGAGCCACCCCCATCAGGAGTGTACATATTCCCCGGCGCCCCCGGCGCATAGCCCGCCCTCCAATTACACCTAAACGTCTCCGCGCCGATGCCCTGCGCCACGACGCCCGCACACCTATCCGGCACCTTCCACTCACTACGCACCACCGATCAGCAAAACACAAACAGACAAGAGAAGGCCGAAAAACCTACTGATCCAGCGTGACCGTCTCCGCCGCCGTCTCCAAGCGGAGGGAGACATACTCGGCCGGCTGCTCGCACCCCTTAACATGCTGCACCCACGTCGCCGTCGCCGCGCCCCCACGGCAATCCATGTCGGCCCACGCCAGCCCATGCGAGCGCAGCATGGCCAGATACTTGCGCCGCTCGGGGTCATAGCGCACATACATATCGAAGTTCGCCGTCTCCGTGCAGTGTCCATGTCTGTTGACAGCCCCCGGCGCGCCCACCGTCCGGCGCGCAAACACCAGCCACGACCCGGTGCGCAGCGCGAACGCGCTATCGTCAGCACTCACCTCGGGCGCCTGGATCGGCGCCACCGTGGTCTCAGCGGCGGGGGCCGCAGTGACGGTTGCGGTGGTGACGGCGGCGCGCGGCTTGCGCTGCGAGAGGTAGACCACCGGGGCGACTGTGGCGACCAGGACGCAGGCCACGGCGATGGGGACGGCGATCAGGAACACTTTGCGCATGCGCCATTTTGCGGCCTCCTTTTCGGCGGCGGCGGCGGTGGGTGGCGCGCGGGGGCGGGTGGTGGGGGTGGCGGTGGGAGGCGCCGCCCCGCGCTCGCCCGCGGTCAGCGGGTGCTTGGTGTAGTTGCGGAGGTCGAGCGGGGGGACTACGATCGTTGTGTCGTCTTCGGGGGGGGTGCTGGCGGCGGCGGTGGCGGCGGGCGGCGGGGCGGTGGTGGAGGTGGAGGCGGTGGCGGTGGTGGAGGAGGGCACGGGGGTGAGTAGGGGCTGCTGCGAGTCGGCGTCGGTGGAGTATTCGGAGGGGCCGGAGTCGGTGAGGGATGGGAGGGAGAGGCGCTCTCTCGCCGCCCCGGGGTTTATAGTGAGGTGGGCCATTGCGGTGGGGAGGGGGGGGGTGTTTGTGATTGTTGTGGGGGGAGATGTATATAATATAGAAGAGAGGTGCGTGGAGGTCGAGTGATGGGTTGTGTCCAAGGCCCGATAGATACAGCATTGAGAGCAGGTGCATTAACACTCTCAGTCCCAGTCTCTCTCCATAGATAGCCCAGCGAGAACAGCACGCAATCCCATGACAAAAGCCGAAAACAGACAGAGAAAAGAAACTTCCTCTACTTCTTAGATCTTCAATTGTGTGTGTGTACACGACCGGGGCTGCAGTGTTTGCAGTCACAGATTATCACTCGTCTGGCCAGCGCCGCCTTTATTTATTATTTATTTATACTTCATATCAGCGCCGCCTTTCCATACAGTACGGTTAACCGTAATCAGTCAGTTACACCCTAGTATTCCTATGCAGACCACCACGGTACCGAATAAACCCTATTTCTGGTACTGTATAACCAACCCTAACCAACCCTAACCAACCCTAACTAAACAGCAATCTCCAGAGACGTTGCAGGGCAATGCAACAGCCCGTATAAACCAGTCTCAGTCTCAAGCCATCTCTGCCACCTCTACAGGCACGCACGCACCACCACCACCGGTCGAGATACCCACAGAGCAGGCCATCCACACAACCAAACGGAGCAGATCCAAACCAACCAAACCACCCATACCCCGATCCCCCCCCCCCCCCCCGGCCTCGACTACAGAAAGAAAGAAATGTCTGTGCATGGTAAACGCCGAACCAGGGGCACCAAACGCTGTTCAGCCTACAGTCAGTCTGGCTTATATGAGTATGTACTTGCGGTGAAATCAAGTATTGTCTCTCGCGATAGCAAAACCAATTGACCTGGCCTAAAAAATCAAACTTCAATCGACGACGGATTGGAAGAGCTGGAAAACAAGGGGGGCCAGTAACCCTAACTAACCCTAACTAACCCCAACTTTCACCTCAAGTAGATATAAAAATCTTCACCCCTATCTCCATCGAGCGGTTCATCTGCACGCACGGGTTTACTCCGTGTCTTGGCAGGCACGCGAGTGATGCCCCATGACGCGCTATGGCAGGCGGGCTTCCTTGTGCCGTGTCTTCTGCGCCGCCGCACACCCGCTAGAGTAAGTACATATAAGTAAACATCAGCAAGACCACCCACAGCATGTACCAACCAACTTATACAACACAGCCCAACATCCCCCCCATGATATGACATACAAAGGTTTCCCATCTATCTGCGGTGCATCACGGCGACACAAAACCATTATTGTGCCTAAGGCTATAGCTAAGGAACCCAAGGTTGCTGGCTCTACCCAAATGGCGGTAGATAGACAGACATACCTCTACCTATGGATAGCCCAATTACATCTCGTCGTGTATCTAAACAATGCGCCGTACTAGCTGGGGATCTTTTGGGACGGGTTGGTTGGTATTTGCACTGGTTGGATGCCGCACCACACGTGTTGGGACGCGCCCCGCCGAGTGATTGGTCGTGAAGATCATGTCACAAAGAAAAAAATATTCACCTCTTTCCAAAGCGGGCCTTTCCTTATTAAGTCTCTATCGTCTCCAAATGTCTACAAGATCAATCAGATACCAACAAGGCGGGGGGGTACATCGCAATAAAGACATAAAACACAAAAACATCGCGCCATTACTAGTATACGTAACTATAACAGAGAAAAGTAAAGAGGAAAAAAAAGATATGGTAATAAAATAATAATAAAATAATAAAATTACTGCCCCTTCTTCTCCGCCTGCTTCTTCTCCTCCTCCACAAACCACGCCACGCCATCCAACACTCCCTGCGACAACGACACCAACGGCTGATATCCCAATAGCGTCTTCGCCTTGCTGATGTTAAAGTACCTCTGGCAGGTACTCAACTTGACCTTTTGCCTCGTCAAGTTTGGCTCCCTGCCCGTCAGCCATCCCACCAGCTCGCTAGCCGCGCCAGCAAACGAGGAAACCGACTTGGGGATCACGATCGTGTATGGCGCCACGTGGCCCTTTGCGGCCCAGACGGCGCGGACAAAGTCCCAGAAGGGGACGGGCTCGCCGTTGGTGATGAAGAAGGCTTCGCCGTCGACGGTGTTGACGGTCTTTTCCTGATCGACGGGCATGGAGAGGAGCTTCTCGGCCGCAAGGATGTGCGCGTAGGCGGCATTAACGATATAGGTGAAGTCGGCCATGTTGGTGTTGTCGCCGAGTTGGAACTTGGTCTGGCCGCGCTCAAGGGCGGTGAACATTCCGGGGAGGGCTTGTCTGTCACCGGGGCTATAGTATTGTTTGTTAGAAAAGTAATATATATATAAACAAGTTTAGTGGGGGCTAGAAAAAGAGAGCTTACCCGAAAAGGCCGGATAATCTGAGCGAGATTGTCAGCATTCCCCTCTTTCGGTTGGCATCAATGACCATTTTCTCGCCAATGGCCTATGGGGGGGGACACATATACAATTAGTTTTTTCGGCCAAAAATTACTATTAATGCAAAGATGCAAAGAAAGAAAAAAAAAGAACAAACCTTAGTCTCATTATACGCATCCATGGGGATCTTTGGTATCGGCGCCGACTCATTCACATTCCTCATGTCATGTATACCATCAAACACCACACTCGCAGAGCTCGTATACACAAACGCCCTCACGCCCTTATCCGTCGACGCCTCGAGCAGCGTCCTTGTGCCGTCAACATTGACCTTGAAGTAGATGTCTTTCCCGAGACCAAAGATAGGGGACACGGTGTCGATTACAACCTCCGGCTTACTGCGGGCGAGGATGTCGTCTACCTGGGCGCGCGAGGTGATATCACCGGCGTAGTAAGTGACTTTGGGGAAGTTGTTGAACTTTGTGTGCAAGTCGAGCACAGAGACGTTGCATTCGGGGTGCTGCTCGAGGAGGAGCTTGACGACGTGGTGGCCGAGAAAGCCACAACCACCGACGACGAGGACATTGTGGAGGGGTTGCCTTTTAACGGAGGGGACGGCGGACATTATAAATATTTTTCTTTCTTTTATTTTTTAGAGGAGTGATTGGGGAAGGCAATTGAGAATGTTGTTGTTGTTGGTGGTGGTGGTGATGAAGATGATGGGATATGAAGAGGGAGGAAGAAGAAGGGAGCTTAACGTTTTCTCGGGGGTGCGACGTGGGCTTTCCGACGATACGAGAAAAGTTTAGCCGACGGGGAACTGAGAGAACCCCTGAGCTGCGTACTTTATAAGCCACAGGCTGGTTGGTTGGTAGGTGCTGTGGCGCTAAAGTGAGAGAGACAAAGTACGAGTGAGAGAGTGAGAGAGTGAGAAGTGCTCCATGAGCTGCATGTTTCAGTCAGCTCTCTCGATCTTACCCAAAGGTGCATACATGTGGATATGTATTTACATGTGCATATATATGGGGTAGAGTATATGTGATTTCGCATATACTTAATACTTGCCTGCACAAATACATTAACCTACAGCGACGATGGATGGCAGAATCAGACCCTGAGTAATAACAATATCGCATTCTAATGAGGAGCTGGAGTAAACTTTCACTGGGACTAGAATTATAAAATACAGGCGGTACCCCATCCATCCATCTACTTTAAACTACAGACAGACAGACAAGATATTCGAACCCTGCCCCTTCACTTGTCGCGAGATTCGGTCCTGGTGGCATTCCCTTTCGCTTTCCAGCAAGCCTTGAAGGCCTCCATCTGTTATAGAGATATAATTAGACTCGATCAATCACATCTTCTTTCGATTCACACTCAATTGGACACAAACCTCGTCTTTGCATAGCCGCCAGTCCTTCTTCTCAAAGTAGCAGTCGTTGAGTCTAGCGTTTTGCGCTATCATTATAATCAACAATCGGCCTCTCTATATATTAATATCATTGAGAAAAAGAGGATCAGATACCTGAACAGCCAGTGTCATTGATTCTCTGGTCCCTATATATATATATGTGAATACATATAGTGTATCAGTAAATATCGATCAGATCACTCACCAGGCATCTGGCTCATCGTCGTCGTCGTCTTGCGGCTGCTGCTGTACCTGCGCCGGTGTCTTTTCTGGAACGGGGGTCTTGCTCGCCATTGCTGATAATTATTCACTGTTACTCTCGACCGGCCTGTCTGTTGTCCAATATTCGGAGAAGTGTCTATATCAAAGGAGGAGGCAGAGGCAGAAGCAGGAGAACAGACTCACCTCTCCCCCGTTGCACCCTTTCATTCACCTCCTCCTCCTCCGCCCCACATCACCCCACTAACTATGCCGCGCATCAACGTCCTCGTCTATACCGGTACCATATTCCTATCCCCCCCTCTCTCCCACTACTGCTAACCTTCCCTCAGGCACCGGAACTACCGTCGAATCCGTCCGTCACACAATATACACCCTTCGCCGTCTCCTCTCCCCCCACTTCGCCGTCAACCCCATTACCGCACACACCCTCCTCACCGAACCCTGGTCGCCTACCTGCGCACTCCTCGTCCTCCCCGGCGGTGCCGACCTCGGCTACTGCCGTGCCCTCAACGGCGACGGAAACCGCCTCATCAGCCAGTACGTCTGGGGCGGCGGTGCCTACCTCGGCTTCTGCGCCGGCGGGTACTACGGCTGCAACCGTGTAGAGTTCGAAGTTGGCGATTCGGCGCTAGAGGTCGTGGGGCCCCGCGAGCTCGCCTTCTTCGGGGGCGTGTGTAGGGGCGCGGCGTTCGGCGGGTTCGAGTATGGCAGTGAGAGGGGGGCGAGGGCACCAGAATTGCGGGTGGAGGGGAGCGGCGTGCTGGGGGAGGCACTGCAGGGCTTCCGGTGCTACTATAATGGCGGGGGGGTGTTTGTGGATGCGGATAAGGTCGAGGGCGTGCAGGTCCTTGCCAGGTATAGCGAGAAGCTGAATGTGGAGGGAGGTGACGCTGCGGTCGTCTACTGCAAGGTGGGGAAGGGGGGCGCGGTGCTCACGGGGCCGCATCCGGAGTATGTAGTCTGATCATTGACCCTATGAGTGAGTGCTTGTGATGCTGACTGACTGGTGGTGGTAGGTTTGCTGCGGTCAATCTGGATAGGAATGCGGGTCCTGAGGGGTATAGCGAGCTTGTGGATGCACTCTTGGAGGACGATACAAAGAGGGTTGCGTTCTTGAGGGCTTGCCTGGTCAAGCTGGGGCTTAATATCACGGGGGACGGTAAAGAGGTACCGCCGCTGTCAGATATACACCTGAGCTCTATAAATCCGGCCAATGTGGGCTACCTTGTGGAGTGCCTCAAGGACATTACTACTACTACAGAAGACGGCATTCGGAAAATCATTGGCGAGAATGATACTTTCACCATCTCGAACTACAAAGAGGACGCCCTATCATTGACCTCCCTCTCCCGCTCCTCCACCTCCTCACCCGCCCCAAACCCCACCGAGACCGGAATCCTCGACCACAACGCCCTCGAAAAGCACATCAAAACGCACCTTCACGCCCCCCCACCCCCGTCCGAAACCCCCCACTTCTCGCACAAGTTCTTCTACAGCGCCCTCGCCCAGCGGCGCGCACAGTCCTCCGCCCCCGTCCTCCACCGCCCCTCCCACTTTGGCTCATACCTCCTCTACGCAAACGTCACGACAAGCACAAACACAATCCTCGACAAGAACTTTGCCCTCCTCCAGCGCCTGCCCACGGGCCTCACCGCCGTCGCCACAATCCAGGTATCCGGCCGCGGCCGCGGCTCAAACAGCTGGATCACGCCCCTCGGCGCCCTCGTCTGGTCGACCGTCATCCGCCACGCCGCACACCTAGGCACCACAGCCCCCGTGGTATTCATCCAGTACCTCGTCGCGCTCGCCGTCGTCGAGGCTATCAAGTCCTACGGCGACTACAACGGCAACGTCGGGGCCGAAGACGAAGGCTACGCTGCCATGCCCGTACGCCTAAAGTGGCCGAACGACATCTACGCCGCCGACCCGGCCTCCGCCTCCGCCTCCGCCTCCGTCGTCAAGATCGGCGGCATTCTCGTCAACTGCAGCTACGCCGACGGGCAATTCCTCCTCGTCGTCGGCGTAGGCCTAAACACGACCAACGCCGCGCCCACAACCTCCCTGAACCACCTTCTCGCCGCGGTGAACGTGCAGCGGGCGCAGCAGGGGCGGGCGGGGCTCGCGCCGTACGAGGCCGAGCCGCTGCTGGCGCGCATCCTGGCGCGCTTCGAGGAGATGTATGCGCTCTTCTGCGAGCGCGGGTTCGCGCCCTTCATGGCGCCGTACTACGAGCACTGGCTGCACAGCGGGCAGGTGGTGACGCTCGAGATGGAGGGCGGCGCAAGGGCGAGGGTCAGGGGCATCACGAGCGATTTTGGGCTGCTGGTCGTGGACGAGGTGGATGCGGAGGGGAGGGGCACCGGTAGGACGTGGACCCTGCAGAGTGATGGGAATAGTTTTGATTTTTTTAAGGGTCTGCTGAGGAAGAAGACTTAGGGGGTGGTTTGGTTTGTGGGACCTTTCTTTCTGGCTTTTTTCTTTCTTTTGTGTTCTGGGATTGCGGGATGGGTTTGGATAGATTTTAGAATAGCTCAATACATAGGAATATAGGCATCACGGTTATGCATTTGAGCTGGTTATTAATTGATCTGCCTGATGTTTTGCTTGCAATGTGACCGGCTACATGTATCCTCTCTACAAGCGGGTCCTACCTAACTCTTAGAAACCAGATCCATAGGAAGTCTCAGTCCAGTAGAGCTATGTATGTACATGTAGCTGGACCTGTAATACCTCAGGGAGTTATAGTACACATAATCATCCCTACTACGACCATGCAGTCTAGGCTCTCTTTTCAAAAAAAAAAAAACAGGAAGTGCGCGGTAATGGATCTGGATATGTGTGTGATTTTCCACGGTATTTTATACTACATGTAGGTTCTACCTACAGACAAGCAATGTGGATGGTGGCGCATGGCCGCTCCTGTCCATGATCACTACCAATTCGTTACCTATTCGTGATCACTACCTGCCCATTCCGGCTACCGGCTCTTTGCTTGTTCGTTCTATTCAGGCTGTCCAGTGTTTGATCTGTTCGCTCTCGTGCGCTGACTTTCCGTATTGTTCTAGGTTACGATGGTGAAGGTTAAAAACAAGGCCTAGTAGATCTACAGCGAATAGATCCCAGGGTGTATGTGCAAGCAATTGAGAAAGTCAGGGCGAGAGATTATGCTCCTCCAATAACTTTGACTTCTATGGGGTTAAGATAAAAAAAAACCTGGATAGATTTCAAGATGTTGTCGGGCGGTGGTGGCTTCAAGCATTTGACCCGTAGGTGATATAGTAACTGTACGTGGGATGCATCCATCGCCCACATGTTAGTTTGACAATATACATCGATACTAATCATTTTTGGTAGATATCATCGCCCCGAGAGAATTATGATACCGAGTTGTGTCCCGTTCACCAGAGGGGAGGCGTCTTTTCTACTCTGTGCTCGTTTGGCTTAGCCTAGCAGGCTCAAGACTACATATGGAGTTTATGCCGGTTACCATTACACTTCTGTGTCTCAAATAGTCAACTGGGCCTTGAAGCACACCAACGATATGTGGTCATTCTTACTAAATGACTTTTCTTCGGATCATTTACCTACCATGCGCCTCGTATATTCCCCCCAAAAGATCCATCAGAAAGGCGCACCTTTACTACTTTCTGGGGTTCCATCGATTGTATGATGCATCAAATACAATCTTTACGGCCCATATGAAGGTAGAAAGAATGATCAGTTTGATACTAGAGCGTTGCCGGGAATTCGCGTCTGGCTTCTGCATATTTGGCGGCCCAGTATATTCTTTAAATTCGGCCCTTGTCTCACCTTATCCACGTTTAACTTATGCTCCTATAGGCGATCAGAAATGGGATATGTCAGCTTGTCGTGAAGTAGTGGGGTGGGGCTTCACCGGATGTGTTAAGACTTTGGATATTTCTAGATTCCAGGGCTGGCCAAAAGATATTTGGTTCACCTATTGGTACCTAATATAAAGCAGCTATCTCGTTGGCGGATATACTACACACCTGTATATATGGTTCGGAAAATTCTGTTTATTTGATACGGGCATAGGCTTGTGATGAGCGAAACGAAGAACACAGTGCCAAGCTTGTGATGAGCGAAACAAAAACACAGTGCCAAGCTTGTGAGCGAAACAAAAACACAGTGCCAAGCTTGTGATGAGCGAAACAAAACACAATGCCAAGACATCGAGTGACAACGAGTGACGAGCACTACGGAACCCTCCGTAGCGCAGCGAAGGGGGGGGGTGGAGACTTCACTGAAGCCGAGTAACGTCCGGCGTGGGAACACTTGTCTTTGTCCAGCTAGAGATGCACCAGCGTCTATATGATTCCTAGAAAAAAGCTGGCCCATGGCACATTGACATTGTAGTTAATAAGCCCGAGTATTTAGATTCAAATCTTATTCTCGTACTCTATTGAATGAGGGGATTCATCGCCGGCTCGCCCAGCTACATACTTGGGAAATAAGAAGACGGTCTTGATGGGTATTAAACATACATGTAAGGAATATATCAGGAAAGACCAACAATTTATCACATCATTAGTTGGATTAAGTATTTCACCCAGGATAAACGTGTAGGGTTTTGTCACCCATTGTTGTAGATGAATGTCCAGCTTATTGTGTGTTGAGAAATGCTGTATGGCAATGTTCCCATTCGATTCATTCACATGGCTGTCGACGGGAAATGAACCAAAAGGCCCCCTTCCACCACTGGTTTATGCAGGTAATGAATGTTCTTCTCGATGTATCAGCTTCCGTGGTAACTTCAATTCCAACCCTATCTATACATACATGTATTGACTCCAGCCTGTCAATCAGTGCAACCCCCCCCCCCCCCCCCTCCCCAAGATGAAGTTCTCTAAAAGTACAAGGGTGATGATACCACGATTGTTGTGCCTGTGTCGTTGCCCATATTGCCAGGGGTCACAACGCATCACTCGAAAGCTCCCCCGCCGGCCACAGCCAACAAATTTCAAGCGCCAACATTCATCCCGTCCGTCCTCAGAATTCCCCCTCCTCACCCGCCAAAAACTTACATACAAACCCACCAAGCCCCAGGCGAGTGGGGGGGGCTTGGCAACACGCACTGTCGGCGAAGATTTAAAACTTAAATTTTTGGTATCGATCTTGGCAATATCTACCCTCTTGCTATATAAACCCCTCCTTCCCCCCCCCCCTCTCTGACCTTCATCCTTCACCAACACTCTCGACACTCTCGACACTCTCTCGCCCAAGGCACTGAGTAGAGTCGGGTGCCTAGTCCTCGTGTGGCTAGAGCACCCAGAATGACTCCTCGTCCTTCTGGCGCCCCCTGCCTCGCCTGGCCTCGCTGCCCTCCCACCACCCCTCTACGACTTGCTTCCCCTTTCTTCCTCTCCCCTCTCTCCCTCTCGCTTCCCTCCCTCCCTCTCCGCCTCTCGCCTTCCTCCCAGTTCCCTCCCTCGTCCTCTCGCTGCCTCCCACCCCTCGGTTTCTTTCTCCCCCCCCCTCGCTTCCCTCCCTTTCCCTTTCCCTTTTCCCTCCTCCACCGCTGCCCTGTTGCTTGGCCCCCTCCTTGTGGGGGGGTCTTTTTTTCCCTCGCTTGCCCTCTCCCTCCCAATAAATTGGGAGGGAGGGGGCAAAAACTTTTTTGCGTTAGGACCACTTGCCCTCTCTCTCCAAAGGGGGGCAGGGTATGGGGTCTCTACCAGTCTCTGGGCGCTGTCCGAGGGACTGGAAGAGAATGCACCAGTTCCTCACGTCTCGAGTTTTTTGTGTTTGTGCCTCCTCCTCCTTCTTCTCCTCCTCCTTTCCCTCCTCCTCCTCATGGCGAGGGTGAAGGTCTCGGCATCTCTGTATTAGTAGTAAGTCTTCTTTCCCCTCCGTTTTTTTTCTACTCCCTGGGCTGGTAAAAACCCAATTGCAATTGATTATTGGGATTGACGGGAGTCCCCTCCCCCTTCCATATACTTCCTCGTAGTAGCTCCTTCCACTCGAGCTCCAAGTCCCTGGCCTGAGTATGCCCCGCTCCTGTAGTTATTAGCTAGATGAGAAAGCAAAGCAGTAACAAACAACTAACGAATTATACCAAGTATGTCTATATACCAAGAAGCCCGCTCCCAAAGCCCCCTAAACTACGCTCGCAATTCTACATATCCGCGCCTTGTAACAGATAGACACAATGTACAAACCGAGTTACTAGGCATGACGAACGCTTTTTAAGGTATCTATACACTTATCCATGCCTCTCCACGAGTCACTAGCGCTTGCTATCATTAACTAGGTAGACATAGGCTCAAGCCCGTATGTCAATGATCGAAATGCAAGAAATCTTGCGGTGTGGATATGTTAGGGCTCGACCCCCTTCCTAATGATACAATCACACAGAAATAGATACGTTCCCACAGAGTATCATAACTCCTTTCCCTTTTTGCGGGCTAAGGTGTGTGAGCGATGGAGGTGGGTTTGTGCGGGCCTATTTGAGAGTATAAACGTAAGTACGTCGATCTCTTATAGTTGCAGGAGACAAGACAATGTCAAGCCAGAAGCCTCGTAGTATAGTACTACTACCATGGGACAGACCTTTCCCCTATTGCTAGCGCCCAGGAGGAAGGGCTCTCGCCGGATCCATGACCATAACTCATGAACACCTTCTCGCTACGGGGGAACCTCGATCCGCAACAAACCCATGCTTGACTCGGGCTGTTGGTGCTAACCTATGCTATGCTCACGGGTAACTGGTCTATATATGACCATACCATGCTTAATGCTCCCATGGGAGCTCGGACGGGGTTTAATGGTAGCTGTGATATGACATTCTTCCCACTCCAAAGCCTCTTCCCCAGTCACATCCCCAGAACCCAACCCGCAGACCGTCCTAGTCATTGCCAGAACGCTCACCGGCCCCGTCTCAGCCATCACCATCTATCAAGTGGCATCCTTTAGATGGCTCGATATCACCTTTTAGATGAGGAACCCGAGAGGGGCTACGAAGACCTGGACCATATATGAACCGCATGTACCAGCTAGCAATGATGGAATGAACATCTCACAACCCGACATTGCCCCTCCAGGTGACCAAGACGTACGCAGTAACAGCCAGGAGCTCTTCGAGACTTCCAGGCACCAGCTACACGCTACATAGCCTACACTCGGTCCGAGATCTTGATCAGGTCAACACCCCCACCCAGGGTGGTATCTATCATTCAACGTACGTACCTGGGCTGGGTTTACCTCGTCAACCCAGTTAGTCTCGAGACACCTGCACTGCACGGCCAGCCCAGGCTGTGGGTGGGGCCTCATGCACCGCCGGGGCGAAAGCTACGCCTCTATCATCCTAGCCACAATTTCTTTTGGTCCATGTGGGTGTATAGACGTACTAAAAGGGACCGCTTCAGTGTAGTATATAGCAGCTTACTACCTATGTAGCCCTAGCCGCACAAGCACAGGGCTAGGAGTCCCGATTACATGGGGGTACTCATCATGATAGTGGGTATGAAGTACTGTCGAACAAGTAGACTATATGCGATTCTGTTCATGATACTGCATATATAATCCACATGACCCTCTATCTGACAGGAAAGTACGGCCCAGATATATAACATGGGCCTACGTTCTAGCGATTAGTCTCAAGCACGGGGAACAGATCAACAAACATATATCTACCTATTTACTCAAGTTTATATGTATAGTGATTTGTATACATGTGCGACTTATCAAGTTAGCACCTACTCACAAGCTACGCTTCACTGGCAGAGAACCGCGCAACATTCATCTCGGCTCCCCAAAGACCTGAGCCCATGACTCCTCCTCTTATAACCCAGCTAGATAACAAGTCCCTTCGTCTTCCTCCGGTTCCAGGATCACTTATAAGTAATGTCAACTACACCAGTCCAAAAATAACACATTTACTAATTAAACTTTCCGATTAGAGCACGAGACTACAGCTAGCATGCACCCTATAGCTTGGTTCACAGTGCTATTGATTAAATATTAGTATTTCAGAATCGAAGTCTCGACGATTAGTAGGTACCTACTTTGTGGTATGGATGTATACGCATCTGATCACAAGAGATAAGACGTGTGGAATGACGCAATATCGGATAGATACACACTCCTACTTTAGATACCTACATCTAATCATTGGTGGGGCTATGCTCAGATCAGGACTCACAAAGCTTTGTTTTCATCGGTGAAGCGGATGTCGATACACCGAAGCACAATCACAACACTTTACTGCAGCACATTACTTGTACTCCGCCAAAGCCAAAAGAAATCCCGGGATTTAAGGGGGCCTCAACCTCGTGGTATCAATGTCACCCAAATCTACGCTTACTGGGCACTTATCAACATCCATCGCATGATTGCAATCTAATCCAAAAACTCAAAGCGGAAAACCCAGAGTCAGTCAACAGTTTATCGGTATTGTATTCATTCCATGCCTATCACCCTTAAAACCAAAGTACATAAAATTCCCATCCCTAATAAAAGAAAACGAAACCCTCACTGAACGGGGAAAAATCCCCCAAAGGAAAAAAGAAACAAAAGGCCCATCTCATTTACTGGGTTGTAACTGTACTATCCTTCTCGATGTTCTCAACATGGGGCGAGCTCTCCAAGGCCTTGATGCCCGGCCCATCCGGGATTTGTGCGCTAAGATATGTTAGATAAAATACAATGGCCAATAGATCGATGATGAAGTTACACACCTGAATCCCCTGATGAGGGTGTATTCATGTTCAATGGAGCCACCCTTCGCTATGATATCATCCTTTGCCTTTTGTATCTCGGAATCGGTGGTTTCGGGCTTGAAAGTGACCTGCAGCGCACACCAACGACATCGGTTAGCTAGTTGCACCACAACTGTGAGGAGCATCGCAACAACAAAAAAAAAAAGGGGGTTGTTGTTGTCGCTGCTGCGGGGTAGCTAGTAGCTGCATCAACTTACAATGTAGGACGGCATTTTGAGTTTGGTTATTGGTTTGAGAAGGTTAACTTATGATGGTGGTGATATTGCTTGATTGGTTCCGTCGATTTATGGCTGATGGAGAAGGAGGGAGAGAGGAAGCGTAGATATGGGGGGGACCAGTGGGTTTATATCTGTTGTTGTTGGTGCTGATAGCTCACTCTGTCCGGTCTGAGGCTTTGGCGGGGTAGAGAAGCTCCGTGCGTGCAATGAGGGCGCTGGTGACGTAGATATCAATCCAATCGGGCCGGGCCCACCAACGCCTTGGAAAGGAACTGTGGTGCAATGCATGTTCTCCCCCTCCCACCACAGCCCCGCCCCATGACTTGCTGCAAGGGCCTACGCAGCTAATATTGGTGATAGATATGGCTTTGAGGATATCTAATCTAGCTACTTTACAGGGGAATGGATTAGATGTGCACTCCGAGTGTAACCGCACATCAAATGGGTTTCAGCTGGACGATTTTAAGCGCTTGTGGAATCACGACTAAGTTCCGGCGAGACACCACGCATTGGAATCAGGGTGTATGCGTGGGAATTCGGATTCGGATTCGGATTCGGGGGTTTAGTTGGAGATTATTGTGGATGCCAGTGGGTTGAAATGGTCATGTGGTATCACTCGGGCACTGCTAGATCAATGAGAGCTCTCGTAGTCCGTCTGGCTCCGAGTCGGAACAACTATAACTTCGCCTTTCTACTATTACATATCTTGTCTCTTTATTTTGGGTGGTCACGATACGGATAGCAAACTCGCTCATACTAGATCCTGGTTTGATAAACCTAACCCTAAAGGCAGCTCGATGAGGGGATTCGATATCCCTGCTTACCAAGATCTCGCATTGTTTACTGAAGGCCCGCATTGGCGGATCTGCAATGGCACCGAACATTTGGTACACTGTGCGTACATGTATGTATGTAGGTACAAGCCTACCGGAAAGAACTGCTTTGAAACTTGTTTCCGGTAGTTCTGGTCAGCTCCTCAACCCTCAAGTGCTTCTGGACCCCAAGACACCAAGGCACACATTCTTAGCCATGGAAGAGAATGGACAGCAGATATGATAAGCAAATGACAGAGAGAGAGCTCTCACCACCCTTCGACATTCAGGAATACAAGTGAAGATGACTCGTACTCCCTCCTTAATAGCCCAACCAAATGGGCAGGGAGGGAATGTGATGTGGGTGATAGAGTCAAAGGGTTTCTGACCCTTATTCTCTGAATGCACGCGCAGCTTGTACAAAAAGTGCTACCACGGATACAGCCATCCGAAATACCACCCCACTCGATCCTAGACTACATGTAGTATCTACTAATGCTCAATCGCTTGAAACCGATACTCAATGAGTACATAACCCTAACCATGGCCCCCCCCAGCAGTGGATTTATATAGAGGGCAATACACAATAGCATAACATCTGGTACACCACGCCATTGATCCCCTGCAGTAAAAAGCCAGTCCAGTAGTCTAGAAGCCGCTTTTTACCATCATAGATGTATTCCCCGTGAAGCTCCAGTAAAGCGGCCTCTTGCCACAAGAAACTCAAAATCATACCTAGTCTCCCATCATAAGCTGCTTGCTCACTTCATACAACGGCCTTGACTCCGGGAGATAGACGCATTCGTATCCGTTCCGGTGATGGGGGAGCCACCATTTGGGTTAACTTCACTCAGTTGATAACCTTTTGCTCCGATTGTGCACACTACGTCCAGTAGATAAAGCGGTACATAGGGCTGGGACCAGAAGCTCCCAAGGCCACCCCCCCCCCCCCCCCATGGGGGAAGGACCAGCAGCCCCCACCCCGTGTACCATCCATCAAGCCCAACACCCGCCCACCCCCACGATATGCAGTCCGACGCATGCAACGATGCATGGCCGGTGGTGTGTGCATACGACGATCATTAACGCACCCACCAGCAGACCCTGCATGTATGCATACCACGCTGGGACGAGCCTGTGCCTGGTTTCTAGAACTGTAGGGAAAACTATCATTGACCCCCACCCCCCAACCAGCTGCTGGGATGTTCCATCATGTTAATCTCCAGCAACGAAACACCCTCTTATGTGGAATTAGTAAAGAGACATCATCCAGCAATTGCTATTGAGCCCACTCCCAGACCAGGGCCGAAGTGTAGTGGGGCCCTCTATACACAGGCACCCCTAGGGGAAGCGTTAATCTTACACTGGAGCACAAGAGCATGCGTTCACAAGACGCACACACACCAAGCACCACAATTTACTTAACTCCGTGCCATAAAAAAGACCATTAGCTACATACTACGGTACCTAACCCAGCTCAAGCAAACCAAACCATTAACACCCCAGTCCGGTCCAGTTCCAGTCCCACCACGAGCCACGGAACCAGCGCTCCAAACGCCAAAAACCCAATCCTCACCCACCCAACCCATTCCATCATCAGACATCGTCATGATGCGGGCTCAACCCTTCCATGCCCGGCCCCCCGAAATCGCCGATTCCGACACCCTTGAGCTTCAGGTACACATCCGTGCCCCACCCAAACGCACTCTGCACCTTCAAGCTCCCACCAAAATACTCCGCATACGCCCTACTCAGCGGGAGACCATATCCCAGCCCTGCAATACTGCTCCCCTCAGGCGATCCCACAACCTCATTGAACCTCCCAAGCGCATCCTCACGAGACGGGTCCCTCGAGCCGCCGTTGTTGCTGCCACCAGCGACACTCCGCTCCTGGTTAAACGTCGAGAAAGAATAGCTCCATATCTGACCGATATCCTCCGGTGCAATCCCGCCGCCCTGGTCACGGATGCGGATAGTGATGCCCGCCGACTCTGGCGCCGCTGCAATTGTAACCACGATTGGCACCGTGGACCCGGCCTCTACTGTCGCGCGGAACGAGTTCTTGAGGAGCTCCGTGATGATGTACTCCAGATGCACGGGTATATACGGGAAGCGGACCTCCGGGTCGCCATCGATCCGGAGCTGCGGCCGCACGCCGTACCGCAGCTCACAAATGTCGCCGACGAAGGCCGCGCAGCTCTCGATTATGTTTGCGGGTTGGAGGGCGGTGTCGATCGTACCGATGTATGTATCGCTTGAGCCGTCATAATCAATCGGAGAGTTATTCGTGATACTACTCGTCGTCGATGCCAGGTGTAGTGCAATATGCTGTTCAGCCATGAGCCGTGTGCCGATACGGGCACGGAGATGGTGGTCCAGGAACTTTGTGGCCTCCTCGGAAGATATGTAGCGTCTGCACTCCAGGAAGCCACGGGCGAGGGTAGGGATTGTGTTTGCGTGGACCTTGACAATGTCGATGAGCATCTCCGTGAAGGCGACCTCCTCGGCGAGCGTGTTTGGATGCGAGATGGGGAAAGACTGCACTGTGCGGAGCGACTGCTGGTAGTTTTCGTAGATACTAGACACGTGAGGGTTCGAGACGATGATGAAAGGGAGATTGCGTAGGGCCACGATGCGTCGGCAGAGGCGTATGGGCAAGAATTCGCGGGTGAATCTGGCGGAGGCAAGGAGTGCCTGGGGGGAGAGAGGTGGGCGGCCGAAGCTAACAAGGAGTTAGAATAGGGTCTTTCCCAAGATATAGAGAAAGAATACATACCGGACGAGATCCCGCAGCGTCAATGGCTTCAACGGGTTCGTGGCCAGTCTGGCAATCTCATCATTGGAGGCAGTGTATCCATCTGGAGCAGCGACCTGAGTCGTTGACAGCAGCCGTCGAGACGACGACAGCGGCGACAACGACGACCAAGATGATAATGATGGAGAGAGATATCGAAGGGAACGATGACGAAGTAACAGCAGTCTTGATCTCGCCAGATTCATGTCCAGACTGTGTGGAAAGAGGGGGGTGGTGAGGGGGTGGTGGTGGTGGGGTGGTTAACTAGAGAGTGTAGAGAGGTCGTAGTGGTGATGGTGGAGGTGGAGGTGAGGTTGAAGTTTCCATCAATTATGGGTGAATTCCCCCCGACGACCCGAGGTAACTTTTATTTGACTTTTACATGTATGACGGGGTAGCCTGCAGGGTTCATGATGCCGATCACAGTCTGGCACTCGCCAACTTTCGAATCAAGATACATGTATCTTGAAGTGGTACTGCTAATTGATCCTTATACTGATACTGATCGATGTAGGGTATAAAGCATTCAGTAAATAGCCACAATATAATATAATACTCTATTAATTGCAGTAAAGGGAAGGACAGCAGCATACATGTACTACTACTACATACATGTAGATATACCAATCATTGGCACTACACCAAACGGTATCTCACGACATCCCATCCCGAGTTTATCGCTGCAGTGCACATGTAAGTACATGTAGCTTCATTAATTAATATCTCTTAGTATCATAATAATGTACATGTATAAAGTATCTACCCGGTACTAATAATTGTATTTAAACCCATAAATCATAAACCCTACATGCCCCCATATGACCCCAACCTCAATTTAACTATAAACATCCATGACACCCATCCCCGTACTACAAATACATACAATACCCCATCATCAACCCCCCCTCTTTCTCCCAGCCAGACAAACCTAGTTTCGTAAATGCTTCTTTACGCAATCATGCGTTCTCAAAAAAAACTCCGCATCAAATTAACCACCCCTCGACAGGCTCACACCTACAACGCTGGTCGGGTCGAGGATCAAAAGCCCGCAAAGGACTTGTAAGAGGTAATAAGAGAAAAGGTAAAAAAAAAAAAAAAGAAAGAAAAAAAAAAAAAGAAAGAAAGAAAGAAAAGAAGCAAAAGGAACCCCTAAACTCAACAAAGAAAAAACAGGAAAAAATTATAAAAACGCTACAGTACAGTTAGAATAATATATGTGGTTATCATCCTTAATCTAACTCTCACCTACTACTACAACAGCGACCACCCCAGCCTACCACCACCACCACCACAACACAAGAATGCTCAAGTGTAAAATACATTCTACACCTGTCTGTTCACATTTCCCCCTTATAAAAATGACTAGTTATGTAAGGAGCTAATGCGACTAAATAATGATATCCCTTTTATCCCCCTTGGCCCTCAAACCACCGCAATTATGTTATAAATTTTCTTTTTTTTTCCCTCCATGTCCATCCTCTTTTCCCATGTGCCATGTGCCTTATTCTGGCAACCACCTGCCTTCGTCATCTTCTGCAAGGTCGTAAGAATCATCGTCCATTCTATGGTCTCCGGCCCCTGTGGCAGGGTGGTGGGGGTGGTGGTGGTTCTCCTCGGCGATTTCCATCTTGATGTCCATCCCCTCGTCGGTAGGCTTGAAGGTTGGAGTGGGATTGGTGCTGCCGCCGGAGGGTGCGTACCATGAAAGCGATACTGTGCCTACGTTTGGTATTTCACTTCCAGTAAATACAAACTGGAGCTGTTAGCAAAACGCATTGGTAGTGGGGGCATGACAACACAAACCTGTTCGGCGGATCTTCTGTCCTTAAAGGTGATGATTTGAGTGTCATCCTTCTCAGGGTGCGGCTCAATTCCCTCGACCTCAAGACCCGTGTTCTACTTCTAGTCAGCCTCCCGAACCTGTGGTAAAATCTTGACAGATGTATACATACCATCAGATAATGTCTAAACTCCTCGTCTTTCTCGCCCTTAAGATCTGGCGCACTGATGGCAACCCTCTTGGGCCGATTGTCCAGCTTCAGTGTACCGCCTCTCCCTCTTGCAGCTTGGAAGCCCCCGGGTTGAAATCCCCCACGGCCCCGGTATGACCCGTAAGGACTGTACGGTACGCCCCTGCCTTTAGGTATATAACCACCCCTCCCCCTTGTTGCAAAGCGCCCTCTACCTCTGCCCCGTCCACGAAACCCTTCAAGGTCAAATTCCTCCCCGGTATTCCCCTCGATTCCCAAAGCCCTCGCCTCTGCTTCTAACGCCTCTAGCTGTGCCTTTAACACAGCCGTAGAAGAGGCGTTCTTCGGAGCCGCAGCCCTTCCATTGCTTGCCGGCGCGGGGCTTGCACTCTTTGCTACCTCTCCCGTCTTGGGCGGAGGGGATGCAGAGGGTGCCGCCGAACCCTGACCAATCTTCTTGTTCAGCTTTTCCATGAGCTTCCGCTTCTCTTCCATCTGCAGCTTCAGTAGCTCCTCTTTCCGTTTTTCAAGCTCCTTGGCCGCTTCCTCATTCGCCTTCTTCTTTGCCAATTTGGCTTCATATGCTTTTTGCGCTTCCTCCTGTCGCTGCTTGAATTCCTCCATATCAATTTCCTCGTCATCATTGAGGTGACTCCGGGTCTCCATAGGCTCAGCAGATCCGTGATGCGCGCCAGAACCATTCGGATTGACAGGAGCCCCAGGCTCGGGCTTGTACCAGAACACTTTGACAAAACGATTATCAAAAATTGGCGCAGGGGAATCATAGGCCTTCTTTGCCATCGACCAACGCTCGAACGATACAGTTGCGAGGTGCTTATGGGGCTGGATGTCAACATTGGTCACAGTTCCGAAGATCGAGAAGAAATCGCGGACCGACAATTCTGTTAGCTTCTCATCAGGAATATGTTCGACTACTAGTGTCATATTTGAGCGGTCATATGAAGGGCCCATTCCGGATATTTCAGAGCGGCCACCGCGGCCACCACGAGTACCACCTCGTCCACGCTGGGGTCGATCTTGGCGAGAAGGTCGGTCGGAGGGAGCTTTAGTATAAAGTTGTGAGTTGTTTGGGTCATATTCTAAATTGTCTCGCGGTCAGCCACAACCCATTTCACACATATTTTTTCTATGAATTTAATGGGGGTACCTTCTGCAGCGTCCTCTCCCGGGACTACGATGTGGTCTGTGCCATGCTCATAGGGACACATATCGCCCTTCATACAGAAACCTTTTTCGTCGTAGTCCTTACATCGCTCCCCAATCTTTTTCACGATCTTTTTCTCTTCGCCTGGCTTCACTCCCGGCATCGTGCCCATTACAGGCGGGAAGCCCCATGCCGCCGCCGCCTGAGCAGCCAAAAACGCTGCCATCGGATCACCTGCATTCGGTCCTGGCCACGGGAACCCCGGTGGTGGTGGCATCCCCGGTATCCCGAATGGCATCGCTGCCGGTGGCCCGGGTGGAGGAACAAAATGATTCTCTGGCTGTGGGAGTACTGGCTGCTGATGCTGCTGCGCTGGTGAATGTGGGCCCTGATACCCACCTCTGCCAGGTGCCCCAGCAAGATCACCTCTTGTCCATCTCCCCGGCCCCGAGGCCCCCGCGCGACGCGGTGCCTTAAATCCCCGACTATTGTTACTACTATTCTGACCGTAGTGACCGTCTATCCCTCTTCCGCCGTCCCGATCACGATCGAAATAGCCTCGCTTTTGTCCACGTAACTCACGGTCATCCCGCTCTCTCCTGTAATCTGAGCTTTGAGAGGACTCTCTTTCTAGCGGCACGGGTGGTGATGGCGGGAGAATGGACACGCCAGCCGAGCCAGCGAGGGTGGAATTTACGGAGATAAAACTCTTTGTTTTCAGCGTGAGAAAAACGTCATTGACGAATTGTTCCGTATCTAAAATGTTTGCCCCCAATTAGTCCTCGAACAAAAATACAAGGCAAGGGATGGAAGAGAGAAGAAGGGGGAGGGCAAGTACGTTCGCGGAGAAAATCATCAAGCTGTTCGATACATAGCTTCTTGACCTCATCGTCGACTTGGTCATGCCGTAAGAGTGCCAATACGTAGTCCGCAAGTACGTCCGAGTCCGCGTCAGAGCTATGGCCACTTCCAGTCAGCTTTTGACCCGCGCTGTTTCATCTAATTGAAGCATCGCATCACCCCCGACAACAGCTAAGAATATCGATAACACAATGGAGGGGGGGGATCTGAGAACATACATATCCTCTAGTCGCTTCACAATCCACTTCTTGAGCAAGGCTGCATCCCCGTCGTCGAACAACATCATGGC
This sequence comes from Morchella sp. 2018-W16, assembly GCA_024713755.1. NCBI lineage: Eukaryota > Fungi > Ascomycota > Pezizomycetes > Pezizales > Morchellaceae > Morchella > Morchella sp. 2018-W16. The sequence goes on along the minus strand of JAMGYY010000001.1, from coordinate 3,033,305 downwards.
GCACTCCCGCAGATAGACGGCAGGCAGTCGAGAGGCAAAGAGTTAAGGTCTGAACCAGGGGAAAGATGAGAGGGGGGCGGAGATCGAGATGATCGATGAAAACAGCAGACGAGATGATACCAGATGGATGAGCGCGTGTTTGTCGTATCGAACGTTTAGACTTTCTTAGGAATCCCTGGGAATAGAGAGAGGTGTAGGTAGATGTTTGGGAGGGTTTGACAGTCTGAGTAGTGGCTGGCAGGCACTGGCTGGAGGCTTGGGACGTAAAGACGTTCTTTTTTTTTTCCCGAGAAAGTGAAAGGCGCCAAGACAGACCCCCGTAGTTTCAATCGCGTCCCCGAGTTGTCAACACTTTCTACCAATTAAGAGAGGGCTAAGTATTTTTTTTTTTTTTTCATTGTTTATAAAAAAGAATCCATTTTCCAGTTTTTCCAGTACCAACAACAAACAAAAAAAGAAGCGATAGAAGCCTAAGTAAGCAGCCGTGAGGGAAACACAGACCGAGTTCTCCTCCTCCTCCTCCGATGACGTAGTTCCCAATTGTCGCGATAATAATGGCAGGTCATGTAACCCACTCCTGTTACTTTTAATTTCTTATCACACTGAGTGACCGACAACACAAAAGAGCAGGGTGTCCCCATCCTGACCAATAACGTGCACCATTGTAGTACGCCACGTGGTTGACATACTTTACTGGGAAGGAGGAACAAACAAACATTTGACATGCTTCAATGCTCGTTCCTTTGTATGATATCGACACTGGATAAGCCTAGGAAATAGGTGTCCGCATAATAATATTTAGGCGGGGCGTTGTGATGTTGGCATATCATCGCTAGTCCTGGAGAAACGAAGCGTGGGATCTTAATGTTGTTCTGCCATCAATATCGATGTAGCTTATGCCTATTCTCACCCCCAACCCCCCCCCCCAAAAAAAAAAAAAATACCTTACGCAGTTATGCTCTCTGGAAATCTCTACAGAGCGGCAACTCAACTTGTTGTCTCCATAGCAACCGCCTCAAGGCCCCTCAGACTTTATTATGGTCCTAATCCTACATAGATGTCATTGCACTTACGTAGATATAAGCGAGCATGAGCCCTTTTTGTTCGGCCGCATTCTTTCGGTTCAGATCCATGCTTCTCATGATCAATTCACTCTATCAGTCCTTGAAACACTTTGTTTATCTGTTTGTTTGCAAACAGACGCGACATGCAGGAGTCAATCTCGAAACAGTAATTACGAATGTGAAAATAATCAATAAATAAATAGCATTATTTCAAATGGTATCCACTTTAAAATAATTTGTAGTGAATGTACCTCCCGCACTACTCATACTACATGTAAATACATGTACTTATCTACCTCGGTTTAAGCACTGTGCATAAAATGCAATCACAATCGATCACTCGGCCACTATAACAGCACTACAAGTGAACCAACCAAAATAAGACCCTCACTATAATTTTAAAGCAGTAACCCTCTGTTATTATTCACCCTCTAGCCAACTTTCACTCAGCCTATTTGCGTCATGGATAGTCACTCGAGCTTGGCAACCGCCCCCCCTCCACATGCCACGGAAAGCCACATCGCATATATAAGATCAGTTATATAGCAATAATCTTTAGTATCCCAATCCCTGTATATTAAGAATATCTAATCCACAATGTGAGTATGTACAAAACAATTGTCATTAACTATCAGTTGTTCTGCGCGAAAATTCCATTTCATCGGTCATTCACCTTCCTGCTATGTAGGATCAACCATCCAAAGAAATCGAAAAAAAAAAGCAAATGGAAAAAGTAGCAAAAAAGTATCCCAGTCCCATAATGCAAGCGCGGGTATTTGAAAGAAATAGAATGACAGAACGAGACAATGATATAGGAAGTACGACTAGACAGATAAGAGAAAAGGAATAGAAAATAGAGACCCCTAAAGCGCGCCTACAACCGTGGAAAAAACATAGATAAATGTTAGAAGTAAAATACCGGACGACGAATTCGTATCCTGCCGTTAAACTCCCAATTTCCAGCACAAGTCCCACCCGAAATTCCCGAGAGAAAAGGAAAGAAAAGGAAAAAAAAAAAAAGAGATGAAGGGTTAGATTAAAAGCCCGTAGAACTCACGCCCACCCTCGACACTAAGGGCTTCCCTAGTGTCGTATTCATGAAAGGTTCAAAATAAACAATGAATGGTTAGAGGGACAAAAAGAGATGGGAATAGTGCACCGCCAACCCAACAGCAGTCAGGTCAATAACCTCCCATTCTGGCTACTCCTCGAGCCCCGGGTGATGGCGCAGTGGCACCCCCTCCAATGCTCCCCATTCTACTACCCCTTCCATGGGTCGGTTTGGATAACCCGCCGTCGTTTTCGCCTCTCTGGCGGCCATTACGATCCGTGGAACTGACATCGTATCTGGACTGTCCCTCGCGGCCTCCACTCCCTGCCCTAGCGTTCACAGAATCTGGACCAGTTTCTTCGTCCGTTGCATCATCTTCCTCCACGACCCCAGGCCCTATAGCCACGCCAATCCCGTCTAGTCCTAGCCTGGCCTGCTTATGACGCGGTCTGTCGCGTGGCCACGTGGTCGCATTTCTCGCATAGTTGTGCCTTGAACGCGATGTGTTATGGGATGAAGGCGAAGGATGAAATGTCGCTACTGGAGGCTGCGAACGTTGTGAGTGTTGTGAACCCTGCGAATTTTGAGAATTCTGTGAATTATGCACGGAAATAGCTTGTTGGGACGAAGGACGGGAATTGCCTGGTGATGATAAAAACATCAGGCTCTCTACCGCGTCTTGTTCCATAGTCCGTTGTGCAGCGGCACCTGCTGGTGGAGGTGTATTTGCTACCATTGACACTGATGAAGCTGTGGAATAATTACTATATGTACTGAGATTACTTCCGCTAGGGGTCAATGTTGGAGGGTGTCTGGGGGGATTGTAATAAGAACGTCGGTCACGGTCTGGGATAATCTGTGCCGGAGGTTGAAGTCCTCCCCTATGAATTGTATGAGACATTGGAGCCACTAAATGAGGGGTATTGGTATTGGTAGAGGTTCCTAACGCTTGAGATGCAGCCTTTGCTTGAAGTATTTTGGCGCGTATGGGATTTGCCTGATGGTCCCTCCAAAAAGATTCATACGTTCTACTACCTGTACCGGAAAGTGGGTGCGCGGTATTTGGTTCACTACTGGTCCGTGTGTGACGTCGGATCGAGTCGAACGCGCCTGCATGCTCATCCCCCGCACTAGGTTCACGTTTTATATGCACGCGTGGGGAAGGCGAGTTAGGGTGCTGCCCTTGGGATATTCGCGCCTCAACTTGGTCTAGAGACTCTGTAGTCCAGTTGTTCTCGAGTTTAAGTAAGGCGTACGTCAAGCGTGTTCGAAGTTGGGTAGAAATCTAAAGCGATCACAAAAAACACATTGTGTAAGGAAAAAGGCCCTCCCCACAAAAACCGCAAACAAAAAAGCAAAGAACAAAAAACCCATATGAAAAAAGACTGGGGATCTTCAAGATTGGCGTATTAGACACACACACCTGTGAAACGTTCTTCGGACTAGCATCAATTCCCGTGTGCATCCTCGCGAACCTTGGTGTTACCGGTGTAGCAGGCGAATTGGGAACGGATGACGCGCTGCTGGAGAACGTGTTCTTGACAGTGCCTGACGCCGTCCGTTTCGAACCTGCAGAGGACGCGGCAATAGATGGGCTTGCTGGGAACGGGTTATACTGGGGATTCGCGCCTGACGGGTGCATGATAGGCGTAGCCGTTGCTGACATTATCATCGATGGTGGGGGAGAATCGCGAGAAGAGTAGGGCGAAGAAGGTCGCTCATCTATTTCGGGAGAGTCGCGGATGGAAAACGCGGCTGTCGAGGCCTGTGAAAGAGTACTCGAGTGGCTTAATAACGGAGGTGGGTGGGCGGTCAGGTGAGCAGTAGTAGACATTTGGGAATTCGGTGTTAAAGGATGGTGAATATGGTGATGTCGCTGTGGAGTTTCGTAGTAGTCCATGGAGGAGAAGGATGACGGTGGGATCTGGGAGGATGGGGGAATAGAGGAGGACTCGGTGCTGCTCTGGGACATGATGGGGGGTCAATCAGCGGGGATGAAGAGGGGGAGGGGGGGGGGGGGGCACGGGAAGACGAGGGGTAGTGGTGGTGTGTAGGATGTAACTGTCTGGGGGTGGTGGTAGTGGAGTATAATGTGTGTGGGAGCAGCGAGCCTAGCGTGCTTTGGGAGAAGATGTATGGTAGGTAGGAGGTGAGTTGCAGTAGTTGTATTACAGAAATAGTCGTCAGGGTGGTGTTGACGCGGATGGGGAGTGTAACTTATATTTAATACGTCGTCCTGGCGACAGAAACACGAAAGTACTGCCGATCGCGATCAGAATATGGCGTCTACAAGATGTCCGTTTTATTTCTGACGCGGGTTAATATATTTTCAACTTGTTTTCCCACTTTTGTTTCCCATCCACTCTGCTTTATTCACGTGTTTATTGGTTTTGCCCACCATTCCACACATGTAAGCTTTCGCCATGTCGAGGACGCGAGAAAATGTCTCCCTCCCCAAAGGAGCAAAATCAACTAAAAATCATCCCTTCACACCTCCTCAATTGGGTACGGCCGCAAGCACAGCAAGCGGGTAGGGGGATGTGCTAAGAAGTTCGTGTCCGGCGAGAGCAGCCAACCGACAAGAAGCGAGATCCCGATGTCTGGGGTCCGATATTCGGGGCGGGGGAAAACAAAAAATACCTCTGACGATCCCCGCCGTTCAAGAAGAAAAAAAAAGACGCTGCGTAGGGCATGCAGTGGTGCAGGCAGTCAAAATCCCACTAGCATGTAGCAGATGTGCATCCCCTCTAGGCCCTCAACCTGACAGGCAAGTTGTATGGGATGTATGTATAATAATAATGTACCCCCGCTCTTTCCCCTCTGTGGGAGAACGGTAGAATATCGCTCTACTCCCCGCCTGAAATGAGGAAAGCCCATATCTGATAGTGGGGGGAGAGGGGGGCATGCGGCTCGTTGAAAAAAAAAAAAAGGAAAGGGAAAAGAAAAAAGGAAAAACCTCTACCTCTAAATTCCTTCATCTGCCACGAAGCGTAACGCTTTTGCCCACGCTGTCACGAGACCTCCTTTATGTGTGCGTGGCCGAAACAGACAAGAACGATCCACAGGGTATAAAAAAAAAAACTTCCTTGATCCATCGTCGTGTAAATAAAGTTGATATCGTGCTTTGTGCGACGATCTTCTTCACAGAATCTGTGTTTATGTGCAACTGACACGGTTTTCCGTACGCGCCGTGCTTTAGACCATTAACGCGTTGTGAGCCAGTGATATGGCGTCTTCCTGTAAGCAATCTGAGCACGGTAATTCCCGTATTAGATCTACCAGTTAACTTTCCTGTTAAACACCCCACCCGGTGACACGTGATTTGAGCCAAGCCTTAACCTGCAGGTTAACAAGAGACAAGCATCCTTGCACTTACGGGAGGTTCGCGCTGTTGACCTAAATCTGCTTGACATCTTAAGCCTCTTTGGTGCGTTTCCGAAAAAGAAATATCTTAGGTAGGACAGTAATATGTAGTGCTGCCAAGCACCAGTTCGCAAATCGGCAAGCTTCCTTTGGGTGCGTAGAAAATATTAACAGCACAGTAAGAATGATTCGTGGAAAACCCCTAAAGTGGACAGGAACATGTTAATAATTTCACTGGGATCTGACATAGCCAATAGGTGGGCCTGTGATACCCCCGAGTGACTACCTATGATGCACATTGATGTATTAAAGTTTTAGGGTCTGGCCAAGGTCTCTAGCGTGTGTACATAACCCGCTTTGGCGATATCTGAACCGAGCGAGGAAGAATCGAGCCAACAAATCAAAATCATTGCTATATGCTTGACCATGGCGGTGGGAAGGGCTAAGGCCTAGTTATTCCAGGTAAAATTCAATTAGTAGAGTTCAAATTGCGAAATGAGCCCTACTTAACTTATGGTCATAATTCGGCTGTCTTTGTTGTGGTGTTTGGGGTTTCCGGAATATTGTGAGATTTTGCATGAGGAATATAATCTCGTCCTTAGATGGTAGTAGACTCACGGTCAATCGATGCAGTTGGTAAAAATGATGTGACGATGGAAATGAAAAAAAAAAAGGTTTGGATGATAAACATGCGGGGTAAATCGTGCTGGAGGTCTCCCATACTACTCAATGACACTTGTCATCTCAACAATCGGCCGACACCAAACGACCACGGCGGCTAGCTTTCGTGGCAATATGTAAAACACTATTCCCTATCGCCTATAGGTCTTAATAGTCGGTGAAGTCTTTTTGCACTCTGGCAGTACACACGAACTTCAGCGTTCGTGGGCCAATCCGTCGCGCTAATTCAGTCTAGCCCGAAACTACCCGACGTAGACGAGAAATTTCCACTCACCGTCTTTCCCAGCTCCTGGTCGCCTCTTGTACGCATGTTGGATTTCTATTTCCTCTACCTTTTAATTTCTCATAGTCACATATCACAGCATAGTATGCCTACCATCGTTTCTTCTCTACGGCCGAGATCCTTCTAGTCTTCATCGCTAGCATCGCCTATGAGTTTTACACAAGAAGGATAGCTAAGGGTCCGTAAGTTGCAGCTCTATATCAGTGTTACTTTACCATTTTTCCAACAGACAGAGCTAAGTTCAAATAGTTCACACCAGGTCGGTCCACAAAAAAGAAGGCTACCTCCGCTCATACTACCATTCAAGTTAGACTCGCTACAGCGCTAATCATGAGGTTAGAAAAACAAGGCTGATAAAGAGTTAGCACAGTCCAACTCCTAAAATTGCGAACATTCTCGTACTGTCAATTGATCTCTAAATTTATCTAGACGTTCAGGATTTAATTCTAATCTATCCGTATAGATACCCCCACAAAGCTTTCGTAGTAAGTATCAAGGACCATAATTCTTATAGACTACTAGTCTAATTACTCTATTAATCACTTCATTACCACAGATGTTAACAAAAATAGTCTAGATTTCGTCACCAGGTCAGCGCAATTAGCTAGAACCAAACATATGCAGGGCAATTCCTTCAGATTTGGTTCGAGTGTTACATAAGAATAATATAGGACTCCTACCCGCACCAATCACGCCCCCCACAGTTACATACACCATTACCTGTTTGGTAGCTACTGATACACCGGGGATAGATAAATACATGGTAAGCTCAGCCAGAGAGCGTTTGAGGCACCCCACATGCATGAGAAATAACTTACCAACTAGCTCATGAACATGTATACACTTGGACATATACCTGCTTTAAGTTGAGACACTTCGCTATGGGCCTAGTTAGATTCTAAAGTGTGATATCTTAGCTTGCTGTTGTTCATAGCTGTATTAATCACTGGTGGTCCTGATATGGGTACATAATAACTCGCCTAGGGCATACGGCGGCCTCATACACAGTAGGGTCAGAGGTTCGAGGAGGCACGTAGGTCTATTAATTTAAATACAGTGCAGCATGTAATTACATGTAGACTCATTAGAAAGGGCAAAGTAATGCCGCAGTTAAGCATACGAGCCGGCTTGTGGTAATTATTCCAGGCGTGGTTCAATCATAAGAACCATCCATCCCTTAGTCTATCAGCAAAATGCTAACCCCCCCCCCCCCCTCCCCTGAAGAAACATACTTCGTTCACTTTTACTAACAGGTCTTCCCTTATCAAATAGTAGATCTTCCATATAGATTTAGGGCCCGTTTGAGAACTGTCTGAAACGGGAGTTATTAAGACCTGAAACCTCGTTCTAGTGAGAGCTCTGTCCTAAGATGACAAGTACTCGTGATTTCATAACGCTTCCGGGCCCAACTGCTACTGCATACACAGGGGAAACCCGCCAAAGCTACCTTTTTATATATCATGCAATAGCAGCCGTGTTCAGGAACGCCATAAATCTACGGGTAGTGTTTGGCGATCCATTTTGTGGGTCCAGAAAACAACATTAACCCCATAAAAACCAAGTTTTGAAAAAGTAGCTCAGACTTACTCTTATCACGACTGTGACAACCTTATATCAACATCACCGTCTCACAAACAGTACCATATCACTATTAAAAATCCGTTTTGAAATTTCCCCGTTTCCATCCCACCAACGGAGTTAACTCCTCTACAACAGGGGGTCAGCATTGACAGACTAAGGGACCTTAAAATTACGAAAGGCTGGGTCATAGTTATCCGGGCTTGAAGGGTTAAAATAATGTAGATCCCCTCATCTGGTTCATACCCCTGTTGTAGGTAATGGGCACCAACGGGACAGATCATAAAGCTCCACAATAAACTTTTTAAGAGGAATGGGATAGTATGCACAATTATTTCGACACTTAAATTCTTTATTGAAAATTCTAGCGTGTTTAAGACTAGGAATGAATCCGTCTCCTACTGTATCAAAAAAGATTCAAGCGGAAAGTAGAAAAAAAGTGCACAAGCATCCAAAGAGAAGGAAAACCAAGAAAGGAAAATGACAACACCAAAGAGAAAAATAAAAGCCCCGCCAATCATATCATCATTGCAACCCTCATGAAACCCTTTCCCATTTTGACATTTTTAAAACAACAAGAGCTCAATCAGATGAGGGACAAATTACACGTTTTTTATTTTTTCCTAGGAATCATTTAAAGTTTGTCGTAGTAGTTCTCAACACCTGGAACCTCGACCTTGATACCCTTACGCTTCCTCATTTCCTGGACAATCTGACCGGGCTTGGATGTGCCGTCAAGGACGGAACCACCTGGAAGGACGGTCCAGTGGTCAAAGACAGACTGAGGGAAAGCCTGTCCACCAGTGTGGGAACGGAGATCGGCGGTGAAACCGAAAGACTCGTTGACGGGCAAGTAGGCCTTAACGTTGAATAGAGGAGTACCAGGGCGCTGCTCCTCAGAGAAGACGTGACCTCTTCTCCTAGTCAAGACACCGTAAATACCACCCATAGCCTGTTCAGGAACCTGGATCTCGACAAGATAGATTGGCTCTAAGAGACCGGGGTTGGCAAGGAGGGTAGCGGCGTAGAGGACACGGCGGGCAGTGGGGATGATCTGTCCACCACCACGGTGAATGGCATCAGCGTGGAGGGTAACATCCAAGATGTTGAAACGAATGCTGCGCATGGGCTCCTCAGCGATGGGTCCCTCACGAGTGGCCCACTGGAAACCGGAAACGACGGAATCCTTGATTTCGTTCAAGTACTGAACAGCCTTGGTCTGATCAACCAACAGGTTGGCACTGTACACAAATGTTAGCAACAAATAAAAAATAGGGACGAGTATATGATAACATACCCAGAGGTGTCAGGGCCGAAACACCAAATCTTACGGGCGTCTGTGACATCCCAACCGTGCTCATCGGCAAGGATACGGGCACGAGCCTTGAAATCGTCACGGGGACCAATCTTTCCGGACTCGATGTCCTTAGCAACATCCTCATCAAGAGGGGTGGCAGTGACGTAGAGACGGTTGTGCTTGTTGGGAGACTTGGACAAGGCAGTTATGCTAGAATCCCCCGCAACAGTCTCACGGTAAGAGACGACAGGAGGAGAAATCTTCAAGGGGATACCGGCATGGTCCTCCTCAAGATCCTTCAAGCAAATCTCCAAGTGCAACTCACCAGCACCGGCAACGATGTGCTCACCAGACTCTGAAATGTATGTCAAGACACAAGGGTCAGACTTGGAAAGACGCTTAAGACCTTCAACCAACTTAGGCAAGTCGTTGGCGTTCTTAACCTCGACGGCGACCTGGACGACGGGAGAGACAGAGAATTTCATGACCTTCAAGTTGTGGGCAGTCTCGGAGGTAGTAAGGGTACCGGATTTGAGCAAGAACTGATCAACACCGACCAAACCACAAATGTTACCGGCTGGGACATCCTCAATAGGCTCGATGTAACGCCCCATCATAAGAATAGTACGCTGGATAGCCTTGACGAACAGGTCCTCCTTCTTTCCAGGGGTGTAGTTGGGTCCCTGAATGCGGACCTTAAGACCAGACTTGACGGTACCGGCAAAGACACGTCCGAAGGCGTAGAAACGACCCTTATCAGAAGTCGGCACCATCTTGGAGACGTACAACATGAGAGGAGCCTTGGGGTCACAGTCACGGATACCAATGCAGACATCATCATCAGCAGGTCCCTCGTACAGGGTCTCGGCACGGTACTTCTGGGCAGTGATGGGGGAAGGAAGGTGCATGACAATCATCTCCATAAGAGCGTCGGCAGCGGGCAAGAATTTCCTCATGACAATCTTGAGGAGAGCCTTTCCTTCAAGGTCCTTCTCATCGGCCTTGAGAGTGATCTCAAGTTTGGAGAGCAGAACTGGGATCTCATCCTTCTTGAAGTTCATCACAGCGGAGAAAATCTTGAAAATGGGGTCCAAAATGAACTGGTTGAAAGCACGCTCCAAAGCCTTGCCCTCGAATTGCTCAGTCTTGGTCCACTTCTTGGTCTTGGGGTTGAAGAAGTTGTCACCCTAGTATATTTATTAGCATAAACTCGATCATATGGAGTGCTCCAATGTTAACACATACCCAGAGACGCTCCATCATCTTTTGCTTGTCAACACCGAACTTCTTGGCGTAACGTCCAGCAAATTGGCGGACAGTGAAGGCCCATCCGTGAAGACCGGAACCGAAAGCGACGGTACCCTTGTATGGGTAGACCTGGACATCACCAAGGGTCTTGTCGAAGTAGGTGGCGATGATAACGTTGACGGACTCGACTGTACGGGAGAAGGACTGGTACAAGTCCTCCTTTGAGACCTGCAATTCCAGCAGGGCACGGTCGACCTTGTTGATGATACAGACAGGTTTGATACGCTCAGAAAGAGCTTGACGCAAGACAGTCTCGGTCTGGACACAGACACCCTCAACGCAGTCGACGACGACAAGGGCACCATCAGTGACACGAAGAGCAGCGGTAACTTCAGAGGAGAAATCAACGTGACCGGGTGAATCGATCAAGTTGATCAAGAAGTTGGTTCCATCGGTCTTCTGGGTGATGTCCTTGCAGTCCTCCTCACTGAGCTCAGCGTAAAGGGAAATAGCTGTAGACTTGATGGTAATGCAGCGATCCTGCTCGTCCTGACGAGTATCTGTGAAACGCTGCTCACCGGCTTTGGCGGCAGAAATAATACCAGCTCGTTGAACGAGGGAGTCGGTCAAAGTTGACTTTCCGTGATCGACGTGAGCAATGACAGACATGTTACGAACGTTCGTAACCTTGTCCATCAACCCACGGATTTGATCCACAGTGAAGCTAAAACCCAGTAAGCCTTTACATTTCTAACAAAGCATTCCTGCCAGCATTCGCTGTATTCAAACGGGATGGAAAAAAATAACCTACTTGACCATCTTGATGGATTTTTCTAAGAACCCTTGTTAAAAAAAATATTTGTTGGATGGAAAACGAAGACTCTCGTCACTAGCTCCTGTTAGCGATAGAGCGAAAAGGTTCAATTGGGGAGAAATATGCACAATTTACTGTGTCGTCCGATCGAGGGTGGAACAACAGCAGATGGAGAAGAGAAGAGAAGGAGAGAGGGATGAGGGCAAGAAGGGAGGAGGGGAAAGTGAGGGGTTGTGGGTGTGAGGGGTTGGCTGAGTTTTGAATGTGGATAATAAACACCCTGATTGGCTGGAAATATAGATTACTAGGGTGGAACGATAGCTTTACTGACAAATGCTCTTGTGGGCGAATTTTTTTTCTCCCAGGTAGAGTGACTGCTCTTCGCGGGGTCGTGTCGTTTGTGCAGTCTGGGTAACCGCTCGCTTCCTTGCCGGACCGGGAAGGCTACCTCCTAGTCGAGTCACCCCTCAGTGCGTCACATTTGAGGGGCAGCATTCTCAAAGAACTCCAAACTCTAGACGGTTGCCACCCAACAATTCAACTCTGATTATTTTTTATTACAAGGTAGACCGTATGCACCTGTCGAGCATGTATGTACCTCCATATAATATAAAGGCAGAATTTTAGCCATCATTTAAAGTAGATTCTTAGAGATCAGATAAGATACTCGGTACAAGTACTTGGGGTGAAATTATTGTCCTAATTGCGCGCTATCATGAGACAATACTTAATTTCACCATTACATGCTCGGCACAGGTGCACACGGTCTACGTACCTGTCCTTAAAATCGCAGATGCCGATATTGGTTGTACCGGTACACATACATGTATGTCCATACTCTCTGGGTACACCTCTCATCTCGGATACCAAACCCCACCTTTCGCACGGACCAGTTAACCGTTATCACCGATACCTTACATCATGCTTTGTGACGCGATGTCTCAGCCCACCCGCATATTTATCAGTAACCGAGACGCTGATCATAACCGCAGCACTAAGTTACCAAGCAACAATCTCGAGGGTTTAGTGGGAGAACTACTATTACCTCAATTAATCATTCTCCTTGACTTTCAAGCTCTCTCAGTAAACAAAATCATATGTAGGTGAGCACTAAATCATTTACAAATCCTAATCCCCGCAGACCAGAGGGTTCCCGTCCAAGAGACTTCCTGAAAACCTTGATGACTTGATACGGCAACCTCGGAACCTCAATATTCAAAGCATTCCGGTAACTTACATATGTATCTGTAATGTCTCCTGCGACTAAGAAGATTAATGTTACAGCCTATGGTGTGTAGGTATTATCTCCGGTTTTATGGACCCATATGTAGCTTTTTGCATTTGCATCCTGCAGCGCTTTGACTAGGATATCATCATTTCTGACCTGACATAACACGTGCTTCTACACGCTTGTTGTGGATTGGGGCAAAGATCATTTCACGATGAGCAAAGCGCGCCAATTATCCAGTGGCTTAATCTGATCTTGTCAGCCCTACAATTACCCCTGACTCCAATAATACCCTTGATAATGTTGACGTCTGCTTGGCTTTAGGAAAGTATCACTCATGGGCTAGCTTAGTACTTCTGGTAATATAGACCAGGAACTGTATATAGGCTTGGCTTTACCACAGTCCCATAACTCATCAACTATAAACTAGAGCCAGAGTCTTTTAGGCAGGCCTTCTCGAGCTACATAAAAGATACAAGTCACCATTAAGTAGCTGATTTGGCCAATGCTGAGGGGATATCAAGGACACAGATTTTTACTCGCCTCGAGCTGCTGGAGCTTCAGGAATAGCGGACACCAGATAAGAGCTAGTAAACCATATACGTTAAAATTAACTGGGCGGTTTTCACGGGGAAGCGGTCAGTGCGATAGGGTATGGATTTCCCTCACAAAAATTGTCCTCTCGCCCCCGGGTGCGCCCTACCCATATCCCAGCTTAGCGGGTTATGCACTGTTGGGAGTTATGGCGAAACAACATATAAAGTGAACCAAGTCATCATTAAGAAATGTCTCGGTAGTACTTTGATACTATTCTCAACACTCAAAACTGCTAACTTCACAGAAATAAGACGTGTTTTAAGAAAATCCAGCCTAGTCATAACTGTGTTAATGTAAATTTAAACCTATTCACTTTGAGTCAGCGTAAGGCTGGCGCAGAGTGACAAACATATCCAGTCACCAATAGTTAATGACTGTCTAACATGGATTCAACGAGTGGCGGATCTGGATCGAGACTCATTTCTTGAGTCATCGTGTATTATGAGCATATATTACAGTCATTTCCGTGCCAGCGGTGACCCAGCCAACCATAGAAGTCTCAACAGCAAAGGGGTATGTGCACTTTTTTGGCTGCTTCTGTTGGTTTTAAAGAACCCTATTCGCCACCAAACCCAGCTTGCCATTAATTTAAAAATGACTGTACTATATTACAATTATAATATTAATGCTGATCTTATAGCTTGTTGTAAGGCTATATGCATAGATTTGCGGTATTAGGGATCTGCAAGAATTATTTGCTCTTTTAGCATTTGCTTAGAATGTTACATCTCTTTCTAACACAATCCCTATCTTGATCATAATGGTTTCGGGTTTGTCCACCTGCTACAGCTACCACCGTGACACAAGCACCCCATTAACTTACAGTATACCGTCAGTTCTCGAAAGAACATCCCAGGTTCAAAGGTCAAATCTAAGCCGTCTGATTGGTCTCTTTACGTCTTGCGACTATCTATTGCTCTACTCTTTTGCATTAAACCCGGGCTCTTATTTCGAGACTCAACGGTACTATGAGCTAAATGGGTCCCGCGGGTAAGTAACCAGCCACCGCGAAAAGACAGTCACAATCGGGTGATTTAGCCAATCCCCGTTTTACAAATTTTGAGTTTAAATTTTGGGTTCTTGGCGGCGGGATTTTCACACAAAAAACTATCGCCAAGAACTAGGTACTTAGATTCAGAGGTTGTTGGCCAAATCGCTCTAATTTCTGACAGAAATTAATTTCCCAAGAGAAATATTTCCAGACAGTATTTCACTTGGCAAGCCCTACTAATAGTAATTGGCGCCCTGTGTCAGCAGTACTGGAATTCGTACGCATTACTAACAGCTGGCGTGGCTACGGAGAGGGGATAATTGCGTGTAGTCGGCTCCTAACTCTTACTATTGCCCCACCTATCCCTCCTACTCCGGGACCTCCACTCTCCAAGCCAAGGTAGTAGGTAGAAATTTCCCCCGTAGATCCAGTGAGTAGGGTATAATGGGGTTTGACCAACCCTCTGATACACAAAGTCTCCCACCCTAATTGTAGTGTTAACTCCGCCTATGTATACAGTGATAGAATATACCTGCGGTATTTTTCAGGGTGGTCTTTTCAGCCCCTCCTTTCCCAGAAACTGGGCAGTGTCTAGTTAAGTAATAGGCCCGGAGCTATTTGACCGTCCAAATTATAGTTTTGGGTGGGGAAAATCTATTGCGAGCTTCTTACCGGGCTTGTTTGCTCATTCATGGCCTCCCCCCGTTTTTAAAGGGGGAGTTTTTGCGGAAACAAAGGCCCGTGTCACGCCCTGTGAGGCAGTCATAACAAAAAATCAAGAAAAGAAAAAAAAGAAGCGAGTTCAATCCCTTTCCTTAGATTATCACAATCAATTGGATTGGATCATGTGTTATCACTCGAGTCTTGGCAACCTTAGAAGTGTTTTTTTTTTTTTTTTTTTTGGTTACATCATGTATGAGGATGTTACTGGAAGGGACAAAAACCGGGAGCAATTGACTGCAATGTTTGTATTAAGTATCGCTATATACATGTAGTTGATATGTATAAATTATATATTGCATTGCTGCACACCTACTTGAGCAAATTTATAGATTACGTTTATTGTAGACGGAGCATCCTCACCACGTTACACCAACTCAAAACACCCCCCTCCACTACATGTAGGTACGTACTCTAGATCTACTTACACGTATTCACAGCCCCGCCTCTGCCCAGCCAGCAGCCAAACCAGCTCCATACCAAACACATCGTCTAGTCTTTCTCATGCTAGTTATAGTGTTACATGTGGTCAAAAAACTGGTTTTGAAGCAAGATGAGTCTCCCCCTTAACCCTTTGGGGGAAAGAGCCAGCACGGTTGGAGCATTCTTTGGTGGGTTAGGGTTATCTATAGGGTGGGGTATGGTATAGGTTAGCCCCCCCGGCCTCCTTCCGAGTGTATCCTAGATGTTATAAATACCAAACAATCTTTTCCTAGACTAAACCCCCAAAATCAATACATAAATTGCTCTTTATAAGTCAATACCGCCATTAACACTAACACACAAACCACTAGGAAGCTATCGGGTAATCTCGAGCCGGGTCAATGATCGGAACGACATGATATTTGCCAAATTCATTTTGTGAACGGGTGATTATGGGTAATTAACACATAATGAAATGGTCTCTGGGGGCTAAGGCGGCGATTTGTCACCTCCCTTTAGATCAATTGGGCGTTATTGCAAGAAGAGGTCGTCTAGAAGTGGAAGGTTCTCGTTCTTATACCAGCCCTAGAGGTGTATAGGCCCTGCTACCATTGCATTTTTCTATCCCATGGCTGATGCTCTTTATTTTATTTCTTTTAAACTACATGTATGTGTTAGTCGTTAGAGAGCAACGGGATTTACATCCCTATCTACAAACCCGTAAACCAAGCACCTACCCAGAAAAGTCCAACCTCATCATCGGGCCCCTCCCCGCCATCCTCCAGAAATCCACACAATCCAACCTCCTCCAATTCCCCCCACTCCTCGGCAGCGACCCCAGCCCATCCTCCTCCATCATCTCCAACACCCACTCCATCTGCTCCTCCTTCCTCTCCCCCTGCGCCCCGCCAGACCCCCACCCGCTCGCCAGGTCCCACCAATCATACACCCTCATATCACTCACGATCCAGCGCTCCCCGGGCGTAAACCTCCTCATCAGGATCACCACCGCCCACGCCACATCGACACCATGCAACACATGCAGGCTCTCCTTCCCCCTTAGCGCCTCCTTCGTCGCTGCGACCCTCCCCACCCAGTTTCTAGGGTCGCGCTCGCCGCCCCACAGCCCGGCCAGGTTCAGCACCGCGCCGCCCAGCGCCAGCAGGGCGTCCTCGGCGACGGCGCGGGCATTGGCGGTGTCGTATGGGCTGTGACGGGTTATATGTCCGGGCACCGTCCAGATGCCTGTCGAGCCGAGCTGGATGAAGTTTGGCGTGGGGGTGGTGGGGTGTGTCTGGCTGTAGAGGGAGACGAGGGTCTTGGTGGCTTCGGCGCTACGTAGAGGAAAGATGATGAGGACGGTGGTGGCGGGGGGGAGGACGGTGAAGGGCGTGGGGTCTGTCGAGGTGGGGTCGAAGGTGAAGGGGATTGTGGAGGGACTGCTACTGCGGGAGGTGAGGGCGTGGGTGATTGAGAGCTGGGTGAGGAGGGGGACAAGGAAGGTGCTGGTCCAGCCGGAGCCGAGGAGGAGGATGTCGACGTGGGGTGGGTCGGTGGTCATTTTAGAATTGAGGTTTTGAAGATTAGATATAACTCGTTGTGGACGGAGGTGGGAAGTTTATATTGATTGTTTCTAGGTTCTTTTCTATATAGTAGTCGTGATTGGATATACAATGATAGGCGAATCCGAGACGTTATCGGTGATGTCAATGATTAAGGGGGGGTCAATGATCACAATGCGTGGGATGCGTGGGGTGCTTGGCCGGGCACGGGCGTTTGAGCGCGGGGAAACTTGTTACCCGGCGGGGGATGGATGGATGGGGTCAAGGCACGTGAGTTCGCGTTCAGAGGCTCTCGGACGTGTTGTTGCACGGCGGAATTAAGTTTATCTATTCCGGTTCCGTTGGTGTAGAGGGTTTCAGGAGACTCAATTGCTTGCTTTGAGCGCTGCTGATGTTTCACAGATACGGGAAGAAGAAGTACATCATCATCAATACAGAACAACGAGTCAGTTTGACAGCTACATAGCATTGTATTGGGTGATGTGGTTTCTATTGCGTAAATTCAACAACCTGACGGGAATTAACTACAGCCCTACCACATCCGTTGTAGATACTAGATGCTGTGGATCCGATGCAGAGGGAGTCCCTGGGAGCTACAATGTATGTCATAACCTGAGCGAGCAAAAAAAAGTCAGCGCCCCGTCCACAACTCATTTAACTGGCCGCCCAAAAACACCCCAAAAGTAGGTACAACATCAGATCAAGTGTAGTGTTTTTTTAAATCCGCATGTCACAACCCGCCAATGTCCCTCCCACCCCACAGATGGGACACCCGCCGAGACGGGGCCCTTCTAGGAGGGGAAGGCTCAGCTTGGTCACGAGTAGGTATTGCAGAACTCATGTATTCATCACTTGGGCCCTACTTTTGTGTGGCAGAGCAGAAGAAAGAGAGGTGGACAACTTACTATTAGCAATATTCTTTTTGGCTGTGTAGTCGTTGGTGTTGATGGTGTATCCGGGGGAGATGAGATGAAAACAAAAATCCGTGGGGCTTTAAGGGTGGGCTAGTGGCTTGGCAACAGAGGGCCGGGTAAGTGGGAGATTGTTTCACTGATTCTCACTCGAGAACCGAACCTTCGACTATGAGGTGCGGTTAGGGCAGTATCGCTTTGTTGGGAGCTGAGCGACCTCGTATTCACTGCGGTTCCTCCGGAGATCCCATCGGTATTACGCCCGTAACAACATTTTGATAGCAACAGCTAACATCATTTACGCGGTAGCAATTAAGGTACCTCAGCTCTCGAAGGGAAATTAGATCCTCTAGATATGTACTTATGGTTTGTGACTTTGATATATTAACCGAGGGGTTTTCTCGATATTATTCTTGTTGTTAATTGTTATTACGAGGTCTCACAGACGTTCGGTCACCCCGCTAGCTAAGCTTGTGAGTCAGGGTAATTCCCATTTATTCCAACGACGTCGGCACATCAACAAACATCTACTTCGCGCAATCTTGCTTGACTCACCACCACATCATATCACCGCTTCCACCACCACCACATGCCGCCCCACGATCTGAGGGTTGGGTTGGGTTGTGGGTTTTGCGCGCCCCCCGGGGAGGGAGTGGGGGAGGTTGAACAGGGATGGTGTGGTTTTGAGCCTCACTTTAAATTACATGTAGTTTGACGGGTATATCACGTGCATAATGTATGTCCCGCAGTTCAGGCCCAATAGAACTACATCATGTAATCAATAAAAACACCCAAAAGAGTGAGTGTGCTAGGTATTCTATTATCTTATTTAAGTAGTTATGTACTGAGGGGGAGAGAGAGAGAGGGCTTCAGCTTGACTGAGGACTCCTCCTCTATGGCCAGTTATGAGTGTCGGTGCGGTACTAAAATTAAAACGGCGGGCCAAGCTCTGCACATTCATGAGTGAGTGACCGAGTGGGGTCAGGACGACGTTACTTGTGTCGTGGTATATGTACATGTAGATACGACGATATGATGATGCCAATGGCTATATAAAAAAATAAAAATACAATACAATACAATACATACTTGTACCAATGAATACACAAATCTTTCAATCAGGGCTCGTGATATTAATTACTTAAAAGTGCCCCGCAAAGTTACGGTGCTCTATCCCGTCAGCCCTGTAGCAGCAGCTTTCTTAATACCACACACAAATCACACACACACACACACACGTACGCACACCACACAACCTTTTCTCTTCTTCTCCTCCTCCTCCTCCTCCTCCTCTCCACTCATCATTCCCCTACCCCCCTCACTCTCACTCTCTTCCTATATTATAAGCATCAATCAATCAGTTCTATCTATCAGAGATACCCCCCCCCCCCCTCTAATCTTTATCTCCATCTATTACCCCCCCTCCCTCTCTCTTTTCTGGTACTACTCCCATCACGCGCTGTCATTCGTTTCCCCCCCATATCACCACCACCACCACCACCACCACCACCCACACCGCCATCATCATAACTACGGCAATGGCTAATACTATGCCACTCCAAACACCTACCTCTCACCAGCCCAACAACGTCTACACCGCTGGCCTCCCTGCCCCACCTCGTATCCTAATCCCACCACCCACGCTCAACCCCGAAGCCCGCCAATTCGAGGGCTCCGATGCCCACTCCTCACTCGAACACATGATTGTCTCCCCCAACAGCAGTGTCCTCCCCACCTCGCTCCAAGACTGGAAATACGAATCCCGCCGTGAAGCTCAGCAGATCCTCACACACCTATGGCTCGGCCCTCTCAGCGCCGCAAAGTCCCTCGATTTCATCAAGCGCGAGAACATCACGCTTCTGCTTGCCGTCCGCAGTGCCATGACCGCCCGTGCCAATCTGCTCGCAACCCAGCTCCCCGGGGTCCGCTTCGAGAGCATCGATGTCTCCGGGAACCAGCAGCTCATTGCGCAGTTCCAGCGCGCGACGGACCTCATTGACGAGCACTACCTCGCCGGCCTAGCCGCGGACCGCCCCGCCGAGGTCTGCGCGCCCATCGATGGCCGTGCGCTGTATACGTACCAGCGGGCGTACTTTCAGGAGCATCGGGCGCTACCCCCGGGCGGGAAGACGCTGCTGTTCTGTGAGAGCGGGAATGAGAGGAGTGCTGCGGTGGCCGCGGCGTATATCATGCAGCATTTGGGCGGCTCGGCGGTGCAGGCGATTCAGCATGTGCAGTCGAGGCGTTTCTGTGTGTGTTTTGATGATGGGATGAAGTGGCTGCTGCAGAGCTACGAGCCTATATGGATGGCGAGGAGACAGGCGTTCTTGGGGTCTAGGGGTAATGGGGGTGGCCAGCCGGGGAGTAAGGGTGTAAGCCCATATAGGGGTGAGAAGAAGAGGACCCTAGAGGAGTACGATGATGAGGGGGATAGTCCCGTGCAAATTGGGAGCAGGGTGAGTGCGCCCTTTGCGGACCATGGTGTCGAGGCAGATATGGAAATGTCGTAGGCCTCCACTCCCCCCCCAATTTTTATTTCCTACTTATTAAGATATTGTCATTTTTATTCATGAGAGTATTGACAAATTATCTGTTAATACTTATTTACGGGCTCGTTCACTCTTGTAGTGGACTATTTTTCTTTTTTTTATATTCTCACTCTCTCTCTCTTCGTGATTACGTAAAATACCACTCTTTTCTTTACATATTCGCATTTGTCGTTCCCGTAGGTAGCCAATCAGTTACCTTACCTTTCCTTTTCTTTTCTTTTATATATGGTGACTTCTTCTTCTTCTCCTCTACTTCTTATCACTTACTATTTTACTACTGGGAGGTTGTTCAACTGTGTTTCGGAGTCAAGCGTTGTCGTTGTCATTTTTTCTGTTATGTAAATTATTCATGCATGTGCTTTTCTGTTTTCTGTTTCTTTCCTGGGGTTAGAGGGGCGGAAGGGAAAGGGAATGAATGATATGGTGCTCTTTAGAGGATTTGTGCTCTCGTGCGCGAAATAACTACTAGTATAGTGCGAAGTGGGGTGCGAAGTGAGGTTGCGGTAATGATTGGGAATGCTATATAGCTACATAGTAAGGGGGGGTGACAACCGTGTGCTGTAGATTATGGGGGGATCTGATCTGATCTGATCTGATCTGATTATATGGCAGCGGGTGGATTATAAAGAGCACCCTGGTGGGGTTAAGCCATCGTCTCCCAGAATAGAATTGAGTCGATACACACCAGGACAGGACTGGCCTGGATCCAATCCGGCAATGCTTATGGCTACCGCACTTACTTACATAGCATTGCTTTGTAGATAGATATACGCTTACATCCTACAGGACTATAGCGTACGCCAGGTCGTCACGTGGGAGAGTTTCTATACAAGGTGAGAACTACATGCATCCGCCCTTTGTGAGCCAGAGCCTACATCGAAGGAGTTATGATATGGTGTATATTAGTAATGGTAGGGTATGAATGCGTGCTGAATGAGGTGAAGAGATTATCTCTCACTTGATAGGGCCAACAACCCTAACCCCGAGACAAAGTCCATTCACCTACAACTGCAGCTGACTTGACCAAACATTCGTGGAATCAACAGGTAGAGTATCATGTCGAGAGTCACGCTAGAAACGCAGGCTAGGAGACACTGGAGGTCGATAGTATAGTCCTGGCCAGAGTATGAAGTAACAATTCGTCCAGGGCATATGCATGCGGCTACCCTACACAGAGGTTTGGGACCATCGGTTGGCGTTGGCGTAAGTGTAGACCCGAAGGTAAAGCGGTGCAACCCGACATCCTTAAACTTTATTCTACGGAGGCCCTCATATATCTCGGCACTCGGGGATTAATCGCCCATCCCAACGTACGCTCTTTATGTGTGCAAGTGATGGAGCCCCCGAACTGGCACGGGGTTTTATTATCCGCAATTACAATCGACGTCATTCACAGAACAATACTTGGGTCGCGTAGTATTATATCAAAACAAGCATTTGCTTAGAAATGCCCGAGATTTATAATCCAAGGGGTTCGGACACCGATGACCGGGGTCTTGTACCACCACTCAACTAATTAACAGGGTATGCGGTCATGGCCAGTCACTCGGCCTGGTGATTTGAAATCATGGGCTTTATGGTGGATTTGGTTTATATATAAACCCCTTCGTCTTCTACAAAGCTGGCGCTGTCCCTATACCATCAGTATCACTCCAGTCAGTGTTTCAGCCCATTTCAGTACAGCCCAAGACATCTTGCACCCATTTCCATACCTATCAGCCCAACATGTCCATCACCGTAACCGGCGCCACCGGCGGTCTCGGCCGCGCAACTCTCGAGTTCCTTTCCGAATTCACCCCCAGCACAGGCCCCTCCACAGTGGGGACAACCCGCTCGCTCCCCCGCGCGCCGCAGATCCCAAACGTGGCCTTCCGCGTCGGTGATTTCGACACCCCGGGTACACTGGACGCTGCATTCGCCGGCGCGGCAAAGGTCCTGATTGTGTCTACGGACTCCTTCGACAACGCGAAGCGCCTAATCCAGCACAAGAATGCCCTTGATGCTTGTGTGCGCGCTGGGGTGGGGAGGGTGTACTATACCTCTCTTGCCATCAATGGCAGCAGGGAAAGCAGCATCAGCGAGCTGCAGCATACGCACCTGGAGACCGAGAGGATGATTAAGGAGTAAGCACATATATCTAAAACTTAGTTACTTAGCTGCAAGATACGGAGTAGTAACTAACGAGATCGATAGGTCTGGATTGCCATACACAATCATCCGCGAGGGCGTCTACACAGAAGCATTCCCGCTCTTCCTCAGCTGGACGCCCGAAACAAAGTCCATCCTCCTCCCATACGACGGACCCATCGCTTTTGCATCGCGCACGGAGCTCGCGGAGGGGACGGCACGGCTGCTGCTGTCGGACGACGAGAAATATATCAACTCGACCGTGGTCCTGACGGGGCCCGAGGCTCTGAGCTTGACGCAGGTTGCGGAGGTCATCCGTGCTGAGCTAGGGGGCGAACTGGTCGTTGAGAGGCTGGGCTTGGAGGATTATGTGAAGGGGCTCGTGGAGCGGGGGGAGAGGCCGGAGGGGTTCGCAAGGAGCTGGGCAACAACGCTGAAGGCGTTTGAGGAAGGGGAGGCGGGGGATGTTCATGGTGCTTTGGAGGAGCTGCTGGGGAGGCGGCCGAGGGGCGCGGGGGAGGTGGTGAGGGGGTTGGTAAGGGAGGGAATGGAGAATGGAGGGTATAAGTGGCACCAGAACGAGAGGGTGAGAAATGAGGGGAAATAGTTGGATGTTGGATATTGTGTGTTGGGTGTTGGGATTTTCTTCTATGGGAGTGATAATTTATGATTCATGGTTATTTAGATCTTGTGTAGAGCATCATAGCAAGCATCTGGTCCTCTTCACCCGGACTGTCGTACCCGAGAAGCCAAATGAGGTTCTCGGTATTTCATGTTGGTAGTATTTAATATATGTAATAAATCTTAGTTAATTGAGCTAGCCTAGACTTATTGGTGTCAGGAATTGTGTGGCAGGTGCGGATAGCCCAAGCGCCCCCCCACCCTATACACACTCACCTTGTACGCTCCCATTTCTTCCCCACACCCACGCATACAGACCTGCCGCCACACAGCGGGGTCCTACCAATCATGGATATCTAGAGTATCGCTATTTTATCTGGGTGGATATATATGTTCTTCTACTCTAAGCTACCGCTCTAGTTTGGCTAGATTTCACCGCTACTGGCCTACTCCACTCGTGTGCTACGGAGACCGTTACTACGGGGATAAAGTATTGTGAACTTGCAAGTCCGATACGGAGTTACCATAGTACGACAGAAAGTATTTTGGCGGATACGAGAAAGTTAACCCCCTCCAAATGATACCATGTCTGGGGTTGTACATGCCAGTCACCAGACAGGCACACATACAAGTAAGTATGTATAATCTTTCTGCTTAGGTGAGTATTGCCCGAGGCTTCATCCTAGAGCTTTAATGCAAAGCGGTTTATGGGATACACAATCGAGTGATGCCTCATGACCCAACCACCGAAATCCGAAACCGTAGCTCATCAACACAACTCTCTACCACATCTATTCTAACGGTAAGCGGTCTACACAACCTTTCAAGCCCACTCACCATGCGAAGACTGGCCTTCTCCCGTTTATCCTTTCTTTGATAACTCCACACCTACACCCCCCCCCCAAGTCTCCCTGACAGCATATCAGTACCTGCCGCGTGCAGTGGCGCCATTTCACACGTCCACTATGGGTCTTCACCGGGTAAGATGTTTCAAGCCCAGGGAGATCGATGGCCCTGGACAAACAACAGGAGATGCGTATAGATTGGTACGAGTATGTTGCATGCATTATACATCACCTATCAGAAGCACGTTGTTGTGAAACCGGAAACTGCACTTGGGCTAGCTGGATGTAGTATGCGGGGTAACTACATCATCATGTTGTGGTCTACTTGATACCGCCAGTGATCGAAGCAAGGACCGATTCCCCCCACTGGCCAAGGTATACACTCCACGGCGCTCACACTGCCATCCCAGAGCCGCATTCGGGGGTGTGGCATGTGGACTACAAGAAAGAAGCAGCAAGATTAAGAGATCAACTGAGAAAGTGGGGGGGGGGATTTAGATCTGCATGAACAGCCTCCAAGCTGTTGCCCTTTCCCCTCGTAACGAGAGTACCAGCTCTCTACCTCTAGTGTACGTACTCTCTCCTTCCCTCGAATCAAACCGAATGACTGCGCCCTAGCTTAAAAGAGGTAAATGTACCTGCCGATCGGAAAAAAAACGAAACCACTAATTTTGTGCTGGTGAGATTTGATCCGGTGAATGTTAAAGCATAAACTACATGTACATACATGGCCGTCATTAATTACCCAGATCTTTCCATCCGTTTCATTTGCATGACACTGCATAGCTGGGGGGGAAAACAAACCCTACTCTCGTCGATGAATGTACAAAGAGGACGAGTTCACAGACATCAATTAAACGAGAGTGCATGTATGACTGGAATTTGCATATATGTAGTTGTCTAGAGACGACATCTTCTACTAGGCAAGTAAGTATTTCCTCGAAAGCTGATAGGTGGGTTCGGCCTTGGCAAAAAAAAAGATCCATGTTCCACAAATAGCAACCGGTAAGGTTTTGCCAAGAAACGCAGGTCCCCAAAACCACACCGGTGTCAAAACAACGACAGCTCATTACTCCCCCGGTAAGTAAATGGCAATGAAGTGGGATATGGCAACGGAGGCGCGAGGGTTTGAGAAAAGGTCGTGAAATTAGTATACTGCCTGTGGCAGAGGCTAGAATGAAACGGCGGACACTTTCAAAGGCGGGGGGGATCCAGCAATGTTCACGGACCAGCAACTGGCGCAGGAACCGATGTTTGACTATTCAAGTTAATGGTTATTATGAGTGTATGGTTTTAAAAGTTTTTTTGATCTCAATATCTGTCGATAGTAGCTTGAGGCCGTCCAAGTACTAAGCGGGTCCATCGTCTGAGGTCTAAAAACCTACAGTGCCCAAGGGGATCGAAAGATTATATGAAAATTTGAATGAATTGGAGGAAGATATGTCTACACTTGAGTATTTATTGTTATCGTATTCTAAATTACGGTTTTCGCCGGCGAAATATCACACTCGCCACCGTCTATGGCTATTTTTCGCATGCAACCCCGGGATGACCGCTGCGCCGCTTAAACCTACCGATGATCTTGCATCTTGGTCCATGGTAGTGATGAGACTGGTATATAGGCCCTTTCGCCCACCATAAGCTGTTCTAGTCCCTTTCTCGAGCCTTTCTCGCAGGTATTTTCTGCATCTTCGGTGACCCGGTTTAGTCACGTTCTTTCTTTTTTCTTTCTTTGATTATTCTTTCCCCTACGTTCTTGACTCTCTTTAAAAAATAAAAAAAGGCGGGACCTTTCGTTTTAATACTCACTTTATAAGATATTTTAACGTATCGGCGGGCCGAAGATGTACCGCGCGAGCAGCACCGGCAGGCCAATGACTAGCAAAGAAAAACTTCTCGAAGCCATAAAGCCATGGGTTTGCTGTATCAAGCCTCGCCACAACAACAAGAAATACCATGATTTAGAGAAGTCTGGTGATTCCGCTGGTACGCACCCGGTAGAAACGCTTCCATATATACGAAATGAAGACTAACAAGTATCTACCTATCTGATAGCATTCAATATCTCAGGCCCTATAGCCATCGAAGTAAATGGGAAGCCAGCAGGTGATTTTGGAGGGCCTGGCGTGGTGAGTGTTTATGAAGTACCATCTAGCCAGACACCTAAACGACTTGATGGAAGCTTTGACCCAAAGTTCCCGCCGGCAACGCTGGGCTCTTATGCTCCTGATAATGAGAAGCGGAGGACGTTCGACTTTTTCCAGTATACCCCGGCGGCACCGAACCGGATCACGCAGATAATCGATTCGTATGGGGATTATGGGGGTAGTCCAACTGGAAAGAAACCTCCAGTTCCCCCAGTTCCCTCAGTGCCATTGAAGCTAGACGACGACTATCTCCGCAGTGAGATTGAGTTTATTCGTGCGGCAGCAAGAAAATATCCCGATAATGCAGACCTTTCAGCAGCTGCAGAAGCAACATATCTTGTTGACGAGAATGGAGAGCCTCGGCCGGAAATGATCATGGCGATAGATAGGGTGTTGGGGGGCTCAGCGAGGGAAAGACAACATATGTCAAGGTCGACGATATCAGATTACTCGAACTCGCTGAATTTGATACAGCCATTGCATCCAAAGCCAGCCCGTTGCAGAGATAGTGATCAGCCAAGGCAATTGCTCAGATCAATGGATGAAAGGAAGCAGCTAGAGCAGAGATTATTGAATATCCAAAGATCTCTCTCGCAACGTAGGAAAGATAAGTCGGATTCTCTTTTGGCCCCACCCTCGGCTCATGGACCTCAAGGACCACAGTCATTACAGCATAGTACGTCAACTCTCCTTATCTGCGTTATTTCCTGAAGAAAGTATGAACATTGACCTTTTCGGTAACAGGAGAGATGATTGATGAACTCATCGACGATTTCTATGACGACGACTGCCCCCAAGTCACTCAAGAGAGCTTACCCAAGCCGCCTCCACCATCAGCCCAACCCCGCCGTGCGCCAACCCTATCCGCCTTGAATCCCCGCAAAAATACGTTTAGGAATAGTAATCCTCTCGACGACTCCAGATTATCGCTTAATTACAGCGAATACATCTACGAGGAATATGGCAGGCCCTCTCCAACTGAAGTCATGTTTCCCACCGCCGAGGATGACCCTGGTTTAATGAGATCTGTATCTCAGCGTCCTGCAGAGCCACCTCTGCGTCGCACCCGTTCGTCCGAAACCATTGTTCCACAAAGAACGCTGATGCTGTCTCGCAACGACTCTGTGGTATCGGCGCCAGGAAATCGCATCGATAGATGGCTGTCCAAACAGAACGAGATATATGGTGCCGAGGATTCGGGGCCAGTACCTATCGCAAATCTACCCCGCCTCCCCAAAGCATCTAGGCTGTCCAAGAGGCCGGAATCACTGCTTAGAAGAAATTCAATTGGCACTGCAGAAGACTATTGGCCTTCAGCACGCGACATTATACCAAGTCCCGGGTTCCCTCCCCCTGCTAACTCCTGTGTGGGGATACCCTACTCTGCCATGCTGAGGAAGGATCCAGCACCTGTTAGCGTTGTTAGCGCAAACACTTATCACAGCGCCTCTTCTATTCCGCCTCCACCGGCATCAGAAGTATTAGCGCAACAGTACATATCTGAAATAGAGGACATCTCTAATAGAACTAGAAGGCATTCGGTGGAAGACCTACCGCCTCATGGCCACCGCCCGACTGGCCTCGAGGCTGGCAAGATGATTTGAGATAGATCTTGGCCCTAAGCCTTTCTTCCCCGCATTTTTTGATCTTCCCTCGGCCCAGGTCGGGAGGTATCTGTTGCCTGTGGGTCTGTGAATCTGTGAATGTGGGGTACGTGGTTAGTTTGGCCGTTGGTATCTAAAGAATTCTTCCATGCACAGACATCCTTACCACCTACCCCACAAGTTGAGGCGGATCATGCCATCCGCATTACTTTACATCTATCAATATCAATGGTTATTTCTTTTTTCACTCTGTTCTCTTTTGTAGCTTCTTTTCCTTTATCTCTTTCCCTTTGTATTGTTCTACTGTTCGGGCGTTCGATAGTTTAGTTTGGGATAAATGATGAAACGTATGGATGAATAATTACCCGCAACTTAAATTTCTTTTTCAAGAATATATTCCTAACGATGTGTGATCCCTCGTGAACGCAGATCAGGGTAAAGCGGGCAGACATGGGGGTGGATGCTGCATAACGTCTGTCGAAAGCGTTGCATGGGGGCGCATATGGTACTTGTACTATCGAGTACATGTAAAGTGTGTACTTATATATTTTTTTAAGTGCTCCCCAAACTGCTCTGGTAAATTTGGCCGATGATTTCATAGAAATGAAGGCCCATTGAGACTACATGTAATACGTGTAGTCCTAAACGTAGGGTCGGTCCTAGCAGTGTCAAGGCCGAGGCCTAGGCCATACATAAGATCCGTCAATATATTTCTAATATACCCAAAAAGTAGTCTTGACTACAAAAAATTACAGGTTGATTTAGTTCTGAGCCCAAATTTAATCGTGACATATATATTTACACAAACGAAGAAGGGGGGCGGGTAGAAATCCCCAGATATATTCTAGCAATTCGGAAAGAGCCGATGCCCTAGAGCACACTCCTCGGGGAGTGCGAGATTAGAAATCCGCTTAGGCAAGCAAGCCACCGAGATTCGTGACGGCAGTTAAGTGTACTTGGCTTTGCAAATACCTAAAGTTATGTTTACCTGAGGATAGCACATTATAGGAAAGGATTGGTACGCTGAGCCGGACCGGACCCCATCCTTAATCTATCCATTTAGGAACAATTAGTGATCCACTGAAACGAAACTACTGTACCCCATACTTGGCTGCCCCCTAGCTAGAGGAGTGCAATAACGTATGGTAAATACTCAGCAGATAGCCGAGACGAGCCTCCTCCCCCCCGGTAAAAAACTTGAATTCACTTTATGGGTCTTTCTGCCTAAGGGTTTATATAAAAGAAAAACGATAGTGGGAATGGAATGCCTTCTAGGAGGAAGTGTGGGCTTATGTATATACGTTGAGAACCAATTTGAATGTACGTTCGCGTAGAATGTTCTGCATCTAGCTTGTCTCGGTTGAAGTCGTGAAATTAAGCATGAAATTAAGGCCCCCCAACCACCAATTCATTAACCTAAACTCCGATCCGAACGTAATCTTGGGTCTAAGTAAAAAATAGACAGTTTGATCAACAGCATGGGAATCCTTGGTTTCTTGCCTTGTGGGATTAATGCTCTGCTGAATTTAACCTATGTATGCGCGTGCATGTGAGCAACTTGCTAGGGAGAAAGAAAGAAAAAATCCTGGTAGATCCGCCCTGGCGGTTCCACCATATATTTTAGACTAACTCTTCGTATGTGGTTTACAGCCGCTTACTCTACATACATCTCTGCGCATGCTGAATGCATTCCCTTCGCCGCAAGCAGGGTTTCTCCACTTTAAAAGCATAGTAAGATATGTATATGTCCCCTGTAGCTTGTATATCATAGGTTGATTTTAGTAGGGAGCGATAGCTACTAATCGTTTGTTTCTGGGGAATCGACCTTGCGGCGGAAAATTAACCCCACACCACACTACTTGACAATCGCTCCTATAGGTGCATACAGTATAGTACATGTAGTACATGTAGTTTCCACTTTATCCTAACTTGACACGTACATGTCCTAACAGCGTATTTTAGGAGGTAGCTGTTGAATAGAGCGCCTAAAGTGGAGTAGGTATCTACAATGCTTTTGAGAACAAGGATTTTTGGCCTGTTCGCCACAGAACAGAGTACTTTCTTTCCTTATCGCGGATGGTTGAGATTATAATAATAATGTTTTCCAGTTAAGGCTGGGTTACGTGTCGGGAGGTCGGCGATGGTAGGTAGAGGGCTAGAGTAGAGTACCTACATGTACATACCTCAACTCTACACACATGTAGTTGGATAGGGTACCTATCATGTATGAACGGTAGGAGTAGGCAGATAGATTATCTACTCTGGAGCACTCTCTACCTATTCTATGCATATACTTACAACATACTATAGGAGAAACCTCCATTCGGAATTTTCCAGGTACGTAGAAATGCTTGTTGGTAGTCTCAGTTTCAGTCTTAGACTCTCAGTCCAGGTCAGCCTCAGTCTCGTGCTCTTTTTTTCCCTCGTGGTATGTGCACGAAGGGGATTACCCAGGGAAGAGGATATGTCGTAGTAATTAGGTAAGTAGGGAGGACCTAAGACACGACATTTGGTGCTGAAAGCCTAAAATAGCATCTTCAGATGATTGAAAAGATTTCAGATCGCCTGCTCTTACATGAATGGATGAAGAGGTGGTTGGGTGTGTGTGTGTGCGTGTGTTGTATCGGTTCCAGTTCTACTGTTATTGTTGCTAGTATTTTATCCCCTTTCGAAAGACGGGTTGATCATAATTGTAGGTTAGCTAGGGGTAGCACAACTGCTGCAGCGAAGGTTAATTTGTCGGTGATGTTACTAGTTGGGAACCCGTTTCAGGACGGTAGCCCGAGCGGGCCTGGATTGAGTTGAACTTGTCGGTCACCGCGGTGAATTTCCAGCCTAGAATGCGCTTGTACTTGTCAACTTTGCGAGCACCGGCTGGCTGGCCGTATGTAAAACCAATCGACAATCGACAACCAATTCGCAACCCGCACTTGCCCCCCCCCCCCCCCCAAACGCCACAGAGGACACTCGCTCACATGCGGTACCGATTGCTGCTACGTAGGTAGGAGGAGCACACATTAGCATTGATTTCGTGGGGAGGAGAAGAAGGACTCGAGGATGGAGAGAAACACTTTGAAAGGCGCTATCAGATCCACCAGATCTAGCCAACCAGCCACCAGCTGCAAACCATCCGTCCATCCGCACCTTCAAGTCACGTTCGCAAAAGGGCGTCATTTATTTTCATTCGACCTAGAAAGTCGATTGCAAATGCTTCAAGCTAACGAATAAGATTATCGCAAATATGGTTTAGATATCGTTTCTTGTTCTTGTGGTAAGGAAAAAAAAAAATAGAAGAAAAAGAAAACGAAGAAAAAGGAACCGCTGCTCCAATAATTACAGTGAGTTCCGTTTCAGGAAGTTCTCTCCGTCAATCTCTGATCCTGGATGGAAGGAGGAGAATGGATCCCTGAAGGTGCAGTTGAGCAGTAGTCGTTGTCAAGAGATGTAAGCTTAGGTGCTCAGGGAGATCTGTTATTGTACCTACTCTCCGACACTCCCTTGGGCTACCACCACCACCCCCCGCGTTATTGAATCTCACACTACTGCACGCACAGCTCGGGTAGAGACTGTAGAGTGCGATAGAGTACCAGATAGGCCATTTTATCTGCATGGCTGCTACTCTACTCTATTTCCAAGCGAAGCATCTAATATCATAAGCGGTCTGGTTGAGAAGGTTAACAACACCCCTAGACCCCCATGCAACACCTCAGGTTCATCTTTAACATCGAAAGAAAAGAAATATATTTATCCATTGCAATGGAACCCTTGACCACAACTGGAGGTTTGCGCCGGATAAAGGCCCTTTCTGGTGGACGGGAAGTAATGATACGCAACACAGCAGCCATCTCACAAAAGGAAAAGAAAAAAAAAAAGAGAAAAAGAACTGAGACACAGATCCTGAAGCAAGCTTTATCGCGGCGGAAGGCTGCTTACAGTACGTCGGCAAGTTAATATAGGGTGTGTATGAGTTAGATTCCTATTACATATACCTACATGTAGATGGAGTACTCAATAACGCCCCCAATTTGCATGAACCAAATTGTAGAAGTACAGTAACCCACTCATTCTCCGTGTACCGGTAAATGAAGTGTTTTATATTTCGATTCTTGGGCTTCCAAGTATTTTTGATGACTCCCTTGTGGTTTCCTGTTAAGTGGAATCATGCATATCTGACATTGATCTCTCATTCATCTGGACATAACAAGAAAAGAATGCAGGGAAAGAGACACGACATCTCTTCTTGACATAACGATAAGGGGCATGCGTGGTTGGCTTGCCTCACACTAAAGTGCTTGTAGGTATTCACGCATGGAGGGAACAATTAAGGAATTCAAAAATCCACTCAACCAAAAGCCGCCGATAGAAGTTCCCACACTTGATCTTCGTCTTGGTCCTTTCCTCGTATCTTCCATACGTCTTGGTAGCAGTAACAGCTCAATATGCCCAGTTTTTTGACAACCTTCTAGTCCAACTCTTCCTATGATGCTAAATTGCTTGTCCCTGTCGACCAAGTTCGTCACACCCTCCATCACACACACCTTATCCAAGACCTTATTTTTTCCTTTTTCTTTCTGAGCTAGGGTTGGTGCCAAGTACGTGTTTTGCGTCTGTTGGGTGCTGCACTAATACTCGGGCTGGAAGCCCCTAGCCAGAGATATGCCTCGAAATATATAAGCAACCCAACTCCCCCAACTTATATTCACTCAACCAGCAGCTCCCGAATACCTGGATCAAAAATCCCCATCAGCCATTTCGTACAGGCTGTCCTCTCTCTCCTACCAATATAATGTCGTCAGACACATTCGCAACATCAACGCCAGAATTGGCGGAATTGCCTGAGAAGACGAAGGCCCAACTCGCCGATGGATCGACAACTCCATCAACAATGGAGGCAGCAGAAGGTCCCTTATTTGATGCTGCTAGAACTAAGAAGCTGTTGAGGAAGATGGATTGGCATCTTGTACCTTTTTTGGCGCTCCTTTATTTGTCAGTATATTCATCCTCATAGTATAGTTGAGTAGTAATCTAATATCTTGTATTGTTTAGGCTTTCTTTCCTTGATCGTACGAATGTTGGAAATGCGCGTCTAGCCGGCCTCGAGAAAGACTTAGGAATGACCGGACTGGACTACAATGTAAGAAAAAATCTTCAATTCAAACATCAAGTACTCTTCGATACTAATAGTACCAGGTTGCACTCGCAGTTTTCTTCCCCTGGTACGTGCTCGCTGAAGTGCCATCCAACATCATGATGAAGAAGACCCGCCCTTCACTCTGGCTCACAATCATTATGTTGGCTTGGGGTGTCGTGATGACTCTTATGGGTACCGTTACAACTTATGGCGGCCTTCTCGCTGCTCGTATGGCCCTTGGTGTTGCCGAAGGTGGTCTTTTCCCCGGTGTAACTTTCTACATCACCATGTGGTACCAGCGTCACGAGTGTGGTCTTCGAATGGCCATCTTTTTCTCTGCTGCTACTCTCGCTGGAGCTTTTGGTGGTCTGCTCGCGAGAGGAATTTCAGAGATGCGCGGGGTTGGAGGAAAGCCTGGTTGGGCATGGATCTTCATCTTGGAGGGTTTGGTAACCGTCGTAGTCGCATTTATTGCTTACTGGGCTATCAATGATTATCCCGAGACGTGAGTGATCCCTTTATATTAGAGTATCATAGTTTAACTTTTGGAAACTGACTGGATAAAAACGATAGTGCCAAATTCCTCACCCCCGAAGAGAAAGTAGAGGTCACCCGCCGCCTCAAGGCGGATCGCACTTCGCTTGCCGATGAGTACGACATCAAGTACTTCTTCCATGCTATCAAGGACTGGAAGATTTACATTCACATGTTGATCACCATTGGAATCTACACCCCCTTGTACTCGTTTTCTCTCTTCCTCCCAACCATCGTAAAGGTAATGGGCTACACCAACGAGCAGTCGCAGCTCATGACCGTCCCTCCCTACGTCGTTGCTTGTGCTACCACTATCGCTGGAGGCTACCTCGCCGATAAGAAGGGGCAGCGTGGAGTCTTCATGATCTTCTTCTGTATTCTCTCGATTATCGGCTTCACCATGTTGATCTCCACTCACAACCCCCACGTTCAGTACCTTGGCACCTTCTTGGCTGCGGCCGGAATCTATCCAAACGTTCCTATGGGTGTCGCATGGAACGGGAACAACATTGGCGGTTCTACTAAACGTGGTGTCGGCATTGCTATGCACGTAGGTTTCGGAAACTTGGGAGGTGCCATTGCGGCATTTGCTTACAGGTCTACTGATTCGCCGAGATACTACTCTGGCCACGGACTCCTTATTGGCACTACAACCATGAGCGCTGTCCTCTGTGTATTCATGACCTTGTACCTCAGGAAGGAGAACGCGAGGAGAGATGCTCTTATGAGGGAGAAGGGCTACACCCTTGATTCCTACACCGATGAGATGAAGGAATCAGAGAGGGAGGCCGGCGATAACGCTACTTTCTTTAGATACACTATTTAATTTATAGGCGCCGTATTTATCGTGTGTTAATGTTACGAACTTTCATGTCCATTCTCTTTCATTACGACGGGAGAGATGGGGGGGTGGGTGGAGGGGGGCTTAAGGGGTTTTTTTTTGCTTTTTATTTCTTGCATTTAATACGACTTATCTTTTTTATTACCATGGAAAATGGCAGTATCTTAATGTATGTGATCGGGGGGTAGTTGTATGCACAAGGCAGGGGGCCCTTGGAAGCCTAGAATGTTTAGATTTCTGGTCCAAATAAATCTCTCTTGCATTATCATGGCCCCCAAATGCAGTCAGAAATTGGTTGACTATTAAACGGGATGAAACTCTTGCTGTATGGAAAATCTTGCCTGGTAATGCTTGATCAATTGATTGGCAATGGTAGTGCAAGTTTAGGTCATGCCTGTTAAACGAGTGACTGAGCATGCCTGGGGCTAGGTATATAGGGAGAAGTAATAATGTCAGATCACCAATAAGTGATTTTTGATTCCTCATCTTAAAGTGCCCTTTTAGAAGTGCAATTGTTGGACGGGATCCCATAGGACAAGCTCAACCAACTATTTTAGTGATTTTCCAAAAAAGAAAACCTTGGCGCCTTATTAAAAGTACTACCTACTTTACATACATGTAGGTACATGTAAAGGGGGCATCATATTATCTGCCCAGATCACCTCCTGGAATGTGGAATGCGCGGAAAAAAAAGCAAAATGACCCAGATATATCTCCTGCTGCCGGAAAATTGACGAAAGCTTGTGCAATGCTGCCACGAGGCCCGTCAGTCGTAGTGGTCCACGGGCTTTTGGAGCCTTTCGGCGGACAGGGGGCGGGGGCTCAGGGCCAGTAATGGACCACCACCACCATTCGATAGGAAGTCCGGTGCCGGTTCCTTTCCTCCTGTTCGCCATAATACCTACATGTAAGTACCTACATGTACATAAGTTATCAAACCCTAGGCTTGAGCAATTTGGGGGCTGGCCCTCCGAATCTCTTCGATTGCTTGAGACAGAACATGTGGGCAGCCGCACAGCGGGCTGAGGGTGAAATCCTGGTTCATATTAGCGACTCAGGTATTATTATGCAGGTCTCGATCAGCCCCGTGCGTGCGCCGCCGATCTCTTCATGCCCAGATAAATTTTATCTTGTTAGGGCTGCAACCACTTCACCTTGATGATGATGAATCTCCTTTCCCCCCCCACCCATAACATGGATAATCAAAACAATACGAGGGATGTTCGGATTTAAAGCCGACCACGCTGCATGCTGACGGAACACAATCAGAAAAATGTGATCGGGCGGTTAGCTATCAAGTTTCTTTTCTGATGTTTGCCCACATCAGACCAATGGGATTGATTTTTTTCTTTCAATAGTTCCAATAGAGGGGTTCGGGAGTGAGGTAGGTGCACGATGGTTATAACGATTGCGGTAAAAACATGGTGTTGGGAGCACATGTTGGATGGAAGTTGGGAACACCCAGATCTGCAGGAGACCTTGTTGTTATGTCGAATGAGTGAATATAATATGAAACATTCCTCGATATCTGCTGAGGAAACGGAAGAGTTTCAAGATCGGGCTGCTGTCAGAACGGATAAGCCTTTTATAAATTGCACCTTTAAAAAGAAGTCTAAATAAGGTTTCCGATCTCCAAAGTTCTTTAGATGAGGCCTGTTACCGCGATGCGTGGCTGTGGTGGTGGTGGTGTAGCAATGGGCTTGGGCACGAGACTGACATGTGTTGGATATATTAAATGACCTCCGGATCCCGTCGTCATGATATGCGTATGCATGCTCAATCAAGTAATCCTGACAGCGGAGAGTGAGGAAGCGATGCGGTTTCGGAGAGCAGCAAATTATAGTGATGTCGGCATGATGGCTAAAGGCGCCAGTCAAAATAATAATAATGGCAGCTAGTGATTGATGATGGTGATGGTGATGGTAACATGGCTAGCAGCTTTGACGAGGGCCGAAATTATCGTGAGTGACAGTGATGGTAGCACATGTCACTGCAACCACGGTAGGCAACAGAATTGTCGAGGGCTATCACCCAGAACCAGAACACCCAAAGGAGTCGAAAGATACATGTAGTGAGAAGGGTATTTGATAGCGAGGATAATAATATATATATATAGTGTAGAGAGGTTAGAAATCTGTTTATCCTCCTGTTAGTCACGGGGTAGGGCTAGGTGTTTATGATCGATGTCAATAGACCCACTTCTTAAGACCGTACAAAGTAAACAATTAGAAGTACTTACTAGGACAGTATGTTCAAATGTTAGAGCTCTTGGCATCACCTTGGAGCCCATGAAGGCCTTGGGGGGTTCCGCCCGATTAGTACCATAGTGCCATTAACTGATGCCAAGCGTAGATGATGGTTGTAGGAAAACGGGGCTCATGGATGATCACTCGACGAGAATTTGTACAAAAGAGGAATAGTGCCAACATATCTGTCTCTCGGGTGTTTCCTGATGCAACAAGACGGCGTGAAGCACTCTCGGATTTCGTTAACTCACCTTGTTGTCGAAATGCCATTTTCCTGCGTTACGAATCATTTCCTCCAAGCCCTGTAGTATTTTAACTGCACGTAATGTACTGTAACGACCGAAGCCGACAAGCCACAACAACAACGCGTGCCAAACACGCTCCAGAAAAACATATTTTGGGGGCGCGCACTATCCCCCCCCACCCCCCCACTTGAACAGCCATCCATCTCTCGTTTTTAAACCGAGCCGCCAGCTATGTCCAACCTATATAGCTCAACGCCTCGACTCAGCAACATCATCCACCGGCATTGGACGGTTATGAAAATATTGATACCGAACCTGCTGATAAATAGAGGCGCCGGAAATTTTTTGACATCTCATCGTGTTCTTTCGGGTCCCCGGATCTGCAGAGTAGGCAGATGTGTGCTGACATAGCTCCGGTGTGAGCAACAACAGGGTTTTGGCACGGTAGATGTAGAGTTATTGTCTGAATGATGGAATAGGGCTGGCATGGTGTTTGCAATCGTAGAAGATGAGTTAGAGGTTGATATAAGGTTTTTCAAGGGTCCCATTTATAACTTCCATCTGTCCGTGATCGAGAGCCGAGGGTGCAATTATGTGTGGTTACCAGAACCAGAATGTGGCCCAAACTTTGCACTCTTCCCCGGTTTACGAGCAGAGTATATAGGCTTCATGGTTATGGTTTATTCTATAAAATCTGGGTTTATGGTACTCGGAATGGTGGGGGGGATCTGGGTCGACATGCTTGCCGGATATCCGGATGTCGGGTCATGTTTTCTAATCAACTCTGTAGGTACTTTATAATAGGGTGGGTTATCAGGTCATGGTTCTGACGATCATCTCATCTCTATAATGGCGGAGATGAATGCCTATTATGGTTTTTTAACCCTGCTGTTGTTTTCAGTCTGTTATTTGATTCGTTCATGGGAAGTCACTCGTTATGTGGTCCTAATAAGGAGTCGAAAACCATTGGCTAGTTGACCAATCGCGTCTAGTGAAGTCTCGGCGTTGCAACGTCGTCCGGGTTGGGTTAGAACTGGTTAATATTAGTGAATGAAGGCTAGTGATTTACAACTCTTGTAGCGTTGGACTGGGCATGTATACCAAGTGTCTTGTAATTGTAGTGAATTGTATTTACGGGTGTACGAACCCTTGGTGCGTGGTACAAATATCCAGCTTGGCTATCTTGGACAGAGGGGAAAACAATTATCCGGATTCCTTCCCCTTCGAAACAAAAAAACCAACTTCCAATATCATGATAGCACTCGAAGTGTTAAGCTTAGTTTCAACGGCTTAAATTCGGCGAATTCTGTTTATCCGGAACACCTCTCATCCGCTCCGAGCGGAAAATCTAATCTATATAACCTAGAATGAAATTCACTTACCATAGTAATAGCAATATATTTTTCTTTCTTTCTAGGATCATGTCGTCGTCGGCTAAAAACCGGGTCCTGATAAAAGTAAAACCCACTTTACCACAAATTACTGGTCAACCCCGCGTCGAGTACCTGGATTGCCTGCCTAATATGTCGTACTTTACCCCACAAATAAATAAAGAATAATAATCTTTTCATGATGTAAGGAGTCGAATACGGTGCAAAGTTCACACATCAACTGCCTAGCCGTTCGTCCGTCAAAGGGTTTCTTGTGTATAAACACCAAATCTAACCCCCGTCGGCTAGGACCAAGCCTCAATGGGGTACTTAAATATATGAAAATTTGGCCTAAGCAGCCGTGATCCGTGATGTCGGCTTCAAAAGTGCATGTGGTACGTATTTGCCTAGGCAGCCGAAGAACCGGTCACCGACGACGAGCCTTTGTTATGGCATGATCGGGCTTATGTCTGTAAATGCTCAAGCTCGTCGGGGAAAACTAACCCGAAGGCAATAATTTGGTCTCTATATAATTGATGCCGAGTACGGGTTGAAAAACAGCAACCTTGGCGAATAGCTCCATAGAGATGAAGTTGTTTTGGTCGATACTCGCATTTGCGGTGGCTGCGGCCGCCCAAGCGGAATGGCCTATTAGCAGTACCAACTATACGGACGCAATACAATGGGACCACTACAGTCTAATTGTGAAAGGACAGAGACTAGTCGTCTGGTCCGGAGAATTTGTACGTGCCATAGGTCACTCGACTCAATACCAATATGGTTCTCACAATTGCTAACGCTAAACCAAACAGCACTATTGGAGAATTCCAGTTCCTCATCTCTGGCGCGATGTCCTCGAGAAAATGAAAGCTCATGGCTTCAACACCTTTTCAATTTACGGCCATTGGGGCTACCACTCAGCAGCAGAAGGGGCCCTTGATTTTGAAAACACAGCCCACAACCCACGCCCTCTGCTAGAACTGGCGGAGGAGCTGGGAATGTATGTGATATTCAGGCCGGGGCCATATGTGAATGCAGAATCACATAGTGGTGGCCATGCCCAATGGGTTACCACCGGCGCCTACGGAACGCTGAGGAACAACGACACACGTTTCGTGGAGGCGTACACGCCGTATATGGACACATATGAGAAGTTGCTTGAGCCGTACCAAGTGCAGAATGGCGGAAACCTTATCCAAATGCAAATCGAGAATGAGTTTAGCAGTCAGAGAATCGGTGACTGCAAGACCTGTCCTCCAAATTTGGTCAATATTGACTACATGGAGGTTCGATAAATCCTAGTCTGTGCATTCTTTTGGGAAGTTGTATACTGACGGAAGATAGAAACTCGAGGCGCAAGCACGCAAAAACGGAATATACATTCCACTGACACACAATAATCCTAATACATATGTGAAGGGTTGGAGTACGGACTATGATCCCCGTGGTGCTGTTGATATCTCGGGAGTAGATACATACCCGTACTGCTGGTCCTGTAATCTGGCCGAATGTGGTGGACGATATCCCTATACCGTAGCATACTACTACGACTATTTCCTTGAGACTGCAAAGAACCAGCCTGCATATTTGCCAGAGTTCCAGGGCGGTTCTTACAACCCATGGGGAGGTCCACAGGGTGGTTGTATCTCTGAGCAAAACTCGGAGTTTGTTAACGTATGTCCCTCAACCCTCCTTAGTTTGAGCTTTAGGGCTAATTGTATTACTTAGATTATGTACCGCCACAATATCGGTGAACGGATCACAATCATTAACATCTATGTCTTCTTTGGTGGCACCAATGTTCGTATCCCACCTAGTTCCTTAGAAGTCATATGCTAATATGAGTAGTGGGGTAACATTGGTTATCCTCTCTCCGGTACATCCTACGACTACGCCGCAGCCATCTCCGAGTCCCGCGATATTGGTGAAAAGTTCTGGGAAGGAAAGGCACTTGGACTCTTTATTGATGTCGCCCGTGACCTTGCACAGACAGAGCGTGTATATGCAGGAATTGAGCTCACAAGCTCTCCAAACGTTAATTGCTCGCTCATGGAGAACCCAGAGACACTGTCTAGGTTCTACGTTCTACGGTGAGGGAGTCCCCTAAATCCTCTTCTTTTGAAATTGGCTCTGACTGGATGAATAGCCACTCTCCTTCTAATGCCACCTCAGAAGACAATTTCACTGTTAGCATGACGACATCCGAGGGACCTCTCACAGTTCCACAATATGGCGCAGCTACTCTTTGGGGCCTTGCATCAAAGATCCTAGTATCCGACTTCCCGTTCGGTAAATTCTCGCTTCTCTACTCGACCGCCGAAATCCTTACAGCATCAACTGTCGACAGTGAGCCCACCCTCGTGCTCTGGGTCCCCAACGGTGAGCAAGCAGAATTTGTGGTGAAAGGCTACAAAGCCAAGAGCAAGAAGGAAGTGCTTCAAACGTGCGACGGATGCAGCATTGACTTCCATGCCAGCAAAGACGGGGTAATGATCATAAACTTCCACCAGGAAGCCGGTATCTCAGCTGTCCAATTTGACGGCTTCAAGGTCGTAATGGTGGACAGAGGTGTTGCCTGGAAGACCTGGGTTCCGAAACTTAGCAAGGACCCATTAGCAGGGTTGGATCAAAACATTATCGTCCATGGACCCCGTCTAGTCCGTAAAGCCGTAATCTCTAAGAACGAGCTTCAACTGTCGGGTGACACATCCAGCGAGACCGAGCTTTTGGTCCATGCCCCCAAGAACATCAAGACGCTTACCTGGAACGGGAAGAAAGTCTCCAAAATATCCAGATCAAAGGCTGGAATCCTCACCGCCACCCTTGCAGGCCCAAAGCTCACCGAGGATGATGTTCTTAGCCAACTTAACTCGGGCAGCTGGAAGTACAAAGATTCTCTCCCTGAGGTTTTCCCCGAGTATGACGACTCAAAGTGGGTTGTCGCAAACAAGACCACCACTCCTAACCCTACACAGCCAGCCTACCTCCCGGTTCTCTACGCTGATGATTACGGATTCTTCCATGGATACATCCTCTTCCGAGGCCGCTTCCCAGCTAGTAATGGCACTACGGGCGTGTATATGAATCTTCAATTCGGTACAGCAGGCGGTTACTCTGCATGGCTCAACGGAAAATTCGTCGGCTCTTGGACTGGTAGCATGGCCTCTACTGCGAATAGCACTTGGAATTTCCCAGCGGGTGCCGTGAAGGGAGGTTCAGAGAACGTTTTGGTGATCCTGATGGACCATAACGGAAAGGACCAGTTTGCGGCTGCATTGAACTACCGCGGTATCTACGATATCTCTTTGAAGGGACCACAGCCGGCTACATTCACCAAGTGGACAATCCAGGGCAACGCAGGAGGAACGGACAACATCGATCCCGTGAGAGGGCCTTACAACGAAGGTAAAACATTCTAAACTCATTGACTCACAGAGGTAAAAATGCTAAATGAGGGTGCTCCCTAGGTGGTATAACTGCGGAGCGTGCGGGCTGGCATATGAATGGCTTTGATGCGTCAAAATGGGCGGAAACAAAGTCTATGACTGTCCCCAACGCAACCGTCACCTTCTTCCGAAAGGAGGTCAAGTTCTCTATTCCCGAAGGGTATGATGTGCCAGTGCAGATTAGAATCGGCTCACCGGCTGGACAGAAGCTTCGGGTCCAACTCTGGGTCAACGGATATCAGTATGGCAAGGTTAGTTCGATGAACCCCCTTTCACGGCACATAAAAAAAGATCAACTAACAAAGTGGGGGGAAATAGTACATGCCACAAGTTGGAAACCAAATCGACTTTCCTGTTCCTCCGGGAGTGCTGAACTATAACGGTAAAAACACATTCGCACTCAGTGTGTGGAACGTGCAGGACGACTCACCAGTAAGTGTGGAGTATGAGTGGAATGTGATTGGGATCTATGAGAGCTCTTTCGGCTCAAGATTTGACTCTGATGATGTCCGGCCCGCGTACAACAAGAAACGCCTGGAGTATTTGTAACTGGCTCATTGATTTTTTCTTGGTCCGCCATGAAGTATATATAGTCCTGTAGTACTAGAGCGTAAGCTATGTGTAATAAGATGTATCTGTATGTGTGTTATCGATCATTTAACACTGCACTGCTTGATACCTTTGGAGATGGGATGTGTGGGGATGAAGTGCATGCGCCTGCACAAGTTGCTTGAGACGTTTCGTCTCGAACGGCCTCGTAGGACACGTTGAGGGTGACT
This sequence comes from Morchella sp. 2018-W16, assembly GCA_024713755.1. Taxonomy (NCBI): domain Eukaryota; kingdom Fungi; phylum Ascomycota; class Pezizomycetes; order Pezizales; family Morchellaceae; genus Morchella; species Morchella sp. 2018-W16. The sequence goes on along the minus strand of JAMGYY010000001.1, from coordinate 2,991,009 downwards.
GTATCAACTGCAGTAGTAGTACGGAGTAGTACGGGACCAACAATTAGAAGAGGTGCTGCGAAAGTTGAGTTTGATAAACAGGGAGTGGGACTTCCTTCCTAATGCAGTAGTTTGATTACCAAAAGAGGATATATGATTGGTTTTTAGAGCTCTCTCTTGTAGATAGAGAAACAAATAAAAACAAAAATCTTTTATCGGAATAAGGTAATAATAAAACAAAGAGAAACAAAGGGAAAGACGGGAAAGGCCAGTTTAGGCAACTCTCTCTCCCTTCCAGCAGAATTTACCACATGTCGTGGATGCGGTGTTGGTGTGGTCCAATGGTCTCATGTAATTTAATGTAGCTACCACTCTATTTTCTTTGATAGAGACTAACCCAGCAAACCAATCCCACTAATCCTATGCCTTCCAAAAGACGGGAGAGCATCTAGCAAACAGACAGAGTGTCCGTATTTTTTCCCTCTTTTTTTTTTCGCTGCACAGCGTTCCCACATCGCACAGATTCCTGGACCAACCGAATACATATTATGCCAAGGAAGACTAATTTACAAAAATAAAAGTAAAGGGGATGTATCAAGCCCTCCATGCACGACTCGGCGTGAGGTTAGATTGCACCGAGAAGTGTTTGGTAATGGGTATGAGTTCAATATCGGCACGATAAAGATATAATCCTTCAGACACTCGAAGATGGAGGACGCTCCGGTGCTGTACACACATATGCCTGTTCTTTTTTTTCTTTCTTTCGAGGGTGGGGTGGGGGTGAAACCATCGAGTACATAGAAGGGGAAAAAAGGGAAGAAAAACGAGGGACAGCGGGAACAGCGGGAACAGCGGGGGGAAAGATTGTTGTATTTGATCTATATACACCACGCCTGCCGGGAACCTGTCAACAATTTTTTTTTTAAAATCCTAGGGGGTTTGTCTGTCTGTCCGTCCGCGAATTAGCATCCCGTTACCGACTCGATGGACAGCAGCAATATAGTAGAGAGAAGAGGTGGAGATCATATATAAGACACAAAAGAGTTTATCGTCATCTGAAGGCTTTGAGGCCCCCAGAAAAAATCAGGGGATTGACAGATTCGATTTGTTTAATCATTTCGAGACGCAGAGCAGGATGAGGCAAGTAGTAGAGTAGAGATTGAATTGGCTTACCTTCATGTTAGCGAGCGCGCGCGTGCGCGTGGGGAGGGGGCGGGGGGAAAGTGGTGATGCATATAGTGATGTTTGGATGTTAAAGGCGATGGTGGTTGTGGGGAGGAAAAATGGGCTCGGGGGTGGTAAACGGTGGGTTAGGGTTCGGCGAAAATTAGTCTGTTTTGGTCCGGGTAATGAAGAGTGGGCTTGGCGGTCATGAGGTGTCACTCGGTGGTTTTTTGATCATTTCCCATTTGATCGATTTTTTTTTTGTTTACATCATTAATTGCATGCAGCCCTAAGGCTATGGCAATCCCATTTGATCGATACATGTATGCGACTCGAAGGTTATAGAACAATTGCCAATCAGAGCAATATTTGTATTTCTGATCTGCGAAGAGAACTACATGTAAAAACTTTTAATATGTATACAAAGAGACAGTAGCCAACAGGAAAAATTACTACAATACAGTATCTACTCATCATCTTCTTCGTCACCCTCCTCCTCTCCATCATCATCATCATCATTGTCCTCCTCCTCATCACTCGCATCCACCCCCAACACCTCTTCCTCCTCATCCTCATCCTCATCCTCTTCCCTACCCCTTGCCCTCTCCTCCTTCATACTCTCCTCCAACAACCTCTGCTTCTCCTCCCTCACCTTCCTCTGACTCGCCACGTATGCCCCCAGCGGCATCTTCTCCCATTCCATCTCCTTCAGGAACGCCTCCGCCTCCGCGACCCTATCCGGCGCAAACTCCACCCCGCTCCGCCTCTCCTGCACAAACTTGCTATTCGCCTCCAGCTTCCCGACCAGGACCGCGAGGGCGTTGCCCAGCCTCGCGTTCTGCGACTTCTTCATTGCGCGCTTCGCCAGCACGATGGTGGGGATTGCGAGCTCGGGGAACGCGATGCTCTTTGCGTGCAGCCCGTAGAACTCGGAGAGGAGCTCGACGAGCTGCTCGCCCACGCCGTCCTGGTAGGTGCGTGTGCGCAGGTAGGACTTTGGCGCGCGGATAGTGGTGGAGAAGTCGATGGGCTTGAGGGTGGAGGGCTTGGGCTTCTTCTTGAGCTCGGCCGAAGAGAGAACTTCGAAGATGAGCGGGGCGAGAGGGATATAGGTTTCTGTGGATCGTGAGATGCGTAGGAGTGAGCGGATGAGGTAGAAGCGGAGGGGGAAGTACTGCGCGGTGGGGATGAGGCGGATGGCGCCGAGGGTCACTTGGATAAGGGGGTAGATGAGTGGGCGGAGGGGGGAGGGGCGGCCGAGGGTGGCTTCCGTGAGGGTATCGCAGTGGGTGGAGAGGACACGGGAGAAGAAGTCGAGAGAGTGGACGTATTTCCAGTTGTAAATTGTTTTATAGGACTCCTGCGAGTTGGGGAAGGAGGGGGTTAGTATATGTGAACTAGATAGTGGTAATATAAAAAATGGATCGGGGGTGATATATATACATTTGAGTTGTTTGTGATGCTATTCCGGAGGTGAACAGCAAGCTGGCGGATATAGCCAAAGCCAACCTGATATCCAACCTTCTCCATTCCCTCCATTCCCATAACCTCAGCGGCGGAGTTCTTCATGAGATTGATACCTGCCATGGTGTATCCGCTCGTCTGCCTGCTCGCCTTGACCAAGCCAGCATACAGCGCCTTTGCGCAGATATCCTTCAATCCGTCATCGCCCACGACCGTCGCCCTCCTAATCACCAAGAAGGCCGTGATTCTCGTCACCTCATCCGACGAATGCGCGCACCAGATATCGGTCACCGTCTTGATGAACGTCTTCAAGAACTTTCTGAACGACAGAAAGTACGGGATCAGCGGGATCGTCGAGTTGAGCAGCAACTTCTGCGTCGCCGGGTCCGTGAGCGTGGGCAGCAAATGAAGCAACGACGCGCCATGCGACTTTAGCAGCGGGTTCAGCGTGCGGTACTTTTTGGTCTCCATGGCCACGCGCACACGCCCGCTCGCCGACTCCTTGACCGGCAGGTGGTGGTTCAACACGTCCGGGACATGCTTCAAGGCCAGGACCAGCAGCTCGTGGTAGACGTCCGGGTTGGTGATGGAGTACTTGTAGCCCACGGGGTTCTCGCCCTGGACGTCGTTGACGTGCGCCGCGGCCCTGAAGGCGAGCACGACGTTCCGCAGGCCACGCAGGGAGTTGTGCTCCACGAGAGCCGTCTTCCAGGCCTTGACGTCCTCAAGGGTGACTTCGATGCTGGAATTGGGGTCCTCTGCGCCGTCCTTGGCCTTTTTGCGCTTCTTGTTCTTTTTCTTTTTTGGTTCCTCGTCGTCGTTCTCGCCCTCTGAGAGGTCGTCGATACCCGCTAGGTCGTCGTGCTCCGCTGCCGTGAAGTCGAGCAGCTCGGCGTCGTTCTCCTTGAGATACTTGAAGAACTCTGGGTCCTTTTCCGCCAGCGCCGAGAGATCCTTCATATGGGTCTCGAGCTCATCCGCACTTTCCCCCCCCCCAGATACTCCCACCTCCTCCTCAACTTCGTCCCGCTTCCTCTTCTTCTCGTCCTTCTTCTCATCCTCCTTCTCCTTCATCTTCTCCTTCTCCTTCTTGCCCTTGCGACCCTTCTTGGGCACCACGCCAGCCTCTGGGATCTCGAAACCGCCCTGGAAGAACTGCTCGACAGTCATATCCTCAAAGAGCTCCGGGCCATCGCGCTTCTCCTTCGCCTTCTGTTCCGCACGGGCCTTTGCGGCGGCCTCGTCCTCGGCGGTGATTCCGAGGTCGTCCTTGCGGCGCTTCTTGTTGCGGTCCCGGAGCGCAAACTGCTGCTTGATTTTTGCGTGGGTCTTGCGCTGCTCGAGGGTGTCCTTCAGATGGTTCTTTTCGAACTTGCGGGTTGATTTCTTGATGCGGCCCATTGTACGTGCGTGTAAATGTGAATTGGTGATTTTGGTGTTGAGGTTTGAAGTGACCGGTGATGATCGCGGGTGCAGGAAAAAAAAAAAAAATTTTGGGTTGGACGTCTTGGCGTGCAGACTGCGGCTCTTTTTTTTGCAGAAAGTTTAAACCTCCACGCAGAAGAGAAAAAAAAATATCTCGAACCTCAATTCCCAATATCAAAAAAATACAAAACCCCCGCCAATCCCCTCAATTCCACACCCAAAATTGATATAAGGACACTCTCAATCCTCTCTCAAACATGCCCAAGAAACCAGAGAAAAAAAAGGCCAGCACAGGCCCCCAAGACCGTGCCCCCATCACCAGTCAGTCTTTCCTCCCCCTCCAATCCCCCTCCTCAATCCCCCCTACAGTTGAATTCTAACATATCTCTCCCTCTCAGATGACTCCCGTTTCGCCTCAGTGCACTCAGATCCGCGCTTCGCCATGCCGCGGCGCAAGGACGCAAAGATCGCCATCGACAAGCGCTTCACCCGCATGCTCAAGGACGACGACTTCACACAGAAAGCCTCCGTCGACCGCTACGGCCGCAAGCTCTCCAGGAGCGCCGGGAAGGAAGAAATCAAGCGCTACTACCGCCTCGACGAAGAAGACGAAGAAGCCGAAGACGAAGACGAAGACGAGGAATCAGAAGCGGAGGGCAAGCCACGCTACGACCCGGCGAGAGGAGAGGGCATCATCAGTTCCTCGGACGAGGACGACGACAGCTCCGACGAAGAGGAAGACAAAGACGTCGATGCGGCCGAGGAGGGCGAGATTGCGGGGCAGGTGCTGCGGGGCGAGGAGATCCCAACAGGGGAAGTGACGGCGCGGCTTGCGGCCGTGAATCTGGACTGGGATCATGTGGCGGCTGTGGACCTCATGGCGGCGCTCTCGTCGTTTACGCCGAGCGGCGGGAGGGTCCTGAGGGTCACGGTATATCCCTCCGAGTTTGGGCGGGAGCGCATGGAGCGCGAGAACATGGAGGGCCCGCCCAGCGAGATCTTCAAGTCCAAGGGGAAGGAGGAGAAGAAGGACGAAGAGGAGGAGGAGGAGGAGGAGGAGGAGGAGGAGGAGGAGGACGAAGATATTGACCCCGAAGAGGAGGTCACGGTCAAGACACTGGTCAAGGAGGATAAAGGGCAGGAATTTGACAGCGCAAAGCTGAGGAATTACCAGCTGGAGAGACTGCGATATTACTATGCGGTCATCGAGTGCGATAGACCGGAGACTGCCCACCACATCTATAACCAGTGCGATGGCGCAGAGTACGAGGCCACCGCAAACTTCTTTGACCTGCGATTCATCCCCGACGACACGACGTTCGAGGAGGACACACCGCGGGACCAATGCACAGAGGCCCCGACAAACTACAGGCCCAACGAGTTTGTCACCGACGTATGCCCTCCTCCTCCTCTTCCTCAATATAAAAAAACCAAGACCATCACTGACACCCCCCCTCCCCCCTTCTAGGCCCTCCAACACAGCAAGGTAAAACTAACCTGGGACGAAGACGACGCCGCGCGCAAGACCGCCGCCAAGCGCGCCTTCTCCCAAAAAGAGGTCGAAGAGATGGACGTCAAGGCCTACCTCGCCTCAGACTCCGACTCCGACGCCGACGCCGCCGAGGACGAGGCCGCCAAAGAAAAGTACCGCTCACTCCTCTCTGGCACCCTCACAAAGAAGGCCGCCCCTATCGGAAACATGGAGGTCACCTTCACCTCGGCACTCAGCTCAAAGAGCAAGGGCGCAAAGGTCATTGAAGATGTCGACGACGACAAGGACAGCGACAACGACGACGGCGGCGAGACCGCAGAAACAACAATCGAGAAATACGCCCGCAAGGAGCGCGAGCGTAAGCAACGCCGCAAGGAGAAAGTCAAACTACTCCGCGAAGGCGCACCCACCACAGAAGAAGAAGAAACAGCAGAAAAAGAACCCTCTGCCGTAGACCTCGGCTTCGACGACCCCTTCTTCGCCGACGCCACCGCAAACGCCGCACCCACAAACGCCAAGAAGGAGAAGAAAGCCGCAGCCAAAGTCCAGCGCGCCGCCGAGGCCGCCGAGGCCGCCAAGAAGCGCGCAGAGCTCGAGGAGGTCATGGCCGGCGCAGACAAAGACGGGCTGAACCACTTTGACATGAAGCAGGTTGTCAAGGCGGAGAAGGACGCCAAGGGGAAGAAGAAGAGGAAACATGCCAAGAAGCGGTCGCGGCAGGCCGAGGAGGCACTCGAGGAGGGGGTGCAGCGCGGATTCGAGATTGATGTAAAGGACCCGAGGTTTGCGGCCGTGTATGAGAGGAATGAGTTTGCGATTGATCCCACGAACCCGAGGTTTGTCAAGACGAAGGCGATGGAGAAGCTGCTGGATGAGCGGCAGAGGAGGGGGAAGACGGGCGCGGGTGCGGGTGCGGTGGAGGAGGAGACGGAGGGCGGGAAGAGGAAGAGGGTGAAGGTGGGGGGCGCTGGGAGGGAGGGCTCGAGGAGTGATGAGGTCAAGAGGTTGGTGCAGTCGCTGAAGAGTAAGAGTAAGCAGCAGGCAAAGAAATAGCGGAGACTTGTGAGCACGAAGATAATGAATGGCTTGTAAATAACGGAGTGGTTTGTAATTTATTAAAAAAAGCGCTTTCTTTCTGTTTCAGTTTCCCAAGCCTGATTGAGTTTATAGTGAATACATAGAGGAGCAATTGATCTGAGGGCTGCCCCCATAAAGAAAGTGCCAATGATAGTTTCTCCCAGAAAAAAAGAAAGGGTGACATGTAAACGCCCAAACACACTGGCCTTCCCTTATGTATCCCAAAGCCTCATCACAAACACCGCCGGCACAAGACCCCCCCACCTCATCCACAGCAACTAATATGGCGCAGTGGATCGAGACGCGCCGGGCTCATAACCCGGCCTACGACCATCGAAAAGTGCTGTTGTTGCTACATTATAGATGGAGACTAGACACGGCGGAGACAGCAGTGAGTTCCCTCGATCACAGGTCTTGGCCAGCGGTTCTTGGCGCGAGTGATAATCCATGATTCGATTGCTTGTTCAAGCTGGTTAAGCCTGAGGATATCAAACCTGTAGAGTGAGCTTCCGCCTAGAGGTCTCAGGTTACTCCCTCTCTCTTATTATGTAGTGGATAATAAAGGGGGAAGGGGCGTCAGGACGAAAACGTAAAGGAAAGAGGAATGCCAAACTAGTCAACTTCATAACCCATTAATTATAAGCACGTATCTCAAGGTTGACCATCTATCACATTAAACACCCTCCCCTCCCTCCCTAACTACCTCAAAGCTACACGCACACACATACTATACAGACATGCCTACTTCCCCTCCACCCTCTCCAAGATCCCCTCCAGCCCAACCGGCACAAACGTCTCCCTATTCTTCTTATCCTGCATCCACACCACATCCCCCATAAAATAGCACACCGCTCCTCCGCCCCCACTCGCGCTCGCAGTGATCCTAAACAGCGGCATTCCTGTCCCCTCGTGCGCCTTCCGCAGCGGTATCAGCAGCAGGTTGTGCTCCGCGCACCAGTCCTCCACCGCCTCCCTGAACGTCGTCTCCGGGAGCGCTTCCGCTGCAACGGATTTCTTCTGTGTCGGCTTGGCGGACGTGGAGGAGGTCTTCTTGGGAGGCTTTGCAGGGCCGGCAGCGGGCGCGGGGAGAAGCGTGGACGCCGACTTGCCAAGGTCGAGGGCGCGGTTCATCATATCGAGGCCCTTATTGAAGCCCGCGCGCACGCCGGGGGAGCTACGCAGCTCACCGGGAAAGACGTCGGCCCAGAAGCTGTACCATTCTTGGACTTCAGTGAAGTTGGGGGAGGATGTGAGCCACTGATGGAGAATGTTGAGCCACTTTGGGAAAAACTCGGCGTCCATGAGTTGTGCAAAGGTGGAGATTCTAAAGAATGGAAGCCAGCCAAAGACCTGCTCGAGAGGTTCGAGCTGCTGGTCGGCGGGGTTGACTTCAAAGTCGGAGCGGAGCTTGAGCGCGAGACGGGGTAGGAGGTGGCGGATAAGTAGCTTTTCGAGCTCGCCGGGGCCAAAGACTTCTTTCCAGGCGTCGAGGCCTTCGACGGTACCTTTGCTAAGGTCCCATGCATCGAGGACAACGCCAAACTTGCGACGCACGTCACGGAGGAGGTCTTCCATGTTGTGGCCGAGATGCGGAAGCCATTGGAATACCCAGAGATGTGGGGGCTGCCTTGTGCGTCTTCGTTTGCCGCCTCTTGGATTCCAGTCCGCCACAGCTGTTTTGAGTTTTGGAAGGACGAGCTGGTTGAGGATATTTGCGTGGATGAAGGGGGGAAGAATCGATGTCCAGACATCAAGAAGAGTGAGAACAGTGGCAGGTTTATGGACGTCCCAGTCGTTGTTAATCGCGGAACGAATCTTTGGGAGCCAGAGCGAGAACATCATGCTTTCATAATGGGTGGTATATTTCGACTTAGATATAAAACCATTTCTAGCGTATTCGGCTTCGGCATCCTCCTTACTACGAATGTGGAGGATGGCACGAAGTCGGCGAAAGTGCTCAAAAAACAAAAATGGGTCCGTAAGAGGGGCCCAGCCTGCAAGTTCTTTTCGGAACTGGGTAGAGTTAGCATTAATTCGGATCATATGGGGTGAGTATATATAACGTACCAATGGATGCAATGCCGCAACAGCAACCTCCGCAAGATCATAGTCCTCGATCTCATTCTTATACTCCAACTGTAATACCTCCAACCTGGCTACTACACCTTCAATGGAACCGCTCTCATTCCCTAATGACATATCCTGCAAGCTGTTTACTACGTCTACCATTCCTTGCAGTCTACGAATCTCCTCTGCCTGCTCATCCAACTCAGCATTGAGCCTCATCTCCTCTTTCTCAATAAACGCCTTTCTATCCTCAAGGCCCTTCCACTCGCTCGCAAAACTCTCCAAATCTCTGCGTGCCCTTTTGGCAATTTTTAGAGACTCATCTTCTACAGATGGGCCCCTGTCCATGACCCCCGAGGCAGACGTCAAAAGCTTCGCTTCCTTGCCTGTATAGTCCACAATGTTCTTTAGAGCATTCGGAATCTCTAGTCCCTTTGCGCTAGCAGATATTTCATCCACAGTCAAGAACTTTGTCTTTTTCTTCTTTACTCTTAGTGGGGTTGCGCCAGGAGTGTTTCCTGCCGATCCGGATGTTCGTTGCTTCCTCTCTTTCTTCTTCCGCGCCTCTTCTTCACTGTCAGATACCTCCTCACCCCGAAGCCTACGTGCGCGCTTCGCCTCAGCTCGGGCTGCAGGTGTCATTTCCCTAACCGCACCCACACCGGCACCCTGCGGTCGCAGCTTAACCTCAATAGGGTTAAGTATACCCTCCCCGGATTTTCCGAGTCCTTGCCCAGGTTGATACCCCATCTTTGCCATCATACGGGCTGCAAAAGAATTTGGATTAACAGCAGGCGCTGCATCCTTATCACTCTTCCCCTTCTTACCCTTTGGCTTGTCAACCTGTGTAAAGGATGGCCTTACAACTTGTGGCGCCTCGGACGGCGGGGGGTTTGCAGACAGAGTAGGCATATATGCTGCCTGGGCAGCCGACGAAGAAACGAACCCCTTACCAAGCGGCATGGACTCTGGCTGAGGAGAGGCCGGCGCAAAACCAAGACCTGTATGAGCATCCATAGAACCAGGGGTTGTAGCACCCGAGGCCTCACCAGACACAGGCTTCGTAAATTTTGTGAACGCGCGACCTCCGAGGCCTAAACGGGGTCGCTCAGGCTCCTCGTCGGTATTGATGGAAGCCGGGGTTGATGGGCCGGAGTCGCCCCCAGCAGGGGCAGAGGCAGTGGTAGCCTTGGTGAATTTACTAAATGCGAAGCGGGGCCGCGGTTTTGGCACTTCATCTGCTATGTCCCAGTCGTCCTTATTTGCTGCTCCAAGCATTGAGGTATTCCCACGTAGACCCGCGAATCCAGTAACCACATCCTCAGGATATTGTTCCGCCTCATCCTCCTCCTCCTCCTCCTCTTCCTCATCATCATCATTCACAGCTTCCCCCTGCTTCACGAAACCCATTCCCTTATCTCGTAATGGCCGGCTACCGCCACCGCGTCTCCCAAAGCCTGTTGGCCGTTCATCCTCGCTTTCGGAACCGAAAACCCCAAGTGCTGCACTCTCTTTAGCATCCTTTCTAGTGCGGCGCCGTTTTCGTCGGTGCGATGTGTTAAACTCGGTGTTATCTTCGGTAGGATTTGGGAATTCTAGCTCCTCCTCAGAGCTAGAGTCTGATCCGGACGAGTCGTATCCATATATTTTCCCTTTCCCCCCCATCATAAGCTCTGTAGTGGTGGTGGTGGTGGTGGAAGGAACGGGGGGTGAACTGGCCGTATCTTCCTGACCCTGGCGTCTGCCGTGTCGAGCTCTGAAGCGCATTGCTGCTTGATTTTAGCGCTGTGATCACGTGTAAAATTAAAGTCCGGGATTCATAATACTCTTGTTAGCATATCATTTATCACGGATAGTTAACCCCAAAAAGGTTCTTTACTCAGCCCCAAAGACCACAAATTTCCCCTAAATCGGATAGCCTTGGCAGAATTCCCAAAATATCTCTTTTATGGCCCCACCCTCACACACTTCCCACCCAAAGTGTGCAACCGCGAAAAAAAGTTTTTGACCTCACCATCTGCGCTGCAGCTCTTCTTTCTCAACCATCTTACAACCAGCAACCAGCGAGTTGTTAAACAAACAAACAAACCTCCCCCCCAACCCCGGATTTCAACAACAGTAGCAAGCCATTGACTTGTCCGCTCGCTCCAATTGTAATTCTCAACACTCACGCATAATAACCCTACATATAATCCAATGGCTTTCACTCCCGGTGGTAGAGGAGGACGAGGTGGTGGCAGAGGCGGTGCCACCCCCAGAGGTGGACGTGGTGGATTCGGCGGCGGTGGACGTGGTGGTGGTGGTGGTGGACGTGGTGGCTTTGGAGGTATATCTTTTTTTTTTCATAACCCATTCTGCGTTTTGACCTTCAATTGAATTTTTTTCTTCCTTTGCGATATTTTCTTGTGCGTAAATTTCACTCTGCTCTTGAAGAGATGGGATGGGCTTTTGCAGCTTTTGAGGAAGAAGTCAATTGCGGGCTGCGATTCTATATATCCTATCTTACTCATCCCACTTCTTATCGCCTGAAACATTTCCCCACACTGTTTTATTTGTTTCGTTTCTTAGATCGCCATTCTAACAAGCCTCAGGTGCTGCCCGTGGTACTCCCCGTGGTGGTGGTGGACGTGGCGGTGCCCGTGGTGGCCGCGGCGGCCCCGGTGGCCGTGGAGGTCGTGGTGGACGCGGTGGAGCAGCTGGCGGAGCCAAGGGTGGTGCCAAAGTCATCGTCGAGCCCCATCGTCATGCTGGTGTCTTCGTTGCCCGTGCTAAGGAGGACATGCTTGTCACCAAGAACTTGTCCCCTGGCGAGTCTGTGTACGGAGAGAAGCGTATCTCCGTAGATACCCCCTCCTCAAATGCCGACGAGGCAGCCACAAAGGTCGAGTATCGTGTGTGGAACCCTTTCCGCTCAAAGTTGGCGGCCGGTATTCTCGGTGGTCTTGATGACATCTTCATCAAACCCGGCGCAAAGGTCTTGTACTTGGGAGCTGCCTCTGGAACATCAGTCTCCCACGTCGCTGATATCGTTGGACCCACCGGAAACGTCTTTGCCGTCGAGTTCTCCCATCGTTCAGGGCGTGACTTGATCAACATGGCCAAGAAGCGAACGAACGTCATTCCTATCATTGAGGACGCCCGTCACCCAATGAAGTACAGAATGCTCGTCGGCATGGTCGACGTTGTGTTTGCCGATGTTGCGCAGCCTGATCAGGCCCGTATCGTCGGATTGAACTGCCACCTGTTCTTGAAGGAGAAGGGTGGTGTGCTCGTGTCAGTCAAGGCCAACTGTATTGATTCCACAGCGGCGCCCGAGGCTGTATTCGCGAGGGAAGTGCAGAAGATGAGGGATGAGAGGATCAAGCCTTTGGAGCAGCTTACTTTGGGTAAGTTTTTTCATCTGCCACTCCCGCTATACCGTGAGACAAGATACTGACAAATTTACAGAGCCGTTCGAGAGAGACCACTGCATGGTTGTTGGTCGTTACATGCGTTCTCAGTCTTAGGTATTATTAGGTGTTAATCTACTTCCTTTTCCTTCTTTCTTTTTTTTTACAAACTCTGTACGTTTTGTGAGGGAGGGGAAAAGAAAATTCAACTTGTCTTTCTGTATCATTTTCTGCTTTCTATGTTCTTTTTTTTTTTGTATCCATTGCCCGCTTTTATGGGAGAACGACAAAAAGGTGAAATAAAATGAATTGGGGTGGTATTAAAAAAATAAGTATTATGTGTGCGTTTAGTTTGTTGTTGAATTGTGCGGGAAACTATATGTAGGCAGGCTTGTGGGCGCTCGGCATTTCCTGCTCCTGGTACTGCCAGCTTGTTGGCTTTAAGCTGGCGGTGCGAGTAGCTGGCTCGGGGGATTGGTGGGGTTAGAGGATTGGTGGGGTTGGGAACGAGCGGGTCACCATCTTCATATCATGTAATGTTGTTCATGATGGTGTTAGGGGCTCCATGACACCAGCCCAAATGAGTTACAGAGTCTGGTAGAAATAGTTATTGCAAATGTGGGTCTTGCGTGGCACTTAAAGGGATGTTTTGCTATAGGCATGCACCAAGAAGCTGTATAAGGGTAACTGTTATAAATTAAGGTTTATGGGCCGATTGAGCCCATCAGGTTAAAAGGGCAGGGAAGGTCGCTACCAGCGTGGAGGAGAGGTTCCCCAGCCGCGCATGGGGGTGGGTTTGATTCCCACCCCTGGAGGACTAACTTTTTTTATTTCCACTCTTATTTTTTCGGGCATATTTATCTTCTACATTGTGTGTGGATCCTCCTTTATGAGTTTCTTGGTCCATGCTTACAACAAAAATTCCTTTCTACCAGACTCTGTATGTGGTCAATTCTACGTACGGGACATCCGCGTACCTGTGGGCCGACCTTCAACAAATCAGGGCAAATAAGCCCCCTTTTTTCATTATTTTATTTACACTGGTTCCATTAATTCTCCCCAAACGTACATGTAGCCATAAGATGGCGGAGGCTTCACGCAAGGTGAAATGCCCCAAACCCCCAAGGGACAGCCCCAGCACCTTGTATGGCAGTTCTCTAAAGTGGGCTACTTTACCACGATATCGAAACAGAAAGTCAAAGATGCTAAATATCTGCCCCAATCAAGTTCCACGTTCCTGTCCCCCTCTTCCACATGCACTTCTCCAACGGATTTTTATCCCACCCCGCGCACCCCGAATCGACACAGCTACTCAAGGTCAGCCCCAAAGACGTAGGAGAGTTGATATTGAAACGAAGGGGGTGCATACACTTTAGTGTACTTCTTCCAATTATCTGAACACCCTCCGCAGTCTGTGTCCATGATATTGAGAGGATACTTCCGCTCGATACAGTCGCCGATGTCGGAAGCGATTTTGCAAGGATGATATATCTCGTTGGACTTACAATTGAAGACGGTGTTTTCGTCCATTAGATTCGATCGATGGAATAGGCGCGTTGCGGCACCCGCAACGATGATACAGAGCGCGGTGAGGATATTCATTTCGTTTTCTTTCCCGTTTGTTGGTTGTGAGACTACGGGTGGGGGTGGAATGGGAGAGTTGGACTGAATAGGGTGTGCGAGCGAGGACTAGTATATTCCTATTACTAGTGAGGAGCGGCCTCCGGCCGCATATGTAATCGTCAGTTCGAGAAACCACCGACACTGAAGGATCCAGCCCTGTTCAATGCCTTGATGTGGGATAAGCATCTTCGCACGCAGTCGGGGCCACCTGCCGCTGCGCGGCATGCTGGGCCCCCTTTTCTCGCGTGTGGTTGTAGTTTTGGGAGAGAAGAAATATTGAAGGTTATTATATAGTGGTTGAGGTTTGCCAATGTATATGTATGCCGTCTCCCTTAACACACCCGATTGTTTGTCTACCTGACAGCTGTAGCCCGCCAGACCACCGAAATCTGGGACAGCTATCCATCTAATTGAAACCTTTCGTGATGACAGCGATACCTGACTATTCTATTTAGATATTGATACTTGTACTTTTGAACAGTCAACCTCAGGGCGCAACGCCGAGTGATCAACGATGAAGACATGGATGAGAACAGGGTTAAGACAAGGTAACTCAATGTATCCAATAAACTCCCAACATCATGGATCTAGAGACATGTTCACTGGCGCGAGTCAATAGATGATCTCTTGGCCTTTGTGATTTTGGCGTTGTGCTGCCCACTGAGAAAGGCCACACTGAGGTTTAGGGCAAAAGGGTAGGGTTTAGGGCAGTTGATAGAAAAAGCCACACATGTCTCAACCAAAACCAAGCAACTCCATCTTCTTCCAACCCAAGGTCTACAGTTCCGAAACTGTGGGGGCATAAGCCCTTCAAATTTCACTACCTACTATGCATTGACGAATTTCATGCATATAAGGGTAGCAACGTCAAAGTGGTCAGCCAGTCGAAATCACTCGCCCGCAAGTGGGTGGCGTGCACATGTTGCTATGCTAACTGTCAGCTATCCAGACGCGGAAATCCGGAACAACCCCATCAAGAGGAGAGGCTTGATTTGTTTTAGCTGTAAAACCGATATGCCAATGTCAACAACGGCCTTAAGCGGTACGAACATGAACTCCCATACTACAAGCTCGTTTATTTCTTGCACCAAAGTCAGATTCTTGTTTTTAAAAACAAAAAAGCTTACAGTTTTGTAGATAAAAAATAATCATAAACTATCACTCGACTCGGAGCTCTCTACACTACCAGTGTTGCTGCTACTAACTCGTTCTACGCTACTATATGAACGGTATGTTCTGCCGTAAGTTCATCTAGACTGCTCTTAAAACCCTTAGCGATAAAGGTCTCCCGATGAATGTGATGTGGATCGCCAACAATCTATGGTCGACTGCGTCTACCTAGCTAGTATGAGACAAAGAAGCGAGGTAAGGGTTATTGCCTTGGTATAATGATTCGACTATAGCCACGTATACACGTTGTGGATATCTCAGGGATATATTTGTCTATATACAACATAGACCTCGATCTTTAGAAGCCATAACCTAATTAGCCCAATCAAACGACTTTCTTGGGACTGAAACACAAGAATAAAAGAATAATCTCAGGAGTTGAGAAGGCGACAAATCTTAGCTACACTCAAAAATACGCCTCAAAAAGCCATGAACTGGGTTGCCGACTCTGCCGTCACCTAACTTCTTCTATCCAGCGGCTTATATGGCTCACTACACAACAAATCTAAAGGCAACGACGGGTCAAGGCTAAAACACAGTTACATGCATTGAGATAATAGGCGAAAGAGTTACTCCGAGGTTACCTGGATGCAGATGTACCATGCACCTATATTAAAGAAAGTATACGTATGGTTTCGCCCCAACTCCAGCGATATTCATGCGCATCCACCACTAGAACGATCGTCAACGAACAGGGAATTAATAACAAAATCTCCTGAAGTACAATATAAGTAACTCTCCCCGTATGCCAATTCAGCCACGCGCATTTATTAACACTGGTGCTAGCCTGGACAAATCTTAGAGGCAATAGTTGGAAGTACCTTCATGAATTATCACTCGACGCAGGCAAGTACTACATGTCTAATTTTAATCAAATCCTAAACATAGGTAAATACTGGCAAAACAAACTACACAGAAACGGCTGCTGAGGGCTTAAAATAGAGAGGCTCTGGTATTTGCGGCCCTGTAAGACATAGGGATCGAAAGAGTAACGATCAAAAGCTAGCCCACTCAATATTTCTGTTAAGAGTGGTCTATTTGTTTAATTCAATTCGACCAGAAGATAACAATCTATGACTGCCCCGATGGCAGATACCAATGCTCCAATATTATTACACACGCCATCCATCTACCCATTGAACACTCCAAAAATTACGTGCAGGCACAGGTATTGTACATTCACAAACAGTAATTTGTTGAAAATAATCACAAAAAAAAAGGCAAAGAAACCCGAACCACTAGAAGCTACTCATTCTTTTTCACTAATTCCTCCTTCCCAGCCCTTCTTCTTTTAGCCTTAATCCTTTGTACTATCGTTTGAATTTTCAATTTCAATACTTTGGCTGGATTCATTCGCGCGGATTCATCTGCGCCTACAAAGCGCCTTACTAGGATATTGAAGATTGTGCCAAATGCAAGTGCCATTACTGTGCTGGTAAGGATGATGACATTGTAAGGCATACTAAAATCGGGGGTTGGTAGTGAGAGGAGGAGAGAGGTGGTGCGAATGAAGAAGGTGGTTTGGCTACTTCGGGGGGCTAGTATTGATATTATGGCAGGACTAGAGGATATTAGCTAATTATGCAATCATATGGCTAATGACAAGCAGGGTTCATACGCGATATCAAAGCCACGGTTAGCATCCGGTGGATACTCCGTGTATCGAAGAACAGCTTTGTCAAAGTCATAAGTCACTAGAATTGTGGAATTTGGAGGAATCCTCATTCTAGCCTCCAGCTGAGTACCACGACGACGATCAAGAGCAGGGCGATAGTATATTTCTTGGATTATCTTCTCTTCCCATTGAGTTTCAACTTGTGGGTAAAGCGTTGCAGAAAAGGTATGAAGGTATGGCTTCATGAACCACGGCAGAGACTCCAAGTATACAAACTCAACATGTCTATTTGGAGAAGGGTTTCTCAAGACTGCCTGGACACCACCACGTTCTTGGCCATGTCCAGTGAAGGAGCGAGATGCGTATAGCGGTGGTTCGATATTCGGGAGCAGTATTGCAGGGGATTGGTCGGGAAGGACGATATCAAAATCCATGTTCTCCTCGAGGATAAAACATCGGAGGTTATCTCCCCGACGAACTTCGGTCCCGCCAGCGGAGACATAGATTGCACGTTGGTCTGGGACGTTAGCGCAGACGTTTATAGATTGAGATGTCGGGAGGGAGGCCAGAGGGCAGGAGCCACGAATAGGACGCCCAAACATCTCAGAGAGGGACCAGGAGAGGTCGGAAACATCATCCAAGGGGAAACAGGAATCGCTGCCAGAGTAAAACTTGTTGGGATCGCAGGTTATTTGATCCAAGTGCGGCGGCCGTGGGATTACAGAATCTAAGTAGATTGTATTAGTTTTTGGCCCAAACCATTGGGTAAATGAACTTCGCATACCCTTTTTTCTTAATGATCTTTCAACGTCGAGGACCATGTCAACTGTCTGTACCATCTGCAGTTGACATTTCTCTACTCCCCCTATCTCCTCACACACCGGCGCGACATCGATGCTCATGCTCTGCCATTTCGCGTCAAATAACTTATGCCCATCCAGTAAACTACTAATTCCTGCCTTTCCCTTACAAGGCAACAGCTTCAAAAATGGTGTTAGATTCTCTGTACAGACAGGCTCTCTCGGGAGAGTCCCATGGAGCAGATGCAATCTCTCCTTGATATCCTCGGCATGGTGCCCGTCCGGCTGAAAACTCATAACTGGCCTAATTGTACGGGTACTGTCTATAAAGTTCAGAGATGCACAAAACAACCCTGATAGCGCATTATTGAGTGTAGTCCATCTTGCATCCGCTTCAGCATCGGAGCCAGCTTCTACCCATGCCCATAGCTCCACACCAGTACCGCCAGCCGTCCGTCCATCCCATATCTGAGACCCCCAGCGCTCAGAGTCCCAACGTCCCAATGTAAATTTAAGATGTAGTTCCTTGGTTTGTGAATGTTGGAGAATTTGTGCGAGGGAGCGAGGAAAGACCGAGTGGTGACTGTTAAAGGTACCGTTACTTACAAACCGGAAAGATGCAAGCCTATTTTGTTAAACAGTAAAACCAATTAATCAAGCTATCCAATTCGGAAGATAAAAGGAGACTTACACGGAGTTTCCCGGGAGTGTCCTCAGTAGCAGATTTTCATCGTAGGAGCTATGCTCCTCCCCAGAAACCAGAGCAAAGGGTATCAAAAGCAAACTTAAGAAGGAATTTATTGACCAGGAGGGTGTTGATAACCGCATCTTTCCGGGAAAATAGTGCCCAGATTGCTGTCGCCGAAGAGTCGCGTAAGCTCATCTCAGTTGTTGTTCAGTGATACTTAAGGTAGGGTAACTTCCTGAATTGCTCCCCTGGGTGTTAAAGCGACGGTGTTTAAATTGATTGGTAGCCCTACGCTAGAGTGCAACATCATGTGCATGTGTACTTACAGTCAGTGACATCAATTTGAAATCCGGATTGAACACATCTTCAACCCTTCCCCACACTATCCCTTTTTGATGGGACCTTGTATACTACAAGTCCTTAGTAGGGTGAACCATTCTATGTGCCTCCTTTACTCTATAAAATATCGTTTTTTTCCTTTCTTTTTTTTCATAAGCTATAGTAGTTTCTATCAAGACCTCGACGAATTTATATAGGGCTTGGAAAACTCCACTCTTACCCTGAGCAATGTATGTAGTACCTCTAATAACTCCTATATGCCCGAACCCACAAATTAGACTATTCATGAATAAATCTATCGATCCCTGTAATATTAAACATTTAAGTATCTTATTACGCTGTGGGTAAAGGTCATCCTCTAGCGAACCCTAGTACACCTACGTTTCGTTACTTCATAGTTAGTTAAGTTAATTCTTAGTATAATAGAACTATTAAATCCTTACAATACAGGCTACACGGAGGTTTTATCTGGTCTGGTCATAACCGAGCTAGATCACTTGATTTGAAGATCCCCGACTATCCAGCAGTTTCGGATATTCCGATACCTATAATGCATGTGATTCACTTCTGGCTTCCTCTTCCTCTCCCGTAACAGGAGCCCATGTCAACGGGTTCTTACCTAAATCGGCCATGGGGCATTGTCAGAAAAGCGAGGGCAGCACCACTCAAGCTAACGTAGATCACTGTGTAGATTGAGGTCCGATATATAGGAACCAACCTGCGGCGAAGACTAAAACCTAGTTTATCTATTGTGTATATATATGGAAAAAAATCTAGGTGGTATATCCCTATAAAAGTAACAATGGTACTTAGGATATCTGCGAGACTTTAACCTGAAGGTCCTATGCGAACGATGCATGAATTTAAGTTAAGTGCACACTTTATATCTTAGAATAGATACATATGATGTGGCCATTAACGATTGCTTGAAAATAAATCTTTCGCTATATAGAGCAAATTTGGGTCTTTAGTGGTACTGTTGAACTAAAAAGTTGGGGTAGATACATGTATGTAGCTTAAATAAGTGTTGTTATCTTCGGACTTTCCCGTAACAGATGTGGTTAGTGCTTAGCTAACAACACTTTCATTGGATCGAGTGAGATACTGTGATCACTGAGTTTACTACCATAACTACATGCATTGCTCATTCGGAAAATCTCGCCTCGCAAAAGATAAGGAAGAGATCTTAAAGTTTTCAGATCTCGCATAAGAGTTACAACTTAATTTAAATTATCGTAAAATAAAAGAATTTAAGTGCGGTTACTAACCCAGTAGCCCCTTCATTACATGAAGGCATGATTCTCTTCAAGAAAATTGGGGTGCCGAACTAGGGCGGACAGGTTTTCATTCTGTTTATCACTTTAAGAACATCAATACTTTAGGTGCTTAAGACCCCTTCAGCAGTGGATCCTCTTTGTACGTCCTGATTACGACCCCCTAACTAAACCAGTCACAGCTACATGTACTTATCTGATTCATTCCTTGTTAAGATGTTAATATAGTATGGGTTCGGCAGCTGCTACCTGAATTTTATTCCAGAGGCATACGCGCTAGACTCACGTTATACGGTTACCCATCTAAAGGGCGGCCGCCTGACAAGGATACGAGTTCCCGGGCTATGGTTGAGCTTCTTGAGTTCAAATTTTCCCTGAATACAAGAGTAAACGCTCTACAAGATAAACGCAATAGGCCACGACTTCACTACATTTTTCACTTTGATACGAGGAGTCGAGTGTAGTTGTTGTTGTCTAACTGCATGAAGTTTAAGCTATCAGCCTCGAGATATTTGGAGCGTCCTATTTAGGTATGGGTTGCTCCTCAATGTTTGCAACGACTGAAATCCAAACTCCGGGGTAGACGACCCCGTGGGACTTATTCGCCGTCTACGTAATGCTTTTAAACTTATGTACTTGCCAAGTTTCCCGATCCCTTACATCTACCCTCCGCCCCCTTCATTCCTCCACAAATTTCATTTCCCTGCATTTTCATTTTCAACCTCCATCTATTTCCAACTACATCCTATTTACTGAAGTCCAAAAAGCCAATCCTGTTGGAAGGCTATAGATATAAGAGATTTAATAGAGTAAGCTATCCTCGCCCCTTCCGAGGCATCGTCACCTTATCTTTCCCCACACTAGTTATTTACGGAACTTGGTGAATAGTTTCTTTTAATTTGACGAACATATCACGTTACGGCCTATAGCGGCTCCAAAACCAAAAACCTTACAGTCGTTACCGATTATTTTCTTTTCACCATGATCAAAAAAGTTCCGACATTCTTCAGGGCAAAGGGCAACTTAGTCAAGCGCTTATTCAAGAAGAAAAAACCGGACGTTGTCCAGAGAGAGATAGGTCCAAGGTACTTTTCGAAACGCGACGCAAACTGGAAAGGCACATACTCAACATACGTGAAGATTAAAGTCCATGCCCAAGAAGGAGATCCGATAAAATTTACATTCACTCCGCGAAGCTATCAAATGTTTCTTTCGAAGGACTATGTTGAGACTCTAGACACATCACAGGAGATAGCAGATTCCGAGTCGGCTTGGTGGACTTATAGCAAACTCTGCAATCTTATCTACAACCGTGAACAGGCTATGGGTTTTTTTTCACAGCCATGGGAGCAAGAGACGGATATCTATCTCTGGATCAAACCTTATGAGGAGCCGGTGGTCGAGCGAGATATACATGGGGTCCTGCAACGCAAAATTCGAAAGGCTACCATAAAACCAAGTAGGCTGAGGAGGAGAACGTTATTTGTAAAGTGGATGATGGAAAACAGTGATTGGCAGGAGCAGCTTGTTTTGCATTATTGGAACTTGCCGCGTAAGGGGAGTGAGGGGGAGACTTTGTTGCCATGGTTCACTTTAGAGGTTGAATACAGGAAAGGGGCAAGGAAAAAGCTTTGCGAGGATTATCATGAATACTTCTGTGCTGTTGAAGTCCAGGGAGCCTACGGGTGTTCTATGGAAACGGACGGGGCTGTCAAAGAAAGTATGGGCGAGAGTCCAGAGATTTCCCCCGGAAGTCAGCTAGAGATTGGGTTAGATTTGGTGGTACTTGAAGCCGTAACTGTTGCTATTGCTTCTTCCACTGAAGGTGGGTCCTCGACTAGCATGGAAGATAGCCTGAACACCTCTCGCGAGCCAACAACCTCAGTTAGTGAGGTGTCTTCTACAGACGAAGATAGGATTCTTCCCGGGGATGGGCTTATGATTGGGTCAGGAAGGGTTTCTGTTAATTCCGTTGAGATCAGACCTATTTCGTGCGTTTCAATGGTTCCTCATGTTGGGAAAATCGAGGACCAGCAAACCGTTTACATGGGGGACGAAGAAGTTTCTGTATCTGGAGATGAAGGTGTATCGATGTGATCTTGGGAAATATAAAGGGTACCAAGATAGGGGTGTTATTTCAAAGGGATCTTTCATTTGTTTTCGAATATCCCGAAACCCGCGTTATTTGTAGGATTGCGATATTGTTTTAACTTTGCCTAATTTGCGTCCCGGTAATGTTTTTTCTTTCTTTCTTTCTTCCCTTCCCTTTTCTTTAGTTTCTTTACCTGCAGTTGGGTACAATTGTAAATGTCTTTGGCTGGACGAATGATATGATGGAGGAGGCAGTAATAGCAGATGGTTTGTCTGTGCTTTTTACAAAGATATCACAGATCTGCGGGGAGTTCTCTGTGTTCTCTTAAAGCTGTAGTTGTATAAGTGAGCTAGCACTCCTTCCGAACTTGCATGTGTAATATTGGAAGCGATATCGAGCCGGGTTTGGCCCAGTAGTGCCTTAGAAACAGGGGGGTTACAAGATCCGAGTGATTGTTTATGAGTGAAGGCGGCTCATTCTTTTAGGTTCTGCCCCAAGCGGATGCGGGCCAATAGCTAGTAATTGTCCCAAGTCTAGAATCTAGGCACCAGGTCGGTGTCCACGATGGGATTGGTAATACATGTGTATCTTAGATTCTGGTGCGTAGTCGGTACATCGATCATGATAACCAATTTGGCCTGTAATTGGCTGATAAAAGTGAGCTGGCCTTCTTTATCGTTTATATCTGCCCCCCTTTTTTTTTTTTTTTTTTTTTTTTAACTCAGGCTAGTTTATTATGGGCTAAACTAATTGCGTGCAGTCTAAGACTATGGCATAAAAACCCGTCCCCTAACAAAAACAAACGTGCGTCCCCAAAAGTACAAAAAAGAAAGCAAAGAAGACATAAGAGAGAAGGCCTATGAGGTGTAGAGAAGAAAACGAAGCGCGAGAAAATACAGA
Source organism: Morchella sp. 2018-W16 (assembly GCA_024713755.1). NCBI lineage: Eukaryota > Fungi > Ascomycota > Pezizomycetes > Pezizales > Morchellaceae > Morchella > Morchella sp. 2018-W16. Next base: position 2,968,451 of record JAMGYY010000001.1, on the reverse strand, counting down.
GGGGGGGGGGAGGGGGCAAGGAGGTCGTCCTGTGCCCACTCCTGATCCTCCCTAGGGCGTGTGTGCCCGGGTGCCCTATATAGGGGCTTTTGAGGAGTGTTGGTGATTATGTGGGGTGTACGGTGGTGGTGTTACGGAGCGAAGCGGAGACAATAACTAAACAAGCCAAGGTTCACAACCGAGGCGAGACGGCAGTGAGCGAGGAGGCGGCGAGGAGGCGATCTAGCAAGAAACAGGTCGTGGGGCAGAGAGTCCAGATGGCTGTCTGGACGAAGTGATGTGAGCGAAGATACCAGTAGAGGACTTGCTGACGGTCATGGACTGGGGCTATGGCTGGCGAGAGACTATGGTAGAAAAGGCGAAGATGAGGTGCAGCGAACAAGGATGACTAAGGGTTATGACGTATAATATTCGGAGAACTGAGAAACAAGTAACAACTAAGGAAACTAGAAACGTAGAGTTGATAACAGGAAGGTTGCGTAGGAAAGGAAAGAAGAGAAAGAATGAAAGGAAAGGTTAAATGGCAACTATATATACAGTCTCTAATCCCTGCTCAAGGATGACTCATAACCCGTGTAGCGGAAACCCATAGAAACCGAAGAAATCCTAGACCCAAGACCCGATTCCACAATATCCTTTCCTCCACAGTAGCTCGTAGTACGCCGTGATAGATTAGGTCCTCCTTCAGGCCTAACTCCTGGTAGGCCTAGGCTTTCGTGGAAACCTGTCATGAAAGTTCTGCAGCAACTCAGGGGCATGCTCGAGGTCGGAAGGGGGCTGCCATGATGGCTCGTCGTAACCAGTGTATCTAACCAAGTATTCCAAGCGGCCGTAGCGTCGTCGTGAGTCCAAGACAGCATCAACCTCCCATTCCTGTTCGCCTTCGATTTCTGCGGTGGCGGGGTATGTCGTTGGCCTGGGGCCGGGGTTATCGGCGGCGAGGACAAGAGCGAAACATGAAAGACCGGATGGATCTTCATCGGCGGGAGGCTGAGCTCATAAGGCGTGAGGCTAACCATTCTCTTGACCCAGACGTGTCAGACGATCGTTCAGTCGAGTTTCTTCGAGGGTCGCTTGGTCTCTAGGTTCCGAGTGGAGAGAAATACCTTGTCTCCTACTGTATATCGGGGGGCGGGGGTCCTGCTCGCATTCGCCGAATCTTCCTGGATTCTCTGAGCCCTGAACATCTCGTCGCGTAGGAATTCGAAAACTCGTGCCATGTCCCTGGCCATACCGTTGGCTTGATCTCCCCTAGTGGTGGTGCCATGTTGTAGGGGCGCGAACGACATCCGTGGATTCCTTCCGTAATTTGCCTGAAACGGGGAGAGCTTGGTGGTTTCGGAGACGTGGTTGTTGGTTGCAAATTCTGCCATGGGTAGATACTTGGCCCAATCATCCTGTTGGTAAGAGACATAAGCCCGGAGGTATTGTTCCATGATTGCGTTGATCCTTTCCGTTTGCCCGTCTGTTTGGGGGTGGAAGGCCGTAGAGTAACGGGGTGCAATTTCCAAGCGGTCGCATAAGGTTTTCAGAATTCTGCTGTGAACTGGGTTCCTCGATCCGAGACTATGGTTTCCGGTAGGCGTGTAGTTTCCATCGTGTTCTAGGTACATGTTGGCCACATCAATAGCGTTGGACTCACCGTACATGGTATGAAGTGGCCATCTTGGTTAGTCGATTCGACAACAACGAGGATGGCATTAAACCCGTTCTGTTCTGTGGGAGTCCTGTACATCCGACCATGGGCCTTTGGGTACTGAGAGTGGGCGAAGGACACCTTATAGCAGCGTTGCGTGAGGCTTTCTTCTTGAGGAAACATGTGCTGCAGTTCAAGCATAGCGGTCCGCGTATTTCCTCATATTGGGCCAATAGTAGTTGCGGCTGATGAGCTCTAAGGTTTTAGCGCGTCCTGGATGTCGGCTGAGGGTTTGTCGTGGTGTTCCTGTAGCAGGCGTGGCTGGGCTCGTCGAGGTCAGGGGCGTAGATTGCATTCCTGTAAAGCAGGAAGCCTTCCTCCGTTCCGTACATTCCGCTAGCGAGATTTTCTTGGAGTGTTTGGCGCCGTCGCGAAGCATGGTGAGGACTTGGTGGGGAAAACTGTCAATTTGGTAAGCTTGGGTCAATAATTCTTTCACGGTGGGCGTTCCTTCAGCAGATTCATTTAATAAAGAACCCGCGAACAAACTTAGCTTGACTCCTGCGTCTAGATTCTCCTTCTTCAGCACGACCTGCGACTGGTGCGTGAGACGTTCATCCCTTCCTTAGGCAGGTCTCCTGACCTCCTGGTAGCGCATCCGGTTTCCCCCTTGTTTCCCTGGCCTGAACTTGATGGCGAAGTCGGCGAGATAAAATTGACCCACGGGTTTGGCGGCGATTGAGGAGCTTGGTGGTCATGAAGTATTCCAAGTTCGGTGATCGCTAAGAACTTTAATAGGAATCTAGATCCTCTAGGTTGGGCGCCATTCCTCAAAGCATCGGATGACCGCCAGTAGTTCCTTGTCGTAGATCTCGTAATTGCATTCGCTGGTGAGTGCTTCTTGGAGAAGAAAGCCACTGGGTGCAGGATTCCTTGGTCATCATATTGGGACATGATTCCCGCCGAGACATAGTCGGAAGCGTCAGTTTCTACTATAGTTTCCTTCTCGTAGTCAAAGTGTGCCAGGATCGGGGCTGAGGTAAATGCGTCCTTAAGTTTCCGGAACGCCGCCTCTGCCTTTGGGGACCACTGGAACTTCACGTCCTTCTTGGTTAATGCCGTGAGCGGGGAAACAACTCTGGAATCTGGCGTATATGAACGCCGGTAGAAATTATGCAAACCCTAAAACTCCTGGACTTCCTAAGCAGTGGGCGTTTCCCATCCTGTGACTGCGAGACTTTGCTAGGATCCATTTTGATGCCTTCGAATTGATGATTAGGCGAGGTACTTGGTCTCCTGAACATAAATTCAACTTCTCTGGCTTGAGGTGTCGTCGTGGATCTGTAGGACCTTTAGAATCTCTGCCGTACATGTTGTCGGTGTTGTTAAAGGTTTCGAATATATCAGAATGTCGTCAGGTAGTGATCATGAAAGGTCGTCGGTAGAGGCGAACAGATCGTTGACCCAGTGTTGGAATGTGGCGGTGCATTAGTCAGTCCAAAGGCGTAGACATTGTATTGAAATCTTCTCCTTCCTGAATCCTGATCTGGTGGTATCCCCATCGAAGGTCAACTTAGTGTAGTACTTGGCCTTGGACAGACGCGACAAGGTCTCGGGGATGAGCGGCAGAAGGGTGTGGTTCTTAACCGTTATCTCGTTCAGCTTCCTGTAGTCGCGCTGGCGGAGGGATCCATCGGCCTTCTTGACGAACAATGCAGACGCCGACTCGAATGTAACGGATGAATCCCTTTCCTAGGTTCTCTGTGATGTAGTCCCGCAAGGCCTGTAGCTCTGGTCGTGACATCCCATACTGATGGTCGAAGGGTTGCTTTCCGTCGCAGAGTCGCGATCTTAAGGTCATGTGGGCGGTGGGGCGGCAGAGGCGTGGCGTTAGACTCCTGGAACAGTGATTTGAATTCCGACAATTCCTTGGAATGCGTTTACCATTGGATCGATGTCGGCATTCTTCGCGAACTTCATCGATCGGCGGAGGAAGTGAAAAAGGTGGTTCTGGCGCGCGTAGGCGAAGCCTCTGACGGACTGCCCCAATGGCATAATATGTATGGCGCGGGCTGTCGGAGATCGAGATTCCTTTGGCTGTGACCGGGGTGCGGGAGACAGAGCAGTTTGTGGTGCAGAACTCGGAGTCAAAGATCACCTGGTTCGTTTTGGGGCGGAGGGCGAAGTCGTGGTGGCGCATCCAGGGAATACCCATGACGATGGGGTAATGTCCAGTGACGAAGAAGAGGCAGTTTCTGGTGCCCATTGATGTCGTGAGTTTGGCGATGTGGGTGATTCTCACGATTCTCTATCGATTCGCCGAGCAGGCGTGATTTCTTCAGGGGTGTCAGGAAAGGCCGTGCCAGTCGAAAGTCTTGGTCGATAAAGGCGTCTCTGACGCCTCCCGTGATCGATGAGCGTGGGTTGCGAAGGAGACAGGGTTCTGGGAAACGGAGCAGGTGACGACGAGTTGGTCCTCAGACATCTTGTCGCCGGACACAGCGGCAGCGGAGCAGCGAAGGTGGAGTGGCGGGACTAGCCCTTTGGTGTGCCATTTTTACCAAAGGGCTGACCTTTTAGCCGGCTTGGTTGACACTTGTTCAACTGGTTTGTTCGCCACTGTCGAGTCTTGCGGTCCAGGGCGGGGTGTGAGGTGTCGTGGGGTGAGGTCGAGGCAATGGCGAGGCGGCGGCGAGAGGTTAGCGATGGTGGCGTTGGCCTGGGATTCCCAGGCTTTCGCGGAGGTGATGTGGCGGATCTCTTCTTCCGGCGAGGTCCGAGTCAGCGGTGGCGAGGGCGTCCTGGTGGAGCGCCAGGCGGTACCGAAGTTGTTCTTCTTCGGCCAGGGATTCTTCAACCTCGAGCTTGAGGTCGGCAATTTCTTGATTGAGATCGGCGATGACCTCTTCGTGAGCCGTACATACGGCAGGTTCCTGTGGTCGGTGTCGGGGAGGTTGGTCAATCTGATAAGGCATTCGGAGATGAGGCTGTGAAGCCTCCGTGAGTTCAGGACCGCAGTCCTCGTCGGTGGAGTAGTGGGCGTATGTGCAGAATTGACAAAGCCGAGGCCTTGACGGGGACTAATAACCGTCGGTGGTCGGCCGATCGTGTGGTTAGCAGTCTTGAAGTCACGAAGGCGCGAATAGCAACCGGTGTCGTGTGCGGGGTAAGGGACGTCGGTGGTGGGTGCCCCGATATGGAGCTGCCCGGCAAGAGGTTGGGTGAAGGTGGCCTTGGCCCAGTGGGCTTCGGCGCGCTTGAGCTTGTATTTCAAAGCGTATTGACGGAGGACGGAGACGGAGGGGTCGGGACCGATGCGATGGCCCATGTTGAACCAATGGGCAGGGGAGCAGGCCGAGTAACAGAATCCTTTCCGCTCAGGAAAGAAGCATTCGAGGGACCGGGGAGAAAGGCGAGAGGGTGGCGACAGTCGCCATTGGGGGGCGTCGCTGAGGTCGGCAATGGTGGCGACCGAAATAGCGAATGGGGTTGGTGTTGTGAAGGTTGGCGTGGGAACCTTAGTGTTCTGAGCGAGCGGAGACAATAATAAACAATGAGGTTACTTGGCAGGCGAGACGGCGAGCGAGGCGGCGAGGAAGGCGATCTAGCAAAGCAGGTCGTGGGGCAGAGAGTCCAGATGGCTGTACGGACGAAGTGATGTAGACGAAGATACCAGTAGAGGACTTGCACAACGGTCATGGACTGGGGCTATGGCTAGGCGAGGAGACTATGGTAGAAGCTAGGCGAAGATGAGGTAGCACGCGAACAAGGATGACTAAGGGTTATGACGTATAATATTCGGAGAACTGAGAAACAAGTAACAACTAAGGAAACTAGAAACGTAGAGTTGATAACAGGAAGGTTGCGTAGGAAAGGAAAGAAGAGAAAGGACAGCGAAAGGTTCAGATTTAATTATATATACAGTTCCTCTAATCCCTGCTCAAGGATGACTCATAACCCGTGTAACGGAAACCCATAGAAACCCAAGAGAAATCTAGACCCAAGACCCGATTCCACAATATCCTTTCCTCCACAGACGCGACAGGTGTAAAAAGAGTTTTAGGCTGTTCCATTGGAGTTGTGGCGCTGAGGATTCCAAATAGCGAGCGGATTGGTGGTGGTGGGGGGTGGTGGTGGTCTTGAGGAGGCTAGCTCAAAGAGGCCGGGCTGAATGAGCGCGGGGCTGGCAGTTGACGATTTGGCCTCGGAGACTTCGCAGCAGTTCGCGCCACCTCGCCCGCAGCTGGAAAGACCGGCAGCGCGGTCGTTGAGGTCCGTGGTTGAGGGTGCAGATGGCGCAAGTTGGTTCGTTTGCATATGGGGTGGTCAAGCGGCAAAGACTTATGTATTGAGTTCTGTGGCGATCATGGAAATACAGCCGACGAGGCGGAGAAAGGCGGACTGGGGGTCAACTTGTCAGCGCTTTTCCGCTGGACGGAGATGACGATTGATGAGGCGCTTTTATGCTATGGTGGTGGTCAGGTTGAGGAGGAACTGACGGATATGGCTTGACGCCGGTTATGGCGCTGACACACTCCTGAACGAGGCCGGCGCCTCTTTGTCTGGGAAGGCGAAGAGGATGCCATGGATGCATGGCGATGCCGACGCTGGGGCGGGCGGAAGGTGTTGATGGGGTTGTCGGGCTGCCTTAACGGCCTCATTAACGAGTCCAGTAATGCCTCAAGAAGGGTGGTGGAACGCGGGGCCAGGATTGAGACCGCCGCTGGTTGATTGAGACGGAGAGGGAGGTGGTAGGGCTTTCGGCCATTACGTTCCAGGAATTGCCCCAGGATTACTGGAGGTGACCGTGAGCTTATCAGCTTCGGGCGACAGTATGGGGCGGAGCGGTCGCGAAGAACCGGCGACGCGGCAATGGAGGGCCTTCTTCTGGGCTCGAGCCGGGCGGCTTTTCCTTTCCAGTCTTGGTCTTACTGCATTCTGTTGGGGTGGTGGGAATATGTCGCAGCTGACGCCAGCATTTAATTTTTTGGGCTTTTTTAGCCGCCTGTTGTGGTTGTTGGCTGGGTTTGGGGTGGATGCCTGATGTTGACTGGGTGGGGAGCGGTTTTTAATCGCCATGAAAGGTCTTCCGTGGAGGGGAGGGCCTCGACTTTCTCCTGACGAGTGAACGAGTGACGCCGCTTATCAGGAGCCGGATCGCCTCGCGAAAGGGCGGATGACCTTCAGGGTTAATCCGGCCTTTTGAAAGGTGGCCAGGTTATCCGATAGTTGTTGGACTTGCTGATCAGGCCAGCGGCGAGGGTGACCGTGAGTTTGTGGCCGTTGAGCGACTGCGCGAGCATTCGCACAGTCTCAGCGGCGATGGCATCGTGGGTGGTGCCAGGGGAACAGATCCTGGCATCGACTAGGGGGAGGTTGAGGTCTGCTATAGCGGCCTGTAGGGGAGGGCTATTGAAGAATGACATTTTGAAGTTAAAGTTTTAAAGAGTTTTGGTGGGGTGGTGATAATTGCCACGCCAAGCTTGGTGGTTGATTTCAAAAATCAGGGACGGAGAGGGGAAGAAGGATGTTATATCTGCCCCCCTTTCTCTAGTTGTATAAGATGTATCGGGGAATATTTCCGGCTCGGAGCGAACCTTTAAAAAGGGAGGGGTGGCGGTTATAATAAAGTACCATGCAGAAGAGAGCTAAAAATGGGTTTTGCGATCTTTCGGGAACATGGTCGATTGAGCGAGCCCGTATCTATGTTCATGTATCCAGCCTTAATTTCCCCACGCTCGAACATTCCTTGGTCACGGCCGCTACACCAATTGTAGACGATACTTACATGTACTAACGAAAAGGAAAGGATATCACGAATCATCTCTCTCTCTTTTACGCCGGCAATATTACATGCACAGTATCCATAGTCGTTTCTTTTTTGGTGTTATATACCATTGTGATAGATGCATGTATACATGTACATGTAGTCCGAGACTCCGAGTACAATTTGGGGGGCTCGGGTATGATCTTATTTTACTACATGTATACGCCCACACGTACTCTTCTATTGAATGTATGCATGTCCCGACAGAACAACACAATAAATGTAGCCCTACATGTAGCATTTATGAATTCTCAGACAGCAGCTGATCATGAATATACATGTACGTACGGAACCGACCTCTTGATCTTACAAACTGTGTCAAAGAAAGAAAAAAAAGTCCACATTAAGCCTAGCGTGCCTCCACACCCCATAAACGTTTGCCGTCATATCAATAAGGGGACGTGGGGGTTTGTTCTTTCGATCAAAGGTTCGAGTTGTCTCAGTCAGTCAGTTCAGTTCAGTCAGTCAGTCAGTCAAGGATGGCGTCCTCTGAATCTCTCTACTCTACCCACATGTACCATCTCTCAACAAGAACCGGCAGTTACAAGGTTTTGGGAACCATTCAAAACGTCTGCTCGTTGAGTAAGGCTGGTGCTTCTCGACCTGCAATGTGATGCTGCCCCCCACGTCGTCGTACCTACGGGTTCGCACCGTATGAGAATTCCTTTGGTCTTCAGCAGTCGTTCATGGGAGAAACAGCCAAGCCCCAGTTATTAGGTTCTTATTGGCCAGAGAGCCCCCTGTCTTGGATACTTAATGATAGCATCCCCTGTTGATAGAATCCCCCCCCCAAATTTGAAGCGATTTACGGCCCGCAGCACGTGCACGGTTCAAGTGGTGATCAATGGGTTTTATGTACCTACAACCGTTTGCCCACTTCTGTGGGGGGGGGGGGGATTAATGTACCTATCCAGGACACCCCCCCCTTGGGTCGTATGCAGTGGCCCTTTTTTTCGTTATCGGTTCTCCCCCGTCAAACCTCATCCCACGCACGATATCGGCCGGCTTTTGACCCGGGATTTATCTACTCTATAGCGGGTTGGTTCCTGCGGCTGCCCCCCGCCCCATCATATCATGAAGTGGCGTCCGGGGTCCTGGGCCCTTGGCCACACGAGTCATACATAAATTTTGTTTTTTTTGTGGGTCTTAGAATTTTGCATTCTGTACTTTGAGGTAGATACGATACCCCACGCGCGAATCCATGATCTAAGCACAGTTTAATTGTAAACTTTAAATACTACAGCCTCGTGGGAGCAAATGTATTTAAATGGTTAGTTTCCTCCCTAACAACTCGGAATCAATATCCACTGCCAAAACAAAACAAAAAAACAGCAATCATTGATACATCGCAATCATCTAATACTCGTAGAAGATGAACCCTTCAAACCCCGGCTTACAAGAGTGGGAGAAAGACTTTACTCCACGGGTCATCGGGGCTAAAGACTGGGAACCGTACCGTGCTCTATTCACAACGTTGTATAATCCCACCACGAGTCTCAACGAAGTCAGGAGAATATTGGCAACTCAACACAATTTTTATGCAAGGTATGTTTGTGCTTCCATGGGACAAATGTTATAACGTATATATATATTTCAGGTCTGATGTTTTCTGCTCGCAAGGCCTAAGCAGTGTAAGACTGTCATAGCCAGATGGGGGCTTGGGAAGAACCTCAAGCGGATAAAGATGTTGAAGGTGCTCTGGATCCAAGCAAACAGGAGACTAAAAAGGAAATCAACAATTTTCCTATACAAAGGCCAGCGGGTGAAAAAAGAAACCCTCCGGCGCGGCCGGAAGAAATATAGCGGAACAACGAAGCAACCAGAGTGGCAGGAGTGGCAGGAGCGGCAGGAGCGAGATTCCCCAGTGTGTACGTTTTGGTCCCTTGCCTCTCTCTCTCTCTACTGGAAGCGTTTATACACGCATTGATCCTGACAATTATATCAAACGTATCCAGCTACTCCGTCGGATATCAATTACTTCACTCCAAAGTCTCCCACTAGTTCAAGTGACTCGAGCTCCAGGTCGGATGGAGGCGCACCAAGTCCCATGATTTGCAGCAGACCGTCCTCTCCTGATGCAAACACCGTCAATGGGGCTTCTTTGGACCAACTAGACAACATAGAGGAGTTTTTTTGCTTTGATTCATTCCTTGAGAAGCACTCAGTTGTATCCTCTCCTGGTCTCGAGGAGAGGCAAGCAGCTACCCCATCTCCAAGCGTCGAGAAGCAGCAAGAGCTTACCACCAAGTCAAATATGCCGGGCATTAGTATGTCAAGTCAGAAACTGGAACTTTTAATTAAGCCACTCGACACTTCGGCTCCCTCTACCACAAGTGATGTCACCACCAGTGAGCAGAAATTTCCTGCAAGGGCTGCTTATATGGACCCGCCATCACTGAGGCCGGAAGGACCCGGGGCTCGGACACTTTGTTTTGACTGCTTGGTTGGTGGCTTTACGAGGTATATACAATTAGCCCCCCCACACATACACGAGACATATATTGCGGCAGCCCTTCTAACACTTTGTAAAGCCATGGTACGCTATCCGCAGAATCAATACTCTTCGAGGCTCTTGCGGGTAAATCGCCCAACCAGAATAACGACTACCTAAGTTCAAACTGTACTAGTAGTTTCTGTCCCGCAAAGTTCAAGATAAACCACCCAGACAGTCACTATTTTTCGACAAGTTTATTTATAGAGCAGATCAGGCCGGTCCGTGTTTAACTAGACTAAGGGAAATGATTTTTTCTTTCTTTTTTCTTTCTTTCTTTTTTTATTTGCTGTTTAGAGGAGATGATTTCTATATAATACAACAGAGAAATGCCCTTTTGGATAGAGGAATGTAGACAGATATCGTTGATGTGGCTGAGGGTTGGTTAAATTGATCGAAATGCTTTGGCTTAGTTAATGTTTGTTGTTAAACTACTTTGTCCCTGTTCACATACACGCAATATGAGGAGTCATTCTATAAAATCAAGGGCTTTATTTATTTTGACTTAAAGGTGTAGAATGGGTCAGATTTTCTCTTAGACATTCTCGAGGCTTCAAAACCGCGAAAACACCTAAAAGGGAGTAGTTCTAAGTAAGCCCCACCCCCTTCTTTCATATGCTACCAATTAATCACTCCCTTTTAGGTCACCTTCCGTTAAAACTAGGTCTCTATACCCTCTAAAGAATGAAGTGATATCATAAGATAGGCATTCAGAACCAGAAAGGATCACCTAATAGGTTACGAACTTTCGAAATTATGTCATGAATTATTATCATATTTATAACAAAAAAACTCCTTCAAATAATAATAGGGAGTCCTAAACGAAGATTGTGTCTAGCCTGCACAACCTGCAAATGTTCCTCTTTGCGCGGGCAGTTTTCGCAGAGAGCCAAGAGCGTGACACCAAAGGAATCCATTCCAGCGTACCACTCCTCTGCCAATGAAACATTTGGCGGCCAAGCATCCTGTATTCGAGGCAGCCTTTGGCCATTGAGCGCCGTCAGGTAACCCTCGTAGTCGTACTCCCACTTTGAACGGTCCGTGCCTTCCCATAGGTGCCTTACTGTTGGGAGTGGAAGCTCCGCCAGCTCGTAGGATGTTAGTGTTTCCATTCCCCGACTAAAGTGCCATGATGCATCGAACATATAAAGCGCGAGTAAAGTTCTACAGATTAAAGCAAAAGGGTTATTGTTAGCAAGGTACTCTTCTTGGCACGAGCAAACCAAGGCATACCGTCGCTTTGATTCAGTGAGCACCCATTCTTCCCAGCCAGGGCGGGTATTCTCCAGCTCGCCTTTCGTCATTAGACCACCGAGGCCTACGTTGAATGCTACAGTCTAGACCCCGAAAAAAATATTAATGAAGACTCTCTCCCACGATGCTAGCCCCTAAGGTGAGAGGATATTGCTACATACTTCAATCTGCATGAGGATTGATCTATCCATCAGAGGATCGTTCTCAAAATATCGGATAATCCCATATATAACTGCAGCTTGCAGCACTGACAACATTTCTACTTCATTACATGTCATATACTACGCAGCTAAGGATCAGTGGGGGGTGCTCAAAAAAAGACATCTCAAGCTATATGTATCCTTACTTGTTGCAATACCCTATCTTGCTCCTGAGCAATAGTCTTCAGGACAAATTGCCTATTTTCGGTCGACATAGTTTTATACATCTGCACCAGGCCCTTACAGTTCGCCATTGCCTCTGTAATCTTGCCTGGGAGCATGGAAGACGGGTGCACAAATGGTGGCAGCGTATTCCCCGCGACCATCATCTTTGGGTACGATTTTAGTATCCGGTTCATGAAATTAAACTTGTCAAAGTAGCTCTTTCTCATCTCTGGAGTCTCGGTGCTAAGACGGTGCCGCATATGTGTAAAGCACTCGACGGAGATCAAACGGGAAAGCTGGCCTGTAGTGCGGAAGCTCTCACCGCATGTGTGGGGAATGGGTTCACATGTGCCGTGCATGCAATTTTGATGGCCGCTTTCAGAAGATTGCGGGGTACTTGATGGGGTCTCCAGACCTCCGTTATTTACTACTGATTGTGCACCCTCTACAGGCGCAAACACGGGCGGCCAGTCTAACAAGCTGCTGCTTATCTCTCCCCAGTCAAGCGAAGCGAAATTCACCCCTTCATTGGTATCCTCAACATGCTCATTATCCGTTGGGGCTGGCGTCGGAAGTGATATCTCCTCGCTAACAGTAGCATTACATCTACTAATATTGGTGACCTGAACCGCTGGTACTGGTTGTAAGGGAGCTGCTGCTGCTGGGGCTGCTGGGGCTGCTGGGGCTGGAGCTGCATGTATTGGCTGTGTGTAGTACTGGCAGTGTAGGCCCTTCGTTTCGCATCGAGTACAAGCTGGTGTCTTAAGGTCGCATCGTGTTTTTGCCTGTGTGCAGAGAGCACAGCTTTTCTTCCGTGGTATGGTTCCTGTGAGCTGTTTTTGCCTACATCTTCTGAGGTGTCGGTCGCGAGAGGACCCTAGATGAAAGGTCAGATAGCGCGCGAGCAGGTGCCAGCTTTATACCGAGAGAAGTAACAAACTCTGTTCGAACGACTTGCTGCATATTGAGCACTTGAAGCCCTCGTGCCTGCCAGCAGTAGCCGGTGCTGGAGCGGATGTAGTTGGTGCCGATTCGGACCAAAGTACGTTCTGGGTCATCGTGGGTCGGGGTGTATTAGTAGTAGTAATAGTAGTAGTAGTATGTAGCTGGGTTGCTGGGCACGAGCTTGATTGAACTTTGATATGCAAGCTAGCAATGATCCGTAGAAATGCTTATGGAACTCCGTTAATGGTGTAAAGGGATTCCGACGTGGTTTTATCTACATACCTACACACTTTTCTTCTCTTCCGGATTCCGAGCAGGGTTTAGATGGAGAGTTTTGGATTGACTCACTTTTATCTATTTGGTATGCGTATGAGCTACAGTTTGCTGATCTGGGACATTTTTATTAGGCGTGGACGTATGATGTTCGGGGTTTTTGGTTCGGTTGTGTGAATAGTGAACGCGGAGTTCCGTGTCTTGATATTAGAGGGGGGGCCAATCGATCGGGAAATTGATAAACACCCGGAGAATTAACCAGTTCACTAATCAGGCACTACATACATGTACATACATCTTACATGCTAGCCAGTGGATCTATATAAGAGCCAGTTAAAATATAAACCCACTAAGTAGCTGTAGCTGTATTCAGAACCAATAACCATCATAAGTAGAGAATTACTCTCACAGTACTTTCCGTTGGCAATATCATATGTTGTTTAAAGGGTGCTTCCTAATCACTGCATGTAAAGCAGCTTCGTTTAATTTGAGACATGAGTTCCTACTACTACTACAGTACTAAGGCAAGACCGGATTTAAAGCGCCAATATATCTAGTATACAACTGGAAAGAAGATATACTGCACCTGGGCCAATACCACGTTTAACGCCGCTTATTCTTTTACGAACCAGAGCACTGCAAGACCCTCAATAGTCCTTTCCCCACGCTATTGATAATACTTCTAGGGATATAACAAACTACATGTAAGTCAGCCCTATATAACACGTACACGTACGCTCCGACTCACAGCCAAGTATTTAACCAAAATCTCAAAACGAAAGGTGTGGCCAGTTAAGTCATGACAGACTCGAGATCTGATTTATATTTGTCTGATATTCTTAATACCGTCGAGCCGAGATCAAGCCCAGTCCTCATCACATTGCACCAATTTCGCGGCCTTTACTGCAGGCGTAAATGTTTGAGTATGCAGATAACTTCTTTTTTCTTTCGACCGACCTAAGGACGTTAAGTTGTACATATACCTAAAAGTGGAGCTAGAACAAAAGTATCAGCTGCGGGCCTCGATCCTAGATATAATTATTGCCCTTCTTTCTCTCTTGCCTCTTTGTCTCTTTCTCCCCCTCACGATCTTTCGCTGTCTAAAGGAAGTTTAATTTGATAGTACTAAGTGAGATTTATATGTCACTACTCATAGTGCACCCAACATATAAAATACGTATAAATTTACTTAAGGGTCAAGAGGGCATGAACACCCGTCGATTACCATCCACATACCCCACGGCAGGCCCCAAAATAATAGGCTAACCGACTGACCACACTCACAGTATACAGCTAGCTAGACCTCACAATTCGGCTCGAGCGATAACAGTTATATACCTCATCCTCACTAGCTGATAACTGCTTGTATACCCGGAAACGTCAACCCCTTAGGCCGCCCGAATTTTAATTAATTCCGTGGGGTGCTAAATTAAAGCCTGGAGAACCGACGAGCGTGAAAACTGAATTGATCTATATAGCACTATGGAGTTTTTTTTTTTTTTTTTTTTTTTTTTTTTTTTTATAAAGAACCGATCCCAACGGTCACCTTCTTAAGGACTATCTTCCCTTAATCCTAGATTGGATGATGGTATATGATGCCTCTCGCGATCAGTAGCCATCTTAGCTGCTAAGAGAACAACAACACCGAAGGAAGACGTTTTTGAAAATAACTCCACAACCAGCAAGATATAAGAGACAAAACCATCATATTCAGAATCAGCAGGCTCAGTATCACGGCGTGATACGATATCGAGTACGGTTGCGGGGAGAAGGATTAGTCAGGGTTTCTCTTATGTTCTATGGGTTTCAGTTGCAGGGATCTATGAGTCAACGGCATGCAGGTATTTGTAATGATGGATTTCCTTGGGGGTTCTACAGGTTTCTATGGGATGAGTCAGCGAGGGGTTTTCAGGGCTATATATAGCTGGATTCGCCTCGCTTGTAGGACTTCTTCTTCTCCTTTCTTCTTCACGCAACCTTTCTGTCATCTTAGGCGTCTTTAGTCTTCTCGTTTAGAATATATTCTCCTCCCCAGCCATAGCCCCGCCATGCTGTTGTCGACTAATTACAGGACCACCTTCGCACCTCCACCTCGAACTCCACCAGTTTCAACAACCCCACCGCCTGCCTCTCGTCCACACACCCTTGTCCCAGCCCCGCCTTGGTGGTTCACCTTGATTAAGTCCCTCGCCGCTATCACGGCGTCACTACTGCGGAGGAAAGGATATGATATTGTGGAATCGGGTCTGTCTAGGATTTCTCTTGCTGTTCTATGGGTTTCCGTTCATCGGGTTATGAGTCATCCCTGGACAGGGATTAGGAGTTGTATATATAGCCTGCCACTTAACCTTTGTCTTTTCTTTTTCTTTCCTTTCCTACGCAACCTTCCTGTTATCAACTCTCTACGCTTCTAGTTTCTTTAGTTGTTACTTGTTTCTGTTCTCGCCTCTTGGAATATAATCGTCATCACTCTTAGTCATCCTCGTCTTAGTGCTACTGCCTCGCCTACCATAGTCCTCGTTCACGACGATACCAGACGCGTGTCTCTACTGGATCTTCGTTACATCACTTCGTCAAGACCGCCATCTGACTCTGTCCCACTACCCGCTTTCGGTTAAGTCTCGTTGTCCGTCCTCGCCTCGCTCGTCTCGTCGTTCGCGCCTGTGAACCTCGGATTTAGATATAGTCTCCGCTTCGCTCCGTAACACTAAGGTTGCGTCCCCCACGCCAACCTTCACAACACCAACTCGCCCGCTTAGCCCGTCACCATGGTCGACCTCAGTTGGGGCGTCTCCCCAATGAGGACTGTCGCCACCTCTCGTCTTCTCCCCCTCTCGAATGCTTCTTTCCAGAACGGAAGGTTTCTGTTACCTCGCTCGTCCCCAAGCCCATTGGTTCAACATGGGCCACCGTGACGTCCCGACCCTCCGTCTCCTCCGCCAATACGCTTTGAAATACAAGCTCAAGCGTGCCGAAGCCCACTGGGCTAAGGCCACCTTCACCCAACCTCTCGCCGGGCAGCTCCATATCGGGGCACCCACCACCGACGTCCCCCACCCCGCACACGACACCGAAGCCATCATTCGTGGCCTTCGCGACCCCACCCTCGCCAACCACACCATCGGCCGTCCTGCCGCCGAAGTCACAGTCCCCGTCGCGCTCCTCGAGCGCCTCGCCGAATTCTTGGGCACATATGGCCCACTACCCACCGATGAGGACTGCGGTCCTGAACTCACGGAGGCTCATAGCCTCATCTCCGAATGCCTGGTCGTATTGACCAACCTCCCCGACACCCCCGCACCACAGGAACCTGCTGTATGTACAGCCCATGAGGAGGTCATCTCCGACCTCAACCAAGAAATTGCCGACCTCAAGCTCGAGGTTGAAGAATCCCTGGCCGAAGAAGAACAACTTCGGTACCGCCTGGCGCTCCACCGAGACGCCCTCGCCACCGCCGACTCTGACCTCGCCGCCGCGGAAAAAGATATCCGCCGCATCACCTCCGTCGCGAAAGCTTGGGAATCCCAAGCCAACGCCACCATCGCCAACCTCCAACGCCGTCTCGCCCCCGCTCCCGCCACCACTTGCCAAAGCCCCCCTCGCTCTATGGCCCCCGCCCCACAGCCCCGCTACCTCGCTCCCCGCTCTCAGGATCCCCGCACCCTCAACAACTGGCGCAACAAGCCAGTTGAACAAGTGTCAACCAAGCCGGCGCTAAAAGGTCAGCCCCTTTGGTAGAAAATGGCAAACCAAAGGGGCTAGTCCCGCCACCCACCTTCGCCTGCTCCGCTGCTGCCGTGTCTGAGGACAAGATGTCCGAGGACCAACTAGTCGTCACCTGCTCCGTCGCCCAGAACTCCGACTCCTTCGTGCCTACCTACGCCCTCATAGATACGGGAGCGTCAGGATACGCATTTGTTGACCAGGACTTCGCAACCAAGCACGGCCTCGTCCTGACACCCCTGAAGAAACCACGCCTACTCGAGGTAATCGACGACAGGTTAATAGAGTCAGGAAGGATCACCCACATCGCTAGGCTCTCGCTAGACATCCATGGACACCAGGAAACCGCCCCGTTCTTCGTCACCAAGCTGGGACACTACCCAATTGTTATGGGTATTCCCTGGATGCGCCACCACGACCTTGCCCTCCGTCCCAAGACAAATCAGGTCATTTTCGACTCTGATTTCTGCACCCAGAACTGCTCGGTCTCCCGCTCCCCGGTTATGGCAAAAGGAATCTCGATCTCGCCCCCCGATAGTCCACTGATACACATCGCGGCCATCGGGGCAGTCCCGTTCGTAGGCCTCGCCCGCCGCCGTCAGAACCACACCTTTATCACGGTGCTAATCGAGGGCGAGGACTGAACAAGCCAAGGTGAACCACCAAGGCTGAACTATGGTGAGCGAGGTAGTGGGCTACGTGGGAGAGGGGGCGACCGGGGAACTTGGGACGAAGGGTGAAGGGCGAGGTACGAGATCTAACGTCCCCGTGGGGCAACACGACCGAAGAGACTATGGCTAAGATAGAGAATGTATTCGAGACAAGCAAAGACTAAAGACGCCTAAGATGACAGGAAGGTTGCGTGAAGAAGAAAGGAGAAGAAGAGAAGTCCTACAAGCGAGGGAACGAGCCCCCCATATATATAGCCCTGAAAACCCTTCGCTGACTCATCCCATAGAAACCCGTAGAACCCAAAGGAAATCCATCATTACAAATACCTGCATGGCGTTGACTCATAGAACCCTGCAACCGAAACCCATAGAACATAAGAGAAACCCTGACTAATCCTTCTTCCCGCAGCCGTGCTCGATATCGTATCACGCCGTGATAGATATTAGGTCCCCCTCTGAGGCCTAAGTCCTCTTAGGCTTACGTGGGTAGCGTTCGTGGAAGTCCTTAACTAACTCGGGGGAGTTGTCTAAGTCGTCATAAGGTTGCCACGAAGGTTCGTTATATCCAGTGTATCGAACGAGGTATTCCAATCGTCCACTTCGTCTGCGAGAATCTAGTATTGTATCGACCTCCCACTCCTGTTCTCCTTCAATCTCGACGGGTGGTGGTGGGGGTTGTAGTTGTCCCGGGACGGGGTTATTGGCCGCGGGGGATAGTAGAGATACATGGAAGACTGGGTGGACCTTCATTGAAGGGGGTAGGGTGAGCTCGTAGGCATAGGGGCTGACAACACGGAGGCAGTGCGGGCCGACTTGTTTCAGTCCAACTTCTTTGAAGGCCTCTTGGTAGAAATGGGTTCCTGGTAGATAACCATACTTTGTCTCCAATGGCGAACGGGGGCCGGGGTCCTGTTGGCGTTGGCTGACTCTTCCTGTATCGTCTGTGCTCTGAACATCTCAGTCGGAGGAAGTCAAACACTTCTGACATATCTCTTGCCATAGTGTTGGCTTGGTCCTCATTGGTAGTGGTGCCGTGTGAAGGGCCCAAAGGTCGTTCGGGTGTCGTCATAGTTTGCTTCGAAGGGGAGAGTTTAAATGATTCTGATCGTGGTTATTAGTTGCAAACTCAGCCATGGGTAAATAGGTAGCCCAGTTGTCTTGTTGGTAGTCGGCGAGGCTCGGAGGTACTGTTCCATGATTGCATTGATTCTTTCGGTTTGGCCGTCGGTCTGGGGTGGAAGGCTGTGAGAAGCGGGGGGATATTTCCAAACGCTCACAAAGTGATTTCCAAAAGTTTGAGGTAAATTGGGTCCCTCGGTCTGATACAATCTTTTCTGGGAGGCCGTGGAGTTTCCATACATTTTCCAGGTATAAGTTGGCGACATCTCTGGCTCCCGATTCCGCAGTGCATGGGATGAAGTGTCTCATTTTTGTGAGGCGGTCAACGACGACGAGGATTGCATCGTAATTATTGCTAAGGGGAAGGCCGGTCACGAAGTCCATTGATACATCCGACCATGGTAATTTGGGTACTGAAAGGGGGCGGAGGACTCTGGGGCGTTATGGTTTGCTTTGCTCCTTCGACATGTGGCAATTCATAACATGCGGTCGGTGTATTTTTAGCATGTTTGGCCAATAGTATTCGCTCAGGAGTTCGAGTGTTTTCGCTCTTCGGGGTGACCTGCTGATGGTTTGTCATGGTATTCTTGTAGGAGCTTAATTTGTAGCTCCTCATGTTCTAATCTGAAGAGTTTTGGCGATACAGGAGAAGCCGTGATTGTTTGGTGCCGTCTTTCAGCATAGTTAGGACTTTATTAAACTGTCTTCTTGGTAGCGATTGCAAACAACTCTTGGATGGTAGGCGTTCCTTCAGCGGATTCATTTATCAAAGAACCCATGAACAAAACAAACAGAGTCCAAATTTTTCTTTCTTCAACACGGTCTGGTACTGGTACGACAGGCGTTCATCCTCTCCTTAGGTAGATCTCCCGATCTCCTAGTCAAAGCATCTGGTTTTCCCCTTGTTTGCCTGGTGGAATTGTATAACAAAGTCGAAACGGGATAGGAACTCTGACCAACGTGTCTGTCGTCGGTTCAATAGCTTTGTTGACATGAAATATTCAAGGTTCCTGTGATCTGTCAGGACCTTGATGGGGAAGGAGGCTGTTTCTAGGAAGTAGCGCCATTCTTCGAACCCTCGGATTATTGCTAATAGTTCTTTGTCATAGATTTCATAGTTGCACTCGGCCGGCGTATGCTTCTTCGAGAAGAACGCCACAGGGTGTAGTATCCCTTCGTCATCCCTTTGTGACATGATGGCGGCGGAGACATAGTCGGAGGCGTCTGGTTCACTATGATTTCGGTCGGGATCAAGTGTCTGAGTATTAGTGCGGTGGTGAATGCTATTTTTAGGTTATCGAAAGCTTTTTTTGGTCTTCTCAGTCCATTCAAACTTTACTCCTGTCTTAGTGAGGGCCGTTAGAGGGAAACAACTCTGGAGTATGCATAGATGAATCTCCGCAGAAGTTAGCGAAGCCAGAACTCTCGTCTTTCAGACAGGTTGGTGTTTCCCAATCCCTGATTGTAGCGACCTTCTTTTTCGTCATCTTGATTCCCTCAGGAGTGAGTCCGAATCCCAGGTACATTGTTTCTTTGACATGCCATTCACACTTCTCAGGTTTTAGATGTACTTTATGTTGTTCCAGTATCCGAAGAATCTTATCAACATGGACCTTATGCTCTTCCAGTGTGGCAGAGTAGATGAGTATGTCATCCAGATAGGCCGTCGCGAAATGATCAAGGTGTGGGCGTAGCATGTCATTTACCCAATGTTGGAATGCTGCCGGCGTTGGTGAGACCGAATGGCATGACCGTGTATTCGAAGTGGCCGTACCTGGTCCTGAATGCCGTTTTCCATTCGTCTCCTTCTTTGATTCTCAGCTGGTGGTATCCATTGCGTAAGTCTAGTTTAGTGAAGTATTTGGCGGCCGAGATGCCCATGAAAGTTTCCGGAGTTAACGGCAGTGGGTGGCGGTTCTTAACCGTTACCGCGTTCAACTTTCTATAGTCGACGCAGAGTCGGAGAGATCCATCCGTTTTCTTTACAAATAGTACTGGGGAGCCTGCTGGGGAGGTGCTGTGGCGGATCTTCCCACTTGAAAGGTATTCCGCTAGGTAATCCTGAGTGCTGTAGCTCCAACCGCGTCATCCCATACATAGGTCCGAAGGGTACTGTCTTGCCTTCCTGGATGTCAATGGAGAGGTCATAGTCGGATCGGCGCGGAGGGAGTTCTGCAGCGTCAGGTTCGTTGAGGAGGTGAAGGAAGTTGTGATGTTCACTTGGTATGAGGCCCCTGGGGTCTTTGGGCGATGGGGTGAGGAGGTCGTCGAGGGCCGTGTGGTTGAATATAGTCGCATTCCTTTTCTCTGTTTATGGAGCAGTCTGTGGAATGCGTATGAGGTGATGACGGAGATGTTCGTTGTTGGTTTAGTGGGGGTTCAATAGAGATACCTAGCGGTGACTTTGGTGTTGTTGAGGAGCAGTGTTTGACACAGGCTGAGGAATTAAATTGTATTTCGTTGGTGGCAGGGAGAATTGTAGTTGCGTGTCTCAAGATCCATGGGAGGCCCATAACAATGGGGTAATGTCTAACTGGTGACAAAGAAGGCCTCCTCTCTGTGTCCGTTTATGTCTAGCTGAGGATGACTTTATGGGTAACCTTTCCTGACTCGATAGGTCTTCCATCTATTACGCCTATGTGTCGTGGGAGGATGAGGGGGTTTGCTTAAGTTTGTGGTGGCATCTGAAGTCTTTGTCTATGAAAGCGTATCCTGGCGCCAGTATCAATGAGGGCATATGATGGGATGAAAGAATCTTTATTTTGAGAAATAGAGCAAGTTACAACTAATTGATTCCCATCCATATCCTTCTCCAAACCGAAACCCAGAAACCGAAATCCTAGAAAAGTCTCTTAACCGTCCCTGAGGTGAGCCACTCAGTCCAGGAAAAATCTTTTAACGCCTTCATCGCCGGAGGCTCCTTCTTCTCTTTCTTCATTCCTAATATCTGCTCTAGCTCCTTATCCTGGGAGCTGGGTTTCTGGGGGTGGCGCCTGTGGGCATTCCCGAATGAGGTGTCTACACCTCCGCAATAATAACATCTGTTTTTCTGCGGGCCTCTCTTTCCTGAGGGTCGGCGGCCCGACCAGTGGACAGATCCATGGGGACTGTTCCTCCAGGTGTGTGTGATGGATGGGGCGGCAGGTCGGCCGGAGGGTTCTTAGTGGGAGGGTGTAGCGGCCGGAGGGCGGAGCGGAGTGCGGCGGGCTTAGAGCGAGGTGGGGCGGAGCTGGCGCGGTGTAGCGAGGGTTGGCGGCGGCGAGAGGACTGATAGCGGAAGCAGCGTTGAGGCCTGTTGTTTGTTGTCCAACCGTTGTAGGATGGTAGCGAGCTCGAGGACCGTGGCGGGGGTGTCTTCATGGACCATGAGTCTGGTCAGTTCCTCATTTAGTCCGGCAAGGAGACTTTCCACATTGGCGGCTTCCCCCAGCCCGGCATCAGCGGCGTAGCGTTGGAACTCCGCAAAGTAATCTGAGAATGAACGGCCATATTGGCGGATGTTTCTGAGCTTCTGGCGAGCCGTTCCTACCAAGTCCGGGTCTCCAAAGGCGGTGGTCAGGATTTCAAAGAACCTTTCCATGGAGGGGAGGTTAACCCCTGTGTTAGTCAGGTATGGCATGAACTGGTCAGCTGCGGGACCTTCCAGACGAGAGATAGCGTAGGTGAGTTGGTTCTGTAGGGTGGGGTACCGGTCGGCATTGCCCAAGAGCTTGAGTGTCATCATATGTTTGAACAGAGGGAGTTCCTTTCTCACGCCCGTGAACTGCTTGGGATCTGGAAGTTTCTCCGACTTCTCCACCCTTGCTTCTGGGTGGGTTATTGCTAGGCCTTGGAGGTATCGGTTGGCGCCAGGAGGAGGGCTCTGCTGTTGGTGGTGGTGGTCTGGCCGCGAGGGCAGCCTGGGCAGTACGGGTTTCTTGTTGCGCCGTGGCGACTTCTTCTTGGAGGGTGGTGACTTGGGCTTGGAGGGTCGTCACCTTTGCTTCTTCCCTGTCCAACTCCTGTCCCAGTTCTGTCAATCTTTTCTTCCATGCCTCCGTTGCTTCGCTAGCTTCTTCCTGATCTAATCTAAGCTCGTTGCGAAGTTCTTGGACCGCCTGCTGGCAGCGGATGACTATGCTATGGTTGAAGACCGCGTCTTCGGACGCGCCTGGTGGTGCTCTGGGAAATAGTTGGATGAAGCGGTTCAGATCTCTTTCGAGTCGGTCGTAGTCGACTTCAATTGGGTCCGTCATGGTGTGTTCTTGCGACATGGTGGCGGGGTTGTGGTTCGGGTTGGCGTTGACGCCTTAGCGTATCACGATGCTAATCGAGGCGACTGAACAAGCCAAGGTGAACCACCAAGGCTGAACTATGGTGAGCGAGGTAGTGCTACGTGGGAGAGGGGCGACCGGGAACTTGGGACGAAGGGTGAAGGCGAGTCTGGCGAGGCGAGGTCGAGGAGGTAGTCTAACGTCCCCGTAGAACACGACCAAGAGACTATGGCTAAGATAGAGAATGTATTCGAGACAAGCAAAGACGAGAGACGCCTAAGAGGACAGGAAGGTTGCGTGAAGAAGAAAGGAGAAGAAGAAGTCCTACGAGAGAACGAGCCCCCTATATATAGCCCTGAAAACCCTTCGCTGACTCATCCCGTAGAAACCCGTAGAACCCAAAGGAAATCCATCATTACAAATACCTGCATGGCGTTGACTCATAGAACCCTGCAACCGAAACCCATAGAACATAAGAGAAACCCTGACTAATCCTTCTTCCCGCAGCCGTGCTCGATATCGTATCACGCCGTGATAACCTTTTGCGCCTCCCTCCGCTCCATTGACGAAGCTCTCCAGAAGAAACCGAACCCCGACCCTCTGGCAAACGTACCTAAGGAATTGTCAGAGTTCAGGCTGTTGTTCCAGGAATCTAACGCCACGTCTCTGCCGCCCCACCGCCCCCACGACCTCAAGATTGTACTCCAGGACGGGAAGGAACCTCCCTTTGGACCACTGTATGGAATGTCACGACCAGAGTTACAAGCTTTACGGGACTATATCACAGAGAACCTAGGAAAGGGGTTCATCCGTTACTCAGAGTCCCCCGCCGGTGCCCCCGTCCTGTTCGTCAAGAAGGCAGATGGATCCCTTCGCTTGTGTGTGGACTACAGGAAGCTCAATGAAATTACTGTCAAGAACCGCCACCCCCTCCCCCTCATACCAGAGACACTGTCCCGCCTCTCCAAGGCCAAGTATTATACCAAGCTGGATCTTAGGTGGGGATACCATCAGATCAGGATTCAGGAAGGCGATGAGTGGAAAACCGCGTTTAGGACCCGTTACGGCCATTTCGAGTACAATGTTATGCCCTTCGGTCTAACCAATGCCCCCGCCACATTCCAACACGGGTTAATGATCTGCTCCGCCCTCGCCGATCACGGCTTACCTGGACGATATCCTGATATACTCGGAAACTTTGGAGGAACACAAACGACACGCGTTCAACAAATCCTCAAAGTTCTACAGATCCACGATGTCCACCTCAAACCAGAGAAGTCACGAGTTCTATGTCGGGAGACCAAATACCTCGGACTGGTCATCACCCCGGAAGGCGTCAAGATGGATCCTAGCAAGGTCTCAGCGTAACGGGATGGGAAACACCCACCAAACTTAGGGAAGTCCAAGAGTTCTTAGGTTTTGCATGAATTTCTACCGGGCGATTCATATACGCCAGTATCTAGAGTTGTCTCCCCGCTCACGGCATTAACCAAGAAGGACGTAAAGTTCCATTGGTCCCCAAAGGCAGAAGAGGCATTCCAGAAGCTTAAGGACGCATTTACCTCGGCCCCGATATTGGCACACTTCGACTACGAGAAAGAGACTATAGTAGAGACCGACGCTTCCGACTACGCTCCATGATCATGTCCCAACACGATGATCAAGGAATCCTGCACCCAGTGGCTTTTCTAAGAAACACTCGCCAGCGGAATGCAATTACGAGCTCTATGACAAGGAACTACTGGCGGTCATCCGGTGCTTCGAGGAATGGCGCAAGAAACCTAGAGGGATCTAAATTCCCAATCAAAACTCCTTAGCGACCACCGAATCTGAATACTTCATGTCAACCAAGCTCTCAACCGCCGCCAGACCCGATGGGCTGAATTCCTGTCTCGCTTCAATTTCGCCATCACATTTAGGCCAGGAAAACAAGGAGGAAAACCGGACGACTTCACCAGTGAGGCCAGGAGACCCGTCAAGGAAGGGGATGAACGTCTCACGCACCAGTCGCAAGTCGTATTGAAGAAGGGGAATTTAGATGCAGGAGTCAAGCTAAGTTTGTTCGCGGGTTCTTTGTTAAATGAATCCGCTGAAGGAACGCCCACTGTAAAAGAATTATTGACCCAAGCTTACCAAGTTGACAGTTTTCCCCACCAAGTTCTCACCATGCCCGCAGAACGGCACCAAACACTCCAAGGAAATCTCGCTAGCAGAATGTACGGAAACGGAAGAGGGCTTCCTGCTTTACAGGAACGCAATCTACGTCCCCAACCTCGACGAACTCCAGCTACGCCTGCTACAGGAACACCACGACAAGCCCTCAGCCGGACACCCAGGACGCAAGCAAAACCTTAGAGCTCATCAGTCGCAACTACTACTGGCCTAACATGAGGAGATACGTGACCGCCATGTCTTGAATCTGCAACACATGCTCCCGCAAGAAAGCCCCACGCAACGCGTTGCAAAGGTGTTCTCCGCCCACTCTCAGTACCCAAAGGCCCACCGACAGATCAACGATCAACGCTCCCCATTGCAGTTGCAAGCCTCATCTGCAGTGTGTGTAGGTGTTAGCCCTGCGTTTTTTGGAGCATTATCAGGAGTGAGAGAAGGACGCCAAGGGGCGATTGCCAAGCGCGATGTGGTAAAGCGCCAAAGCGGACAAGTAAAGGGGTGAGTGAGCAGAGTACTTTAGCCCCTCGATGCCTCACAGTCTACGCTTATACTGAATAGGGAATGCTCAACCCATCAGGTGGACCTAATCATCTCTTGCTAGACTGCACGCTGTGTTGGACTTACATGGACGCAGAGATTCACTGCCGGAGTGGAGATGGACAAAATGGGACAGCGAGGGGAACAGCGAGGAGGACAGCGAGGAGGACAGCGAGGAGGACAGCGAGGAGGCAAACGATTCATGATAGAATGTAAGTGCCTAGCCCTGCCTCCCGAAGGAGGGAGAGGCAGGGCTTAGGCGAGCGAGTGTGAAGCTGAACCTCTAGTGAGTGTAAAGTATGTAATTGAAGTATTTACTAGAGTTCAGATGAGAAGACGCTGCGTAGAGAGGAAAGGAAGACAGCATGGTGTGTCCGCGGCCCTTTATAGTCCTCCCTACTTACGACGACGCTCTTCACTCGAAAGAAGTGAAAGAAGGAAACAGAGAAAGATACATGTGACAGACATCCTCGAGCTCAAATGGCCAATCCGGCGATGATACAGCGTAAGGAAAGGAAGAAAGAAGACGAAAAGACAGCGATATAGAATATCTATACAGGGTCTTCGGGCACAAGTGGCTAACCGAAGACCAAAGGCCCAATGATCCTTCAAAGAACGTTTATCCTGGGCGAAGATAGCCAGACTCTAAGAAATTTCAAATTAGACGACATCCCACTAAAGTTTTAAGAGAGAAGGGCTACGAGACACGAAAGGAACATACATCGAGTTGTCCTAACAAGAACCCACAAGTTTAGTACTGTCGGGGGATGTACAGGTTAAGGAAATGTAAGCATTAACGCCGAACGAAAGGAAACCCCGCACCAAACCACCGCACCGATTGACATACTGATCCCCGATCTCTAGGGGAGATCGCCTAACAAGCCTGCCATTGTCCCTGTCAGCGCTGACCTCCAAATGCCTTTCGTGTTTGTCAGAGACCCGTGATCTGCCAGGTACCGAATGTATCCATGACAGTAGGTTCTTCGAAGGTTTCATTCCAAACCTTAGGTATAAGTGTGGGGGCCAGTAAAGGAAGTCAAAAAAAATTTCCAGGGAACGTGCATCCAGCGGGTTCATTTGAAAAAGCACCCGACAACAAACTATACTTAGCTAAAAATAGGTGTGGGCAATGCCCAAAGATTAGCGCGCCGAGGACTTCGAATTGAAGTATGGGAATCTCCTTTTGACAGGAGGAGAGGCGGCGGAAGGGTGGTGGTGAACTCCGAGGTGTAGTATAGGGACCTCCTTGTGACAGGAGGGGAGGCGGCGGAAGGGGTGAGTGCTGTCGATCGTCCACAGGGGGGGTACAGTTGCGACTTGGGAAGGGGGCTTTTAGCATGGTGTAAAAGCGCGATGTCCCTTTTGTGCCCAAGAGGTGGGGGTGTGGTACGGTGTTGCTGGACGATGTGGCGGTGGCGGCGAAGGGTGATGACCCTTGTCGAGCCGGAGGGGGGTGTGAACTATCATTCCCTATTGGGAAACCAATGATTGTTCGTAAGTGGTCTGCTACGACTCCCTATTGGGAACCCAGACGTTGCAGCAGAGGGGATGGGGTATGGTGGTCCTGAGTGCTTGGCCTGAGGATGACGCAACGAATCTCGCGAGCGCGATGTATGTACCTAGGGCCCTGCGCTTGGCTATTGTATCAGAGGCATCTCTAAGGAGAGGCGATTCGCCAAGCGAATGTCAAGGACGGGATGACAAAAGGTGAAAGGTGAGGGCTAGTAGGCCGAGTCCCTGATGTCTCTTGCTACAGCTCACGCTATACTGAATAGGGAATGCTCAACCTATCAGGTGGACCTAATCATCTCTTGCTAGACTGCACGTTGTGTTGGACTTACAGTGGGACGTGTAGAGTATCTACTGCCGAGGGGAGGGGGCGGAGAGGGGACAGCGAGGGGACAGCGAGGGGAACAGCGAGGAGGACAGCGAGGAGGACAGCGAGGAGGACAGCGAGGAGGCAAACGATTCATGATAGATCGAAGTGTTCAGCCCTACCTCCCGAAGGAGGGAGAGGCAGGGCTTAGGCGAGCGAGTGGGAAGCTGAACCTCTAGTGAGTGTAAAGTATGTAATTGAAGTATGTACTAGAGTTCAGATGAGAAGACGCTATGAGAGGAAAGGAAGACAGCATGGTGTGTCCGCTGCCCTTTATAGTCCTCCCTACTTGACAAGACGACTTCCTTCACTCGAAAGAAGTGAAAGAAGGAAACAGAGAAAGATACATAGACACGATCCTGGAGCTCAAATGGCCAATCCGGCGATGATACAGAAAGTGAAAGGAAGAAAGAAGACGAAAGACAGCGATAGAATATCTGATACAGGGTCTTCGCACAAGTGGCTAACCGAAGACTAAAGGCCCAATGATCCTTCAAAGAACGCCTATCTGGAAGATAGTGTACCGGCAGCCCAGCCTAGACGCACATCCGACTCAAAGGGGAAGAGAGAAGTGAAGCAAGGAGACACGAAAGGAACATACATCGGAGTTGTCCCCCGAACAAGAACCCACAAGCGAGTACTGTCGGGGGATGTACAGGTTAAGGAAATGTAAGCATTAACGCCGAACAAAGGGAAACCCCGCACCAAACCACCGCACCGATCAACATACTGATCCCCGACCCCAGGGAGATCGCCTAACAAGCCTGCCATTGTCCCTGTCAGCGTGCTGACCCTCCAAATGCCTTCGTGTTTGTCAGGAGACCCGTGATCTGCCAGGTACCGAATGTATCCATGACAGCAAGGGGTTTAATGCCATCCTCGTTGTTGTCGACCGACTAACCAAGATGCGTCACTTCATACCATGTACCGAGGAATCCAACGCTATTGATGTGGCCAACATGTATCTAGAATACGTATGGAAACTACACGGCCTACCGGAAACCATAGTCTCGGATCGAGGAACCCAGTTCACAGCAGAATTCTGAAAACTCAGCGCTTGGAAATTGCACCGCCATACTTCACGGCATTCCACCCCAAACGGACGGGCAAACGGAAAGCGATCAATGCAATCAAACAATACCTCGGCTTACGCCTCCTATCAACAGGATGATTGGGCCAAGTACCTACCCATGGCAGAGAGTTTGCAACATCAACAACCACGCCTCCGAAACCACCAAGCTCTCCCCGCTTCAGGCAAACTATGGAAGGAACCCACGATGACGCTCAAGACCCCTACAGCACAAGACCACCACCAAAGAAGACCAAGCCAATGGTATGGCTAGAGAGATGGCACAGATTGTTGAATTCCTACGCGACGAGATGTTTAGAGCCCAGAAGATCCAGGAAGACTCGGCGAACGCGAATAGGACCCCCGCCCCCAGATACGCGGTAGGAGATAAGGTATTCCTCTCGACTCGGAACCTGCAGACCAAGCGATCCTCGAAGAAACTCGACCAAACGATCGTCTGTGATCCCATCGTGAGAATGGTTAGCCCTTACGCCTATGAGCTTAGCCTCCCACCACCATGAAAATACATCCGTCTTCCATGTCTCACTACTGTCCTCGCCGCAGAATAACCCCGCCCCAGCGCCAACGACACACCCTCCGCCTCAGAGAAATCGGCGAACAGGAATGAAGTCCGACGCAATACTGGATTCTCGACGACACAGCCGCTAGAATACTTGGTTAGATACACGGTTATGATGAACCATCATAACCCCCTGACTTGGAAAGACGCTAGTGCAGAACTTCCACGACAGGTTTTCATTTAAAGCTCAGCCACTGAGTTAGGCCCTGAGGAGGACCTAATCTATCACGGCGCACTTAGCCATGCGGAGGAAAGGATATTGTGAATCGGTCTCGGTCTAGGATTTCTCTTGGTGTTCTATGGGTTTCGTTACATCGGTTATGAGTCATCCCTGACAGGATTAGAGTTGTATATATAGTCGGCCATTTAACCTTCCCTTTCGTTTTTTCTCTTCTTTCCTTTCCTACGCAACCTTCCTGTTATCAACTCTACGCTTTCTAGTTTCTTAGTTGTTACTTGTTTCTGCTCGCCTCTAATATAATACGCCATCACTCTAATATCCTCGTTTAGTGCTACCTCGTCTCGCTAAATTATAGTCCTCGCTCATGTAATACAGCCAGACGCGTCCTCTACTGGTATCTTCGCTTACATCACTGCTCAGACCGCCATCTGGACTCTGCGTCCCACTACCCCGCTTCTAAGTCCTCGTTGTCCGTCCCGCCGCTGCCTCGCCCTCGTTTCGCTTTCGCCAACCTTGGCTAGTTTAGATATAGTCTCCGCTTCG
Source organism: Morchella sp. 2018-W16 (assembly GCA_024713755.1). Lineage (NCBI taxonomy): Eukaryota > Fungi > Ascomycota > Pezizomycetes > Pezizales > Morchellaceae > Morchella > Morchella sp. 2018-W16. Next base: position 2,938,936 of record JAMGYY010000001.1, on the reverse strand, counting down.
CCCGTAACACTCGCTAAGATCATGATAGCCAAGCGCTTCCAACGCCAACCCGAACCATTAACTCCGCCGACATGTCACAACAACAAGTCATGACAGACCCAACAGAACTCGACTACGACCGACTCGAAGGGACTTGGGTCGCATGTCCAAGATACCCCGAAAGCACCACCAGGCGAAGATCTGAGGACGCATTGTTTAACCACAATGTCGTTGCAGAGCCATCAGGCGGTCAACGAACTCCGAAACGAACTAAGACTGACCCAACAGGAGGCAGATGAAGCAACGGAGATATGGAAACAAAGAATCACCGAACTGGGGCAAGACTTGGAAAAGGAAGAAGCAAACAGCTCAAGCCCAGGTCACGCCCTCCAAGCGAAGTTGCGCATAAGACAAAAACCCTAACGCCGAAGCAGCAAAGGCCCCCACCACCCAAGCAGAACAACCAGCACCCTCCTCTTCGTCGCAACCGATTCCTCCAGGGCTTAGCAACAAGCAGAATGGAGAAGTCAGACTCCGGACCAAGCAGTTCAATGGTCTCGGAGAACCCCTCTTCAACACATGCTGAAACTCAAGCTCTTGGGCAATGCCGACCGGTACCCCACCCTACAGAACCAACTCACCTACGCCATCTCTCGCCTGGAAGGCCCCGCTGCCGACCAATTCATGCCATACCTGACCAACACAGGGGTTAACCTCCCCTCCATGGAAAGGTTTTTTGAAATATTGACCACAGCCTTTGGGGACCCGGACTTGGTAGGAACGGCCCGCACAAAACTCAGAAACATCCGCCAGTATGGACGATCGTTCTCGGACTATTTCGCCGAGTTCCAACGCTATACGCCCGATGCGGATTAGGGGAAGCTGCCAGCGTGGAAAGTCTCCTAGCAGGACTAAGCGAAGAAGCCAGGCTGATGGTCACGAAGACACCCCGCCCGCGGTCCTCGAACTTCGCTGCCATCCTTCAAGGTTGGACAACAAACAACAGATCCTCAACGCCCGCTTCCGCCCCGCTATCCGTCCTCCGCGCCCGCGTCCTGCCCCTCGCTACAGCCCCGCTCCGCCACTTCGCTACCAAGCTCCCGCCCCCCGCTACTCTGCTCCCGTTCCTCCCGCACCCCGATATACCGCCCCCGCTCGCAACCCCCCTGTCGCCGCACCAGCCGCCCCCCACCCGTCCCATGCACCCGGAGGAACAGTCCCCATGGACCTGTCAACTGGTCGAGGGCGCCCGGACCCTCCGGCAAGAGCGGCCCGCCGGGTAGAAAATAAAGGCTACTATTGTGGAGGTGTGGGCCACCTCATCAGGGACTGCCCACAGGCGCCCGCCCGAAACCCAGCCCCCAGGATGAGGGAGCCAGGGCAGATATTAGGAATGAAGAAAGGAAGAAGGAGCCTCCGGCGATGAAGGCGTTAAAGATTTTCCCTGGACTGAGTGGCTCACTCCAGGGGCGGTTAAGATTTTCTAAATTTCGGTTTCGGGTTTTCGGTTTCAGAGAAGGATATGGATGGGAATCAATTAGTAAATAACTTGCTCAATTTCTCAAAATAAAGATTCTTTCATCCCATCGTATGCCCTCATTGATACCGGCGCCTCAGGATACACTTTCATAGATAAAAATTTCGTATGCCACCATAAACTCTAACAATTCCACTCATTCTCCCACGACACATAGACGTAATAGATGGTAGACCTATCGAATCAGGAAAGGTTACCCTGAAAGTCATCCTCAGCCTGAACATCAGCGGACACAAGGAGGAAGCGCCCTCCTCTGTCACCCAGCTAGCACACTACCCAATAGTCATGGGCCTCCCATGCATGCGCGAACCGCAACAACAATCCTCGCCCGATAACGAAATACAATTCAAGCTCGTCATCCTGTATATAATATTGTTCCCTCCACCATAACCGAGTCACCGCCCGGGGCATCTCTATTGAACCCCCCACCAAACCAACCACCAACATCTCCGTTATCACATCATACGCATTCCACAGACTACTCAACAAACAAAGAAAGGAATCGACTATCTCAACCACCCTCAAAGCCCTCGGCGACCTCATTGTCATGAAGGACCCCCCGTAACCTCGTACCAGCCAAACACCACAACTTCCTCCACCTCCTCAATGAACCAGATGCCGCCAAAACTCCCCACCTCGCCGACCAGTCGACCTTTCCATCGACATCCAAGAAGGCAAGACAGCACCCTTCGGACCCATGTATGGAATGGCGATTAGAACTACAGGCACTCGGGGACTACCTGGCGGAATACCTCTCCAGTGGGAAGATCCGACACAATCGTCCCCAGCAGGCTCACCAGTACTGTTTGTCAAAGCGGATGGTTCTCTCCGACTCTCGTCGACTATAGAAAGTTGAATGCAGTAACGGTCAAGAACCGCCACCCATTGCCACTAACTCCGGAAGCGTTTATGGGTATCTCTGCGTAAATACTTCACCAAGCTAGATCTACATAGCGGCTACCATCAATTGAGAATCAAAGAAGGGGCGAATGGAAAACAGCATTCAGAACCAGGTATGGCCATTTCGAATACACAGTCATGCCATTCGGCCTCACCAATCGCCAGCTAACACTGGGTCAGCGATATGCTACGCCCACACCTCGATCACTTTGCAGCGGCATACTTGGATGATATACTCATCTACTCCGCTACACTGGAAGAACACAAAGTCACGTCGACAAGATCCTCCGAATTCTGGATCAGCAGTACACTTGAAACCGAAAAATGTGAATGGCGCGTCGAAGAAACAATGTCACCAGGATTCGGACTCACCGGAAGGAATCAAGATGGGACGAGAAGAAGGTCGCCACTATTAGGGATTGGGAAACACCAACCTGTCTGAAAGATGTACAGGAGTTCCTAGAACCCAATTTCTACCGAAGATTCATCTATGCATACTCAGAGTTGTTTCCCTTCTTGACTCTGACTAAGAGCGAGGTAAAGTTTGAATGGACCGAGAAAACTTCGGAAGGCGTTCGAAGACTTAAAAATAGCATTTACCACGGCACCCATACTCAGACACGCCGACCCGATCGCGAAATCATAGTAAAACAGGCGTCGGACTACGTCTCAGCTGCCATTATGTCACAAAGAGATGATGAAGGATACTACATCCAGTGGCCTTCTTCTCGAAAAAAACCTGCGCCCGGCAGAATGCAACTATGAAATCTCGACAAGAGCTACTAGCAATCATCCGAGGATTCGAGGTGGAGATACTTCTTGGAAACAGCCTCCTTCCCCATCAAGGTCCTAACAGATCACAGGAACCTTGAATACTTTATGTCAGCGAAACTATTAAACCGACGACAAACACGTTGGTCAGAGTTCCTATCCGGTTCAATTTAGTTATACAATTCCGACCAGGAAAACAAGGAGAAACCAGATGCATTGACTAGGAGATCGGAGATCTACCTAAGGAGGATGAGCGCCTGGCGTACCAGTACCAGACAGTGTTGAAGAAAGAAAATTTGGATTCTAAAAGTTTGTTTGCGGGTTCTTTGATAAATGAATCCGCTGAAGGAACGCCCACCATTCAGGAGTTATTTTCAATTGCTTACCAAGAAGACAGTTTCCCAAACAAAGTTCTCACCATGCTAAGGAATGACACCAAACAATCAAAACAAATTTAGATTAGCGAATCGCAGCGAGGGCGGGCTTCTCCTGTACGCCAAAACTCTTACGTGCCAGAACATGAGGAGCTACAAATTAAACTCCTACAAGAATACCATGATAAACCATCAGCAGGGCATCCAGGAAGAGCTAAAACACTTGAACTCCTCAGCCCGCGAATACTATTGGCCAAACATGCGGAAGTATACCGACCGCTACGTTATGTGTCACACCTGCCGAAGAAGCAAAAGCAAACCTTAGCGCACCTCAGGGAGTCCTCCGCCCTCTTTTAGTACCCAAACTACCTTGGTCAGACGTATCAATGGACTTTGTGACCGGCCTTCCCTCAGCAACAACTTCTAGCGATCCCGTCGTAGTTGACCGCCTTACAAAATGAGACACTTCATCCCATGCACTGAAGAATCAGGAGCCAGAGGCGTCGCTAGAATGTATCTGGAGAATGTATGGAAACTCCATGGCCTCCCAGAAAAGATTGTATCAGACCGGGTACCCAATTCACTTCAGACTTTTGGAAATCCTGCTGACAGGCTAGAAATCTCCGCTTCTCCACCGCCTTCCACCCCCAGACTGATGGCCAGACAGAAGAATCAACGCCATCATGGAACAGTACCTCCGCCTCATTCGACTACCAACAGGACAATTGGGCTACCTACCTACCAATGGGCGGAATTACGCCAACAACCATGTATCAGAATCACCAAAACTCTCGCCGAAGCCAACTATGGCAGACACCACGAATGACCTTTGGCCCCCTCTGACACGACTACCTTGAAGATCAGGCCAACACCATGGTAGAGACATGTCAAGTGTTTGACTTCCTCCGAGCCGAGATGTTGAGCTCAACGGATTATGGAAGAGTCAGCAAATGCCAACAGAACCCGGCCCCCGCTATGCCATCGGAGATAAGGTCTGGCTGTCCACCGAAACCTGTTAACCAAAGACCATCGAAGAAAGTTAGACTGAAACAAGTTGGCCCGTACCCCGTATCCCGTGTGAGCCTATGCCTACTGAACTCACCCTACCCCCATCATTGAAAGTCGCAGTCTTACGTATCGCTACTGTCCCCTGCGATCCGTCCGGACAACTACAGCCTCCGCCACCACCTGTCGAGATAGAAGGAGAACAGGAATGGGAGGTCGATCTTGATCCTAGACTCATAAGCAGAAGAGGACGACTGGATACTCGTCCGATACACGGGTATGACGAACCTTCATGGCAACCTTGGGGCGACTTGGACAACTCCCGAGTTAGTGAAAGACTTCCCGCGAGCTACCCACGTAGCCTAAGAGGACTTGAGGCGCCAGAGGGGACCTAATATCTATCGCGTGATCACGATGCTCAGCAGTTCTTGAGGAGAAAGGATTAGTCGAGTTTCTCTTATATTCTATGGGTTTCAGTTGCAGGGATCTATGAGTCAAGCGGCATGCAGGTATTTATAATGATGGATTTCCTTGGGGTTCTACAGGTTTCTATGGGATGAGTCAGCGAGGGGTTTTCAGGGCTATATAGGGAACTCGTTCACCTAAACATGGGACTTCTCTTCTTCTCCTTTCTTCTTCCTTGCCCAACCTTTCTGTCATCTTGGCGTCTTTAGTCTTCTCTCGTTTAGAATATATTCTCTCCTCCATAGCCATAGCCCGTAAGTTGTGCTGCCCGTGATTACAGGACCACCTCTTCCTTTCACTCGAACCCACCAGTTTCCCCAACAACCCCACCGCCCGTCTCGTCCCACACACCCCTTGTCCCAGCCCCGCCTTGGTGGTTCACCTTGGCTTGATTAAGTCCCCGTCCTCGCTTAGCACCGTGATACTCAGGCCTTTCACCCTATCCACCTTTTATTTGCTTTCACACCACTTTGCAAAAGTCACTGTTTTCAACCAAAGTTACACAGGGCCAAATACCCAACTTCCCCTCTTTGAGGCCGGGTTTTGGGCCTTCATCAGCACAACTCAACAACCACATCAGCTAGGAACAAGAGAAAACAAGGAAGAGGATATTCAGAGAAGTATCCTCACATCTAGTATCACGGCGTACTACGAGCTACTGCGGAGGAAAGGATATTGTAGAATGGGTTCTCGGGTTTGGGATTTCTCTTTGGGTTTCTATGGGTTTCCGTCACACGAGTCATGAGTCATCCCTGGACAGGGATTAGGAACTGTATATATAGCCGGCTCTGAACCTTCCCTTTGTCTCTTTCTCTTCTTTCCTTTCCTACGCAACCTTCCTGTTATCAACTCTACGTTTCTAGTTTCTTTAGTTGTCACTTGTTTCGTCTCGTTCCTCTGAATAGAATACGTCATCACTCTTAGTCATCTTTGCCTTAGTGATACCTCGTCCTCGCTTAGCCATAGTCCTCGTTCATGTCTGCGATCTGACCGTGCGTGCTACTGGTATCTTCGTCTGCATCGCCGTCCGTACAACCCATCTGGACTCTCTGTCCCTAACCTTATACCAGTTAAATAGCTCCCTCGTCGTTCCTAAATCGCCATTTCCCTCGTCCTCGCGCCGGTTGTGAACCTTAGCTTTGTTTAGTTATGTCTCGCTTGACTCCGTAACACTAAGGTTCGTCTCCCGCCTTCAGCAACACCAATCCCGCCCTTTTCGCCATGATCGCCACCATAGTGCGACCTCAGCTGGGGCGTCCCATGAGGACTGTCATGCCTCTCGTCTTCTCCCCGACCCCTCGAATGCTTCTTTCCTGAGCGGAAAGGATTCTGTTACCTCGGCCCTCGTTCCCCAAAGCCCATTGGTTCAACATGGAGCCACCGCATTAATCCCGACCCTCCGTCTCCGTCCTCCATGTCTGACTTTGAAATCTGGCTCAAGCGTGCAAGCCCATTGGGCTAAATAACCCAACCTCTCTTGCGGTCAGCTCCACGCCAGGCAGCCACCACCGGCAGTCCGGTACCCGAACACCCTACCGAAGCCATCGTTCGCGGGCTTACATCCCCTGCCAGCCACCATCGCCTGCAGCAGTCACAATCGTCGCGCTCCTCGCGCCTTGCGCACTGGAATAGCCCAGGCATATGGCCCCTACCCACGATGAGGACTGCGGTCCTGAACTCCAGGCTCTGGCCTCATCTCCGAATCTTGGTCGTGATGGCCAACCTCGACACCGCACTTTTCTGAGGAACCTACCGTATCTGGCGGCCCATGAAAGGGTCATCGCCGACCTCAAACAAGAAATCGCCATAACCTCCGCTCGAGGTTGAAGAATCCCTGGCGAAGAAAGAACAACCGGTACCGTCTGGCGCTCCAAGCCTTTTCGCAACCTGCCGATTCCGGACCTCGCGCCCTTGAGGAAAAAGACATCCGCCACATCACCTCCGTTCTGAAACCCGAATCCCAGGCCAGCCACTCGCCGACCTCCGCCACCGCCTCCGCGCCCGCCAACCAAGGTTTCCCCCGCCCTGCCGCCTCGACCCCAACTCCTCGCTATCTCGCCCCCCGCAATCAGGACCTCCGCACCCTCGACAGCTGGCGCAACAAACCAGTTGAACAAGTGTCGGCCGACCAAGCGACGTTAAAAATCAGCCTTTGGTAAAAATGGCACGACCAAAGGGCTAGTCCGCTCACCACCACCTTCGTCGTCTCCGCAGCAGCTGTGTCAAGACAAAGATGTCGAGGACCAACTTCGTCAGCTCACTCCGTCGCCCAGAACTCTGCCTCATACGTACCTACCTCGCCCTCATGAATCTGAGGCGTCAGGATCTAGCATTCATCGACCAGGACTTATGCCAACGGCCTCACCCTGACACCCCTGAAGAAACCACGTCTTGAGGTGTCGACGGCAGATTGGTAGGAATCAGGAAGGATCACCCATGTCGCCAAGCTCTCACTGGACATCCATGGACCACCAGGGAAACCGCTCCGTTCTTAAATCCACCAAGTTGGGACACACTGCTATCGTCATGGGTATTCGCGGATCGACACCGTGACACCCTGCCCTAAGGCAAATCAGGTCATCTTCGACTCTGATTTCTGCACTCAGAACTATTCGTCTCCGGCTCCCCGATCACGGCTCAAGGGAATCTCGATCTCGCTCGACAGCCCGCTCATACACATTGCGGCCATCGGGGCAGCCCAGTCGAGGCCTTGCCGTAACGCCAAAATCACCTCTATTGTGCCTCCTCCGGCCATCAAGCCCTCGCCAGGAACCCCACCCCGACCCCCTAATTAGCGTACCCCAGGAACTTCATGAGTTCAAGTCGCTGTTCAGGAATCCAACGCATCTCTGCCGCTCATGTACTCACATGACCTAAAGATAGTCTTCTGAGGATGGGGAGCAATGCCTTTATGGAATGTCCTGACCAGAGTTACCAACTACGGGGACTATATGAAAAACCTAGGAAAGGGTTCATCCGTTACTCAGTCACGCCGGTGCCCCCGTCCTAATAAGTCAAAAGGCTGATGGATCGCCCAGTTAGGTGGGGATACCATCAGATCAGGATTCAGGAAGGCGACGAGTGGAAAACCGCGTTTAGGACCCGTTCGGCCATTTCGAGTACAATGTTATGCCCGGCTAACCAATGCCCGCCACATTCCAACACTGGGTGAATGATCTGCTCCGCCGACCCCTTCGCGGCTTACCTGGGCGATATCCTGATATACTCGGAAAGCGTTGGAGGAACACAAAGCGAGCGTTCAGCAAATCCTCAAAGTTCTACAGATCCACGATGTCCACCTCAAACCAGAGAAGTGCGAATTCTATGTCCAGGAGACTAAATACCTCGGTCTGATCATCACCCCTGAAGGCGTCAAGATGGACCCTAGCAAGGTCTCAGCGGTAACGGGATGGGAAACACCCACCAAACTTAGAGAAGTCCAAGAGTTCTTAGGTTTTGCGAATTTCTACCGGCGATTCATATACGCGTACTCCAGAGTTGTCTCCCCGCTCACGGCATTAACCAAGAAGGACGTAAAGTTCCATTGGTCCCCAAAGGCAGAAGAGGCATTCCAGAAGCTTAAGGACGCATTTACCTCGGCCCCGATATTGGCACACTTTGACTACGAGAAAGAGACCATAGTAGAGACCGACGCTTCCGACTATGTCTCCGCGGGGATCATGTCCCAATACGATGATCAAGGAATCCTGCACCCAGTGGCTTTCTTCTCTAAGAAACACTCGCCAGCGGAATGCAATTACGAGATCTATGACAAGGAACTACTGGCGGTCATCCGGTGCTTCGAGGAATGGCGCTCAAACCCAGAGGGATCTAAGTTCCCAATCAAAGTCCTTAGCGACCACCGAAATCTGGAATACTTCATGTCAACCAAGCTCCTCAACCGCCGCCAGACCCGATGGGCTGAATTCCTGTCTCGTTTCAATTTCGTCATCACATTTAGGCCAGGAAAACAAGGAGGAAAACCGGACGCACTCACCAGGAGGTCAGGAGACCTGCCTAAGGAAGGGGATGAACGCCTCACGCACCAGTCACAAGTCGTGTTGAAGAAGGGGAATTTAGATGCAGGAGTCAAGCTAAGTTTGTTCGCGGGTTCTTTGTTAAATGAATCCGCTGAAGGAACGCCATACTGTAAAAGAATTATTGACCCAAGCTTACCAAGTTGACAGTTTCCCCCACCAAGTCCTCACCATGCTTTGTAACGGCACTAAGCACTCCAAGAAAATCTCGCTAGCGGAATGTACGGAAACGGAGGAAGGCTTCCTGCTTTACAGGAACACGATCTACGTCCCCGACCTCGACAAACTCCAACTGCGCCTACTACAGGAACACCACGATAAGCCCTCCGCCGGACACCCAGCTCGAACTCATCAGTCGCAACTACTACTGGCCCAATATGAGAAATACGTTGACCGCCACGCCCTGAACTGTAACACCTGTTCCCGCAAGGCCTCGCGTAATGCACTACAAGGAGTCCTCCGCCCACTCTCAGTACCCAAAGGCCCATGGTCCGATGTGTCAATGGATTTCGTTACAGGACTCCCAGGGAGCAATGGGTTTAATGCTATCCTCGTTGTCGTCGACCGACTAACCAAGATGCGCCACTTCATACCTTGTACTGAGGAGTCCAATGCGATTGACGTGGCCAACATGTACTTGGAATCAGTCTGGAAACTTCACGGCCTCCCTGAAACAATAGTCTCCGATCATGCACACAGTTCACGGCAGAATTCTGGAAGACCCTCTGCAATAGGCTAGAAATCGCACCCCGCTACAGCACTGCCTTCCACCCCCAGACGGACGGGCAAACGGAGAGGATCAACGCAATCATGGAACAATACCTCCGGGCTTATGTTTCTTACCAGCAGGATGATTGGGCCAAGTACCTACCTATGGCAGAGTTCGCAACCAACAACCACGTCTCCGAAACCACCAAGCTCTCTCCATTTCAGGCAAACTATGGGAGGAACCCAAGAATGTCGTTTGCACCACTACAGCATGGTACCAAGACCAAGGAAGATCAGGCCAACGGTATGGAGTGACATAAGACAAATCTTCGAATTCCTACGCCGATGAAATGTTTAGGGCTCAGAAGATTCAAGAAGACTCAGCAAACGCAATAGGACTCCCGCTTCAGGTACGCCGTAGGCGATAAGGTTTTCCTCTCAACTAGGAACATTGAGACCAGGCGACCATCGAAGAAACTCGACTGGAAGCGCATCGGCCCCTATACCGTCAAGAGAATGGTTAGTCCTTACGCCTACGAACTCAGTCTCCCCGCTTCAATGAAGATCCACCCGGTCTTCCATGTCTCGCTCTTGTCCCTCGCTGCCAACAACCCCGTCCCAGGTCAACAATACACCCCGCCACCTCCTGTGGAAATTGAAGGCGAACAGGGATGGGAGGTCGACATCGCTGGATTCACGCCGACGCCACGGCCGCTTAGAATACTTGGTTAGATACCTGCTCTGACGAGCCATCGCAACCCCCTGACCTAGAACATGCCCCTAACTAGTGCAAGACTTCCACCACAGGTTTCATTTAAAGCTCAGCCACTGGGAGTTAGGCCCGAGGAGGACCTAATCTATCACGGCGCATCACGAGCTACTGCGGAGGAAAGCGATATTGTAGAATGGGTTCTCGGTTTGGGATTTTCTTTGGGTTTCTATGGGTTTCCGTCACACGAAGTCATGAGTCATCCCTGGACAGGATTAGGAATCTGTATATATAGTCGCCATTTAACCTTCCTTTGTCTCTTTCTTCTTTCTTTCCTTTCCTCACGCAACCTTCCTCGTTATCAACTCTACGCTTCTAGTTTCTTTAGTTGTCACTTGTTTCGCCTCGCTCCTCTGAATAGAATACGCCATCACTCTTAGTCATCTTCGCTTAGTGATACCTCGTCCCTCGCTAAATAGTCCTCGTTCACGCATGTAATACGTCAGACGCTTCTTTACTCAGATTCTTCGTCTGCATCACTTCGTCCAGCCATCTGGACTCTCTGTCCCACAACCTTGCTTTCGGTTAAGAGCTCCTCGCTCGCCTCGCCTCGCCCCGCCTTTGCGGTAACCTCATTGTTTATATTGTCTCCGCCGCCTCCGTAACATCTAAAAGACTAACACTATTGAATTTAGAGGACAAACACCCCCTACTCATCACCCCTCTAGACCATACTCCCCTAGAGGAGGACAGAGGTGCCAGCGCATTTCTGTCTTGGCGTTCCTTGGCAGGCTTGGCGTTGAGGGGCTTAGGATAATAAAATTGTTGGAAACAGGACGAGGAGACAATAGCATTGTGGAGAAGGACAGGAATAGGCAAGGGTAACCATAGCAACGAGGTTACACGAAGACGACAAAATGCTACCAGGACGCCCCCTGTGCATTAAGACAGCAACAGGTTACACTGTAGCATATAAGGAAGCCTATAACGGGTTCGGACTAGAGCCGGTATATGGAGACAAACACCTGGCTTTCGTTAGGAACCTCGAGAATGAAAAAGTTTACCTTCAGAAAAGAGACGGAGCATACTTGGTGGTAAAGATCAGGAGAGTGGACGTATACAGCAGCAATGGTATAGACGAGGAGCTTACGTCGGAAGACGAGGAAGAGAGAAAAGAAGCAGTCTGTCTGGCAACAGAAGAGATCAAAGAAATGATTGCGCAGATGGAAAATGCCAGCAACTACGAACCTACCCCTCCACCAGAAACGAAGAAGGAAGTAGAGATCAAAATGGAAGAGGAGACCGATTATACCTTCTCCAGCGAAAGCTCACCAGAGATCGAACAACGGCCGCTTGTGCCGGGAAAAGGAAAGGGAAGGGAGATGGACCCGATGGAGTGGGAAAACATGACCCAGAACAGCCAGATTGAAATAGTCGTTGAGGCGGTAAGGGAATATAGGAATCTGGAAATTGAGAAGATGGGAAAAGAAATGGAGATAGATAGTGAGGAGGAAAGAGAGGCGAAAGACGTGTTGATGGAGGACGAAGGAGACATGGTAATTGAAACGGTTGAAAGAATTGTACGAGAAAACACAAAAAGGAAATGGGGGGAAACCGAAATAGAAGAGGCTTGAGATGTTTCGATCAACCCAAGAAAGATCAAGAGATTAAAGAAGAGAGCGATCAAGAAGAATATGGTCACAGGCATACTGGCGAGCAAGTATGCGCACATTATTGAACCGCTGAGGAATCGTCTGGGACAACCTGTGAGAGGAATGGAAGCATCGCAACACGCCCCCCACAGCAGAATGTCACCAATCTCGATCCGGTCGAGCAGCGCGGAGACAAGTGGATCAGCAAATAGCAGAGGAGCAGGAGAAATACCGAGCTGGGCCAGAGAGCTGATAAATGAGGTTAAGATGCTAAAAGAAAAGGTGAAGAAGTTGGAGGGGGAAAAGAAAACGTGGGAAAGGAGAAGTACGCCAACTCCGCAAACCTCGCAAACCCACAAGCCTCAGCAGATAACAAGAAGAGGCGTGCTACCACCCCCCCCGCCGGCCCTCCCCCTCACGGGTACGAACAACACTCCCTTAGCACCAAGAATCAAGTCGGTAGTAGCAGACTTTGGCGAAACGAGGGAGGAAAGTGGACAACACAGGGACAGAAGAAAATTGATGGAAAAAGAAAGGCGAGGGAAAGGAAGGCGGCGGAAGCAGTGGCAAAGGCAGAAGCAAAAGAGAGGACGGCTATTGTCGAGGGCAAGGGAGTGGAGGTGCCCTCGGCGGAGGAGGTGGAAAAGGCTTTAGGGCTGAAAAAGGGAGAAATCAAGAAGGTGGAAAAGCTCCCTGCAAGAGCAGGAAAGAAAGAAGCGATAAAAGTTGAGTTTGCAGAGCCAGAAACGATGAAGGAAAAGGCGATGGGGATGAAGAAAATTCTCGGGGCGGAAGAAGTCAAATACAGAACGGAGGACTGGAAGGGCGTCATCGTAAACGGAGTCAAAAATGAATGGAAAGACAAGATGGGAGAGCTCAGAAAGCACATCGAAAACATCAACAACTACAGGCTCTGTAGAGACCCCCACTGGCTTGCCAAGGACGAAGACAACGCGTACCGATCAATCGTTATCCACGTTGAGAACGACGACATAAGAAGGGACGTCCTCAAAAACAAAGCAATGGTCGATGACGGATACACCCACAACACTGAAGACATCAAAGAAAAGATGTGTAAGGAGTACATTGGAAAAGCAGCCCTACGGGAACAACAATGCTCGACTTGCTGTAGACACGGACACTGGTGGGCCCAGTGCAAGAGAACGGGACCGAGGTCGAAATGCGGCATCTGTGGAAAAGAGGGACACACAACCTTCCAACATGAGTGCGACAATAAAGAATGCAACGCGAAAGGATGGTGCAAGCAGCATAAACAGTGGAAAAAATGTGCCAACTGCGGAGGCCCCCACGGAGCAATGTCAATACACTGTCAAGCAAAAGTCGAATGGTACAAGAAGACCATTGGATACATCATGGTGTGCGGAATCTGTAATGAAAGCGGACACCAAGCCAAAGAGTGCAAAAAGACCAAGGAAGTAGCGGGGCAAGACGACAACAACAAGGCAGCCGAACATGCCTTGTAAACTGAACTCTTCTACATAATAACAACGGGTCCAATTCACGAAAGTGGGAAAGATGCGGACGTCATAGCAATACAAGAACCATACATCGGAAGCATCAAAATGAAAAAGAAAATACAAGGGGCAGTAGAACTGGGAGGAAAAGAAACCACGGTAGGAAACGGAGCGTTCGACATTATATACAGACCAAGGGGGAATAAAGAGGGGGAAAAAAGTAGGGTTATGTGGATGGTACGAAAGGAGAAGGAACTCAAATATGTTGTAAGAGACGACATATGGGCGGCGAAAGTGTAATGGACGTCTGTATGGGCAAAGGGAAAATAACGAGGATTGTAAATATCTACAATCAAGGGCATAAAGAAAGAGAAGGATGGTGTATGACGAGAACCCCCCCTGACCTATTCGAAACAGAAAATGTCATCATCATGGGAGACTTCAATGCCAAAGGACCGCTATGGGATGCACGATCAGAGCCAGTACGAGAGGAAATGGTGATGAGAGTAGTGGAAGAAAACAATCTCACCCTGCTAAACGAACCAGACAGGGTTACGTGGCAGAGAGGAGGCAAGGAGTCGGTACTGGATCTGGCTTTCGCGACACAAGCCATCACTGCGCGCACCAGATGGAAACTATGAGACGAGGAAGACACAGGATCCGACCATGCACTTATCAAAATAGAAATAAGAGATAAAAAGGGGGAGGAGTACGATGCAACAAGCTGCAGGTGGAACTACCGAGATGCCGATTGGGAAAAGGCCAAGGAAGCCACGAGACAACACATCCAGGCAACGGAGGAAGAATGGAACCGAACGATAGATAACCAGGACTATGAAGAAGCGGCGGAAATAATAGAAAGGAACATAAAGACTGGGATAGAGGCAGGCGTCAGAAAGGCGAAAAAATGCCCCAGAAGTAAGAGATGGTTTGACGAAGAAGTTAAAAAGAAAAGAAGTCAGGTGGCGAGGGCAAGGAGGTGGGGTAGGATAGGAGAGGAGGGCTTGAAAGAAACCAAGCATGGAAGAAAACCAGAAATGAATACTTCAGACTCATACGAGAGAAAAGAAAAGAGTCTGGGACAAATTCGCATAAGACACAGAAAATGGAGATCTCTCTGGGGGTGTGGAGGCGTGTAACGAAAAGATATCAAAACGCCGGCGATCATGGACAAAGGCCAAATAAAAGTGACCTTCGAAGAAAAAGAAAAGACGTTCCTAAAGGAACTCTTCCCACCAGCGCCACCGGACCCACCAACCAACAATATAGAAAATAAGACGAATACAAGAATCCGGATCACAAACGAAAAAGCGAAGGAAGCGATAAACAGACAAGGGTCATTCAAAGCTCCGGGGCCAGACGAAATCGCATTCAAAGCAATCAAAGAACTATGGGAGGTTATGGGAGAAAGAATAACAGAAACCTACCAAATGTGCATCGATGAGGGAGCCCACCCAAAAAGATGGAAATCGGCGATCGGCGCAATAATCCCAAAACCCAACAAACCGGACTACACCAAGCCAAAAGCATACAGGCCCATATCCCTGCTGAACACACTGGGAAAAGGCCTGGAAAGAATAGTTACAGACATACTATCGAAGATAGGAGAAGAAGGCGGGCTGGACATCAATCAATGGGGAGGAAGAAAAGAGAGGTCAGCGGAAGAGTGCGTAGGACATACGTTGGACTGGGCAGAAAACAGACAAGAGCAAGGTAAAAAGGTGATGCTGGTGGCAATGGACATCTCCCAAGCCTTCCCAAATGTCTCAAAAGTGAGGTTGGCAAACACACTGAAGAAAGAAAATGTAAACGAACACATCGTGAAATGGGTCACAAGCTTTATGAGCGATAGGAAGATCACACTCAGGTTCGATAACGAAACTGGAATGGAACACGATATCGAGACAGGCATCCCACAGGGGAGCCCGGCATCACCTATCCTATTCAACCTGTACATTGCCCCGCTCATTAAAAAGATAAACGAAGTCATTGAGAGCGAATTCAAAGGCCAAGCCATCACACCCACATACATCGACGACCTCACTATAGCAGTAGCCGGAAAAGACTGGGAGCAGGCAATGGCAAGAGCAGAGAGAATCATAGAGGAAGCCTATGGATGGGCAGAGGAAAACAGTGTAAAGTTTGAGGAGGAAAAGACGGAATGGATAAGGTTAAAACCTGGGGAGAGGGACGAACCAGAGACCCTCGAAATGCCAGGAGGCGTAGAAAAACAAGAGGCGACAGTCATGAAGTGGCTAGGGATCTGGATAGATCAGAAGTGCACGTTCAAAACGCATGTAAAAGAAAAAACAGCAAGAGCAGCAAGAGCAGCAAGAGTCTCAAGGGAGAGTCAGGGGGCAAGGCTTCGTTCTGCAGGGTACGTAGTAATACAGCGATACTTCCGAGGAGGAAGTATATCGGAAGAGGAGTGAATGGGCAGCGATAGTCACTAATTTATAAATAGGACTATAATGTATTGGTATACTAAAGACAGAAGACGTTGCGTGAAGAGAAAAGGAGAAGAAAAAGAAAATATGAGTAGGCGTCGTTGCCTCCATTATATAGCCACCAATCCTCCGCCAAGCCTGACTCATCCATCCGCGCGACCCCTCTTTGTGACTCATTCCTCTGTGTAATAGAAACCCGTAGAAACTATCTTACTCATCCTTTCCGTGTATTGCGTCATAACCCCACCCGTGATAATCCTTCCAGCCCTCCGAACCTAGTACATCCATGAAAGTAGCCCCCCCCTTCAAGCTCTCCTGCGAGCCTTGACCTCCTCGGGCCCCGGTTTATTTGGATATTGTGTGTGGAAGGCCTCGACAGCAGTCGTGTGTGTGTGGTAATCGGCGGGTTCCCAAGTAGGGTCGGTGTATCCCGTCCACTTAACGTAGTACTGTAGTCCTTGCTTCCCATGGTGCCTTGAATCCAGAATCTCCTCAACCTTGTACTCTTCTTCCTGGTCCACTATAACGGGTGGTGGTGGTATTAATCTCTGTCCAGGTACGGGGTCGGTGGCGGCGATGTCAAGTAGGGAGACGTGGAAAACGGGGTGCATCGTCATTGAACGGGGGAGGTTCAAGCGGTAGGCGTAGGGGGAGACAATCTCTTGAATGGGGAAGGGTCCCAGCTTTTTCCAATCGAGCTTCCTCGAGTTCCGGTTTGTACAGATGTTCTTTGTGGATACGAATACCATGTCTCCGATTTCGTATCGCGGGGCGGGGATGCGCTTTGCATTAACTGACTTTTCCTGCTGGTCCTGAGCCATCCTTATTTGCGTTCGTAGGTGGTTGTGTAACTCCTTCATCCTTTCTGCAAAGTTGTGGGAGTCCAGGCTCGGGGGGTCCTGTCTGGCTTTCGTAGGTTTACCGTGAATCGAGGGTGGTACCCATAGTTGGCAAAGAAAGGTGTAGCTTTAGTAGAGGCTGAGACTTGGTTATTTGCTGCAAACTCCGCCATTGGCAACCACTTAACCCAGTCGTCTTGTTGGTGCACATATCCCCGGAGGTACTGTTCTATTACTGCATTCATTCTTTCCGTTTGGCCATCTGTTTCCGGGTGAAAAGCGGTCGACATTCTCGCTTCTATCTGGAGTTGTTTACAGAGAGATTTCCAGAACTTTGCAGTGAACTGGGTGCCCCTGTCCGAGGTGATGTGCGTGGGAAGGCCGTGTAGTTTCCAGACATGTTGTAGGTAGAGGTTGGCTAGGTCTTCTGCGTTGACAGTGGTGTTGCAGGGTAGGAGGTGACGCATCTTCGTTAGTCGGTCCACAACTACTAGTATGGCATCGTATTCCTGACTCTTTGGCAGACCCGTGACGAAGTCCATAGAGATTTCTCTCCAAGGTTGTTCCGGGATGGGTAGCGGTCGCAGTACCCCGAACTTCCCATGTGTTGCTGGCTTACTTCGCTGGCAGGTGTGGCAGTTCCGGATGTATTGACCAATATAGTCGCGCATATTTGGCCAGTAGTAGTCTCTGCTGATCAGTTCGAAGGTTTTTTCCCTGCCTGGGTGTCCTGCTGAGGGGGCATCGTGGTATTGTTTCATGATTTCCAGCTTTAGTGGTGGATAGTCGGGGATATAGATGCTTTCCCGATAGAGTAGGTATCCGTCCGCCTCAGTGCATTCCGCCAGCGATATTTCCTTGCAGTGCTTCGTGTCTGTCTGCCGTAGGTCCAGTATTCTTTGTGGGAATGGGTCAGTCAGATATCCCTCATTTAGTAGTTTTTTCAGGGGGGCGTTCTTTTCAGCGGATTCATTTGACAAAGAACCCGCTAACAAACTCAGCTTAGGATCCAAATTCCCCCTCTTCAAGACTGTGCGGCTCTGGTGCAACAATCTTTCATCCCCTTCCTCAGGGAGATCTCCTGATCTCCTAGTCAATGCATCCGGTTTCCCGCTCTGCTTCCCGGGTCTGTACTTGATGATGAAATTAAAGCGCGATAAGTATTCGGCCCATCTCACTTGTCTCCTATTTAGTTGTTTGGTGGACATGAAGTATTCGAGGTTTTTGTGGTCGGAGATGACCTCGATGGGGTGCTTCGCCCCTTCCAGTTCTGGCCTCCATTCCTCGAAACACCTGATGATAGCCAGTAGTTCCTTATCGTATATCTCGTAATTGCATTCCGCCGGTGTATGTTTCTTGGAGAAGAAGGCGACGGGGTGGAGTTTGCCTTGCTCGTCGTGCTGGGAGAGCACCCCACCGGCGACATAGTCGGATGCGTCTGTTTCTACCGTGATTGGTTTTTCGGGGTCGAAGTGGATTAGTATGGGTGCGGTGGTGAAAGCCTTTTTTAGGGACTGGAATGCGAGCTCGGCTTCCGGGGGCCATGAGAAGGGGATATTCTTTTTAGTCAACCTGGTTAGGGGGGCTACGAGTTTCGAAAATCCGAATATGAAGCGGCGGTAGAAGTTGGCGAAACCCAGGAAGGCCTGTACGTCCTTAACCGTCTTGGGAGTGGTCCATTCCTGTACTGCCGATACTTTGTGAGGGTCCATACGGATGCCGTTTGGTTCGATAATTAGCCCGAGGTATGTGGTGCTTTGGGTGTGGAATTCGCACTTCTCCGGCTTCAATAGGATCCCATTCTTCTGTAATGCTTCCAGTATTGTTTCGACGTGTTGCTCATGTTCTTCAAGGGAGTCGCTGTATATTAGGATGTCGTCCAGGTATGCAGTGCAGAATTGGTCAAGGTGTTCTCGGAGGCAATCGTTAATGAAGTGTTGAAACGTCGCGGGGGCGTTGGTAAGGCCGAAAGGCATAACTGTGTATTCAAAGTGACCATAGCGCGTTCTGAAGGCCGTTTTCCATTCTTCCCCTTCAGCCATTCGGATCTGGTTGTATCCTTGTCGCAAGTCCAATTTGGTGTACATTTTAGCCTTTGATAGTCGGTCCAGTGTTTCCCGAATTAGAGGTAGTGGGTATCGGTTTTTAACCGTCAGCTCATTCAATCCGCGGTAGTCCACACATAAGCGAAGGGACCCATCAGCCTTTTTGACAAACAATACCGGTGCACCAGCAGGAGATGAGCTCGCGCGGATGAAGCCCTTGGAGAGGTTCTCGCGGATGTAGTCGCTGAGCGCCAATAGCTCATCTCTGGACATGCCGTAGAGGGGGCCGAATGGTGGTTCCTTTCCTTCTTTGAGGGGGATTTTATGGTCGTAGGGGCGGCGTGGTGGTAGATCTTGGGCCAAGGCTTCATCGAACATATTGAGCCGATTGTGATAGCGTTCCGGGATCCTTTGTTTCCACTCGTCCTTTGGGGTTTTCATAAGGGCTTTATCGATGTCGTGGAGCGTTATACTGCAGATTTGTAGTTTCTTTCGGCGGGCAAGACGGCTGAAGGGAACGGGTCCTATCATATAGGTTGGGGGTTTGATACCTGGAACAATACCGGCGGCGGGTGTGGCGTTGCAGTTTTTCTTACAGAATTTTGAGTCGAACGCCACCGTATTGTTCTTGAATCTAAGGGTAGCGTCGTGATGTTGTAGCCAAGGTATTCCCAGAACTAGGGGGTACTGCCCTAGTTTGGTGACAAAGAGTGGGATTTGTTCCTGATGAGATCCGATGATTAAAGGAACGCGGCATATGGAAGTGATTTGTCCGGAGGCAATAGGCCTCCCGTCGATGACTTCAAGTATTGGGGGGGATTTTAGAGGAAAGATAGGAAGTTGGTGATGGCGCGCAAAGGTTTCATCGATAAATGCGAATCCTGAGGCTCCCGTATCAATCATAGCATGGGTGGAAATAGAGTTCTCATTGTGAGCAATTTTACAAGCTACAACTAAGTGATCTCCATTTAATTCCTCCTCTGCCACAACTGAAACCGAAAACCCAGAGATAGAAAACGCAGATAAAGAAAATTCCTTTGGAGGTCCCTGGCGAGGGCCATGATACTGACCAGGGACTACTGAAAACCCGAATTACCAGAAGAGAGAATAACATCCGTGGAAGAAGAAGAAATAGGAGCAGGGGCTTCGATCGGGGCAGCGGGGGGAGTAGACACGGCAGCGCCCCTCAATGAAGGAGGGCCGCGTGGACGGGTGCCTTGTGGGCAGTTGGCGAATACGTGGTCGGGGGCAGCACAGTAGGCACAGCGGCCGTTCTCCATCCTCCATTTTTTCTCGGCAGCGGTGGTCTGTCGGCCGTTAGCAGGTGTACCTTCCTCGGGTGGGGCGGGCAGTGGGGCGTCTTGGAGGCGGAGAGGTCCATAGGCGAGGCCTCCTGGGGTGTGTGAGGATCTTGGCCGGAGTGTGTGAGGCAAATTGCCCCATGGGGTTCCTGTTGGTTCTGTGGGCGTCTTTCCTGGCTCTGATCCTGTTGTCCATCGTCATCAATCTCCTAACATAGGCATCAAAACCTTCTGTCGCGGCGTCTTGGTATATCATTGCGTCCTTCAGGTCGTCAGACAGCCCTGTCTCTAGAGCGTCCTTCTTTGCCTCTTCGTTGTAGTCCAGTTGGCCCATGATGCGTAGGAATTGGGTGAGGTAGGTCGCGAAGTCTCCCTTGCCCTGGCGGAGGCCTTGGAGTTCCCTTCTGGCTGTGCCTCGGTCTGGGTCTCCAAGGAGGCTTCAGAAATCTGACGAAAGGCGGCGACCCGATGCAAATGGGGCAGTGTCCCGGTGGCCATAGGAATGACCTGGTCCAACGCCTTCCCTTCCAACCGACTCACTGCGTGAAGACCTTGGCCTCCTCATTTAGGAACCTATCGTGGTTGGCCTGAGTTTGGTGCGGAGGAGGCTGAGGAACCCTAGTAGCTCCTTCCGGATCCCGTCAAAGTTTGGGGGGTCGGGGAACTTTTCGGGGCGGAGGGTGGTGGGTGGGGGGTTCGTAGGTGGTGGGGAGGACCTCCGGTGGGGTGGTGGAGGTGGTGGAGGAGGTGGGCGGCTCGGGCTGCGGTGAGTTGAAACTCAAGGTCTGAGAACCTGGGCTTCTAATGCATCGGTATGGTTATGGGAGGCGATGAGTTGCTCCTGGGCGGCGGTCAACTCCTGCCTGGTTTGTGTGTGTAAGGCTCTGCTGGCGTTTCTTTCTGCTTTCCAGCGGTCCCCTTCCTGTAAGAGGGTAAGGATGTGTACGTAGTGGTAGTGTTTATCTTCGACGGCCTCAAACTCTGCGAAGGTTGGAGGGATCTGGTAGTTTCCATCCAGGGTGACCCCGTCCACTATGCGGGCCGGGGGAGGGGGTGGTGGAGCTGGGGTGGACATTGGTAAGGGGGTACGGTGCAGATGATAACGCAACGTAATCTCAAGGGAGAGTCAGGGGGCAAGGCTTCGTTCTGCAGGGTACGTAGTAATACAGCGATACTTCCGAGGAGGAAGTATATCGGAAGAGGAGTGAATGGGCAGCGATAGTCACTAATTTATAAATAGGACTATAATGTATTGGTATACTAAAGACAGAAGACGTTGCGTGAAAGAAAAGGAGAAGAAAGAAAAGAAATCATGAGTAGGCGTCGTTCTCCATTATATAATGCCAATCCTCCGTAAGCCTGACTCATCCATCCGCTCTTTGTGACTCATTCCTCTGTGTAATAGAAACCCGTAGAAACTATCTTACTCATCCTTTCCGTGTATTGCGTCATAACCCCACCCGTGATAATCCTTCCAGCCCTCCGAACCTAGTACATCCATGAAAAAGAGCAGCACACAGCGTCATAAGGCTAGCCAAGGGACAGGAAGGGATGGGAGTCGGCAACGCCAGACAGATGTATATTGCGTGCAGTCGACAGATAGCGGAATACGGGGGAAAGGTATGGTGGAAAGGCCAAAAACGTTAGCAAAGGAGATAGACAAGGTCAACATTCAGGCGATCAAGAAAATCGGAGGATACTACAGAACAGCACCGACTGCTGCGGTGGAAGTCGAGAACGACATGATACCCACGGAGCACAGATTCAACCACAAACAACGAATGATGGCCATAAATGCCATGAAGAGACCCCCAATGAGAAGGAAATAGGGAGAGAGATCGAGGAAGAGGAGGATAGAAGTCAGACGGAGAAGAGCCCGGAAAAGAAAAGAAGAGGACTGAGGGGAGCAGTGGGGAAACTCAAAAAGATAATAACGGGCAAGAAAGAAAAATGGGGAAAAATTGAGAATTGGAAAAAACTGCACGAGAAAGAAAGGGGGTGGGAGAAAGACGTAAGGAGAGAACTACAGACCGAAATCAGAACATATGATGAAGGAGAAAAGGAGAGGCAAAAGAAGAGAAAGGAGGAAGAAAATGAAGTGGTGATATACAGCGACGACAGCAAAGACACAAAAGGGAACGTGGCGGCAGGAATTTGCAGACTGGGAAGGAAAAAAGAAGTCCTGAAGAAGGTAGGATACAGATTGGGTAAACAGATGGAAATCATGGATGCGGAGATGGTGGGGATAAAGAAAGCGATTGAAGTAGGAATGAGAGAAGCGAATAGAGAAAAGCGTATTATCGCGATCATATCCGATGGTCAAGAGGCCCTGAAAGCGAGTTGGAAGCAGGAAAGTAAAGTCGGAAGAAATGGCATACAAGATCGGTGGTTGTGCGATCTGCAAAACGCATAAAACATGATTGAGACTAGAGTGGGTGAAAGGCGCACGAAGGGGTGGAAGGAAACGAAATCGCAGACAAGGTGACCAAGGAGGCTAGAGAGAAGGGACCAGTGGATAAAGATGCGTTCATCTCATTTGCATTCCTGGAGCGTACATCAAGGGAAACGACAATTCAGGAGTGGAGTGATGAGCAGAGTCAAGAAACAAAGCAAAAAGCTCCACACCCCACACTAAAGACATGAAATACGCTTCAAACCTACAGACAGACACTCAAAAGTCCTCATCTCCAGACTAAGGGCCGGGACACATTGGGTCTGAATATCTCCAGAATAAGCGAAAAGAATCAGCAGTAAGTCCAGAGTGTCGAACACATCCTCACAGAGTGCCCAATCACGACAGAAAGCAGACGTAAGGCGCCTAGCCATACCACCGTCGGACAATTACTGTGGACAAAAGAGGGTGTGGAACTGGCGGTCGATATCTGGAAGCAATGGACGGAGGAGAGGAAAAGAAGAGGAGACAAGGACGAGGAGGAAAGGGAAAAGGAAGAGGATCTCAAACAAGGGTGGGGAGGGCTAGAAAAGGAGTAGGGAGGATGTAGAAAAGCAGGAATGTAAGGGGAGCTTAGAGATACTTGCATGACGAATGATGAAATTTCGAGACAGTGGCTGCAGACGCCGCGAGAAAGCAGAGGATGGGATGGTGGCTTCGTTTGTTTCCCTTTGTCTTTTCCTTTGTTGCAGTGGGCGGAGGAGGGCAGGGACGTTCTGGGGATAAATTGTGCGATATTGCCATAACCTAAGGGCTGCATGCAATTAATGATGTAAACAAAAAAAAAAAAAAATCTTAGCTGCTATGTACTATTGCGAGTGATAGACTATGATTAAACACCCCCCGCTGACGCTCGGTGCCAGATCACACGAACCAAGACGTCACATACGATGTCTATACCTACACCCCGAATATACACCCTAACTAACCTGAAAATGGAGATAGAGTGTCCGCTTAAGTTTTTGAGAATATCAGATCGGACACAGTAGATTCTATCAGCAGTGGCGGAACAATGAGAGGCTTGAAGATCATTCTCATCTTCGTATCCATCATTCTCAAATGGCTGCCGCATACAACGCCGACCAAGATAGCAACACGGCAATAGTCAATTGTACTGATACTTAGTAGTATCTTCGAAAAGCAGCAAACCTTCTCGGGATGGTGGCACAGCGGGCTTTGTTAGGTCCTATTGCTCCTCAAAATGATCACCAATGAAGTATTTAGGGGCCGTATTGTGGTGACGGGCCATATCAAGACTGTTGATACTAGCTGGGTGGTAATAAAATATGCCCCAAGAGTCGCTCAGCTGACTTGATCAATCGATGTATTCCATGGGTAAGCCATATGATTTTCGAGTCAACAACTCTTAATAGTTGACGCTGAGGTTAAGTGGATTTCTATCACCCATATTAAAGATTTTTTTAGGTAAGAAAATTATCTAGAGATAAACCAAAATCTTCCTCAAGAATGTCCTTGGCCTTTTCAATCTGTTTCGTCAGCATGGTATATACGAAATCAGTTAACATGTAAATATCGCCTCTATACACGAGAGAATGCTCACCGTCTTACTCATCTTCAATATTATTCTACACCATATCTAGAGGTTTTTCTTCATCGGCTCCAAATTAAACTTACTAGTACATCTGTCCAATGCCAAGAGGTAATTACTTCAGCGACAGGAGACAGACCTGCAGAAGTGAGATGCCCGTAGTGTATCTCGACAAATATATTACACTTGCGCAAAGCAAAGGGCTGCAGGGACTCTTCATCGGCGTGTCCATTATCATTAGCTGGGAGAGAAGAGCATCACCAAATCCTTGGAATACTGAGAAGCTGTTTAAAGCTGCATGAATTGGGGTCAATACCAAGAACAGATAAAGTATAACTTATTAAACAGGACGCTTCTTCTTTAAAGTGCTGGCAGATAAGTGAGACGCTTAGCTAGGCCAAAGATCAGGGGCTCAAGATAATCAGCCGAGGTTGTTGGGAGTTGGGAGTTGGGAGCCAATATATGTAACCCACCTTAGCTGTTGATCCGTCAAGAAAAACAGTTTGGCATGCGCTTCAGTAAGGGCTGCACACCTTCTTACTACTAATTCCATCAATTTCAACCCCAACAAGCATCCCTGAGAGTCTGCACTTTTAGGTAAGCTGTCTGTGAATATTAAATATATAAGAGTAACAAACATTATTCTATATGTAGCCAATTAACTGCAACAAAAGTCTTAAACAACAACATCCATCCAGCATCCTCGGCGTAACTACATAGCAACCTTCGTACGTCATACACACCATCTTGTTTGTGGTGATGGATCTTCCTTGACTGAAGCCATAACCGCAAATTTATAAACACCTACGTACGGTTTACAACAAAAACCGTTTTCAGGCACAGAAAGGGGGCAAACCTCTCAGCCTGCACAATATAACACCCAACAGGAACCGCCCTGCAGCCGCGAATGAACAGGCATAACTAAAAACGCTCGCTAGCTATATGTATGGATACCTGCTTTGATTATATCCGCATAAAGAAAGTTAGGAGCGGGGTATCCATCATGTACTGTGAGCAAACAAAAGACACGATCGCGACGTCCGTCCCCACTCGGTCGAGTGACTAGACATGCTGCAAATTACTAAAGAGAAATGAAACGCTTGGCATGCAAGAGCCGCGGTCGATCCACCAAGCAAATTAATTATATATCATCTTCATAGTTGCATGATATCTCCTAGCCCTGGCAGTCCCGGAAGACAGACAGACAGGCAGACAGAGATCAGAGGGAGAGCTAGAAAGAGGCATTGAAGGCTCTGGAAAATCCTAATATCCTGTGACAGAATTCGCGTTCACATCCAATCAATTCGTCCTCACCATGGTGACCTCCATCCTCTCACGAAGGACCCCGCAGCTACGACCCCTGCTACATCATCTCTCCCCGCGCCAACCAACCGCCAGCCTACTTCGCTCCCACCCTTTCCGGCAACAGCCCATCCGCAATGCCAGCAAGAAGGCCCCCGCCGCCGCCCCCAAGGCCGCCAAAAAGAAGACCCCCGATGCCCTGAAAAAAAAGACCACCGGCACCACCACCACCGGCATCACCACCGCACCTGCAGCTGCCCCGACAATGCCAAGATACTTCTCTCTCGCCGAGCAGCTGGGAAACTCGGGCAAGAAGAAGATCCTCCTCTACGCATGCGACAACCGGCTCTTCGTCGTCGGCTGCTACGGCCTTGCCGCCGGCATGGTTGCATGGAGCGTCTACACGTTCAAGACAAACATCGCAGAGAAGCGCCCGGGCATCCCCAACTGGGTTGTTAAGACGACCTACGTCAGCATCTCAATCATGATGCTGCTGGCCGTTGGCGTGGCATACTACCCGACCCGCCTCATACAGGTCATTAATGCGCACCCGATACCAGCAACGGCGCGTACGCCGGCGAGGGTGTCGATTACGCTCCACCGCCGACCGATCCTGCCGATGCTACCAATGAAGAAGATTGAGGTAGCATCACCGGATCTGATTACGCTTGGGGAGCCGTTGCAGCCGGTTGGATCGCTGAAGACGGCGCCGGCGGAGGAGGTGAAGGTTGAAGATACGAGGAGTGCGGCGACGAGAGTTAGGCATGGGGTCACAGGGGCGCCATTTAAGGTGTTCGACTTCTTTAGGAAGGCGCTGAGTACGAGCGGTTTTGTGCTGCTGAGGGTAGAGGGTGAGGGAAAATTTAGAATCAGTAAGGATGGATGGGTATGGGAGAAGAGAGGATTGGATATGCTCTTCAGGACCGAAACCAGGTAGTCTAAATGTAGATATCATAGCTGTATATATCTGTTACAATTTGAGATGATGTGGATTCTATTCCTGTGAATTTTGTAGTAACACCTTGACGTTATGAGGATTTGATCAGCTCCAGGAGAATTGTGTTGGGATATCGGGGTTGGGGGGTTGGTTGAGGTTGAATAGTTGAGGTGATGCATGCAATATCACTCGGGTTCTGACAGTGGCCCGAGTACCTATTTCCCCTAAACCTGCTCTCCAGTGTTACGAGGGTACATGTAGGTTCATATCCTACAAGAATTTACTATTATATAGCCCTCAGGATGTACTGATATCGATACGATACCCTTCATGAGATATCATCCGTTTCTCTCTAGTATAATAGAAACAATCCGGCCTACAAGCATCGGGATATGGGCCGGGGACATGAAATAACCCGGCATGCCGAGCCCCCCTCCCCCCCACATGTAGCTTAGCAACGCCGAGAAACCCGGAAACCCTTCACTCGTTCAGGCCCGACCCTACGCTTTCCCAGCACAGCAAAGAATAGAAAAGGCTGCATGTAGTACCGCCAAGCGGTCACCGTAACCCGAAAAAACAGCTTGTAAATTTACGGAGAAATAATTATCCTGTTTGTAGACAAAGGGTTTTTCCTTCTAGAAGTTACATAGCCATTTTTTTTTTGTTGGGCGACTCAGGCAAAGTTTCACCCTGGTCCGACGAAAAACCACTCCGAGTTGTCGAAGCTGGCTGGCTGGCGGAGGCGGAAGCGGGAAACCACCAAAAAAGTTTAACCACCACCACCCCAACAACAACCTCCAACCTCTTCAAAGTCCCTATCCTCTGTCAACAACATCTCGCCTGTCCTTCTCATCACCAACTGACCGACTGACGACGACGCAAAACCTTACTCACCGGTAAAAAATAATAATAATAATGTCTGCTTCGTTCCGTCGGATCTCAAACAGGCTGATTGGCACTGTCCCCAGTGCTCCATTACGGCGACAGGCTCTCTCTAGAGGTATGCTCTCTCCTAGCGGCACTTCTACCCTCCCCGCCACAACTTTGGGAATGATCGTCATGGGACAGGTGGAGCTATATCTAACATGTGTCGTCCCAATTCACAGGGATACGGGCGACTGCTGCGAACAATGCCGCTTCCAACTTGAACATGCCTGCGCTGAGCCCGACCATGACTGAGGGTACCATTGGTAGCTGGAAAGTCAAGAAAGGTTGGTTGTTCTTCCACCAAGTTCAAATGGAATTGATAGGAGAAAAAAAAAAAAAGAGATTGAGATCAAGTACTGATGGAATTGTGGGGGGAATGTGTAGGTGATGAGTTCTCCGCGGGGGATGTCCTGCTGGAGATTGAGACCGATAAGGCCCAGATGGATGTTGAAGCCCAGGAGGATGGAATCATGGCTAAGATAATGGTACATCTACTTTTTCTTTTTCTTTTCTTTTTACATGTCCACCACCGGACCACCGTCACAGCTACTTACCGGGATTAGGTCAATGCTGGTGCCAAAGCTATCCAGGTCGGCACCCGTATTGCTGTTATCGCGGAGCAGGGCGATGATATATCATCCCTCGAGCTCCCCGCCGAAGACAGCGCCGGCCCTGGGCCCAAGTCAGTTGACAACAAGTCAGCAAAGAAGGACACCACCTCGCCGCCGCCGGAGGACAGGCCAGCCAAGGTGGAGTCTTCAGCTTCCTCTACGCCCGACACAGCCCAGAACCACGCCACCCCCCAGACCCCCACTACGCCATCTCCATCAGTTGCGCACCTACTCCGCACGCATGGCGTCTCGAAGGAGGATGCTGCACGGATTGCCGGGACTGGACCAAAGGGGAGGTTGTTGAAGGGAGACATTCTAGCGTTCCTCGGAACGATTGAGAAGGGATGGCCAAAAGAGCTAGGAAACAGGATTGCGGAGGGCGGAAAGCTGGACCTGAGCAATATCAAGATTGCGCCACCAAAGAAGAAGGAGCCTGCCCCCAAGAAGGCCGCGGAGAAGAAGGTCGAAGCTCCCAAGGACAGTGAATTGAGGTTGGAGGTTTCATTTAGCGAGGTATTGAAGGTGCAGAGCAAGCTTCAGGGTATGTCTATATTGTAGCATCTGCGTCCCGAGACCGCAAAACACTAACAATGTCAAACAGCAACCCTCGGTGTCCACCTCCCTCTATCGTCTTTCATCACCAAAGCTACCGAGAAAGCTAACCAGAACCTCCCTCCCTCCCCCCTCCCCCCCACCGCCGCCGAACTCTTTGATGAAATTCTCGGTCTCCCATCTTCCGGCACCCCCAAGGCCTCTCGCGGGTCTTTTGTCCCCCAGATTACAGCACTCCCATCAGCTACGTTCGTAGACTCCGTCCCCTCAGTAGAACTAGACATAATCGACATTCTTACCGGAACCGCCGCCCCTACCCCAGCAAAGAAAGCTCTACCACCGCGCTCCGGAATCGCCGCAACAGAGCCAAATGTCTTCAGCCTAGTTGTGCCGAGTGTAGAAGAGGCGCGGGCTAAGGTGTTTTTGGAGAAAGTTAAGGGATACTTGGAGAAGGACCCCGGGAGCTTGGTTTTGTAGATGGTAGTTATTTTTTTCTTCTTTTTCATTATTGATAGTTTTCAGTGTTGTTGCATGGTGGGCGAGAGAACTACCTACTATTTGGTTGTGTATGTTTTTATATATCCCTTCTTCTTCCTTTTTTTTTAAAAAAAAAAAAACTACTGTTACGAATTGAGAGTTTGATAGAGGGCTGGGGTTGTTTTGTTGTTTTGTTTCGAGCGAAGAGAAGAAAAGGTACTGTGATGTATACTGGCCGAGGATACATATAAATTTATTTTCTCTCTTTGCTTTTCTTCTTTAGATTTATTATATTGGGGGCCCTCCGGTCATTTACCCCACCCCCCCTGGCCTTAGTTGTGCATGGTCAATGGCCGATAGGTACTCTATGTACCGCCTAGTTTATACCCCTTCCACTTCCGGAACCAGCGCAGTGCTACCACTCCCCCCTCCCCCCATCTTGCACATGCCAGTCCCCCTCCCCGACGTCTACTCTCTTACCCCAACGCACATATGCATGCATACATGCATACATGCATACGTACATGGGGGGCATGGTTACCCCAAGCAGCTTCCGTGGAAGGAGAAACGGTCGGCGACAAAACTCCACACTTGTGTAAGCTGACGGGAGTCAACATGCGGATCATGTCAGCGAACAATTACGAGATGCATGCAGAAGGGCCCCCCTGGGTGCTGTGTACTTGTCGGTGAGGATCTGTGGTAATCCAATATATACATGTATATATATACATGTAGTTAGGAGAGAGAGAGAGAGAGAGACGGTTTTTGTACGCCCCGAGGAGCCCCGGCATTGTTTCTCGCGCGCGTGGTTAACTGGAGTACCCCCTCCCCGCGCCAGTCCCACCCTGGAGGGCTGGGGTATCTACGTGTAGTTGCGGTGAGGTATGGTGATGGTGCTCTGAGATGATGGGATTGGGTCCTGGTGCTTAATTGTAAGCTAGGTCCACTCGCGCCCCCCGACAAGGGGCAGATGCAGTAATGTTGTCATGCACTGTGCCAATGAGCCGGTGTTTAGAGCTCTAGTAAGTGTTAGATCGTCATGGCCAGTCACTCGACGCTGGTCTTGACGGAGAATACGGGGGGGGGGGACTATAAATTTGCCAATTTGCCTGGGTATCCAGGGCTAAGGGCTGGGGAGTGCATGCATGTAGATATTAGCTGCAGACTCAAAGGGTTCCACATACATATCGGGGCTTTAACCACCGATGAGTTCTGGGATGGTGGTTGTGGCTGGGGCAATGGCGGGTTGGAATTTTCCCCTCCGAGTGATAACTTGTGAATGGCGTCATCCCCCTCGTCCATGCGTGCACAACCTGGAAGGAAAGTGCACAGCCTGATTGAGAGTGCTAAATTCATGTGTGTGAACGCACTTTTGGGGGAGTGGGGGCCGGACGGGTGAGGGGTTATGTGAACCCTAATCCATTCCCAATTAACTCTGAGGGGGGGTATATACATGTATCTACATGTATACCATAACGTCTGTCACAGTTGACGATGGTAATGGTCTTCCAGATGTATGTTTGAGTACCAGGCCTAGAAATCCAATACTCGAGGCGGTACCCAAACAAATATATCAAACCATCTAATGAGATGACCAGCAGCTATGGGGTTAGGGTTATTGTAGTAAAACCCACCCATGCGTAGAATACATACTGAAGTTGTCATTTAGATGGCAGCAGTCGTCATGATATCTAGGCCTTATATTAAAGGGAAGATCGAGGTCAGGTCTTTCATTCCTTTTTTTCCCTTCTCCACGAATCAAATCTGACCATCGATTACTCCAGTCCAATAGACCCCCATATCCCAGTCTCACTGTTTTAAGACATCCATCTAGAGAGGGTTGAGCCCCCGGGCTATGCAATGAGGATGGAGGTTTGACTGTAACCAACCACCAGTCGCGCGCACCGCAGCCAATGGGGGCATTTGTCACTTTGGATCGATGGTGCAATAATGACTCCATAGCCCCAGCGCGTGATCAAATGGTCGCCCATGCGCGGTAGGTGTACCTACATGCAATAAACGGTGAAGAACCCCGCGTTTTGGTCAAACTATGTTGGTGCCAGGACCAGTCCCGAGCCCGAGCCCGCGGAAGAAAGGGGGGGGGGGGGGGGCCAAACATTCGCCCCGTCTACAACCCCCCTCCCCCCCCCCCGGTGTGTGGATAAGAGAGCGCTCTTATTTTCAAAACCAAAACAAGAGGATACATTAACATGTCCTTTGCTAAAAAAAAAAAAAAATATCCCACAAACTTCAAAACGCCCCAATCACCAGCCATCACTCACTCCCCTCCCTCACCACCGCCAATTTATTCTGGTTCCCGCGGATCGGGTCGCCCGTTAATTTCATCGGGGAAGCATCAAGAATAAAAAAAAAGGAAATCGAGGAAAGGAAAGGAAAGGAAGGAAAAAAAAAAACGAATGCTAAATGCACTTCACTTCTCGTCCCCCTTTCTTGCTTTTTTTTCCTTCCTTCTTTTCCTTTGGACGGTACGGTAATCCTACGAACCGCGAGATTCCGAGGCTGCATGCGCCCAATATCTATCTACATATCCTATCTATCTATCCACCGCGGCTGAACGTCCGAACACCTAGCTGCGCTCTTAACCGGGGAATAGAAAAAGTAAGGTCTCAGGGGGGTGGGGCAAGAAAAAACAAGACCGGGAAGGGTGGGGGGGTAAAGACAGAAAGCTATTTCCCCCGGTTGTGTTGTGCCCTTTGATGTTATTATAATTATGAGGGTTACGTAGATATTACAAGGTCGGACGGTATTATATCTTGAGGTATATCAAGTAACTGCTGTGGCTGAAGGATGCAAGTGGTGCATACATGTACTAGTAGTATTTCTACCCACAGATCATACCGTGGTGGCTTGAGCACGTAATTTACATACATTTTAGATCCTAGTCCTTACCACTTTATAAAGTGCACACAGATCCAGAATCGCCCTTTAGTTTATGGATCCTAGTATATAGTAAGTATTGTATTGTAACGTTGGGAGGTTGCAGTAATATAGATCCTTAGTCATGGGTCCCACAGCCACAACCGCTCTGTGGTAGTCCAGACGACGGCTCCACTCAGAGTCCAGACCCCATGCGGCTCCGCAAACGTTGGTCCGTGCGTATTGCGGGGTGGAGGGGAAGGAAGGGCCCCTCGGCAGCTTCCGAAAAGGGTTCGTTTTGGAATTCGAATCCCTCTCCGTTCTATCTATATCCAAATATATATATATAGGTATATCCTCCAAATACCTACCCCGGTCAATTCTCGAAACCGGCGGAAGACATAGAGAGGGGAGGTACGGAGAGAAAGGGGGAAGAAAAAAAGAAAAAGAAAAAAAAAAAAAAAGACAGATCCATCGTCAACACAGGTACGCCCTGCCTACATATCGATCCTCCTGACCAACTTTGCCACAGAAGCAGAAACAAAAAAATAATACCTACTATACTACACTACACTTACAGCAGCACTACTGTAACTAATCTGCCCTAGTCACTCCCGAGTATCACGATTTCACCGTCTTTCATCGGGAATATGTGGGCCCATATGTACATGTACTCACATCCACCACCTAGGTGGGGGACGTTCGCCTATGTGTGGGTTTAGGTAAAGTGTTGAGAGAGAGCTGCTGCACAACCCCCCCAATTCACTACTCCCTCTGATATCTAAACCGACTCACTCAAAGAGATGTCCCGGGTGAGCGGGTAGATATCGATATGGGTAGGTACGATCCGATATAGGCCCGATATCATTTCTTTCCACCCATATCACAAAATCGCCCCCAAAGGAGAAACCCGAGGGTGAAAAAGAAAAAGGGAAACCCGAGGCAGACAGGGCGGCGGCGGAGAGGAGGGCCGGAGGAGGGGGTTGAACGGATCTCTTGACTCAAGAGAAATCACTCCCGAGTAAAAAAGGCACATATGCAGCCCATGATTGCCAAGGTTCCTGGCATACATTTTCCATTCGTTATCACAGGCTGTCATATCACCACCACCAGAGGAGAAAAGGCATTGCGCGACGCAACGCAACCTCCATCCCATACTAACCTTCCCGGATACCTCACCCCCCTACATAGCTCTGTAGCAGAGAAAACCAAGGGGAAGAACGAAAATATTGGGGTCACAAATCGGAATCGGAGATCGTAATCGTAAAGAATAAAAAAAATAAAAAATAAAAAAATAAAAAAAAAGGAGTAGCCTCTACAATACGCCCCGCGTCGGGCAGGTAGAGAGAGGTACATGTAGTCATCTACCTTTTCCCACCTTCCACTTCCACTTCCCCCACCCACGTGCGTAAGTGACAGTCTGGAATCCGGCCGTTGGATACGTACGGTCATGTATGTGCTCCCCACAGCTTCTAATCAGGAGAAAATATCTGTGTGCCTTGATCATCGAAGTTACATCGTGGGCGAGTTGGTGGTTGGGAAAAACCCACTGCAAGGTCACGAGGGGCAAGAAAAAAAGTAGCCTTACAGACAGCAGAGAGAAAACGGCCAGCAAATGGAAGGCCCCCCCCCCCCCTCCTCCGTGAATTTCTGTACAGAATCCTCAGGCACCCCGAGTGGGTACAGGCACAGTGATGTGTAGTCTCGTGCCTAAGTTCCTCTCCCAGGTGTGCGCTACGATAAGGATACTGATGGATGGGAAACAAGCCTAGGACGCAATGAGATAAATAAGACATGATCATCCGGGAGACTCAAGGGAATGTAAAACCATGCATCTGGAACAACTGAGACGGGGAAACCACATGCCGAAAATATACCAAGACCTCAAAAGACATAGAATTTGATAACAGGACTTCCATACCCCGCCATCTAACCCCACCATCAATCAAGAAATACATACCAAAGAAACACGAACCAGCTACGTAAAAAGAATATAAGTGTATTTGAGGAAAGAAAATGTAACCAGAAACAGGCATTAATCATGTAAAACGAACAAGAGCGTAATCTTTCACAAGAGAGTATTCTCGCTTCAAAACCTGCCATGAAAACGCAAAGCAGTGATAAAACGGGAGGGCAACATTGAGTAGAGCACATGAATATTCCTTTCAACAGATTTGGTTTCCTTCGGCTTTTGTACCTGCCGCCCTGAAATTTTCTAGGCCGCAGTTACATACCACAAGTTGCACCTGGGATCAGCTGCCCAACCATCTCACCTTTATCATGGCCGGTACCCACATTGTCGCTGCACGTAGCTTTATCCACCGATATACCATTTCATTTCTCAAACACAAACACAAAACACGACAGCAACCATTCATAGAAGAATAGGGTTCGTCAGGATCAAAAAAAAATATAGAGACCCCACTTCACCGCTTTGAACCTCAACTCATTCCTAGCCCCCTTTTCCTCTTGAATGTTTTTCTTTAAAATAAGAGAAGCCCCCCAATTAAAATCTCTAGCAAGCGTACCGGACCCCGCCCATCCAACACATTCTCAATATCACCGTAGACCTTTTACAGCCAACGTTGATGTTGATAGGGAAATTAAACGCTGATTCACTTCTTCTTCTGCTTCCTGGGGGGGGTAACCGGTCTGCCCGCACTCATGCCACCGTATACGTACTTCTGTTTCTTCTCGGCGGGTTTCAAGATCTAGGTGACACAAGGATTAGAATCAAGACCAAGTGACAGGTCATAGCGGGTATTTTGTCAGGAATATCTGAAAATTTTTTACGTACCTGGAAAGAACAAAGCAAACTTTCATCGACGCTCATCATAGCACCAGCATTGTCGAACTCACCACAGTAATTGGGCGCCGAGAACAATGTGACAAGTTGTCTCTTGGAGAAGAATTCGTAGCCGTCTTCAACAACTTGATGCGCACGACAGATCAAATCCATGTCATGTTTCTGGAGGAATCGCGATACAACGTCCGGCCCAAACGTAAATGAAACACCACGGTCATTCTCGCTCCAGCCAGTTATATCCTTATCGGGATCTGACCATAGGAGATCGCAAAGGAGACCGCAGTCGGGAATCTAGTTTTCAGGTCAAACAGGCAATTAGATAAGCAGATCTATAAAAAAAAACGCTATCAATCATGTGGGGTATTACATCAGTAGGTCTCATAACTCTACGAATCTGTTCCATGGAGTTAAGATCTGGGGACAATCCTCCGTGCATGGTGAAGATCTTCTCATCGATAATGGCAGCGATAGGGAGGCAGTTAAAGCAGTCGGTAAAAGTCTTCCATAGCTTAATGTTGTACCGTCGCTTGCATTCGTCATAAAACCCGTAGATACGGTTGATTGAGGCACACTCGTGATTACCGCGCAAAATGAAGAAATTTTCGGGGTACTTGATCTTGTAGGCTAAGAGAAGGCAGATAGTTTCCAGAGATTGCTTGCCTCGATCGACATAATCGCCGAGGAAGAGATAATTGGCTTCTGGGGGAAAGCCGCCATACTCAAACAATCTTAGAAGGTCGTAGTATTGGCCGTGGATATCTCCACAAATCTGTATGTGAGAATCATATATCAGCAATTCACTGCCGAGACCCTCTGGCTGCCGAAGCCGGCATCATAAGGCGATAGTGTAGCATACCTTGATGGGTGCCTCTAGTTCAAGGAGGATGGGCTGCGAGATAAAAATCTCTCTAGCCTTGGTGCACAAGTAGCGAATTTCGGCCTCGAGCAGTTGAACCTGCTTTCCAGGGCGGCTACCACGGACCTCTAACAGTCTGTCGATAATAGAATCCAAGTCGACCTCGGTTTGATCCGCCATTGTTGCAAACGAGCGGGGTGGGGGGTGGGGGGTGGGGGTTTTAAAAAAAAAAAAAAGAAAAAGAAAAAAGGAAAGGGGGGAAAAAGGAAGGAAAAGAAGAGGCGAAGGGAAGAAGGCTTAAGGGAACAGGAACCGGGACTTGAGTCTGTTGGGAGCTCGGATCTGAGCACCCACGCGTTTCGGGTTAGCCTTAACTTTGTTCTTTTCCTTGACCCGATGCGCAAACGAATTTTGATAGCGATGGCGGCGGTGGAGGGATAAACAATGGAGGGGGTGTACATACCTGATTTTTTATCTGATGTTTCTGCAGGAAGAAGGGTTCTTTGACGAGACCGTCGAGCGCGGAGTGGCTTTGCGCTCTTTTGCAGCTGCTAGCGGGCAAATTTTCTTTACAATACGCAGGGGCTATTGTTGATTGATGAAAAACTTGGGAGAGGGGGTTGTTCAATCAGAAGAAAGACACGCAAAGTGCAAGTTCACGGTCTTTGTCTCGCAGAGTAGCAAGAATCTGTTATTTCGCTGTTGATAAGAAAACGTAGGTCTGTAGATGAATGATGATGGTGATTCTGACGATGGAGGATAGATGATGATTGATGGTGGATGGGGCTGTATGATTTAGATGGCCGTTAGAAAGGTCAAGGACAGCAAGGCTGTGTTATGTTATAAAGTGTTTGAGGGACTAGATGTAGTGGGATGGTATGGTAACAAGAATTATCGGCAACGGGGGAAGACAGGCACAACGATGGTAGCGGCGAAAAAGTGAGGCGGCTTGTTAGGAGTACTGACGATGCGACAGAGAAAGCTAAGCAACAGAAAGTTTTTGCGGGGACTGGTAGTGGAGAGGAAGGTTGATTCACGGCGGAGAAAATCAGTGAATTGTTATGGAGGAGAGATGGGTAGGCACTTCAAGTAGGTAAGTGAGTGCAGTGTTATTATGGAAAGTGGTTGTGGTGGAGTGGGATTGGGCAGTGGTGTGTGGGTTGTTGACCGAGTGAGTAGGGGGTGTGTGTGGATGGCGGAGGGCTAAAAAAAAAAAAAAGGAAAAGGAAAAGGAGGATAGAGAAAAAGGAAATAAAAGCGGTTTTTGAGAAACGGGCAGAAGAATCACCCCTCCTTGTACAATCCATTTCATTCCTAAATGTCCGTCTCTCTCTATGATTCACCGACTTCTATTCAAGACGCACAGGATTCCTTCGTTGCCGCATCCACGCTCTGGTAACATCCTTTGTACGCTCTGGCACGGATAAAGATGTGGCCCGTATGGGGAAATCACTACGGAAAACTACAGGCAAGCACCGTTGCAGGCTCCACCCACGACTTTCTGCAAAATGCAAATAAAGATGCATTGGAAAATAATAAACAAAAGAGCTTCTCTTTCCAACCGGCCGGACGGGTTTAAGAAACAGCTATTGCTAGGTTCCGTTAGTCGCCTTTCGGTTGTTCCCTTCCTTGTTTCTTTTTTTGGAACGAAGTTAACATCCACCTAAACGCTCCCAGATAAGCGTGCGCAGAAAGCTCAGATCAGGACCGCAATTAATTCATAAAGCAAATACATGCATGTACCAAGCTTATAAGGTTGATGGTCGACAGGGCGACGAGTTTTAGAATTCCAAGGCACCTAGATCAAGACACAGCCCGCAAAGAGCCATATTTCTGTTATCAAGTGAGCCTTGGAGCAGATATCTTCAAGATGCAAACAAATGGGAGATGGGGACGAGTAGCAAGGAAGTAATAAAGGGAAAACGCAGCGGATATATGAACAATACTTGTTTCATAAAGGCAGTTATATTTGCCCTATGCCTCTGTCCTTTTTTTTTAATCTATGTGGTCTATGTCTTCTACTCATTGGCAAATCAGCAATGCCTAAACCAGCTCAGATGGGACATGGGAGGAACATTGAACGGTTAAGCTGGAGCAGCTCGCCGCAACAGGAGGCAAAAGAGATCCAGAATTGCATTGCAAGGGGATTAGAGTATATATACAAGTGTTCGTAAAATTGTTGGATGCAGGTATCTTTAAAGGCTCCTGAGTCAACTGCCGTTGCTGACCCATTCTTTCCTTTGAACAGAGATGGAGCCGATGGGAACACAAACAATCCGTGGCAGGCACTACTGCTGCTTGCCTGTCTACAGTTGTGTGTGTGTGTGGTGTGCTATGGCTCCCTCTCTGTTCTCAAACGAAACCCCCACGTATCCCAGCTTAGGCATCCATATGCGGAGCACTACTGCTGCCTCACAAAGAGAGCTGTAAAGTTCGATACTTGTATTGACTATGAGGAATTCCACCCACATTCTTCAATGTCTTTAAAGGAAATAAGAATTTAGATACAGACATCAAGATTGTTATCAGTTAAACAAGCAATATGCATGATACGGCAACCGAGGGTAAGCGAGAGACTCAATCGTCTATTCGTTAATTTACATGGTGGATACATGTAGTGAGTTGTTGTAGGTACAGTTGGGTTTAGTAAGGTGGTTTGGGGTTTAAGAAAAGGAAGCACGCGACTGG
Organism: Morchella sp. 2018-W16; assembly: GCA_024713755.1. Lineage (NCBI taxonomy): Eukaryota > Fungi > Ascomycota > Pezizomycetes > Pezizales > Morchellaceae > Morchella > Morchella sp. 2018-W16. The sequence continues at coordinate 2,900,658 of JAMGYY010000001.1, read as the reverse complement.
ATGCATTCCACCTTCCTTCCGCCTTCTGTCTTCCTAGCCTGCTGGGGAAGCCTGTCCCAGGGATCGTAAAGCCGAGAGCCTTGGCTAACCGATAGCGATAACCTCCGCGCCTCTACAACGTCCCCACGTATGGCATGATCCCAGGTTCCCGGGTCTCTTCAATTATCGTGTCCCCTATTTCATCACAGTATTTCCCCAATTCAAATTTATATCTTCCTAGTCTTATCTCATACACCTCCAAAACCAATCCTGGCTGCTTCCGTTTTCATATCTACCTACCTGCTCGTGAAACATGACTTCGCTACTCCGTCGCTCCGTTACTGTGGGAGCTCGCGCTGTAAGAGCTCCTCGCAACCAATTGAGCCTTCCCCGTAATGCGTACGCCACCCTTTCATCGGCCTCACCGTACTTCAACAATGAGCCGAGTGGGCCTTCCGTGATGACTCCAATCCCTGGACCTGTATCAAAGAAGGCAATTGATGAGCTAGACTCTGTTTTTGACACAAGAAGCCTAAACATGATTTGCGATTACGAGAAGAGTGTGGGGAACTATATCGCGGATTTGGACGGTAATGTGGGGTTTTACGTCTATGGCTAAATGTGCGTAGCTAACCACCCTATGAATTCCTAGATGTTGCTGGACGTGTCAGTTCTCTATGCATTAAATGTGCATTTCTGGTTTGGTTTTTCCCGGTTGGTTGACGTATCCACAGGTACTCCCAGATTGCTTCTATTCCGGTTGGCTACAACAATCCGCACCTCCACGCCACTGCCTCTTCTCCAGAGTCGATCAATTTTATAATTAATCGCCCAGCTCTCGGTAACTTCCCGCCTGGAAATTGGGCTTCCATTTTGAAAAGTGGAATTCTTTCGGTTGCCCCCAAAGGTTTAAATCAGGTCTTTACTGGTATGGCTGGATCAGATGCCATCGAGACATCGTATAAGGCTGCATTTATTTACAGGCGCCGCATTGAGCGAGGCGAAGGTGTGGATTTCACTTCTCAGGAGATAGAGAGTGCGATGAGGAATCAATCTCCGGGATCCCCAGATCTTGCAATCATGAGCTTTAAGAAGGCATTCCACGGGAGGCTTTTCGGAAGCTTGAGTACTACTCGGAGTAAACCAGTGCACAAACTCGATATCCCCGCGTTTGACTGGCCGCAGGCCTCTTTCCCGGTGTTGAAATATCCGCTAGAAGAAAATGTTGAAGCGAACAAGAAGGAGGAACAACGCTGTCTTGCGGAGGTTGAGGACATTATAAAATCCTGGCGTTGCCCAATTGCGGCAGTTGTTATCGAACCTATCCAATCTGAGGGAGGTGACAACCATGCATCACCGGTATTCTTTCAGGGTCTCCGCGATATCACCAAGAGACATGGCATACTCTTTATTGTTGATGAGGTCCAGACAGGTGTAGGTGCTACTGGCAAGTTCTGGGCTCATGAGCATTGGGCACTTGATTCTCCACCTGATATGGTGACTTTCTCCAAGAAAGCACAAACTGCTGGGTACTACTATGGTAACAGCTTATTAAGACCAAATATGCCTTATAGGCAGTTCAATACCTGGATGGGTGATCCAGTAAGAGCGATTCTCTTTCGCGGAATTATTGAAGAGATCCAGAGGTTGGATTTGGTCAAGAATACTGTAAGAGAGGCCTTGACCTTCAAACTTCTCAAACTAACGGGATTGGGTTGAAAATAGGCCGAGACAGGTGCCCACCTCTACTCAGGTCTCAAAGACCTCGCTTCCAGGTACCCAGACAAGATTCAAAACCTTAGAGGAAAGGACCGTGGGACCTTCATCGCCTGGGATACCCCTGGTAGAGACGCTTTCCTAAAAAAGATGAAAACAGTCGGCGTCAATATCGGTGGGTCTGGAGAGTCAGCTGTGAGGCTAAGGCCTATGCTAGTCTTCCAAAAGCATCATGGTATGTGGACCTATACATACCCATATAGTTCTAATTGGGTGCTGATTGATATTAACCACAGCCAATATGTTGCTCGGGAGAATCGAACAAGCTTATAAAGCCTAAGGTTGTATGTGTGGTGCTGGCAAGGTGATGGAGAGGAATCATTCTCTTGATAGCGTTGGTAATGATAGCTCACCATTATTTATCTCTTGAAACATGACCTTTACTTTCCTAAACGTCATTACGATTTGAGCATATGGTTGGTTTTCTCCAACATTTTTCACATACTATCACTCGACAACCAGCACCAAATTTGTGCGTATCTACACTGCATTTCTGCATTTTGCTTGTCTTGAACCCCTGGATCCGTTGCCACGTCATGGTATCTCTTCTTCTCATTCCATCAGTAGGAAAATTGATCTAGAGGAGAAGGGGATACAATACATGTAGAATGCATATAGATGTTCTAAGCACCGGTGGTACATGTACATATGCGTATGTGCGAACATATATGCATGTAATTACGTTTTTATATGGGTAGCGTATTTGCTTTCTCACTCCCACAATCGAGTCATCTGTGGTACCGACGATCATCCAGCTACATACAGTGCTGCAGGCTGGCTAGGGCGTCCACATCAATACCGCACTCCACACTCCCTACACCCTCCATCATAGTTAGATACACACCCATGTAAGCTAAACACCTCCGGTCGGCATTTATTTCAAAGCTGTCCGAATTATAGACGACATATCATCTTTCAATAGGTTCTCCTGCGTCTCCCGCAATTGCGTATAAAATCTGCCTTTTTGCGGCGCACTGACCTTTAATCTGATAGAGCATGATATCCTGGATCATGATCACTCATCGGGTGTGTTGGGGTGACAGGTGCATGCCTGCGTGTGGGAGCAGTAAGATGGTAACTCTGTTGTTAGGATGGGTTAGGGATGGCTTTCTGGGCACTCCGGCTAAACTCTTTGTTTGTTCGCAGTTGCCCCGCAGCTTGGGGTATCTCTCTCCCTCTCCTCTTCTGATATCGACTGATTTTTTTTTTCTTCGCTTCTGCTTTCTTTCTTCTTCTGTGTTGGTTTTGAAGCCACCAGAGCAGCATGTACCGCTAAAGAGATTGGTATTGGTTGAGCAAATAGAAGATTATTTCGACTGGACAGACCACTCTATCTGTACATGCTGTGCTCTACGTACGTGTGCTGCATAGAACAATCTTCGGGGCATGCACAACTTATCTGATACATTGTGATGCTAACAACTGATGCGTTTGATTCGTGATGCAGTATCCCACCCAATTGGGAGATGCGATGAAAGAGAAACTTCCTTCCCTCTTCTCCCTCCCCCTCATCGCCTCCCCACCTGACCTTTGGTCAACATCCGATGTGTCATAAAAGATACCAGCTAATACTCCCCAGATGCAGGTATAGGAAAAAGCTTTACCATACTGAGTATTTTATAGGTCGAGGCTTTATGAAACACCCGTTGATACTAAATGTAATCGGCCGAGATTTCATGATATACATGTATGTACAAACAGACGTCATAGTGCCGAATAGGAGTACCAACCTCGCCAGGTACGCGCGAGTGATTATGTATGATTCAATTGCATGTTATGAAGACCCTGCTACAATTGGCTGCTAAAATGTGTGTGCAAGTATCTTCGGCATTGATCTAAATACTTAGTTGTACACCGATACCGTTTTTTATTAGCGAGTTATCAGAAAGGCAATCTAGTGTGACATTCGGAAAATCTTGAGCATAGGACGTTCAATTCTAAAGGCAGTGAGTTAGCACAAGGTCATAAGATGCAGGTACAAGACAATAATTCGAGTTTTAACAGTGAATATGCCTGCTCCGATCAATCCAAGGCGAGCGTACTTACCGGTATCCCCATCTCACCGAGGTGTCTCAGTAACCACCCACAATTAACATATATCACAAACATACATATATATGTGCTATTAGATATTTTCCCTAGACCCCTGAAATTTACAAACTCTTGGAGCGCATAATTTGGTTAAGGATACTGTATCGCGTGATGTGTAATCAATCCTACAATATCTGGTGCTGTACGTAATTAATATCCTTTAAAGATTTGAGTTTTTTTTTTTTTTTTAAAAAAAAAAAAAAAAAAGAAAAAAAAATGTCTGACTATAACAGCCAGATGAAACCCCTCCACCTTTGGGGTTACCCGTGTCACTCACGGAGTACGCCATATGACAGAAGCAGCCGCCACTTATAATAAAGAGATTATGGTAATTCAGTGCATTTGTGATCTCACAGTTTTGTCTTCCGTAGCTCTCCCCTCCTCCGTAATTCTCCGATCGATATGGGGTCTTGGTAGTGGGGTATCTGAACCACCTTGAACTCCCGTGTTTTGTTGCTGATATCGATTCGATTCGGGTTCTTGATATACATAGTATGTGTATATGTAATATGGGGTTTTATTAGAGCGGGTGATCTATGATGATTCAAGATTCGGGACTGGATGAACACCTGATCTGACAATAGTAAGTGACAACTATCAACGATATAAAAGGTAATGTCTGGGACTGGAAGTACTGCTGCACAGGACCCTTAATCAATCACACAATGATAATCCATGTCCGGGAATCAGGCACACCAATTCAAGAGCGGCTCTGCTGCAGTTTCAATAATAAACTCTTGGCAAGGCTGATCACTTCGTTAAGGTTTGCTTGAGTTGCAGCTTGCCAGATAGGTAGATCTTCGGAAAGCAGATCGGCTTCCCATGCGTTTTTCCGAATCGTCCAAATACATATATCTACATGTACCTACATGTACATGTACTTATATACATTATAACCTACTCACGTGTGTACCCATGAGAGATGACATAACATTGAAAGTACAATATTCTATATACATGTTAATTGTAAACTAGTCTGTTAAACAAAATATAGATTATAATCATTGACCTTTCATGTACGCTTGTACTTTATTAAGTACATGTAGGTACATAATGCATTAATGCACATGTAGCATATACGGTAATTCCGGTGCCCATCACGTCAGATTACAGAATTTCAACGATAAGAGTTCTCACTTGATCACATTCAGCTACATACCTGTTATTCTAGCTATGACTAAAAGGAATATATTAGCGGATCTGCTCATAGTGGACCACACTACACTTAAGTCCTATATATCTGGATGTGCCACTTCTATAAATTCTTTGCTACTGCTACTCTACCCTAGATAGTGCAAGCTAGGAGGGTTGCGCGGCCATGTTCTTGGTAGATTCTGTAGCTCTCGAGAAGCTACTTGTATGTCTACTCTCTTTCTTCCTTTCTTTCTTTCTCTCTTTTCTTTCAGAAGGTCGTGGCCCGTGGAGTGGCATTAAAACTGTACCACTTTATCTGGGATGTGCAGACCCAGAAAAGAAAAACCCTACATCTCTCCCCTGTCTGCAGATTATAGACCAGATAAGAATTTTTAATAGAGAGATTGGTATGAGATAGGGTATGTGGTGGCGTACAGGGAGTAACTAGTTAAGTGCCAAAAAGTACTACCATCCATTATCTATGATCTGTGCTCCACATGAATTTAGCCATTGAGATGCTGATATCGCAATGAGGGAATCTGCCTCTAAGAGGAGGTCGTAGTTGCGGGATTACGATGTATGGGATCATCTGTATCATAATTTACTCTAACGGAGAGTGTCTGGGGGAGTTCGTATAAATTCTGCGAGGGTTTAAAGACTTGGTTAGTATCGAATGCTCTGATTTCCATTTGCACCAAACATACACGTGGATTTGAATACACAGATTCACAGACGAAGAGCTGTGCGGGGAGGTATGCACAAGTACATGTAATTAATAAACAACGCAACTGCGCCTCGGACAACATCCCGGGGTAAAATAACGCAAGTACAACTCCTCTTAATTCGGTGCTTTTTACAAGTGGGGAGGATGCGGAGGAAGCGACGATGCGGAACGACGAATGTCCTAAGAGTAAATACATTACTATAGCTAGGCCTCACACTAAAGGTTATACTATACATGTGTGTTGTGAGGGTTATGGCTGAGATATATTTGCAATTGTACGTAGATAGCTAGCGCCGGACTTGAATCCACGTCTCTCGGACGCAAAAGTAGGACAAATGATTGTAGTCAATACGTCTATAGCTACTTAAGTAGCTATGTATGATATTTAAGTCATCACAACGATTGTAAATGCTCACTTTATAATTAAATGTGTTAGAGACTGTTGGTTATAATTTCAAAAATCTTGTTTACAGTCAGTAAGGAGGCTTCAGGATTCTCTTACGTCTCACAGTAAGATAGAGTGTATAAGCAGTCTGAAAACGAAAATCGATGGTTATGTCCTGATTTTTAGGGTTTCTAGGACACCGAGACTTTGTAGCGAACAACTAAGACCACCTTGAAAACCCTAGAAGAATTGGTCTGCCACTGACAACACAAGCGTATGTAAATGCCCTGCAATATGCGTATATCTCAGAATATCTCATATCTCAGACCGGGTAGTTATTATCATGTGGCACTCAAAACGCTTGGCGGCGGGAGCTCCCCTCGGTGGATCATGCTCCGTGTTCAGATCGAGACGACATCTGGTTCCTGGCAACATCATCATCTGTGGCTCAACGCATCGCATTTTCCATTATTCAAAATCCAACAGCTTGCTGGCATAGCTACCTGCCTCGCACAGGCGAATATACACCCCGCTTTGATTTAGGGAAAGGGAAAGGAAGTAGAATTAAAGCGTCAAAAGACTAATGGCGTCAACAGAAAATGGAAACAGGGAAGGAAAGAGCGGGGAGGGAAGGCCATCAGGAGATCACTCTAATGGGAATCTGCGAAGGTCATTAGATAACGAGATGTCACCACAGACGAGCGCCTTCCAGTCAGCTGTAGCAGCCTGGAGGAGTAAGCTTCTTGTTTTCCTGATGAGAAGGTCAATTCTGACAGCACTGGGTGGACAGACATTGATCTCTCGACACTACAGAAGTCCCTCGACACCACAGCGACTGACATAGTAAGTAGTCAGAAGGAAAACTTGGTTGAGCGCAAGGAGCTGGCGCAAAAGACAAAAGAGTATAAAAAGCTCGGCGATGATGGTAAGAAAGAGGAGTGGAAAGGCCTACTGAAGTGTAAGTGATTAACTAGCCTTGTTACGATTTCATACACAATATTAATACGTTCACAGCGTACCAGACATTCATTGACCATTTAACAACTTCAAAAAAGGCCACTGAGACTGCCTTCCTTAATCTCTACCAATCTTTATCCGAGGCGCCGGATCCGTATCCTCTCTTGGAGGCAACAATTGATTCACTCCTATCGCTCTCCGATATGCAGGCATTAACGAGGGACAACAACTCGTTGAACTCTACAGTCACACGTCTCTCAAGTCAGATAGCAAATCTGGAGGCGTCCATGGCTTCCAAAAATAAAGAGATCGAAAACTTAAAGCAGGAGAAGGAAGAAGAAGTGAAAAAGGCTGAGGAAGTTTGGCGAGGCGTCATAGACGAAAAGACTAGGAATTGGGAAGGAAAAGAGAAAGCTCTCTTAGATAAACTAGAACATCAAGAAAGCGTTTTGAAGGAAATAAAGGCCAGCTACGAGGTTTCTCAGCGTATGGGACCTCGAGGTGCCGGCGGCGCTGAAGAAGACGGCTTGGCCAAAGAAAGAATGGCGGAATTTGAGATTCTTTCTCGCGATTTAGAAAGGACTACTTTGAGATTAGCGGAGGTGGAGGGACGGAATGAACAGCTAAGGCTTGAGTTGGCAAACGCGCAAAGTCAGGAAGGACATTCCACTACTAGCAATAAAAATTCCGAGAATGAAGAAGACCCGATGATAGCTAGGCTACAAGGGGAAAATGCCACTTTATTAAGGAGACTTGAAAATACCAGTGCCCAGGCAGGGAACGCAAAGAAAGAATGGGAAAGGAAGATAAGGGGACTTGAGAGAACTATAGATGACCTGAAGAATGATAAAGACGTTCTAAAAGAGAAGATGGCGAAGTGGGGTGATTACGAAGAGGTGCGCAGAGAACTGGAAATATTGAAGGTTTGTGATCTAGCTTACTTGCCCACAAGATACATTCAATGGTTGAAAGCCATGAAAATTATCATTCAAGGATTGAGTGCTGATTCTTGGTAGTCAATCGAATTCTCGACAGGGGATGAAGAAGAGGATGGTGATGATTTCCTAGATTTCTCCAAAACCGGGACTGCGGATAGAGAGGAAAGTGGGAGGAGGGCAAAGGGCGGAAAGGAAACATTGGAGCAAATGTTACTTGCAAGAAACAAGAAACTTGGAAGCGAACTAACAGTATTACGTGTTTCCCATGACGAGCTCTCGAGCCGTCTACAAAATCTCCAACAGACGCTAGATTCTACAACCTCTGAGCTTGTTTCAGCTCGCTCATTAAATGAAAAGCTGGAGAACGATCTTCTGAAATTTCAGCAAGAAACTCAGCATTCATCAGCCCTTTCTGTAGCAGGAACATACGTTTCGCGGTACCCATCGGCCCAATCAATTGCGCATGGGTCCTCGCGACGGATTTCGCCAACGTCCTCTATAATCTCGGGTGTCATACCCCATTCAACATCGCACGTCTCATTAGCAGGTCTTCGTGCAGGTGAAGGTGAAAGCTACGGTAGTGGAAGCGGCATACTACCAATGGTTACGGCCCAACGTGATAGATTCAAGCAGAAGAACCAACAGCTTGAAGATGATCTCTCCCGGGCCCATGGTACAATCTCAAACCTACGCCAGGAGGTGGCATCCTTACAGAAAGACAACCTCCAACTCTATGAGAAGACCCGATATATCTCCTCATATTCACGTCAGCCGGTCACCGCCGGTGCTGCTGGCTCGAGTTCTGGATTTGGAGCAAACCCAAATTCAGCATCTACGTTGCGCTCATCCGATAACTCTGGGGGACTTTCAATCGATCGGTATAGACAAGCTTACGAAGCGAATATATCACCTTTTGAAGCATTTAGAGGGAGAGAGTCGGCAAGAGCGTTTCGCCGTATGGGAGTGGTGGAGCGTGTCATATATTCGCTGACAAGAGTTGTGCTTGCGAATAGAACAAGTAGGAATTTGTTTGCGGGGTATTGTGTTCTATTACACCTACTCATGTTTTCAATGCTTTATTATACTGGGACGGCGGAGGTAGAAAAACATATTACGGGAATGGCTGGAGAGGGCATCGCAGCAAGTATGGCAGCGGCCGCGGGTGAGGCAGGTGGATTAGATCACGGGGATTGGCATCCTGAAGGCTTTGATGGGAAGTAAGGGGGTGTTGTGTTTTCCAATTTACGTGAAATATCTAAAAAAAACTAGAAGAAACTTACTTTAATACGGGTTGTGATGGGTAATGGATTATGTATGAAAATTGTAGCTTCCCCAGGACAGCACATCGAGTGAGACAGCATGATTCACTTTGCCCGTGCCTTGCTAAGACGGAACGATCATCCAGGGCCAGGGTCAGGGTCGTCCCATTTGTTTAATCTTAGTGCCCAACGAAAAAAGTAGGACCCCACAAATACCAGCCTTACAACTCTGAGCACCCAAACGTTGAAGTTCCGCTAAGGGGGTGGCCTTAAAATTTCCTGTTCCGCCATCTCAAACAAGCCCCGGTAGCTCAGTAGTTATCTCTCCTAAAAACTCGGCACGTAGAAGACAGAGCTGTGAAGGTAGGGTGACTTGGGTTCAAATCCCAACGGAGGCATTAATTTTTTTTTATCATTCCAGTGACGCAGTTACCAGTATTGTGCAGCTTTCTCCAAGATCCCGATCCTCTCCCTCATCTACTCATACAACTTCAACACCATCGCCATCTGCCCACCCAGTGCCATAGATATCTACTTTAAAGTAAATATCTATCGCCTACTGTTTAAATTAAGAAGAAAAGGGACAAGGTTTATCATCTGCGTGATTTCGTCAGTCTCGTGTTCTCTGGCTTACCTTTCGCCACATGCTACCCACTTTTCACAGCTGTCACACCAATAGCTAAGTCAAGCTTCGTCCACATCACCCCTCACAGGGACATATTTATACATTTTACGAACCCTTTCTTTCTATCTCCCTTTATTTCGTGTGAACAGGCGAGAAAATATAGATACCATGACACCCTCTAACAAACACGAAGCCCTACCAGATGGTGACACAAACTTTGTCAACCCAGATGGTAAGTGTTACATCCCCGCCACGATGCCAGGAATTCTGAAGGGACCAGAAGACAATTTTAACAGCTTTTTGTATAACTGCAGACATTGCCGCCTTTTCTCGAGCTGTCCATGCCCCGGACGTTCCCGAAGACGATTTTATCACAGCTTTAAATGACTGGCGCCCTGTTCACCAACGCATCCGACGAAAGAAGACATCCGTGAAAAAACGGCCAAGAAGAGGTAAAGATGAGACAAGGGAGGGGTTCGGTTACCAGGTTTTCAAATGGCCATTGTTAGGTTTCGTATTTACCTGGATTGCGATATTATCGTAAGAGCCCCCTTTAAGATTGCCGGTGCTAGGTGGGAGGGGTTACTGACTTGGGCAACTCTTAGTATTTTTTATGTGTTGACTAGATTCTATATCTCACAGTATGAGTACTGGGTTACCTGGCGTGGGCGTCGCGAGAAACTACGGAGGAAACTGCGATCGGCTAACAGCTATGAGGACTGGAAGATTGCCGCAAAGGAGTTGGACACGTATCTTGGTTCTGATTCTTGGAAATCTGATGAAGTATTTGCGTATTACGACTATAAAACCATCAAGAAAGTTACTACGGACATGTCTAGACTCCGACAGCGGGCCGAGGGTGAGAGTTGGAGGGGAGTAGCGGAGACAAACGGGGAAAAAAATAGCAAGAGCATTTCAGCTGTGGGTGAGCTGAGGAGTCTTGTGGAACTCTGCGTTAAGAGTAATTTTGGAGGTATTGAGAGCTTTAGGCTATATTCTCAAACCTACTACGGGACAAAGGATAGAGTTCAACAGTATGTCGAAGAGGGTATGGTGCTTCTAGGCCGTTTAAAAGCATGTGACTAACTTAGGTGTAGTTGAAAAAAGTTTGAGGTTTCTTTTAGAAACAAACTCCCTCAGCGTGGGTGATAGGAGGCTGCTGTTTAAACACTTATCGAGCAATTATGGTCGTACAGCTTTGTGTTTATCTGGAGGTGCTTCTTTTGCGTATGCTTACCTTAGACCCCCACTCAACAGCCTCAGACGCGCATGCTGACCTGAGAATTCAGATATTATCACTTCGGGGTTGTCAAAGCCCATCTAGACGCCGATCTCCTACCTACAGTTATCACTGGCACTTCCGGCGGTGCGTTAGTGGCTGCACTGGTATGCACAAGAACAGACGAGGAACTTAAAAAATTACTAGTTCCAGCACTAGCGAACAAAATTACAGGTTGCCATGATAGTACCTTGACCTGGTTCAAGCGTTGGTGGAAAACCGGCGCACGATTTGACAGTGTTGATTGGGCAGAGAGATGTTGCTGGTTCACCAGAGGCAGTATGACGTTCAAAGAGGCGTACGAGCGTACAGGGAGAATACTCAATATCTCCTGTATCCCGTCTGATCCACATTCGCCATCTTTGCTCCTCAATTACCTCACTGCCCCTGATTGTTGCATATTCTCCGCTGTCCTAGCTTCGGCTGCAGTTCCAGGAATACTGAATCCTGTTGTTTTGATGACCAAAACTAAGTCTGGTACCATAGCACCATTCTCATTTGGTCATAAGTGGAAGGACGGCTCCCTCCGCACAGATATCCCACTTAAGGCACTGAATTCCCACTTTAATGTAAACTTCAGCATCGTGAGCCAAGTAAACCCCCACGTTTCTGTATTCTTTTTTTCTTCTCGTGGATCCGTGGGTCGACCCGTCACGCACCGTAGAGGAAAAGGATGGAGAGGAGGATTTCTTGGCAGTGCAGTGGAACAATACCTCAAACTAGACATGGCAAAATGGCTCAAAGTTCTCCGGCATCTCGAGCTATTGCCTAGGCCATTGAGTCAGGATTGGAGCAGCGTGTTTTTGCAGAAATTCGATGGGAATATTACTATCTGGCCAAAGACAAGCTTCACTCAGCTCCGTTATATCTTGACTGACCCGACTGAGGAGCGGTTGGAGAATATGCTCATCGTCGGACAAAGGTGTACATTCCCGAAGCTAAAGTTTATTTCAAATAGGCTACGGATTGAGAGGTTGGTAAACCAGGGGAGACAGATGACGCGCAGTAAGAACACCGAGCTAGAGCAGCATACACCTCCAGCTGAGTTACACGGCAGTATAAATGGCGGGAATATTCGGAAGCGAAGCTTTCAAAGTGCCTCTTTGCAATCGCGTAGGGCACATTCAGAAGGCGGGGAAGCTACCCAAGACCCAGAAAGCCCAACCGCACGGTTATCTTCGTGGTTTTCTCAATGGAATGGCAGCACTGCTTCTTCCGAAGATGGACAACGTAGTCTTGGGTCAAACAGAACAAGGTCATTTGCCTCTGGGGGAAGGAGAACAAGTTTTAATGATAAATTCAAAGAGATTGGGAACCAAGGGAGGGTCTTCTTTGATGATTCAGAATTTACGGGAAGTAGTGCCAGTACTACGAGCGGGGAGGAGACAGAAGACAGAGAAGTTAAGGAGAAAGCCGATAGAGACACCGAGGGTGAAGAGGATGACGGTGGTGAAGATGAAGAGGTAGTTTTGGGTCACGATCGGTCAGGAACAGAGAAATTCCAGGCTGACGCATTGGGAGGCGTGACAGGTGTTGCGCCCTGAACACTTTGCGTTTTTGAAATCTCAAATTTCTTTTTGGAAAACTTGCATCTATTTCCTTCATCTCTTATAAGGCTTGCATTCTTTGGAGTTTCTACTTCTATATTTTTCATTTGTCAAGTGAGTTCGACTTAAGTTGCTAAGGGACGTTTTATATTAGAAACAGCATTCATTCATAGAATTTCTTTTGTATTGTTTAATTAGTATAAAAATAATTTTGGTGCATGATTCCAAGAGACACGATTTATCACTCGATATTTAGGGTAAACTCTGCAATGGGCTGGTACTGTGGTACGATGGGTATGTAGTTGGGACTGGGAAAGAATACTTCTCCCAAATATCCACGAGTTTAGGAAATACAAGTGGGGTGCGGCCTCCGACCGCATACATAGCCATATACATTCCGCTCCGTAATAATTCGTCTCTGTTCATGAGGCCGATATAATCCTTTGGTGTCCATCCAGTCTAGTCTGTGTAGGTTGTCGAACCCTCCGACTGTGCTCTTTGGGACAGTAACCGTATAGGACCCTTCTTAATGTATCAGCTTCCTTTCCAACCACGGGAGCGAATCTTTGCCAATATGCTTCTAGTACTAATATGCAAACCACCTTGACCAATAGAAATGTCTCCTGATGACGATGGACAAGCTTATTGTTTAGAAGATAATTTCGTCTTTTTTGAGCTAGACGCACAAGGAAAATTAGACCAAAAAGCCTGTGATAATGACGACCCATTTGCACCCTGTCCTTTGCACCCTGTCCCAGTTTTCACCGTGCCCCAATTTCCTACCCTAACAGACAACTTGTGAGTAAAAAGAAAAACTCCACTAGTTATATATATAATAAAAAAAATCTATTTGCAACCCACCAAGCCAACCTCTGACAACCAAACCGATAAGTTTACGAAACCACTACACCGCACCGATCCAAGTGAGAATTTATAAATGAAAATACAAAAGTAAAGAGAGGGAGAGATATAGATAGAGAGAGATAGAGAGAGGGGGGGGGATGAAAGTATATACGCTTTATAGCAACTGTTACCTTTCTTTCTCAAGTAGAAGAGATAAAAGCAGAATAAAGTATCCCATAAGTACAAAGCAAAAGATGAGGTCGCTGCCAAGGGGGTTAAACTACAAATGTTTCCCTCCCACCTTCTAGGAAAGCATTATCATGGAGTTTAGATCAAAAACGCTAACCAGAGGTTAGGAACCAAAGAAGAGAATACCCAATCATACAAATGTAAAAACTCAAGAAAACGCCAACCAGTCGACAATTGTTCAAGAACAAAGGGTAAAATAAAAAATAAAAAAAGCAATAAACCCATGAGAAAAGTAGCACAGAACCGAAAATGCTAAGTCAAAATCCGGATAAAAGCCCAACTAGAAACGCAAAGAATAATGGACCCGTCCGAAAGAAGAACCAAAGAAATGTGCCATAGGAGAAGTAGAGGACCCTAAAACCCGGTAAAGAAAAGAAAAAGGCGGAAACAAAGCCTTAAAAAGGCAAGGAAAGAAGGAGACGAAAGAAAGAAAGAAGAAAAAAAACACCCTCCCATTCCCAGACAATCTAAACTTAAAAACAATGAAAACTTTTTCTCTTTTTTAGCCCTGACCGTATGCTCCTATTCCCAAATGGGACCATAGAACCATGGCCAGCTGTTGTTTCCAGGGGCGATTCTGGAGCAACATCAGAAGTCGTTTCGACAACTGCTGTTTCCTGTACAGTTCCTGCCTTCTGCTCCCACAACTGGTCGGTGTTTTGGCCGATGTCATCAGCTTCATCCCCATCTTCCTTCCGGCCATGTAGTCAGGCATCACCATTGTGATCCTTTCTCCTGCTCCTCCAGCTCTTGACCTTTTTGAAAAAGCTCGAGGGGCGGCGAGCGACCGTATTTTCAATTACAACGTTTGTTGTAGCCCCACAGCATCCTTTTGTGCAAGAGTGATCACTCGAATCCCCAAGATCAGGTGGAGATGATCTGGGCCTATCTATAACGGCCGAGTCGGTTGGCTTTTGTGCCGAAAGATGTTCGGACGAATGCTGATAGGTTGGCCTTTTTTCACCTGAAGGCTTGAGGGCGTTGCCATTGGCCGACAAAGATTGGTTTGGCTGCGTTACTACTACTTTGACTTTCGGATGTTCAGTCGAGTCTGTTGACAAGCATTGTTGTACTGATCTTTGTGAGTCTACCCGAGTTGGCACACGGCTGTAAACATGATGGTCAGATTCCATGAGGACAGGCCCTAGTACGGATTGTTGGTGTGTCGTTGAGTTGTTTCTTGTCTTATCTAACCCAGTGTTTCCATTCCTGTTGCCACTTTCATCTGGAGAGTTCCCCACGCCCGTAGAGAGAAACTGCTTAGATGAACCATTTCCACTCAACCTGTTGTCTGAATTAGGGGCAAATGTTTCAATCTTCGCCGCCCATTTAGACTTATTCTCCTTCAAAACATCTACACTGAACTTCATTTCTGGCAGTACGTCCGACAATTGCTGAAATAATGGTACCGCAAATAAACTCATGAATCCAACTTGTGACTTTGCTAAGGCAAGCACTGATCCAGTAACTGGCGGGGCAACAAGTGATGTAGGTATTTTAAGATCAGTTTCCATTGTGGCCTGCCTAGAAAATTCGTCAATCAAGATGGTCGCCCATTGCTCAGAACATTCGTGAACGCGAGCCTTACAAAGTCAGTAGTGCCTCACAAATCAAGGGTGGGATGATAAACTTACCACGTTACTAATATCTGCACATTTGATCAGAAGGGCACAAATTAAAGTTTTGTGCTCGAAGATTATCTTTTTGTCCCAGGACTCCGAGCTGCCATCTTTCTCAAACATTTTCTTCATCTTATCCAATTTTCCCATGTATTCAAAGTGAAGGCCCATGTCTGTTGCTAGGATCATGTCAATCATTGCCTTTCTCAGTTCCAGGCACTTTGGCCAATATTTCCTCAAAACCTGAGAGAAAGCTGCACAATGAAAAGACTCCAAAACGGACTTGTCATTATACACCTGTGCAAGTGGGGCTTTCAGAGTCACCAAAAAAGCGTTGTTGACGCCAGGATGACCGACATCGTGGCCAATTGCAACTACAAGCAGAGTGAGGGCATCAAGCGGTGTGAGGGTATTGCTCAAGGAGTTTTGAGACGAACAATCTCTGGCACTCGGATCATCAGGAGTGAATGAAGGGAGAGCCTTCAACTGTAGCAAAAAGTAGAAAACAGCCTGGAGAACGTCTACGACATGCCTAAAGTTATGATAAGGAACCTTTGGGTTGTATGAAGCTCGGCATGCAGTTAAGAAATCCATAATACGCTCTGAAGAAGAAATTGTTTAGCGAGTGTATATGCCCTCCCAGTGAAATAACCTACCAGTAGGAAGCCAAAATTCATTAACTTCGGGCATTTGCAGGGCATGCTCGAACATTAATAAGGACGAGCAAACAAGCTCCTCGTCGGTGAAATCGTGCGCGGAAAAGTTCCAACTACTAATTGCTTGTTTGATCTCTTCAATCCGAGCGGGTAATATTTTTGGTTGACTAAGCAAGGTGAGCCAGCGGTCGGGATTAGACTACAGTTGAAGGACCTACTTTCCACGATGAATAAACACCGTTTTCTTTGGTTTGCAAATGTCCATCATTAGCTCCGATACCCTGCGTGATGATCAGCGAACACTTTCCCTATAGAGATGGTTATAGCGAGCTTGACAAACATCTTCTCCCTCAAGTAGGCGTATTCGCTTGTTTCCCGTGCGGGCTTTTGCTCGTCTGCGCGTTCGTCCACTCCAACCCATGAAACCTTTCTCGATTTTTGAATGTTTCTCCTGGCGCGATGACAATGCATATACAAAGCCTTTGCCCTATCCTTAGGAATAGGACTTGTCAAAACATCCATAGCTCCAAAATCAATGCACTCCAACTCCCGCCCCTCAAGAATTGATTCCTTTTCGTTGTTCCAATACGGCTGCCCATTGCTTTGTCCCCCGCTAACAGGCGAAGATTCGCGATTGGTCAGGAATACAATAGGTACAACCAACCCTGACATGCGCTTATTCTCCATCTCAGCACAGATAAGTTTGAGAAGAGGAAGACCATAGAGCTTGTCACTGGCATCTACTCCAGAGTCATGTCTTCCTTCGTAATTATCAGTTTCTTCACCAGGTTGAGAGTCCCAAGGGATATCCAGTAGCACCAAAGTGGGTGATGGATCGTTCTTGTCCACATCGCAAAGTAATGATATGCACGAAGGACCAGATACACAAATAGAAACTATTTTAAGAAGGAAGAAAAATAGTTAACAAAACTGGCATAGTGACAGATATCAAGTAAATCATGGGGGAAGAAACATACCAGAGCTGAAAACCGAGAGAAGGCATTGTAAGTTTTGAATCACTTCCTCATGCTCATCCTGATTTCCATCACTTCCGTCGTAAGACTCAGGGCCAGAGGAGATTGGCGATGGCAAAAAATCTTCTCTGTGCTGTACTCTATCCTGTCGGGCCCGACGATCAACATAGACGACATTATATTCAGTAGGATACGACACCATGGCGGATGATGCGACAGTAAGAAATGACCGCCGGCGCAGTTGAAGACTGGGACTAAAGTCTGACTGGCCACTTTTTGTTCCTGTATACAAGGCCTCAGAGCACGCAATAATCACAATGCGTGGTTACAACAATGGGCAAGTGTCAAGGCGGTAAGAAAGGAACGGATGCCGCACACAGCGAGCGGCAGGAGGGGAATAGGATCTATGATGGAGCGACCGCAGTAATATACTCGCTCAAGGGAACAGGGAATAGAGAGAGTAGGAGAGGAAGGATGGGAGTAGCAGGAAGGGAAGCAACAGGACGGAGTTGAAGCAGGAAGGGGGAGGATAGGAAAGGGATCTGGATGCAGTGAGAAGAGCTGGCTGGCTGGCTGGCTGGCTGGCTGGGTCGTCAATTGGAGGCACCACCAGAGACAAGAACAGTTCAAGCGAGACGTTCGTGGGTTGTGGGCCCAAGGTCAATGCGTAACAACAGACAGGCAGGCAGGCAGACAGACAGAGACAGACAGGACGAGGGAGAGACGGGAGACTCGAGAGATCGAAAAGTCGAACAGCGGAGACCAGGGGAGCAGGGGTAGGAAGAAGAAGAAGCCAGGAACTAGGAGATATTACTAGACTCTAGTAGTGGAGGCAGCAAAAAAAAGAACAGCAAAAAGCAGAAAGCAGCAACACAACAGTGAGACTCGAGACTCGGAGAAGGACTGTTCACCAAGTTGATACCCGGTTAGGATTTTTTTTTTTTCTTCTTCTTCTTTTCTTTTCTTCTTTTATTTGGGTTGGGGTTGGGGTTGGGGGAGGGGTGCTGTGGGTTCACTCGTTCGTTGGTTGGCTTGTGGCTATGTGCTACTGTAGTTAGTACCAGGTGGGTAGCGGTGGTAATGGGGTTATCTAGAAGGGATAAACAATCGGATGCAAATCCCCCAGGGTAGTGGCAGGCCGTGTATGGGAGCGAGTGAGTGGGTAGGTTGCAGTAATTATGTTAATTATGTATGTGTGTGTGTTGTGGGCATGGGCGTGAGCGTGGAGCAGCAACAGTGGAAGTGAGAAGCAGCAGTGTTAAAAGTCACGGTAACAACTTACAAGGCAAGCAGCACGTCCGAGGAAAGAGGCAGCAGCAACAGCAAGCACCAACCTGCTAATTAGGTGTGGGTGTGTCGGGGCGACTTTACATAGGGGGGGGGAATGGAAGGGGAATGGAAGGGTGTGAATGACGCAGAAACGGGGATGTTCACTGTGTGGTGATGATGGTTGGCTGGAGGATGGTTTGGGGAAGGGGCAGCACGAGTGGGAAATGGAAGATCGCGAATTCTTCTGGAAGCTCGGAAGGAGAGGGTGGTAGGTGTTGCGACCAGAAGCTTATGCACGCTTGCCCCCGATCGACGGCGAACGGCCAGAGATCTTGACAGCGGCCAACGACAACAACAACAATAACAACAACAACGGCAACGACAATGGCAACGACGTCGTCGCGGCAGAGACAACGAATTGGTCACGACAACAAAAACAGGCAAGATATTTAGTACCAAGTGTACATACAGCTTTCCTCATCATTTAACTTCCTATTCACCTACCTACCCCTCTGCATCTTTCTCTCTTTACCCCTACCAATTCTCTCCCGACATTATTACTGCACGTACCGGTATGTGAGTCGAACCCCCGACCGGTTAATTCCTTTTTTCAACTCTCCTCTCAAGCGGAGATATACATTTAAAAAACTTGGTCTCACTTACATACAGTAGTACCCCCCCAATATTTGCAGAGTAACCCCAACTCCATAACACACCAACAATATATTCCTTTAACAGTTAAATATCAGCGGCTAAGACAACCCAGATACGATCATCAGTAGAGCAGAAACTGTTTCGTTTACCCTATTCTCACCCCATTGCTGTGTCCGTCCAGCCCATCCAGATCTGAGGATACCTACATCAATCATGTTTCCACTTCCCTGTAGACTAGTACATGTAGTAGTACTCTAGAGGAACAACCCCGCGCTACCCAATCAGCGCCCGGGCCGTTTCGCAACACTTGTAACATCCCCGTAGCTGCGGCGCCAATCGCTCACAAAATCAAGAGATGTAGGTTCCTGCATGCCGTCAACTTAGACCAATGGTCTTCAATTATGATGGGGGCTACCTGCCTGTGACCACCCAGCCGCGCCGCCCCAACGCCCACCGAACGAAATTCTCCTTCCTTGAACCCTGTTGATGCGAGTACTGATCCAATTTTCGGCCTGTCTGGGATGTTGTCTCTCTGTTTCTCACTTTGACTCTTTCTCACAAAGTACGAGAACAAGAGATATCTACCTAGAAGGGAGTAAGTACAACGTGGGGGCAGGAAAGGAAGGAATAAAAGAAAGGAATAAGCGGGCAGGAAGAGCGGAAGAAAGGGATATGACAAAAAGACTACTGGCGAAGCGGACAAAAACGAAAAATACCTTACATGTATTGTAGGTACATGTAGGTTGGGTAACGTCATCCTTCTAGAAAACCCTCAAAGGGAATATTTCTAGAATCTAGATGGAAAAAGTACATACAAAGTCGGAGTTTGGGCGCTCGAAAGCTTATTTTTACATCTACATACATGTATTCATTGCACAACAACGCCTTCGACCTCGACCAGCCTAAATAACTCATCTCCCTTCTCCCCGTCCACCATGACGTGATTAATGGTTCCTACATGTACCTATCCGGCTGTGATTACCCGTTATCTCGAAGCCCCTATACGGGAAATCTTCCAGAACAGCTTCCCAGGCGTCGTGGGCGTTTAACTCCCCAGATCCAAGACATAGGGCTTCTTATCCCAAACAGACTATTCTAAACATCGGCGTAGGTGGCTTCGGGCTGCGCCCCTAAGGGCGGGCTGAACTAGACCTTCTTCTCCGTGCATATTAAGTTTTTTCCTTTTTCCTTTTTCCTTTTTCCTTTTTCCTTTGGAGGGATTATTGGAAGGGGGGAAGGGGGGTCCGGGAACCTCCCTTCCTTCTAGAATTCGACCAAAACAGGTTGCCGATGATCTCCCAACGGTGGCACCCGTATGTACCTTATGTAATTTGCTGCACACCATAATCAAATCTCCGAGTCCTAGAGTAGGATGTATATTTCGCCTTTACGCATATCAAGTACATGTTCGCTAAAGAAACCATTTCGTCCAATCGATATATGTCGTTATAAAGATACATTATAGGAAGTCCTTCCTTTTCAAGCAGGAATCATCTTTTCCCCAGCTGGCCAGCTCGAGCTAGGCTCTCTAGCTAGATCTCCGCACCTAGGACAGGGCCTGTTTCTGTTTTTGCTCTCTGCCAACCCCGTCGTTTCTAACGCTGTTTGTGATCTTCGATGCTAAAATTTCGCAAGTGCAGCTAAGAGCCTTTACCTAACCAGGCCACTGTACTCGGCGACCCCGAGATTCTCAGGGTGTTTTGTCATGGCCTTCCTCGAGCTCTCTCTCCTTTCCCCTTCCTCCACCCTCCAAAATAATAACTGATCGAGAAGTAAAAACACACAAACGGATCCACAAAATTTAGGCTGAGGCTATTTCTTACATGCAGTTACTAAACTTTATCCGTCGTTAAATAAGTCCAAAAAGGGAACAAAGCGGCGAGATTTTACCGTCTGGCCGACATAGACTTCTTGTGCATGGTCGGCCAACCCAACGACATGTAGATACATGTACTACTACATGTAGCTACTACTATATGTAAGATGATCTAAAAGATCACCCAGATGTAGCAAGGACAAGTGCATAAGCCGCAATAACATTGCATACATGTATGCGCTCGATCTATTTGATACACTTACGTATTTAAATACACGCAGACTCGTTTACCTTAAGGGCAATAGTCATCAATTGCAACGTGTGCTTACTTTAACGTACTGTCAACACTTTTGAGATATCTCGAAAGTAGTAGGCACTCGGTCCGAACATCCGGTTGAGAGCCTCACAATGTACCTACATATGTACATGTAAGTATAGTACCTCGATGTCCTTCCACGCGTGCTTTATACCTTCCGCGTGTGCTATAATAATTAGGTCCAGCGTTAAAGGGGGACCAAGGGCCCGAAGAAGGGTTCTGTAATGGTAAGCTAAATTAAAAAAAAAATGGCTGTCAAAGAAGATACATATAACTACACCTCGCTATTAAAGGTTTCGCTATAAGAGACCTCGCTATAAGAGACCTCGCTACAAGAGACCTCGCTACAAGAGACCTCGCTACAAGAAAAATCTTGCTGCAGGGAACAACACACAGGGTACACGCTGCATTCTATATAAGAAATTTTGGGGGGCATTTTACTACAAGAAACGGGGGCTGGCCTAGGCCTCTACCTTGGCGTCTTATAATGAGGTCGAATAGTACTGCATACATACATACCCAACATATAAATAAGCTGACCACTTTTCCATCCTGGGCATTCTCAGGCCTGACGTTAACGTACGGCGCTCATGCAAGATGTAGATGGTCTTCGGAAACGTCCATAGATGACTGGAGAACCGGTAACCCGGATCTGTTGCTGTCTCAACATTCTAAACAGTGAACTTTTTAGGAAATAATCCTCAAGGCACCTACATTCTAGGTACTCTAGGACCCCCAGGTGTAGGATTGACCAACCAAAACCCCATTCTTGGTATCCAGTGCGGATGTGCGTCTTCCGCCTCATGTTTCCTATTCTCTGGGTTTTCCCACTTCTTTTACTTGGGGATATTGTCTTCAAAGTCATATGGTATCGCCACCGCGTCATTATCCCGCAGTCTACTCCGAGTTGAAACTCTGTTTGATTTCAAGCGGATGGGCGGGCTGGTTAGATCAGCTAGCGGCTCCCCCAGAGAACAAAGCGGGGCGGTTTTCAGGCCGACCGGGTCAATTCATGGGAGAAAAGCTAACTCTTATAAGATGGCAAAACAAAACTTCAATATTTAAGCTGCAAATTGTTATCGCCGATGGCCGGCTCTTGCGCCACTGGGGGTGTTGCATTGATGTCTGGCCTACAGAGTACGTACCAGAGATGGTGTCCTACATATACATATAATGTATCTCGAGGCATTAGAAATGTCAAATTGGGGAAAGGGCGTAAAACTTAATTATAATCCGTACCGCGACAGGGAGAATTGGGTTACGGAGGGGAAGTGGTAATCAGAGACTTGCACGTCACGATATCTGTGTTACCTACCAGTGCCAACTTACAGTGCTATCTCCGGTACGAGCACTCTACTAGATGATTTGGCGAAAATGAAGGAGACTTCTAACATACATGTATATATATCAGAGAATTGATCGGGAAACAACCTCCAAAGATACATGTAGGTGTAGCAAACCAACATGGCAATTTTTCCAGCACCTACACACTACACTGCTCTAATTGCCGCTCTTATGCCTCCCGCACACACGGTTCAAAGGTCTTACACCCTGGGTGGCTTGCATAAGGCCCGGGGATATGGCTCCATTAGGAGAGCTCCCGGGGGAAGGCAGATAATAACTGCTCACCAATTTTTAATTTCTGGTAGCGATCAGTCTAGTAAGTTCACCTAAAGAGTTTCTTTGAGTGGACATACATGTCACTCGAACCCTAACCTCGGAGGCCAAACAGAAGAAAGTCGGAGAGTCGTGCGCGTGCACTACTAGTTCCGAGATGCGGCGGGGTGGACTTCCTCTTTGACCTGGGTTTCGGTACCCCGAATTTTCGGTTCTGCCTGATTTAGTATGAAGTTATTTGCTGGGGAAAAAAAAAAGTATGGTCTCAACCCGAACATCCCCAGACCATACTTTATTTTTTAGTATACATCTCTCATAAGAGCTTTGACCTCACACACCGCCCCGGCTTCTATTCTACATCGTTATCGTCGGGTATAGTTTGTATGCCACATATCTACGCAAGGCCGATTGACTGTCTCGGGCCAAGTGATATTACCAAGTACTAGGGGTCGGAAGGAGTACTTACTACTATGGAGCAAAACTTTAGAAATGAACGAACAAAACGACTATCAATATTGGCAATGTCAGAGATCTCCCCGGAAAGCCCGCCTCAGGTTTATGTACCGCCCTTGTGTAACAGTCTCTGCACCCAGTCGAGATAAGCAGGCAGCTTTTTTTTTTTTTTTTTTTAACTCATTTCATTTCATTTCTAGGTACAAATGTTGCGTGCAGTCGAAGACTATGGCATAAAAGACCTGACCCCTATCGTAGTACAAACTGGCGTCCCCTGAAAAAACACGGAAGAAAAAGCACAGAAGGAAGGAAAAACAAAAGGAAGACAAATGAGAAGGTCGGTTGAGCATAGAAGTGGTTGGTTAAAAAGGAGACTGCCGGTGGCTAACCTTCCTCCGCATGGTTCCTGTGAACTTGCTCTTTTCGCTAATGCCAGGTGGTGTGGGTGCCTTAGAGGCGGTTTTAGGAGTTGGTGGCTAGGACGAGAGGAGGTGAGGGGTGGAAAGGTCCACCCCGGAGAAAGTAGTGGGAGGGGAGGGTGTGGGTGAAGGTATCCTAGTATGCAATATACGCCATGGCGCTTATGGAAAGTGAGGTGTCCCAAACCTCGTAGTGGTGAGCGGTGTACGAAGAAGAGAATCTTCCCTCTTTTGGGCATGTGAGGATGGCGCGGTTTACAGTGGCTTTCCGGCCCTGTTCACATCGCGATGAGTCGTGAGTCGAAGTTGATCCGTGATGGCATCAGGTAGCCTCTTGGCCAGTCCGATTTGGTGAATCCTGAGGTGAATGCACGGGAGGCAGTGAAGATAGAGTTTTCAGGGTGGGGGTGAAAATAAGTTATAGGTATGGGTTCTACCCAGGGAGATGAGTGAGTTCTAAATTTAATGGCTAGTCTGTCTTTGGCCTTCCTCACGATGAGGCGATGAGGGCGAAGTTTTTCGATGGGGAGGTGGGCGACGCTTTACGGCGCGGAGGTCCCATCTGCGTACTAAAGGCGTCTTAAGAGGAGGCGTGGAGTGGGATCGGCGTGGTGGATGAGGTTGGGAAGTTCGATGATCTTCCTGTGACCGGCTTGTTGAGGGGAAAGCAAGAAAGACGCTGACGGCATACTTGGATTTTAGGAAGGTGAGGTATAGGTGCCGAGGAGCCGCTACGATGTAAGTGCTTAGGTTAGCTGTCCTGAAGCATCCTTGTGGCGTACCCAGAATCAGTTCCAGAATTGTGAGGGCGCTTGAGGGCGGAGGAGGAGAGACGGTGGCTACCAGACGTGAAGATGGGGCGGATTGCCATGGGCGGAGCAGTTCATGGAGGAGAAGTTTTGCCGCCGGTGAGAAATACGGATGAGCCGAAATGGGCGCATGCATGGCGGGCGGCGGTGGGAGAAGTTTGGGTGAAAGGTTTGGGTGAGCCAGAAGTCCCATTTGACCTTATGGGAGGGCGTGAAGGTGTGGCCTTCCAGGGGTGATGGAGGTGGCAGGCTCCTGTCTCCTGGGAGTCCTCAGGTGGATGAGTTCAGCTTTTGACGAGGTTTCGATGTTTTGGGAGAGGCTGAGAGGTGAGGCGGTTGTAGAATGCGAGGTGAGGGAGTTATGTTCTCCTCAGAGGACTGGGATGCGTTGTGATCGCTAAGTCAGCCCACGAGGAGAGGGTGATGCCGGGGAGGGCCATGGAGGCGAGGAAGTTGACGAAATGGCGGAAGAGAGAGAGGGGACCGCTGACTTTGATGCTGGGGATTTTGGGGGAGCCTTTAAAGAGGAGGTGATGTGGCGGTCCTGAGAGAAGGACAGGATCCAGTTCACCATACGAAAGGGTGGGGTCCCGACGCTGAGTAAGAGGTGAAGGCGACGTATGATTACGAAACCCCTTGACATCAAAGGAGCAGGAGACTTTGGGGCTCGCTAATTGCAAGGCGTGTCGGGAGGAGGGTTGGCAAGAGCTGCCGGAGGTGGAGAGTCCGCTACTGAGCCCATTGATGGGGGTGTATTAGGCCAGCTGTTCCTGGCGATTGAGGGCGGAGGCGGTTACTATCTTCTGGATCTTTGAGACCGTCTTCATACGACAACGATGCTGCATGGTATGAGAGGAGCACAGTTGTTGGCAGCTTAGGATGACCCCTGTCACTCCTTTTAAGAGTGAGGGGGTGTAGCCGAGGAGTGGTTTAGGAGGGCAGAGAGGATGAGGAGGCTTCTACTGGACCGCTTCCATAATGGGAGAGGATGCCATCGCCTGCGTGAAAGGCCATTGGCTACAGGGCTGAGGATTTCCTCGCGATTTCTGTTGTGATGACGAGGACGTTGATGGCGGATGGGGGAGGGTCTGGTCGTGAAGAAGGGTAACTGTGTTCGCGTGGCGCGTGGGGGAAGAGTGAGGGGGATCCGGTTCTCGGTCCTGGTACATGACTTTTGAGTTTCCACACGCCTTTTGGTTGGACGTTGCTGGACACGGTTGTTCCAGTGGTTTTGTTTGATTCGCTTGAAGGGCTGAAGAGTGTTGCCGCTTTGGCGTGAGATTACTTCGGCGCGTTGCCGGAGTGAAGAAGATGGTTCTGAGTTGTAGAGAAGTTTGGGTTCCACCATGGCTTTGACCATTTGCAGATCGCCTTTGACCGGTTGGAGAGAGGTTGGAGTATGCTCGAGAGTTCTGCTCAACCATTTGGCCGACGCTGGGGCGGGGATGTGAAGGTCTCGAGGGGGGGCTAATGCTCCTCAGTCTGTGGCGGACCAGTTGGTTGTGAGGGGTAGAGGTCGAGGCGACAGCGAGGAGATGGCTGCGCCCGCGATCGGAGCCAGTATCGGCAGAGTGGAGCCATTTCTTGGATATGGCGGCTGGGCCGCTGGCGCGGCGTGATGTCGATATTTCAGTGCGACCGAGAGAAGTGAGATCCTGCAGAGACGCCTGGGTTGTTGATGAGAGGAAGGCGCTGTGGTGGCGGTGGAGAAGAGGGGAGAGTGAGAGCCCCTACGGAGAAAGAAGCGGAGTGTCTGCGAGGCGATGGATGTTGAAATCTCCCAGGACGATAGAGGTCAGTGGGAGGGTGAAGATGTCCACGGGCCTATCGAACGGATGCGGAGAAGTTGCGGTTATATACGTTCGTTATGCGAGCGCGCGGCTGATTGAAGGATGAGAGTTAAAGAAAATAATTTGCATCATATCGCCTTATGGAGAGATGGGGAGGCTGAGTTTTTCTCAAGGAGTGTGTTGGAGATGTAGAGAGACAGGCGGAGATTTGTCATTGGGTGTGGAGGCGTGGGGAGTAGAGGTGAATGAGGGCTTGTTGTTGAAGAGGTGGTTCTTGGATCGCGATAATGTGGCGAATGACTGAATCCATGTGTAGAGAGAAGAGAGTGATGAACACAGGGTTGCTCCCAAAAAGTACGCTTGTGTTGGATGATGCGAGACCAGCGGGTTTTAATGTAGTTGTTCTGCATTTAAACCATGAGGTGGAGAAAGTCCATGGTGATGTCTAAAGGTTTGCCACGACTCGCTTGTCGGCGGATTTCTTTGGTGGGGCAGGCGTCTGAGGCGGGTAGGGGCAGTTGCTGTGATTTCGGCGGAGCGCAGTTAGCTTGGGTTGGTTTGGATATGAAGCGAGGTGGAGGCATCTGTGGCCTTGTTATGCGCTTTACGCGACAAGGGCGGTGGGTTCTTTGTTTTGCAGCCTTGTTGTGCGTGGCGAATTTCTGGCAGTTCTGTATTGGAAAGTCGACCACGACGAGACTTTGCCAGCGGCGTATGAAGAGGGGCGGCTGCCACGATGGCGGCTCGCGACCGTGAATCACCACATGGAGGGTTTTCTTGGCGTTGCGGGAGGTTGCCTTAATCAGAACCCATGGTTGAGGGTGATGCTGACGGCGACCGACGCCGGTGAAGTCTTTGGCTTCCTTTGTTTCAAGTTGAAAAGTGTGATCAAGATGGATATAACGCGACATTTGCGTGGCGGGCGGAAGAGTTTAGGGCGAGTGGTGGCGATTCTTTTCGCTGATGAGGCGGTACAAAGAAGGCCAGAAATGAGGTATGGGACAGAGTGCGGGCGATGGATGACACGGAAATTTCGTGTTAACGGAGCGGAGAAAGTGAGTACAGAGCGTAACCCAGTTTTTTTTCAGACACTGGCGAGATGGGATCTCTGGCAGGCTGCTCGGATGCGGAGGGTTCCTGGAGTTTCTAGAGCGTTACAGCGGTTGAAGGGTGAGAGGCGTTATAGTTTGTCCACGTTCTTGCGCTTTTCTTTCCTTTCGGCTGGCACAGTGAGGTCTCAGGAGCGTTGGTATGCGCTGAGACGTGAGGATGTTGAGATCGGAAGGCTCCTTCTCACTTTAATACGATGGTTTTCATCACGTGACGTTTCGTTCGCTTCTTTTTCCCATGTGAAATTGGGGGTTGCTGGAGGTGGGGGGCGGGTTCGGCGAGTATTCTGTAGTGAGGTATTGAGGAGGTGGAAATTCTGTGGATTTCATTGTTAATGTTTATTACCATATTCGCGACCTTCTTGTTCAAATTTTCGACGCCTTGATTGGAGGAAATGGGTCTCCCATGATCGCTTGTTGCTAGCGATGCCGCAGAAAGAGAAATGCGATTTATGATTCTCGCTTTCTTCAAGTGTTGAAAGCGACAAGATGTTGATGATGTTGCCTGGGAGATGAAAGTTTCTTTCATGGTTGATACATTAGGTGCAGGTGGTGAGCCGTCCGAGGATCTCTTGGGTGGAGTCGGGTTCAGGCATGGTGAAGCTTAAGTGTTAAAGACTTTTGGCTGTGTGTAACGTGGTTGCAACGCAAAATATGGTGGTTAATTTCAAAAACTGAGGACTTAGCGGGGAAGAAGGACGAGATAAGCAGGCAGCTACATGTATGTATGTATGTCTGCGTCGGCCATATGCGAATCCGACATATGTCCAGAGATCTCGAGCTATCCTGATCTGGCATGTCTGGTGCGGGGAAAGGCATTTAAAAACGATCTTGGAGTAAGAAATGGTCCTTTGTCACATCAACTCATGTTCAGGCATGGTATGTGACATCTGTTTGAAATGTTCTTGCATTTTTCCATTTTTCTAAAAAGCCTTCCATCACTCATGTGCCGTTACCGTACATACATGTACATAGAACAAGCAGATCCCAATACATTTACTTCTACAGACATCTAATGAATGGGCCTTGCCGCTGCAACATGCACAGTCGACACCATGGCCCGTTCGT
This sequence comes from Morchella sp. 2018-W16, assembly GCA_024713755.1. NCBI lineage: Eukaryota > Fungi > Ascomycota > Pezizomycetes > Pezizales > Morchellaceae > Morchella > Morchella sp. 2018-W16. The sequence continues at coordinate 2,872,303 of JAMGYY010000001.1, read as the reverse complement.
TTGAAACCACCATCATGGCAGGTTCCGGACAAGTGCTTATAATCAAATCTCGTACCACCTCTAACCCGACTTCGTATTTATGATCAGTGATCAGGGCGCTGTGCTCTGTAGGCCCTTGAGAAAGAACAGAGCAATAAGTGGCGGCAAGACATAAAGCAACCAATCATACGACTTAGATTTGATCCTTTAAGCCCGGGCTGTTCTTCTGAGAACTGACGATAGGTTTAGACATTGCGCCTCATCACGAAATGGATCATCACTGCAGCGTCCCCCACAACGACTGTCTAGTCTAATACCTAGAGTAAATGAGCCCTTTAAGGCTTACACTTCGGGGTTAAGCAATCCTAAGACCCCATATCCATGATCGATATTAATCATAGTGGTGGTACCGGCTTTCATGTAGAGTACGTACATGTTCGCATATACTTACAAGTATGTACATAGTATGTATGTGTGGTGTAACTGATGTGTTTCCTCGGCAGCTACAGATTCGGAGCCAACTTTCATCTTATGTATCCCGGGTCAGGCTTTTGTCTCAATGGGCAGAGTACATACATACCCATAACAAAAAGAAGGGTGATAGAAAAAGTCTGGAGGACGACCAAAGCGCCCAATAACAAATCTCAACAATCGTTTAAGTTCGATGAGCCCCATAATCATACTTGCCAATATCTCGACACATACTGATTTAGCTTTATCGAAGAACCGGATCTTGCTCAGTAGGTTCCTCCCCCCGATAAATCTCCGGTGCGACAAATAATGCCTCATTAAGACAGCGTAGTAGCCAAGAGAATTTTATTGGCAATTAAGCAGTCTACAGGTAAGGTATATACATATAGGCGGCCAAGGAAGAACCCCCTTGGACTGATTGCGAGATCGATCGATTTAAGTCTTAACATCATCTTCTAAGAATTAATATATAGTATTTTATCATCCGTAGTATCATCCCCTGTGGGTTTTTCCTCGGGGAATAAGTGAAATACGTGTGTACATATTATGGACACAAGACTAATATGCTATCAGCCGCTTAAAGATGACCACAAAAAAGTGTTGAGAGCTTATCTGTAACCGCTCAGATATTCAGTGGCTAGGGCTATTCTTGGTTGCGTAACCTTCATGATAGAATCATAAGTTATCACTCGGGTGATATGTTACACCCTGCACGCGGTAATATTCACAATTAGGGTAATCATTATGCATGAATGGATAATATCTGCTCTATCTTACTAGTCTAAGAGATTCTTATGTATCAAGTATCGGATATATATTGTTCTTCAGGGTCTAGTCGGTCAAAAGCCAGGAGATCCAATTGTCTTATTATCGAAGCTAGTCTATCTTTGCCATTGATTTAATGACTACATGTAGGCAAGCCGCGAGGCGGCTTATTTTCCTCTCTGTTTACCTGCCGGTCGGGGCTCTTAGCCCGCTGCGCGGTCTTTGACCCCTCCTAGCACGCAAAGTACATCACTACATGTACATGTACCCAGGGTGTTGGAAAGTGATGCACATTTTGACTAGACAACACCTAAATACTTTATCAGAATACAACAAAATCGTACAGAACATCTCTACCATACCTAAGTACTAAGAATATACTTGATGAAGAGTATCTGCACACTCATATTTACCTTGGAATAGCCTGGTGTGTAAATTGATTCTAGTGTGGCTATGAAACCACCGAATGTGCATCACTTTCCGACACCCTGGGTACATTACCACATATATATATACATCTCCATATACAACATAACTCCGTCTTTCAGGTGAAACAAGGGTCCTCCCAACCAGCCAATCAAACCATTAAAAAGTACATGCATACGCAAATTATAATTATATACTTATTAGATGTAATCATGCGGACTTTAATTCTCACTACATGTAGTATACATGTAGTTATACCGGCCGGCCCATTCGCCCTCCCCCCCCCAACCGGGAGCATCTTCCACTCACGCCATGTCCTCAGGCCTAGTACCTAGATGTAGATTGATTGCTATTGTAGGTAACTAAATGTTATATCCTCTCCCTCTATATATGATCATGACAATTGTGTCTCCGGGTCCACAACATAGGTAGTATACACCTTAATTGTTCTGATATCGGACATATACTTACATGTACTTATATAAATGAGCTAAGTATGTAGTCAATTGGAACCGCTGGCAATCGAGAGGTCATGGGTACGGGGGAGGGGGGTTGCGAGACCCAGATGTGACCCCTATAATATATACGCACATATACATCATTTAATATTTATTACATGTACTGATTTAAATAATAATATATGTATCCGCGACACTGACGTTCAAGGCAGGGTAAATTTCATGTTTAAACCTAACCCTGTAGTGGTAATGCTTTTTAGGCCCGGCTATAGATCAGGTTAATTAATATGGAGCGGTAAATGTGGTTTTACCACTGGTAGTGAATTATTTACGGCCACTGGTGGTGTAGCGCTGGTTTTTAGCCCTTGTGCTACGCTATACTATAGCAAAAAATGTCCACAAAATTGAAATTGGCATCATAAGCTGCAGCTGGTATAAATGCTGATATTACATGTACTTGGGGCACACTCACCACCGGCCCATAAATATATAAATATATAATATCACACTAGAATAAACAATAACAATAGGTTGCGCCAGAGATATGTAGGTACATAAAAGTAAAGTGTACACCAAGATACTAGGCCAATCATGATAATCGTGTGAACCGCATATCGCTTTAGAAATTCACACACACGGTGGTTATAGCGCTAAATTCAGTGCAGTTACTCAAGCAGTTCAACGAGTGTGCAATTCTTGACCTGATCCGGCTGGGCGGGCCGAAATGGTCTCATCTGATATATACTTTGCCGATTTTCTTGCACAATAATCATTTCATTATGATAATACCGCAGGAAAAAAAAAGAGAGTCCTCTGTTAACTCACGGCTTCTGATTCCCCACAATCCGGTGAAGTTATCTCTCCAATTCCCCTAATCGATCCTGACCTACATGTTATGATGTACATCGCATCGATTCATAGCCAGGAAAATTCGTCAAAGGCATATAGATATCAAATACAGCTTTTCATGTCGACACACGCAAACACATACATCCAGGGAATAATGAAGAATAAAAGTAGAATCAAGTTGCCCAGGATAAAAAACAACCGCGACAACATGCCTCAGGCATAAGAAATTAAAGAAAAATAACTATTCTCTAGAGGTCCCCCTGTGCACGCCAATTTTCAAAGCTTTCCCTCCTCTTTTGCTTCCTTTACTTGCTCAAATACCTAAAGAAACAGTTAATCATCTATCCAGCAAACGGGGTTGTTAATTAATCTTCGGGAAGGTTGAATACCCACCTTTAACATCTTTCTCCTAGCACCTAATGCATTAACACCTCTTTTCTCCAATGCCTCGTCATCAAGTTCAACTAGTTCTTGCCACTTTAGATCCTTAAGATTGTCTGTGTATTTATGCAATCTCAAACTCCTCAGCCAAGTTGGGATGTCGTTTAGAAGGTTGGGATCTGTAGGATCTTCTGGTGGTTTTGAGCTGCCTCTCCTTCCCCTAGGGCTCCTACCACGGTTGTTCACGTCATCAGAGTTATAGCCTTCAGTTGGCATACCTCCAAACTGTCCGAGCAAACTGCTATTGAGAAGGGGAGATTGCGCTGCAAGAAATCCACCCGCTTGTGGAGACGTAAACCCCATACCACCCCACTGCGCGGCAGGTGAGTGGAAAACACCAGGGGAATTGGGTCGAGAACGGCCTCCGAGAAGCGGGGAGCCATTTTGCTGCTGTTGGGCAAGAGCTGCGGCTGCGGCTGCCGCAGGTATGTGTACTAGCTGGCCGTGTTCGTTGTACATCGTAATATTTTGTGGATTCAAATTCGACATGGAATTCATGGATATATTGCGTGGAGAGTTGAGACCGTGGTTGCCTGCGGCATTCATGTTATTATTATTTTCATTGCCCGGCTTTGTAATCCTGCGTTTACCCCAGCCTTTCGGATCGTTGTCGAGGATAATACGATTATTCACCGTTGACAGAGCGGCCAACTTCATAGCCGTAGCATTGGCAACCATATCAGCATTAGCTGACTGGGGGAACATTGGTGCAACTGGTGTGTTAACCATGGAGGCCCAGTTTCCACTGGGCGCATCACCGTACGGAGAGAGCTGGGGCATTTCCATCCCGCCGTTAGATGTGGCACTCAACGTCGTTGTCTGGAGGTTAGTGTTGCCGGTGATCTGCGGAGGAGGGTTACGGGGCGACCGGAGACCAGCAGATGGTGGAGGAAGTTGAAAATTACCCATGGATTCAGCAGCTGACTTTGGGCGGGAATTTTCATTATTTGAATCATTGCTAGGGCGGTTCCACGGAGATGGTGGTGGATTTTCCTTTGAACCGTTGCTAGGACCAGTGATGGACGGTGTCAATGAAGATGATGGACGGGTTTCAAACAAAGCACTATTACGGTTGGACTTTGCGGCTCCGTTTCCTCCTTGACCAGCAATCATGGCTCGCTGGGCTGCAATCGCAGCTGCCGCGTCCGGAAACATGGCTTGAGCATTGGAGTCCATTCCGGAGTTTCTAGGGGGTGCACCCGGGGAGGGAGGAGGGCGACTAAAAGAATCACGAGTACTTCCCATGTTCAACTTATTCATTGCATCATTCATGCGAGAGGCCATAGCGTCTGGGTTTGGAGTTAGTTATTAGATTTTGGTATAGGAATCATGGGGCTAAGGGTTCCGCACCTTTCTCAAAAGTGTTGGGAGAAAGAATGTTCGACATCGGATGAGACCTAGCCATCTGCTGAAGGACCTGGATAAAAAACCTAATCTGGACTTGCGTAGTCTGTTGAAGGAGGGCGTATAGAGCTGCAGTCCTTTCAGCTTCACTAAGTACGCGAAACCATTGCTCGATGGCGCTCAGCTCATCTTTAAATTGTTGGTCTAGAGCAGCCGATGCCATCTCCTCAAGAGTGTTTTCGTAAGTCTCGAGGTCATTGATCCATTCGCGGGCAGCCTTATCGAGGGCCTCGGTTTCCGCATTCTGAGATGTAATCTGAGGGGGGTTTAAGAATATTTCGGATGAGGGGCGGATGCGGCCCGATAACGGCGACGGGAAACCTCCAGACATATCTGCCGAGGCACGGAGGTGATGATTAGCGCCAAGGGGGCGACTCGACGGAGGTCGAAGGGATGAGCCAACTTGCTCGGGTGTACTGTTACGGTTGGATGCCATTATGAACTTGGAACTCCTTGGGGGTTGGACGTGGTTGGTAGGAGGGTGTTTGGGGGAAAGGACTTCAAAGATGGCCCGTGCTGATATAAGGTTTATTCGGGAACGTCTCAATCGAGAAATGGACAACTATGTCAAAGACTTTTCCCTCTCCCGTCGATACCAAAAACTACGAGTATCCGTGAGTAGACTGGGAATCAACCAGAACTGGATGTAAAGATATGTTGATGGTGTTTAAATGACCCTAAGGAGGATGGTACTGTTGTAGGCGACGACGGTGGGAGCTTCTCCTGCAGTGCCTGCTGACCTCAAAGGAGCTTTGTTGCTGCGGTTTTTGAGGGCAATCTATTTTGCACCCAGCTTGCAATCAGGCACTAAATCCAGTGCTAACTATCCGAGAAAAACACTGAGAAAATTTGAGCAGGGTGGTATTGAGATATCGGCCGGGAGCGCGGGTACTAACGACGAGCAACCAGAAACGCAAGTGATGTAGATATTTCAAAGATGAAAGGGCGCCGCAAAGAGATAAGGGGGAGGGTGGCGGAAGCAAGAACGTAGGTGCCTAGACCAAATGGTTCGTCCGGTCAAAGCCGATCAAAATCGGATTTGGGGGGGAGGAGAGATTTGGAATATAAAGACCGGAACGAAACGAAAGGAAGACCTGACGGCGGGGAGGCGGCGAACAGAGGGAGGGGTTGCAGGTAAGAGGAGGAAAAGGGGGATCCGGAAGGGGAGAAAATAGAACGATGGGTCAAGTTCTGGACACCATCAGCAAAATGTAGCCAACAGATCGAATGCATGGCTAGTACCAGAGAGGTCACATAGACCACCCTGGCTGGCTGAACAAAACACTTTCTTTTATTGCTCTTTTTTGCTTTACTACTGGTTGGCTCACTCACACACAAATCTCTGTTCTTGGACCATATCAATGTTCAATCATGCCAATCCACTCTACAAGTTGGAGTTTTTCCCGTTGCTCTAGCTGATCTCAGCTTTGCCGAATCCCGAAATACATTCCTGCATACAGAAAAACTGATCACGGAAACAAATGCTATGGTGTGGCGCCTATTCCGCTGTGGCTCCTTTGTCCAATGATATATACATGAAGTACTTACTTAATTAGATATCGGTGGAAATGTCCCTCATCATCTCATAACAAATACACGGGATTCTTGTATTGCTGAGCCACTGAAATCCGCATGCATTAAATGAGTATACATACATACATGGGAATAGCCACATTCTGTGCAGAACTGCACTGCTACAGCTGACTACGTCTCACGCACCTCAGTACGTTGAATATGTATATATAGTATACGTACTCTTGGGGGTTATATTCCTCAGGAGAAGTTCCATAGAGTTAGTTGCCTTTGTGGGATAATTACCGGTACCTATCGTGTGTGAGCTTGCGGCTACAATAGACCGTTAAAGTAACAGACAAGAGGTGTGCAGGGCTCTTGTCGCTTGGCTGAATTCCCCGGAGAGACTTGACTTAGGTACAGCAAGAAAATGCCTAAGCACCCGCAGTTACAAATATAATGATCAAATAATTCGATAGTAGAGCGCTCATTATTACGCGGCTTCTTTATAGCGGATATAAATATCTCTACCCTTCAGGCCTTCGTTCCTTCATCTCTCAATAGTCGCGACTCATGGTGATCCGAACACTGAGCATGATTGAGTGAGTGCTCTAGGATTAATGATTTCAGTCACGTGGCTCTCGGATCTCCAATGGTTCATTGAGCCGCAGGACTTTCCTGCACTTCTTAGGAACGGCTTCTCAAGAGAACTCTTAACGGAACCTAAACTACATGTAGATAAGTAAAAGCTGCATACTTCCACTTCGTGCATAGGTGCCGGTGATTATGGAGGGACAGCATGTCAGAGCGGCCTTGCTATTTTTAGAATTCAGTACAACGCCGCTACTTCTGGGTACATTTCTCTGGAGTAGTCTAGTGAGGCTATACATGTATATAATAAGCCCAAGATCAGCTTGAGACCTAGTATGTTGATCACAATATGGTTGGGGTTTTGCTTAGCTGATATTGTGTTTGGTCACGCCGGGATATCAAGATATTATTCACGTAATTCTTTTGGGGGTTTCAGTTTTGAGGACGCTGGTCTAGGGACACGGAACTAGAGAAGCCCATCAGTCATGTGTGTACTCAGGTTTCAAGCATGTAGCTACATGTAAGTGTACATATATCCACGACTCGAAATTGCAAGCATACATGAAGTATGCACGACCCGGCGAAGAAACGTAGAGCCATCTCATTCGGACCACTCCTCTTTTGTACGTGGATATCTGGGCGGCTCCGGTTGGTGCCGCCTAACGAAATATTAATTTTTCTGGGCTAATAACATAACCCCCTGTCATGGATAATAACTTGTGGTGTTGGTATGCATACAAGTATCCGGATCCTCATGTATGGATCTGGAAGGACTGTGTATGCAGGACGCTGTACTTATGCATTTGGGTACATGTAGTCTTCTGGCATCATTTCCTTAAACTGCCGTTTATGCTGCCGTTCATGGTCCGGTTCTATGGCTCGATAGGACCCATATAGCTACACGTGTTATAACATAAAAGTTTATTAAACATTCACATAAAGTTTGGGTGGTAGGGGAACTACCGTTTCGTAATGGTTGGCGCATCGTTATCCGATAGAACGCGGCTCTCCCTGCCAGTTGAAAACATACATACATGTACATACATGTATGTATACACCGTCAGTGGGTAAAAGAGAAAAGTATTGAAGATGCGTGTAGTCCAGCGTACTTCGACTGCACACTACAGGTTAGACGCTAGTCTTGGCGTTTAATTGATCAGTAAAGTACATAATGTTTCTAAATCGCGCCGATTGTGAGGAATTTTCCGAATAAATAGCTGTGTTACTCTTATTTACTACAAACATATGCAGGAGCTCTTATGTGTAGGACTAATACGTATACATATTCAATCTGTGGTGGAGGAAGGGCGTGGTCATGGTCGAGTGATTGCACATGAAGTGAGTCAGTTGGGATTCTGGTTGCGATGGGCATCTTAGGTCCGCCCCACCTTGACCCCGCGCTTCAACTTCTTTCTCTTTAGTTTCCGCACCCCAATCCCATCGTCGCCAGACACTCCCGGCAACCACGAAATAGCTTTAAACCTACTTATAGAGGAACTCCCAAAGAAGGGAAATTGTTAGCCGTGACCGTCAAATATGGCGTTCAATTCAGCATCGTCAAATCGTTGGTTACTACTACTCCAGTTTCATTGAGTTACATGACTCACTGACAGAAACTTTCCTGTAGCAATCGGCCACAGAACTGGCCCTGTCTCAGAGAGTGTACCGGCTCCATCTCATGAAACAAAGGTTGCAATCAAGGAGGCAGTTGAAACCGACATCACTGCCCCCCACAGACAGCCAGAGGGCGAGGCGCCAAAGAAAGTAAAGACTGAGAAAGAATGTATGGGACCTTAAGCTTCAGGAAAAAAAGAAGAAAAAAAGGAATTTTGTTTGTCACAGAATTTATATTAGGCGATATACGGAATTGGGATGCTAACTGTAGGTAAAGTGGAGAAGGAACGTAAAAAGGCTGAGAAGGAGGCCAAGTTTGCCGCAAAAAAGGCCGCTGCAGCCGCAGCTTCTACCACTGCTGGGCCTGCGAAAGAGAAGAAGGAAAAGAAGCCAAAGGCCGAACCAACTACCCTGGTCGAATATGTTGAGGAAACGCCAAAGGGGCAGAAGAAGAGTAGCCCCGCGGATACCCGCAGTTAAAAACTTTATGTTACTAATCCCTCTTCCCACGCGCAGTTCTAAAATCTCTTGATGACCCGTCATATAAATCATATAATCCAACTGTTGTGGAATCTGCATGGTATGATTGGTGGGAGAAAGAAGGCTTCTTCGAGCCTGAGCTCACTGTAGATGGCAAAATCAAGCCGGAGGGTGTTTTTGTCATCCCTGCACCGCCACCGAACGTTACTGGCGCTTTGCATATTGGTCACGGACTTACGATTGCTATTCAAGACACTCTTATTCGATGGAACCGCATGCTGGGAAAGACCGTTCTTTTCCTCCCAGGCTTCGATCATGCTGGAATCAGTACCCAGAGTGTTGTAGAAAAGATGTTGTGGAACAGAGAAAAAAAGACTAGGCACGATCTTGGGCGTGAAAAGTTTACATCTTTGGTGTGGGAATGGAAAGAGGAGTACGATTTTCGTGGAACGTCGAACCCCTCTGGACTTGTGCTAAGATGAATTCTTGTAGGTACCACGCAAGGATTAAGAACCAGCTAAAGAAAATGGGTGCTTCTTACGACTGGGGCAGGGAAGCCTTCACTATGGACGAAAATCTTTCCAAGGCCGTTACCGAGACCTTCGTGCGGTTACATGAGGAGGGGATTATATACCGTGCGAACCGTCTTGTGAACTGGTGTTGCAAGCTTAACACCACTCTCTCAAATCTGGAAGTTGATAGCATTGAGCTTAAGGGCCGGACTTTTCTTTCCGTTCCGAATTACGACGAGAAGGTTGAGTTTGGAATGATCGTTTCATTTGGGTACCCAATTGAGGGTTCGGATGAAAAGATTGTAGTAGCAACAACCCGTCCGGAGACTATGCTAGGTGATACTGCCATTGCGGTTCATCCAGAGGATGAAAGATACAAGCACCTCGTGGGAAAGATGGCAAAACACCCTTTTGTTGACCGTCTTCTCCCCATTATTGCAGATGACTACGTTGAGAAGGAGTTCGGTACTGGTGCTGTCAAGATCACTCCTGCACATGATCCTAACGATTACGCAATTGGGGAGCGACACAAGCTTGATTTCATCAACATCTTGAATGATGACGGCACTCTTAACGAGAATGCTGGGGAACAGTTTAAGGGAATGAAGCGATTTATTGCGAGAAGGGTGGTTGTTGAGGAACTCGAGAAGCTAGGGCTCTATGTCGAGACCAAAGACAATGCAATGAGCATTCCACTTTGCAGCAAGTCCAAAGATGTTATTGAGCCTAAGATGAAGCCCCAATGGTGGGTGAGACAGAATGCTTTGGCCAAAGCTGCTATGGATGTTAGTCCTTAACCCATCTTAAATGACCATCAGCGGGTATACTAAAACTTAATAGGCTGTCAGGAACGGAGAGATTAAGATCCGCCCGGCAACATCAGAGAGGGACTTTTTTATTTGGTTGGAGAAAATCCAGGATTGGTGTATCTCTCGCCAGCTTTGGTGGGGTCATCAAGCTCCCGCCTGGGTTGTCCATTTGGAGGGAGAGGGACCCGCCGACCACGAGGACGGAGATAGCTGGGTCTCGGCCCGCACTGAGGAAGATGCCATTGAGAAAGCCAAGGCCAAATACCCCGGGAAAACATTCACCCTGGAGAGAGATCCTGATGTTCTAGACACTTGGTTTTCTTCAGGTATTTGGCCCTTCTCTACCCTGGGATGGCCGGAACAGGTATATATTTCATCCAATTTAGAGTTAGATTTCTGATACTAACACCTTTCAGACTCCTGATATGGAGAAATTCTACCCCAACACTGTTTTAGAGACTGGATGGGATATCCTCTTCTTCTGGGTCGCGAGAATGGTCATGCTTGGCATCAAAATGACTGGCAAGGTTCCCTTCACGGAAGTCTTCTGCCATTCCTTGGTTCGTGATTCAGACGGCCGCAAAATGTCCAAGTCTTTGGGCAATGTCATCGACCCTCTAGACATCATCACCGGTATCCCGCTAGAGAAGCTTCACGCAAAGCTATTGCAGGGAAACCTTGACCCCAAGGAGGTTAAGCAGGCTATGAACTACCAAAAGAGCGCCTTCCCCGATGGTATCCCTCAGTGTGGCAGCGACGCCATGCATTTCGCATTCTGCCACTACACCACCGGAGGGAGGGACATCAACATGGACATCAAAGTCGTCGACGGCTACCGCAAGTTCTGCAACAAGATGTACCAGGCCACCAAGTTCGCCCTGATGCGACTGGGCGATGATTTTGTCCCTAGGAAGACATCCGCCCTCACCGGAAAGGAGTCCCTCGTTGAGCTCTGGATCCTCCACAAGTTAAACAAGGCCGCCCAGACAACCAACAAAGCTCTTGAGGAGCGTAACTTCTTCCTTGCCACCGATGAGGTCTATAGGTACTGGCTGTATGAGCTGTGCGATGTCTACATCGAGAACTCCAAGCCGCTGATTCTCGAGGGCACCGAGGAGCAGAAGAGATCTGCCCAGGACACTTTGTACACTTGTCTCGAGGGCGCCTTGCTCTTAATCCATCCCTTCATGCCCTTCGTGACCGAGGAGCTCTGGCAGCGTCTCCCGCGCCGCCCCGAAGACAACAACCCAACTATTGTCAAGGCTGCCTATCCCAGATACGTCGAGGAGCTTGACAACCCCAAGGCCGAGGAGGCTTATGACTTGGCGTTTTCTGTTACCAAGGCCATCCGTTCAATGCAGGCCGAGTATGGTGTCAAGGATCAATGCAAAGGTATATCCCAAGAAAACCTTAGAGAAAAGGACTAAATTTGCTGATATAATCTAGTATACGTCCATGGAAAGGACACTGAAACCTCTAGCATCGTAACTGAGCAGAGGACCGGAATCGCGGCCTTGGTAAAGGGACTCGATACCATCGAGATCGTTCCTATAGATGGTGGTGTGCCTGAGGGGTGTGCCGCATTCACTATTTCCGACCGATGCAATGTCTACCTCCTCGTCAAGGTACTTATTTCATTTACATAACTCCCTCCTTAAAGACAGAGCTAACCAAAGGGGGCAGGGTCGTGTGGATGTAGACGCCGAGATCGAGAAGGCCCGCAAGAAGATGGCCAAGACAACTGAGGCCAGGTTGAGACTAGAGAAGAGTAGGGCCGTCCCCGACTACCAGACCAAGGTCAAGGCTGCTGTCCAGGAGGCCGATAAACAGAGGCTTGTCGAGTTCGCTGCCGAGGAGGAGACGCTTAAGGAACTCATCAGCAAGTTTGAGAACTTGAGGGCTTAGACCAAGTAGATGAACAATATAGATAGAACCCTTGAAGAGATAGAACCTTAACCTGTATCTATCAAACTGGTTTCACCATAGTAGTGGTCAAGGAAACGTTATATTTCTCAGGGATGTTTGGATAGAGCAATTTAAAATCCATTATACATCATCGTTACGATCATAGACTATCACTCGCATAGTTTTAACGAAATTTTAGTCGGCACCAGATGGAGTAATGATTAGAATGGGGTTTTCTCCCCCTATTTCCTCTACTACTTAATGATATATAAACTCAAAGAAATTGTTTCAAGCCCTCCATGCACGACTCGACGTGGAATTAGATTGCATCGGGAAGTGTTTGGTAATGGGTATGAGTTCAATATCGGCACGATAAAGATATAATCCTTCAGACACTCGAAGATGGAGAACGCTCCGGTGCTGTACACACATATGCCTATTTTTAGGGAGGAGGAGGAGGAGAAAGGAAACTCGCCAGAGGTCGAATCGACGCATGGGCTAACTAGGATCTGGGCTTTATAGATGTGCGAGCTCAGCTAAGTTCTGGCGTGGGCGCGGGCCGATTGTCGTTTTTTTTTTTTTTCGTTTTCAACCACGCTCCGGGGGAGAAGAAAGATAAAAAGGATTTCGCAGGGGAAAAAAAGAATGATAAAAAAAAGAAACTCCCTAATTAAAATACCGGAGCGCCATATTTCCCATTTTATCTTGTATTATGTTTTTATAACACAAGTAAAACCCAGAAGAAGGAAAAAAAATCCCAAATTGTTATCTCCCCGAAAAAAAAAATGGAACCGCCCTCTCTCTTTTTTTTTTTTTTTTTAAATCCCCGGCTGCTGCATTTAGGCAGTCTCGCGCTTGCCCTCCTTGAGCTCCTTCTGTTGGTGGTGTGTTAGTATTAGGTTCCTTTCGAATTCGGTTTTTCAGGGGGTTGGGTGGGGGAGGGGGTGACGAACAAGAGCCTTCATGGTTCCGTGAAGAGCGTGCCTGTATATATATGTTAGTGAAGCTCTAAAAGAAAAGGGCTATAGAAAGATCAAACATACCTATGGTTCCTTCGGAACTTGGGGTCAGTACCCTTGAGGGAAGGGTATCTGTAGGTCTTAGGCTTCTTGATACCGTTACGGTGAGCTAACCCCAACAAAATCCAGTTAGCCCTCAAATTCCATCATATCCTCTATCCTTCCCCCCATCCCGCCATTCCTCCCATTCCTCGTTCCCCTCCTCTTCTCCGCACCCCCACCCCACCCCACCCCTCCTCCTACCGCGCTTCCCCGTCGCGCTTTCTCTCCCATTCTTTCTCTCCCCCCCCTTCGCAACAAAACAAAACAAAAAAAGCTGGAATTTTTTTCTTTACCCTTGTTGCTCTGGTTGTGTTGAGACGAGTTCTTCGACTTGGCCATCTCTGCTTTCTGGTTGCGGTAACGGGTGAGATATGGGGGGTTATTTTTTTTTCCTTTTGGATATTTGACGTCGGGGTTGTTTTGTGGTAGTTAGTAGTTGCGATAAAAAAAACTCACCACGAATGCCGAAGCGTGTGGGGGAGGGGGGGGGGGGGGATGGTTTGAAAGTCACACGTCGCACGTAGGGCTGTGCCCTAGGAAGTACATGTCGTTAGCTGGCCTTGCTTGGCATGGATGGCCTGCATTAATGTTGGTCGCATCATAGGGCCTCACTCGCGGGCCCCTTGACAAATCAAAACGGTCGATAGATAGACCTTTTAAGATCTACAAGTAAAAGCGTCTATGTACCCAGGGTGTCGGGAACCGTACAGAACTTAAGAGCTGAGCATATATACCTGACGAAGAGCATCTGCACACCCATCCATATTTACCACACGCCCAAGTAACCCTGCGTAGGAACTAATTCCCGTGTGGCCATGAAACCACCGAACGCGCATCATCACTTTCCGATACTCTGGATGCGTACTACTGTCGCGAGCACCGTCGGTTGTCAGCGACATCAAACTGCAGTTAGGGGCTAGGGCTAGGGCTTTACAGCGACATATACACATATCCTATTTCCCATTTTGTCATCGTCAGGAGCGCCCCGCCCCCAGAGGAGGGAGCTTCAGAGCGAAACTCTGTTCCAACCACACAGTGCTCGTTACAGCATAAGGCTCAAAACTAACCCCTAAGTGAGCGCCTTCAAACAAGCACCTACATACATGTATCTACTTACCGTCGGAAACCATCATACTACATACTTACCCACAAGTACGTAGAAAAAGCTCTTTCGTAACTTACACGTATGGAGAACAAACCTCCAAAACAAAGGGGGGAGGGGGGGGGGGGGGTCCCTCTTACAATATAGAGCGTATTGGCCAACAGCTCAATTCCGAGTCTAAATATTGGTGTGATGCCCCTTGCCTAGAGCTCAAAATTTGAACTCAAAGTTTAAAAAATATGGGTGTGGCCAATAACTACGCTTTAATGTAAGTAGATAGCATAGTTCTGAAAAAATAAGCAGGTGCTTTCTGGACGGCCGCCACCGTACTTTACAAGGGTACCGCCCAAACATACATTCGCCCCCCAACATATCGGGGATAAGTAAAGCTAAGCTCGTGAAACTTAGGAATGCCCGTTGGGGGGGTTCCCGCCGGTTGGCGGCCTAACCACTTCAACGGTACCCCAACAGTCATCCAAACCTTATTTCAACCTCACTAGGGAGGAGGGGGGGGGGGGAGGGAGTGTTATCAGCAGCAACAGCGCTCTCGACCAACATACATAACCCTTGGCGCGCCCAATACAAGTCACCAACGCGTACTTCTTCAAAGGGAAAGGACATACCATCTCTAGGATCACACATCGCCCAGTGGCTCTGTTGGGGGGTGGGCTAGTGTGCGAGTGATATATCATGACTGTGGTTCTTTTCAGCCCTTATTCTACCAACACCACTACAAACGGGGCGGCACACACAGCATGTGCAAACAACCCCCCCCCCTCCCAACCTGGGTTGTAACTCAACACTTCATAGCACTAAAACTACATCAACCCTAATTAGGCATCCCGAAACAGAGAAGAAGAAAAAAAAACGATATCAAAACCCAACATCTCATTCACCAGGGGCACACACACACACGCACACAAAAAGAACAATTCATTTCTCTCCCCAAAACAACCCTACCCCACCACTACTGCTGCTGATGCTCAATCAGCGAACTGGTCGCGCTATCACCCTCCCTTACATATTCCTCGCTCCCCATATCACTATCGTCCACGCCACTCGCGCTCCTAATGAACGCTGTCAGCGCCTCGACCTGCGCCCTAACTCCCGCAATTGTTGCCTCGTCCGCCAAGTCGGGCACGACCTCCTTCACGTCAACGTCCCAGCTGTCGCCAAAGATATCAATCTCGCCCTGCATCTCCTCCCATTCCTCTACGGCCTCGTCATCCTCTTCGCCGCGTGCGCGGTTGCTGGAGACGTTGCGCGCTTCCCGCGTCTCGATCCAGGCAATGATGAGCATCATGGGCGAATATAACACCATCATGACGTAGTCGTTAAGGCGATTGTATTTGTCTTTGGGGAGCCACCACTCGAAGGGGAGGATGAGGCCAAAGATTTCGATTAGGTTGAAGGGGGGAAGGAAGACATTCTCATCAGGGGCACGGACGAATTGCAGGGTTTTGGCGGCAAACTAGTCAGAGTTAGTGGGAATTGTGGGGGAAGCAGGAAGCGGGGGGGGCCTACAAGAGCCAAATATTCGTCAACGGCGTTTTCGGTGATATCAGTGTAAGCAGAGTTGTAGAGCGCAATAAGGATGTTGAGCAGGATAACCATCACTACAAAGGTAAAAAGGTAGTATAGTATGATTCCAAATGGATCTACAATGTGAGGTTAGCACATGGACACTAATAGCGCTCAGTAGAGACACGTACGCGCAAAGTCACCAAACCCTTCAAACTCGGGGCTCTGCAGGATGGCCTTAACCATAGATTCGAGGATGAAGAATGTGGTATCCATTTTATGGTCTTCCGCAGAGTCTAAGCCGACAAACCCCTGCAAGAATCCAATGATAATGACGACCAGGAGGGCAAAGAATCTAAAATCAAAGTCAGTGAACCCAATCCCTCGCCGTACTCGAAGAGGATTAGACAAACATCAAACTCTCCGTCATCATAACCTTCAGCACCACCAGCATAGCCCCAAAGAATTGTATAGTATCGAGGTATAGCAGCATGCGTGCCCAGAACATTGGTGCGACAAATGCCAACCAACAATACGATATCTCGTCCCAATGTCTTCTATCCACAGCATCAATCGGCCTACTAAGGGCATACATCCGGAAGCCGAACGACACGGACAGCGCCCCATATAGAGTCAAATTGAACGTGTTCCAAAAGCTCAAGTAGAACCTGCCGACTTTCCAGAACTTTGTAAACTCGTCCGCGATGAATGAGAGCGTAAAAAGGTAGAGAAGACCCTCAATGACGTCGATATCTCCAGAGGGATTGATGGTGTTGATGGCAAGCGTGTACAGCCCAAGATAGATGAATGAGATGAGGACCTGGAACGCATTCTGGAATTTTGGAGCACGGATGCGGTCATGGTCAAAGTGCGCCCAGAAGGACTTGTTGGCGACCTCCTTATACCCGCAAAAGTGAGTCGGGTCATTGAGATCTTGTGCGAGCCAGCCCTTCCAGAGGTATCCTATACATTTCTGGTACCCGCTTGACCCGATGACTCTAGTCGCATGCAAATCGACAGCGCGCTCAACCACATTAGAGGGGGTACTCTCCACCCCGTTGCGGAGGATGCTGAAGCGCTGCAACAGGATCTCCGAGAAAAGGTAGTCCTGGTCCTGAGACTCCTCGATGATGCGCTTAGCGATAACCTGGCACGCCTCCGCGCGCAGGATGTTGAGGTCCGCATCAAAGAGTTCTAGCTTTGCCTGTCGCTTGAACCAGCGAAGACACACCAAGAGACAGTACACGACGCATGCGCGGTCCTCGTCGCCACCGGCTCTCGCAGCAAGTGCGACAACCTCTTTTGTGATGATTTGCGAGTGCGGGCGGGTGACGTGGGTTTCCTTGAGCTCGAAAGGAACCGCCTGCTCAATGCTAGCGGGAAAGTCAGTGCGCCGAAGATAAACAATGCATATGTGGGGTGTGGGGGGACAAAGCTTACAGGTATTTCAACCTTAGTGCAACCCTTGTGACACTAGAATTTCAATAGTCTCAATTAGCTCGATTCAGCTACCGAAGAGAGAGGACAAAAAAAATAAAGGGTACAGTACTTCTTGGCCGGAATAGCCGAACGGACATGTTCCGCGTTATGAGTGGGTAGCAAATGCTCGCGAAGGTCGTGCGCCGTGTCGCGGCTACTATGGCCGTCCTCACCTGAAATGAAATGACGTATGGACATTGCTTCTACACAGTAGAGTCGAAGTTTTTTGTTTTCTCTCACAGAGGTCCCCAACCTAAGCTGGCGATCGTGAGAGTGGTAGAGAGAGGAGAAGGCGGGAGAGGAGGGGGGGGAGGAAGAGGGAGGAAGAGGGAGGGAGGGATAAGGGGAGAGATTGATTGAGGGAGGAGAAGGGGGAGGGAGGGGAGGGACAAAAAAAATGTGGGAAGGGTGTTGGTCAAGTAGGCAAGTGGGTAGGTAAAAAAAAGATTGGAGGGCAGCCCCAGATCTCATAACACGCGTTAATCAACCCATGCTCGCGGGGAAGCAGTAGCAGCAGTAGCAGCAGTAGCAGTAGCACTCGATCATCGTGGGTCTGTCGTGAACACAGAATTGTCATTGTCAGACAGTCAGTTAGCCAGTGAACGGTGATGGTTTGGCAGTATGTAGGTACCATACAACAACATACCTACATACATACATACATACAGCTATCCATCCCCCTTCCCTTCCCTTCCTTCGTGGCAAACAAGCCATGGAGCCAGCCAGCCAGCCAGCCAGCAGATAGAGCAGAGCGGAAATAAATTTGCTACTCGATCAGCCATTGGTTGGGTTATGCAGTGTGAAGTGTGTGATACCTCACTCCCAGTTTCGTGGGCTGCATATACCGACATCCGTGAAGGGAATGGAGTGGGAGTGGGTATGGGTATGGGTATGGGTATGGGGGTATGGGTATGGGTGGGTATGGAGGGGAGGGGGGGGGAGAGAGGTGTGGACCGTATCAGCTTGAATCTCAATGGGGGAAAGCAAGCAAGCAGCTCAGTAGAGTAGTGGTGGGGTGGGTACGTTAGCTACATGTAGCTACAGCTGAGTCTCTCTACCACCACCATTGTGTGATGATGATGATGATGATGATCTAGCATTGGCAGCGAGCAGACGAGCAGACTGACTTAGTTTTAGTCTGACTGAATAAATTTCAAAGTACAGTTAATTGTTGGACAGCTAAACGATATTCGTTCTTCTTATCGTGAGGCCGGACCAGACCAGGGCACAATCGATACCGCAGGGCCAGCGCCCTGACTGACGCATTGAGGGATCCGGAGGGTTTGTACCTACATCAACATGGGCCGTAGTTCAGGTGTATTTTGTTGTACATAGTTCAAGGGGTAGACATACATACATCTACTTACATGTACCTACATACATGTATGAGCTAGAGAGTTGAGAATATCTCTTCATGTGCTTATCTACTCGGCATCTATCTCGATATTCTTCCTACTCTATTATACCAGACACACTCCGTTCCTCTTCTTCTTCTTCTCCTTCCTCTTTTCTCTTCTGCGCTCTCCATCAGCCAATCAAATTGCGTCAACGCACATAATCTACATCAATTGCATCCTTTCCCCCCAAAAAATATCACGTGGCTCAATCAGGAACAGCCGCCAAGTTTTGTCTCAGTCGCCCGCCTCGGGCCACTCTGGTTTCAAATCTCAATTTCCCAACTCTCTCTCATCTTCTCACCTCTCACCTCTCACCTCTCACCACTCACCACTCACCACTCACCACTCACCACTCATCTCTCACCTCTCGCCTCTCACTTAACTCCTTTCACTTCACCTCACCTCACCTCACGCACGTACTTGCATTCGATCCCGGCGTTGTAACGTTGACCGCTGATAGGTGCAACCAACCGAATAACAAGCTTCACAACCTTTTTTTCCTTTTGAAAAAACAACAAAAACAATATACATTACAATTACAATTACATACACGTCCAAATACACCATACACATATTCCATAGCCCAAAAATAAAATAATAATAATAATAACAAAAAAAAAAACCCAATGTCTCCTCAAACAATCCTACCACCCCCGCACCTCCCCCCCATAACCGCTACCCCCCTCACCCCGCCCTCTTCGCCCCCTTCGGCAGCGCTATCCAACGTCCCCCACGTACCACCACCACCACCACCACCACCACCTCACCCTCCTCTACCGTCAACCAAGGCACCGCACAAAAGCACCCAAAGGTCTCCGCCGTCACCTCGACCTCCACCCCCAGCGGCGTCCCCTCCACCCTCAACCTCAACATCTTCGTCTGCTCCCCCCGCGTTCTCTCTGGCCCCGCCCGCACAATCTTCCACTGCACAATCCTCGAGCGGCACCCCTACACCTCCCAGTCCTTCATCCCGCTCGGCCTCTCCCCCACCGCCGCCAACACCACCTCCTCCCGCTACCTCGTGATCGTCGCGCCCTCGCTGTCCGACCAGCCCGGATCCCCGCCGGACCTCAAGGGCCTGCGCGCCTTCGTGTGCACGGGCTCGCAGGGGGTCACGTATGCGGCGGGGACGTGGCACGCACCCATGGTGGCGCTCGGGGAGCGCGAAATTGAGTTTGCGGTGCTGGTGAGTGAGAATGGGGTTGAGGGCGAGGACACGCAGGAGGTGTTGATTGGGGGTGGGGGCGTGGATGTGGTTGTTTTGGGGGTGGGGGAGGGCGAGGGCGGGCTGTGGGCAAAGACGAAGGCAAAGTTTTAGTTGCTCCCCCCCTTGGTTTTGTGGTTTTGGGAGTTCTTTTTCTGTTTTGTTTCATGTAGATAGATAATTGGTATGTAGCTATGTGACCAGAAAGAATTTACTTGGGTTTTGATATGCGTAGCCTAAATTGTTAGAGTATCAACAGAGAGTTCACTACAGTACTGACTGATTTGTAGTTGGGCGGATATCTACATATAACCAGCGGACGTGCAAACCAATTCGGCCCGCACCAGCGGACGAGTGATATCCCATGACTAAACCACACTCTCGGCCAACCCAACACATGCACCTACACAAAAACAAGCCCCCCATCCACAAAAATTCATAAAAAAAACCCTTTTCATCCTCCCCATACCATATCCCGCCGTAGCCTAAAACAACCCCCCCCCCCCCCCAACACCCAGAATCAGCGGTGATACACTACATCGTCGGCGGGCCCATCAATTAATTAACCCCCACCTCCCCACCTTCCTACCAAGTTTCAGTTACCCGGTAAACACCAGCACAATTACCTGCACTACTATCATTTCCCACCCACCCACCCACCCAGGGCAACAGCCCCCTCCACCCCACCACCACCACCACGGATCACTCGCTCGCTCGCTGCCAAGAACCAGATACCCCTTCAAACACGAAACCTTAACTATCCCCGTCGTGGCTCTACGCTAGTAATTATAACAACTCCGGCTCCTGATTGGTTTGGTATGACTGTAGCTACCAAATTACTTACTTACATTACTTACCACCACCCACCACACTAGCACCAAATGGGTACGACAGCTACTACTACTACTAGCAACAGTAACAACATGTAACCACCCGCCACCAACCACAACAGTCCAAGGGGAGGGGGGGGCATTTCCACCCTCTCGATAACATAATAATAGTCCCCTTTCCGGGACAATGGCGAGGGCCGGCACGGCACGTTGGGTTGGCGGATCCGCGTCTACCCGGGCAACTAGGACTAGAGAACTCGCATTGGCAGCTCTTTTCCCTGTAGAGTTCAAGTACCGATTCATCTTATGTTCCCCCCCGCACAGGGGGGGTGGGGCTGTTTGTTGGCCACCCGCCATTGACTCAGCCCGCCGTTGCCCCGGAATGGTACTGGAGCAGTAGTGGTAACATATTGGTCAGGCCCCCCTTTCCTCCCTCTCCATATGCCAGAAAAAATCAATCACTGATGATCCTCCCGGGTCTGGGCCAGCAACTGTATAGATATCAGGTAAGTAGTCAGCCTCAGAGTATGTAAAGTTGTTGTTGCAAATAGGTGGCAGCAGCAGCAGGCAGCAGTAGGTAGGTTTGGTTAGTATAGTTGTCCAAGAGTAAGTGATAGTCAAACAAACTCAGCCAAAGTAAGTATATGCCTCAATCGCAATCTTACAGCAAAAAAAAAAAAAAGATACCCAGTATACCCCACCCCAACACGCAATGCTCTACCCCCGCTCTAGTTATCTTCCAAAATAAAAGAAAATAAATATAAAATAAATAAATAAATAAAAGTAAAACGCGGTCCAATCCGATCCTCTAAAAATGTTTTAATCTCATCGCTCACTAGGAAAACAAAATTTATCACCCATCACAGCCAATTAAATGGTTATGGAGGGAAGGGGGGATGAAAGAAAGAAAGAAAGGAAAACCTCGAGGAAAATATAGTCCCCGGCCTTCTCCCCCAGTACGTCCAGCCGTAAAGTAAAGGATATAAAAAAAATTCATAAACATCATTAGGAGAAAGGAATCGGTCCAGTCCCCCCCACTAAACGAGAAAGAAAAAGAAAAAATGGGCACAGATCGCCGCCAATAGACAAAAATAAAAAAATATAAAAGATATAAAAAAAGCAATAAGCCCCCGCCCCTCCCAGTGATAAACAAAAAAAATAAAACCCGAAAAGCCCTATAAAATCCCCGCAAGACCTATACCTTATACCTACACATGCACGCACTCGCCTAACATGATTTAATTTTATGCACGCAATGGTCTCGCCTCTTTCACTTTCTGTTTAAGTCGTCCAAGTAAATGTCCCCGCCTTCCGCATTAACCCATCTCCTCCATGCTTCCTCATATGCATCCTCTAAATCGCTAACCCAACGTCTTGTATCAAACAGTGCGCTTTTCCATCTGTGCTCAAATAGAATCTTTCTGACACTGCTTAGCTCCCCATTTCCCCTCCCTTCCTCCCCATAAACCAGACCCTCTGCCAATTCAACGGCACGATTCTCGTATTCGTCTTCGCTAGCGACTATCAGGCTATTTGCGGCTGCTTTCCCTTCTACTGTTTGCGGAACTGCCGCCCGAAGGATACTTGCTGCTATTCGGGAGCACATCTTGTATTGGTGACGAGGGAATGTTAAAAGTGGCGTTCCAGACCAAAGCACGTCTGCCGCCGTGGTATGTGCGTTGCATTCGGGTGTGTCGAGAAATACGTCGCAGACCTGGGCCCTTGATATATGTTGAAGCTTAGGCGCAACATCAGTAAATTTTATGCGCGAAGTGACCTCTTCACCAGCCCATTCCCTGGCCAAAGCTTTGAGATTCGTTTCTCCAAGATCAGGGAAACGTAGAAGCCATAGCACGGCCTTCGGGACACGGGCAAGGATGCGGAGCCACGTCCGAAATGTTGTGGGCTCGATCTAAAAAATGTCAGGAGAGTTTCTTCCTCACTGAACGGATATTTGGGACATACCTTGTACAGCTGATTGAAATTGCCAAGAATCACAGCGTCGGACGGTAATTCCGGGAACAACTCCTTTCTCTTTGCCCATCTTCTTACTTGCTCCTCTTCCCAACTCAATTGTCTTGATCTGGAGTCTGGTGCACTTTGCCTATGATCGCAACAAAAGAAGGTATACTTCGCAAAGACTATATTCTCTGAATACACCCAATCGTCATTATCTTCACTTGCCCCCTCGTGCCCGTCATCCTCAAGCCCAACGTTCCGTCTTGATGGCCTCAAAGTTCTGGCTGGGACAGCTGTAGAGTCAGCATATATATAATCGCACCAATCGGCGCCAAGTGTGCCGGCAAACCCCATGAAACTCATTTGAATTGGTGCTGGCCTAGCTGCAAAAACCTCGTTTCGGGCGCCCCGGGTAAAGCCATTAAGATTGATCAATATATGAATACCATCTTCAACTATCTGTCGGACTAAGCGGTCAGGCCCCCAGGTATGCGCGTCATAAAATACTGGCGCCTCCCTCTCAATCTGTTTCCGATGATCCGAATTGTCGCTAGCTGTGGTAGCGTAACAGTAGGCTCTCGCTCGTGCCGGATTATGCAGTCCAAAAACGGATTGCATCAGATGCGCAAGTGGGTGGTTATTAAAGTCAGAAGATACATAACCAATCTTGAGATAGGGTGCAGGTGGCGCCGGGGGAGGATAGACATGAGCAGGAAGCCATGGTGCTCGGAGCGTTGAACATGATATACGCAGTCCATTTCGTTGAGATATTTGGCGTACTTGCTTTGCAGATAACGGGCAAGTAAAGGTATGGAAAGGTAGAACTGTTGGGGCGCTAGGGGTGGTTAAGTTGGCTGGAACTGTGGGCCTAGGGTATTCTCTCTTTGACTTATCAAGCCCTTGCACATATTTCTCTTGATACCACCTCCACACTATTCTTCGAGATGCTCGCTCGATTATCCTAATGACTTTAGCTCCCTCGTACGGTTTTCCGGCCCAGCCCTCAACGGTTCTCCTCAGAGCAATCCTTCTTTCTTCCGACCAATTCGATCCATCTGCTCTTTCAAG
Organism: Morchella sp. 2018-W16; assembly: GCA_024713755.1. Taxonomy (NCBI): domain Eukaryota; kingdom Fungi; phylum Ascomycota; class Pezizomycetes; order Pezizales; family Morchellaceae; genus Morchella; species Morchella sp. 2018-W16. Next base: position 2,848,466 of record JAMGYY010000001.1, on the reverse strand, counting down.
CTCCCTGAGTAAAAGCTCTGCCGTCTCTCCAGAAACAACTCCTTTACCCCAGGCCTCACCTTCTTTAAGTTGTTTCTCCACGATCTGCACCACTCTCTTCATCCAACCACTAGATACAGTGCCATTGCCCTTAGAGTCAATCAAGCGTTGATTGTCGTCCACGTGCCATCTATCTCTATCATCCCTGACTATACCACCTCTTCCTTTCCAGTCGCACACACTGTTTAGAGCGTTCGCCAAGCCGCACACAGCCTCCGCAAAATCCGGATTAACCTCAACGGCCCTGCGGTAATACCCGATAGCGTCCCCAATCCTTCCTTGATCCTTTACTGCATTTGCTAGGTTTGCAAGAGCAATATCGAATTTAGGGTCACAGCTGACTGCCTGTTCATACATCTTAATCGCCGCGCTTAACTGATTGATATCCTTAAGCAAGCTGCCTAGATTTGTGTAAAGGTGTGCGTGTCGTGAGTCTAGGTTGAGACCGTAGTAATAATAATCCAACGCAAGTCTAACTCCTGCTCCGATACCGGGGACCTGTGGGTGCGGTGATGGAGCCACGATGAGTGGTGAGGCTGGCTGGACACTCGCAAGTAATATTCCAACATTGTTCGCCGTTGACGGGCTTGGATGGAGTGCAAGGGAAAGGTAATATAGCGCCAAGATATCCTTTACTTCTGCAGTAGACCTAGGTACACCTAAGGTGCTTCCGGAAGACATGCCATCTTGAAAGATCTTTGCTAGTGATAGTAGCGAGTTACTGGTTGTTGAAATTGCTGCCCGCTTGGCTGCCGGGTTTTGAATATCACGGAGACCCGGAAGTTCGCCGTCTGGCTGGAAAACAAGTTGTGCAGTACGAATGGCGGCTTGTGGGGTCAAGAGAACGGGCCCATGGACAGCATTCGTTATCAAACCCTCAGGTATGGCAATACCCTCGATAGAAGCTTTAAGGACGGCAAGAATACGGTTTATCAAACCCCTAACACCACCTCTCTGCATACCCGCACCTAGAAGTATGGCCTGCTCAAACGCTCTTGCAGCCCCAGCGTTATCGCCCAATTGATACAGCGTATTTCCTTTAGCATGTATCAAACCAAGCATACGGCCATTTTCAGATGCCGGTATCATATACTCGCCCAGACCATAACTCAGAATGTTATGAGTCCTGGTAAATCGGCTGACATCACTTTCGTCATAATCAAAGTGTATATCAGATGCTGTTTGAACCGATTCATCGCTCGAAGAACTACTGAAGCTTGGATTTCGTGCGGTAAATCGACTCGGTCGACGTAGTGATGCTTCGACAAAATTGATTATATCAACAGCTTCTTTACCACGATGGGCACCACAAAGCAGCCCAACTAAATGTTCAACAGCTTCGAAATAGCTAGGTCTTTTTTTAACTGCTCGATGCCAGTATTTTTCTGCCTCCTCACGGCGGCCTAGGGAAAGGAGCGTTGCGGCTAGGTTTGATAATGCCTCAACGTGACTTTTTAACAGCGTTAGTCCCACCATAAAGTAGAACCAATAAAAGATAGGAATTTACTTTTCATCCACCTCCAATATCCTCAAGTACCACCACATAGCCCTAGGCAAATCACCCAATCCCTATGTCAAAAATCAGTACCCACGAAATCTATCCAAATCCCAATAAGACGTGTACAAACATATGCTAAGCAGCCCCCTAAAAGCATCCCATCCGACCATGTCCAGCCACTCTCTACACAATATGAATTCAACATCTCTAATGCTGTCCCAGCCAATCCTATAGCTGATGCTGGTGGGTTCGGCATGCCGAGGCCATTATGAGGGGATAAATTTAGTGACCAAGGCTCAGATCCTCCAATCCCACCCGAAGCACGGTGTAGTGGACTAGCAGAATAACAATCTACTGGTTGTTTTTTTGTCAAATATTGGACACCGCCATTCCAACTCTCAACATTCCCGTTATCAACCAGGTCGTCACTCCCATCGTGTATTGTAACACCATCGTTGCGAAGTAGATATCCATCATTGTTGCTAAATAATAAGTGTGAGTGTGATGAAGAAGTCCCGATCCGGGAATGGTTTAGTTCTTGTGCTGGACTAGGCCGCATCCGTTTTGACCTATCCCCGTCTTCCCTGCGTGTAGCAAATCCATCATGTATCCCATGTTGATCTGGAGGGAAAGGTATTTGCCCGCTCAGGGAAGGTTGGGGACGTATCCCATTGGGCCTCCAAGTGTTTGTTTGAGGTTGGATAGGACGATACGTGCCCGGCCTCGATGATCCATTGTTGACACGTGATCTGTCCCCGGTTTGTGCACGGGCCTCTGTTTGTCGGTGTTGCTCTTGCACCGACGCTAAGAGTTTAACATACACGCCATGGGCCCATGCCAACACTTTATCGCGATTTACTCTGTTCGGGATCATCATGCCGTGTGATTGCGTGTCAAGCTGAAGATGTTGAAGTTGGGCCTCGGGGGTACCTGCCGGCGGAACCGACAGGCCATATTGTGTCGTTAGGTGTTGTGGAAATGGCATCGATACAGAGTCAACCGCAGGGATTTGATGTTGCCAAATGTTTGCATTGTCAATTTGCTGGGGTGGGTTATATATGGAATTTATCTGATAGACTGGTGCTTGTGGGAGTTGGTTTTGAGCGGGATTACCGTTTCCCCAGGCACCATAATGGCCATAAAAATTACTATCCCGGGGAACATCATTGTAGTGACCAATACCCATGAAACCATTCATGTCCTCACATGAAGCTGTTGGGGGGGTAATGGGGCTATAAAATGCCTGGAAGCCATACGGTTTTCCACCAGCATATAGGTTGTCCGCTGCTATAGGATGCATTTGTTCTTGTCGTAAGAGAAATTCACGTACGTACGGGTCCAAGTTGTCATTAACTGGAATCTGAACCTGATTGTTGCAGTTTGTAGACCACATTAATGTTGGATCCATACACCCGCTCCCCAGATTTATATCGGCCCCTCTGAGCGCCAATGAACCCTCCCACGATTGATTTCCCTGGGTTCCAACGCCCTGCCATCGAGGGCTTTGGTCAAGTTGAAGATGTTGCTGTTGTTGTTGAACGTTAGATTGTGGTGTCGGAAGTAGAATTTGTTTTGTGGGCCTGACTGTTGACCACTCTATTGGGGTAGCATCGTAGGCAGCGGCCAATGTTCCTTGGGGTGTTTTTCGGCGAAGCAGATTCTCCTGGTAGGTATGCTGGGACGGTACAGGTATTAACGAGGGTGATGAGTGTCCACGATATAAAGATAATGGGCGAGTTGACATGGCTTCTTGCGCGAAACCGGACTGTTGCGTTTGTGGTTGTAGTAGTAGTTTGTTGTAATGTTGAAACGAGCTGTAGGGCGTCGTTGAGGGACTAAGAAGAGAAGGGTACGAGAGTTGAGCATGGGCAGCGTTGGCTGCTGCTGCTGCTGCTACTACTGATGCAGGGGTGTTTGTGGCAGAAGCAGAGGCAGCCACAGCAGTCGAATGAGGCCCCGACTGGTCAAACTGCCGTTGCAAGGAATGGTGAAAGAGCATCTCGAGAGATTAGATACTCACTGGGTACTCGGTGCTACTACAGAATACCGATAGCACGTACTACTGCGACTACTACTTGGGAGGCTCTAAGGCTGAAGGAAGCTGATCGTTGATGTAAAGTTTGCAACTGTCAGCAGCCGCGGGAAGGCAGCGACGGGAGACAGCGACGGCGGTTTCGTCTTCGTCGGGGACTCCTGTTCGGACGATTGCTGCATTAATTAGCTAGTTCCGTCTGGCGGTTTGTCCTCTGTGAGATTCTTGTGGTCCTTTTTTTCTCCTGCCTGATCGCTGCGCAGCGCCTCTCTCTTGTTGATGATCTTCCTCCAATGCTTCTTTGCTCTTCTTCTATTACACTCTCCACCAACCACCTTCTTCTTTTCTGCTCTATCTTCTTCGTCCCCCCACGGCCTATACACTTCCTTTTTTATTATTAATTCTTTTTTCGATTTTTAATTTGATTTCCCTCCTCTTTTGTTTATTTACTTTTTCTCCTTCTTTTTCAGAGTGTCGACGAGCAATCGAGCGATAGGTGGGGAGACTGATGAGGATATGTGTAGGCATGTAGACTGCAAGAGGGGGGAGGAGGCATGTGAGTGAGCGGCCACCGCCTTTTCTCTCTCTTTTCCCCTTCTCCACAATCTCAGGATCCGCTTACCTTAAGACACCCCCCAAACTCAGATACCCATCCACTCAGCCGCGATAATCGAGAAAACGATTCCCTCCTCTGATAGGTATTGGTTTTTGTCCGCACCACCCTCTGCCTGGTTTTCGTGCGTATTCCTCCTCGAATACTTGTTCTGCAGAATTTATCCTCCCTTAAATTCCAGCCTGTAAACGAGGGGAAGTAACAACACAGTGTCTGTATCCCCCCAAAGCAGCAAGGGCAAGGAAAAGCAAAAAAAAAAAAAAAAAAAAAAGTGGGATGAGAGAGTGTGAGAGAAAAAGAAATAAATGAGTCGATTTCTGTGTGAAGGGATTGACGTACATGTACATACCTTATGTGGTGATGATGATTGACGCTGCCCCCCTCTAGCGCTATGAGCCAAGGACTTGGGGCACTCTAGAGTTCTTCTTTGCACTAAGCAAACCACTCAACAGCTAACTTAAACCCACTTTTACTGCTTCTACGCCTTAATGTTACAGGTATAAACTCTTGTCTACCGTACAAGAACTACTCTCAAGGCGTTACGCACGTTCCTCTATGACACCAGTCCAAATGAGAATTCGCCGATCTTGAAAGGATAACAAGGATTCACTCGTGTTAGAAGTTTGAAGGTCGATTTCTAAACGGTCACATAAAAAAGGGTATTTGGACCTCGGCAGATCTGGGGAGAAGATATTGTACATATATACAGATACGTACATGTATGTATCTACTACATATAGGTACAGCAGGAATTGAAGAAAAGCTAAAACACAAAGATTTATGGAAGGAATCAAGAGGGTTCATGCTGACGCTGATCATACATCTACGAACGCAGCCAAGAACGGATGCGCAAGGGCAATCCAAGCATGGACAAGCTCATTTGGCACTACATACACTGTGAGCAGTCCTTAACTTTTTTTTTTTTTCGTGGCGTATCTTAGACGGCGGGAAGGCTTGGTTGGCGCCCAACACAAGCGTTGAAATGACGCCCTTTTTTTTTTACAACAAACGGCTTCCCCTGCCTACAGAATGTCAAAGAAAAAAACAATGTAGGTGAAAGGGGTAGATATGCCATAAAGACGAACTGTCCTAAGTGAGAATGATCATCAATCATTTCGGTCTGTGATCTATGTGCTATTTCAAACACTTTTCCCTCACTACATGCGACTATCCTCTTCGAATGTTTATCTTGCGTTGATCTTAACTCATATGTACTCTACCTACTGTACTATGTATGCACACTGCCAGCTTACCTACGGCAACAACCATCATACTGCATACACAATTTCAATCGAACCTCCGATGCCTGCCTCCGTCTCATGCCAGTGTTCTTTAAGCTAACCCAAATTGTACCTCAAAGGATTGCAAAGTGGTATCTAGAAGTGAGTACTTTCAAATAACTCGAATGCCTACCCTACGATAGGCACAGGCAGGATCTTAGGCCTACATTTACCCAAATTAGAAATTACCAGTCGGAATCTTCTCTTTTCTCGAAGCCTTCTTTTCCCTCATGCAGGGAAATGTGAAAGGTGGCGGAGGGGAAACCGTTGAACGGAAAAAATATGCGCCGGTCGGTAAGTTAAGATGCAGTCTCCCGTTTCTACTCTAGACCACAGCACCAGTAGCGGCCGTCTGCTTAGCCTGAAGTTTAATCATGACGATAAAGAAACATGCGACCTACACAAGGCTAAAAAAGCCCTATGGTTGTAACTCCTACATCAGAGGGTCAAACACGCGCGTCCCAATCTCCACCATAGCCAGAAATAGATCCAACATTTAGATACTCCTCAGGACCCTAAACTTATGTACTTATCAGCGCGATGGATAAAATTTGGATATGAACGTATATGTATTATACTTAGACAACGTTGGTGGTCGCGCAAATTTGATTTTGATCCAAACATATATACACACATGTAATGAACATACATACCAAGCCGGGTAGTTGAAAAACCGTTGTCGATCCGACCAGTAAACGCAGGGACGAAACAGTGCCTCCCGGAGGAACAACCCACAAGAGCGGTAGTTTATGAAACAAATTACAATGGAAATGGCGCTCGGGTTCTTGCAGATCTTTCTACAGCTGATACAGCTGTAGGGGGTTTGCTCCGGTAGACAAATTAAGGCTCTCTTGATCCCTCAGGGTGGGAAGGAAGAAGCTACATATGTACTCAATGTATGGTAGGCGACACGATGCAGCGTGTGGTAAAAGAATTGTAGAAGTATGGGAAGAGTCCTATTGGCTATCTCTCGCTGTATTGGGCCGGCCTTGGCAAATGCAAATGCATCTATTCAGTACAAAACGAGTGATTCCTGGTGATTGGTGGGATGGGTGGGTTTCGATTTGGTCTTAACAAAATTCAGTGGTCTGTATGTGCAAAAACAAACCCTCTCCTCTCAAACATCCAAGAATAGAAGTTAGGGGCCGTAGAACTGTTCTCCTCTTGATTCCCTGTTAACCTTAACCTACGGCCTCTAAATAGAAATACCTTGTAGAGATAGATTTAGTTTTTACCAACCCCGTTGTCGTGTTGCCCATGCAGCTATGCAGTCGACGGTAGAGCATATTTTCTGCATAACTGGCCTCCGAGATGCATACAGTATGTACTCATAGATTCGGCGCAATCCTCTTGGACATTCCATCCCGGCTAGCTGGGAAAGGAGACTGCCTCAGGGTATTTTCGGCGGTCAGCTGCGCTGCCCGTTCGATAACATGAAGTACATGTATGTTTACATCTGCCGAGAACGGGCCAAGAAAACCCTTACTAATCACATCTCACTAATGTGGCTTGCAGAGAGAGATGGGGGATCTTGGTAACGTCAAGATCTTAAGGGTGTGAATTCCTTTTTCTAGCTCGGCCACGTGCTTGTTGTATTCCAGCAGACCAGAACTTAATAACCCCAAATACCTTGTCACAGGCGACATCTCCTATATACCCCCCCAAAGTTAACAATAAATTAATAGTTTAGTCAACCGACCTTGCAATTAATTGGTTTTAATGTAGCTTAACGGTCCTTAGATAGGTGTGGAGGCTGTCCCCGCTCAGTTGGGGCACTCATTACTCCTGCATTGAATTAATTGTGTGTATTGAGCTCTTTTTATGTGTAGAGATTCTAATATGCGGATCAAGTACTCTTTACTCACTCACCTTTAACTTTAGAGCCTACGAGTACATGTACATACAGGGATGTACATTTCGGAAACTTATTCTCGCTGCAAGTACTGTACATATATGTAAGCATGAGCTCTCCGAGACTTAATTCATAATAGGTCGTACACGGGTTTATACTTAGTTTCTCCCCTCTCGGTTGGCAACGATGAGGCCTGAATGGGTTTAACAGTCGGTGCCTTAATTCGGTCCGCGAGTCTATTGTTTGTGCAGTGTATAGATACATGTAGTGACGCAGGTACATGTAGTCTTCTATATATAGAAGACGAAAAAGGGTTCGTTGCCTTTATTGTTCATAGCTACATGTACATGTACTCATCTGTGCAAGGGTCAGATACGTATATACAGGTTATTAGTTTATATCAAACAATAAGGAATCCATGCAAGAAGTCACTTTATAATTACTCTCATCTTAATTCCCAGTTGTAACTCTAGGACGAATACGCAACCCCACGGACCCACATTAAATTGGTCTCCCTGGGCTACACTTTGATTCAAATGGATGTACCTACTGGATACTCAGGGCTCCTGCGGAGCTTTGAAAGTGGTTTATAGCTTAGGAGCTGGATTTTGTGCCTAGGCAGGAACACCTTAATCCAGTAGGGACCAGCGCTTCTAGACCTGCTAGGAGCAAGGTACGGTCGGCTTTGGAGCAGCGACGGAACTGATAGAACGACGGGCAGGGGGGGGGGGGTACTCTAGGAGGGTCAAATAGTAGCGCTCAGGCTGATATCAAGTAGCATGATTGCTGAACTACGCTGTTTCGTTGTTTACGGTACGTACATCGTTGCTCTCGAGACAACTGGAATGCCTCCTGGCCAATCGCATTATTTCTCTTCGGATTTCAAGGGTTTAGAGATCTGGGCCTACCCCCTTAATTCAGATTCAGAATCTGGAAGGCACTTTATTAAAATTTTCTTACCCTAAATTCCACCGAGATCCTATATCAACTCCCACGGGAATTTATTCATTCCAGATCAATATTATCACGAGACTTTCCACCGTTATAACTGAGACCGGTTTATATTAAATAAATAGATACCTGAAGACTAGCCCCTTTAATTTATGCTATATATGTATCCTTAAGATCCCTAGCGACCGAAAAAAGAAGAAAAAAACTAAAAACTAAAATATGTTAATGGTTGTGATATTCTTGTATATAGATTAGCAGTATATACGGGCAGGAATCTAAAGTTTCGGGGAGCTTTACTTTTAGGAGAGAAATTGGCGTGAATTGTGATTGGAATCGCGGGTATATATGTATATATACAACCGTGAGCATAAAAATAAGTCGGGGGGAGCGGAGAAACGTTTCAAATAAGCACTATACCCAGAGGTTCTATGCAGAAGATACTAGATATCGAAGAGTAGGAATATGAGTCTGTGATATCTCCTTTGAATTCGGGTTGGGGGTAGTATTGAAAAACCAAAACGAGATTGTTATAATCATGTGACCTGAATTGGATAATGGACGAAGAGTCGACTTACCTATCTATATCGACACCCCCAAACAGAATACCTGTTTAGGCTCGATGTTATTTGAAAATCCCAATACCTAGTAGAGAGGTTGTGGCCTGAAGTTAGCTAAAACGAGTGATCGTGTGTGCATGGATAACGTTAGTTGGGAGTCACCAACAACCATAAACTCCAAATTAGCCAGCTTAAGCCCGTCTGATATGACCTTATTCATCTGAGTGCGACGGGTCTTGTGGCTCTGCCTGTTGAACCGAAATCCAGATATCAAATGTTAAGTTAATTTAAGTAATTGCTGTATCAATCAACCTCGCCAGGGCCTTGGATGTTACGTTAGGTATTTATGCATTCGACCGATATCAAACAACTGTTTAACCCTCCAGAGCTTAAGCTTGAAGCCCTCCTCGGTGTGTATATGTTGAACGCTGTAAGGGCGCCAGTACTGGTGTATGTGTGGGTGAACCCACCCTGAGCTGTGAGGTAGCTATAGCTTATCGAGAGGTCTTTCTGAAGGCTATGAAGCTAGATGCATGTAACTATATGCGCCTGTCACGTCATGTATCCATGTATCGATTGGTTGTGGATGCATTGGTCTAAGCTCGTTCCCAGATCAGTGAAGAGCAATCTGCCCGTTGGGGGGGTGGACACGAGACCACACGTACATTGTAGCATACACCATAGCATGAGATTACTTTTTAGAACTGCAGGCGAGAGCTATATACTTACCTTATTTCACCAACATTCTACACACTCATGTTCAAACAGTATTCTCGCTCGACCATACATGTATACATATGCCGACCAGTCTAGACATCCTAGAAATCGCATTATCACTCCGGAGTTCTTCACGGTCAAGTAGTGTTATAATCTAAATGATTGCTTCATTAATTGATCGCTACTACGGTACATTTGTCTTGTCGTTGATGGGCTTAAGCTACATCATAATCTGGTCTGTACATGTACATGTATTCAGGTACTAGCGGTTTAAAACTCGAGTAACACGTAACAAGAGTTGAGGGTAGAGTTAGCTCTAAACTATAGCCGGTGGGAAACAAGCCCCCCCAAAAATAACGTTAAACATTGTTACTGCCCGCACTGTACACTCTTATAGGTAGCAATAATATATTATGATATTATACCAAATATCTGTCAGAGAAGACTAAAAACACCCCAAACGTACCCCCAGACCCAAATAAACGTGTTCGAATGTAGTGCTCGGCATATTTAGCCAGGCAGTACCTATGGCTTGTCGACCGGCCTCTAAACAGGTGTAGACCACCGAGCTCTACCGACTTCGTACCACCAGAAGTTTCGGATATTCTCCATGCTACAGTTAGTTGATTTCAAATGGTAACTGGATGACGTGAGTCTACTTTCCTCAAGAGGCATGTGTCTCTATTTGATATGTTATGCAAGAGTTATTTTTGGTTGGGAAGAACGAGTCATAGTTCATGATTCAGGCGGGTTTATTCCCTTTTTTTTTTTTACTTTCTAAAAATAAGGAACTGAATCCTAACAAAATCTTGAAAAATATGATTTATATACTTTTAAACTTTTACGGAAAGCCGGCACCGTATATATCTTCTACTGCATATTCAATATGTCCGGATCGACCTCAACGGGAAAGTACCTATAGTAAATACATGTCAATTGATAACAGTAAAAACCCGAAAGCATAAATCTTAGATGACTGATATGCAAGCTAAAAGTCATAGTCTATTATACATGGACTACGGCCCCTCAATGACTTCTTAAAGATAAGTACATGTATGTAGGCAATATATACGATCCGTAGGGATTTGGGGGGGGGGGGCTTTATCAAGTTATGAAACGTAAACATCTACTTCCGTGCTCAAGCCCTAAGTACTTTATTATATATATTGATATGAATCCAGAACAGCAATATACCAAGGGTCAGTCGAGCCTAAAACCGGCCAATTGCAATTCTCCAGCGGACATTGTTTGGAGCGAGTCGAGTCGATGATAAATGGCGGTGTTGTGGCCTTATCAGGTACGCTTAAGGTTGCGTAAGAGAGTAGGCACTTAGGGAATAAGTGATGAACGTCATGCCAAAGCATTTTGCAACAAATAGTAAGTCCTACCAACGACACACAGAGTCAATAATGAGTACAAGAAACAGGTTTACGGGGTGTGGCGCGTCGAAAACGAAGCTGGGTAGACAAGCAGTACCACAGACACGAAAGTTTGTTTGTTAAAGCCAGCCAGTTGCTTGGATATCAAAACATATGGTTACTTTCTTTAAACCTCATGATTAACGTGAGCCCCGATGCGCTGTACAGTGGGCCAATGCAATCTCCGAGGGCACAGGAATTTCCGCGATTGAGAGTGATATGTATTCAACCTCTCCTCTCCATGCTAGTCTCCAGAATATGTCGGGGGTTTTTCTACAATGTAATCTTTCAACAGTACGACCATTGAGATTGATTCGATTTCTATATAGATGATTAACAAGCGGATACCGACTTTGGCCCAGATAAGTCCGCCACCCATTCGACAAAAAGTCACAAAAGTATGTTCTAATCAATTGGGTACTGATTTTAGATCACAAACAATCCCGTGGGTCACAGCGTTGGTGTTGATAGAAGGATGAGGGCATATAGCCACGTTTGGTAGGAGCCCGAATAGTTATATACATTACCCAACTATAACTAATTAGTATACTTGATAAAAACTATAAAGAAAAAACAAAAAAAGACAAAAAAACAAAAAAAAAAAACGCCGAAAGCCTAGATTCGACTATTCGAGTGAACTCTCCGGATCAGTCCGAGGGGATTTTATTATTTTATCCGTACCTATTCTCGCTAGCTAATTATTACCACATATATATAGCTTTGAGGGGAAGAAGGGGGTGGGGTTCGGTGATGTCTCGAATACGGAAGTCACGACCTCTTCATATCAAGCGGCTATCCGTTACGGATCGTCATTTCTTTTAAACCACAGGGAGAAAAAAAATCAAATAAAGGTCCGGGGCTAAAATCGAAAGTTCGCACTATTGTCAAAAGGTATATATGATCTTCCCAGAAAAAATAAATTATGCAGTTGCATCAAAAAAATAAAAATTAAGGCCGGTGCCAGCGTCGGCGCGCCAATACATAAACTGGTGATTGCGGGTGGTTGTGGTTGCGTTTGTGGTCCGACAGAAGTTGATCAAGAAGGATAAGATCTCAAGAAAGGAAGTCTTGGTTGAGACACTGCGTCGCCAAGTCTAATTCTCGGGGGAAAGAGAGGGATGGCGTCCAATAACCAGTATGACCGCAGTCTTCGGAGGTAACAATTCGGACAAACCCCGGATCCGTGATGGCCATCACCGGTGATGATCGGAGGAGAATTTCAACTTCGGAGCCGGCGGGGGGAAGAGGCCCACGTCAGCCTTTTTTTTCTTCGCCTTCTTTCTTTTTTGGCTTTAAACGAGGACGTTACGAGAAAGCGCCCCGGCACCCGTACTTCGGATAAGAGTATATCCCAAAAGCAAGTAAGTTTTTTCTTTCTTTTTCTTTTTTCTTTCTCGGGGTAGGGGTATGAAGGAGTCCATTGTACTCAGGAACCAAGTTGGTGGTTTGCGGTTTGAGGCACGTTCCAGCCCCTCGGTGAGTGGGAGTGACAAAATCATATGACAAGCAAGACAGAAGCCTGTGTCATGCTCAGTGCTCATTCACATTCACATTCACTCAACTCACTCACTCATATGAAGCACTCGTTCACTCGTTCACAATGTCAACAACACGACACGGCAGTTGAGGCAATTCTCCCACTGTGTCTCTCCTAGCTCTGTGTCTCTGTGTCCCTCTGTCGCCCAAGACCCCCAAAAAGCAAACATTGATCTAACTACAAGCTAGCAGCTTATGTAGCCTACATAACTACATGTAGCGAGAAAAAAGTGAGGAGGGGGAAAAAAAACATGCTTGGAAAAGGACCCCCCCCCAAAAAAAAAAAAAAACGCACAAAACCGCTTTAGACGCATGGTTACGTTGTGGAATCGGAGAATTTTACAAGTAGAGTTGATATTCTCCGGCTTGGTAGCAGCGAGAGAGGGAGAGGCGTTTCAATTGCATATCTCACCGATTAGTAGGTGCTAAACTATGATATTACACTTTCAACGGCATTAAATTGCCAGGGAAAGGTATATCACATATGTCATGTGTGTTAGGTACATGGGAACTGGGTGTGAGTCCATATGCCATATGCCCAGTTACATATGTACCTATCTTACATATATGTACCTGGTAATCCAGTTCTCATTAGGTTCTTATCTCCATATGCCACTGACCGAGTGTCTAAATACCGATTCGAGCCTACAGCTAAGCCCGGTTCCGTCTGTTGTCCGCACAGTTTCCGGTTTTACCTGGGGAGCTTCAGCTCGAGGGGAATTTCATGTATGTAGTACCAATACATTTGTCCCAAAGCCGGCTCAGTCATTCAAGTGAGTAAATGAGTGAGTTGGGTCAGTGATGTGAGTGACACACTATGATTCCGCCCGCTCACCCGCCCTCCTGCAACCGCAGACAACAAGCAGTCAGGGAGGCATGTATGTATCCGGATCTTCTCCATTCCAAGATTACAGTGTCTTGATAAGCGGAACGTTGTCGTCGTCCTCTGCCGTACTTGCCCTTATTTCGGCACCGAGGCTAATAGGCATTCTGGCCGAGCTGCTGTCGTGTGCTTAGTTGTGTGGGGTGTGTGCGCCGTGGGTAAGTTATTGTGCCGGCGAGCGGTGATTGTGGTTGTGGTTGTGGTGATTTCAAGAAGGACCACGGATAAGTATAATTCTGCGCGCGTAGGGGAATGTCGGTGAGGATTCGAGTTTGTCCCCTAAATACTACTACTAGCTGAGCCAGTAACAATTGAATGTATTAAACTCAACTACATGAGGAATGCCACTAAGGCCCAATTCAAGTTAAGAGGAAGGAAATACAAACTTGTATCTTAACAGAGACCTAAATGTCCCAAAGTCACAAATAACGGCCGGGGAATATTATTTTTCTTTGCCTAGCTCTACATAGCTCGGAAGGAAAGGGTCCATACTCTAGACATCCTTGCCCCCAATTCGTGTGTCTACATGTCGGTATGTGGCTTTTTTTTTTGTTGCAGTGATGTAGTTAGAGTTGTCTGTGATGGTGGTGGTGGTGGTGGTAGTTGTGGGGAGCCAGTCACAATGGCGACCAAATCACAACGTCGTCCCAATCTCACTCACACCCTCGTAACTGGACATGTTTGCAAAAACCCTAGAACCTGTTCCACCTTCACATATGGTAGATTGATCGCTTTTGTGTTTTTTTATTTTTTATTTTTATTTTTTTTATATTTATATTTATATTTATATTTTTTATTTTTTGTGTTTGAGAAGAACCATATCGCATTTTCGGTACTCGGTATAATCCGAAAAACTTAATTCAGTGGATAGCCGCAGCCGCAGCCGCACTTGCCTCTATTTGCCTACATCTAAGGAATCTAACCCTAATTGCAACTACATGTAACATCCCCCCCACCACTCTCTACTACCGATACTTACCATTACCCCCCCCCCCCCCCCCCCCCAATCTATCCGCTTTCGGACCGAGCCTCTCCACAGACACACTCCGGCAACCACATCCGTCCGCGGGGGGGGGGGGGGGTACTGGAACCTGCGTTGAATGATGTCGATGTCGACGAGGGATTGAGGGAAAACCAGTCAAGATGCGGGAAAAAAAAATATTATTTTAACCGCTACGGCCAGCAGGAGAAACATCGGTAGCGACGGTAGATACATGAGCGCTCCTCTACGTCCTACAGACCTTGTCTGTAACTAGTATTCTTATGGTATAGTATGGTATTTCCCTTTTTCCCTCTCTCCCTCTTTATCAAGTAAACGGCACTTGGATCCATAGAGAGACAGTACTTTGAGTACCGTGAACTACCTCCCTGGCCGTGTGATGTGATGTGATGCGATGTTCATCTCGCTCAACTTCACCTGCACTCCAGGTACATGCTAGTTCGCAGTACTCTACCTGCTGCTGCCCCACCCACCCCCTAGCGATCGATTAATGTCCCGTTTAACCTATCAGTGCTAGCCAAAGTCACGGGTATTATGTAAGTACTCCAATACCTCTCTCTACGTCCCCAGAGTCCAAGTGCCTAGCTTCCAGCGCGAACGCGCCGGTGATCAGTCCGTGACCGCCGACGATTATCAGTGCACATCACGGTTCGAGGATCTAGGAGGAGGTTCATGCCCTTCTAGACAGGATTTAGCTTTGATCAATTGAGCTCGGTTTGTTGTTGTTGTCGCAGTTGTGTTATAACTAGCTAGTACTTGTAACTGAACCCCCTGCCCGCGCGCTTTCGTTCCCAACCCCCGTCACGTTAGGAGAGCCATCGATGTCGGACTCTAGCCTACGAGACGAGACTATAGCCACGCGAAATGCACGCGCGCGCGGCCATGATCCGAAATCCGAAGGTTTAGATCATTTTCGCATGTTTTACTTTTTTTTTTTTTCTTTTCTTTCTCTTTTGGCGGTTTGCGAGAAGTAAAACTTGCCCTGTTTGTCTCTCTTTTGCTGTCTGCCTGTCTGCCTGTCTGCCAACCTCCCCCCCCTCCCCGCCTCTGACGTCCCTAGTGCGGGTAACGTATGTGCATATGTTGCATATCTACAGGTATTAATTCCAAATAGGGGGATCTTCGTTGGTTCGGGGAAGGGGGAATGCGATGTTTCCCAGGGGTGGTTTTAGTTAACTTGGTAGTTGGAAGCACTGGGTGGAGGTGTACTTCCTTGGTACACACATGTAGCTAGTCCTCTTGAGATCATGGTACATACATGTACTATTCCGGATCAGGACCTCGGTACAATTAATATGCCCAGGGAAGTTCCTCTACTCGTTTGGATCACCCTCCGAGGAGCCGTGCTATCATTGGCCAAGGGAACCATCATCATCAATCATCATCATCAACATCATCGTGCTTTGCTTGGGTAGGGCCCGAGAGGAGGGGCGAAGGTGTGGGAAGGGGGATAATCTACCGTACAGTTCTACCGTAGATACCGCCCTTCGATCTGTAACTTGGGTTTGCTAAGGTCCCGGGTACATATAGATCGTGATAAGTCCTGAGCTGAGATCCCGGTGGAGGGAAAGAGCCGCCAGACCGGGCTAGACTAAGATCAGCTATGATGATCAACAACTACATGTAAGTAGTACATGTATGTAGTTATATATGATGTAGGCAAATAGACTCGAAATTTCCCAAGGAGATTTAATTAACCCCCATGCCACTAGCACTCTAATAAGTATAGTAAGTAGTATTCAGGGCATAAACAATCACCCCCCTGGCGTCTCAATTGCCCCAAATTCTGGGGAAATACTTTACGGTTGGCTGGGCCGGTGAAGGGGGAATGAATGAATATTGGCGCCAGTGCCTCTAGGCCTATGATATTAAAGAAAAGAAAGAGAAATAAAAAAAGATACCATGAAAAAAATAATTTGCTGTGGGTTGTAAGAGATAAAAATATTAATTTAGTTATAATCTTGACCGTAATATCAGTCGGCGACTCCGAAAAGGAGTGAGTCCGTCCGTCCGTCCGTCCGTTCTTTTTCGTTGTCAAGATGCTGGAATTTATTCCAATCCATCCAAATCCTTCCAACCACCTCCACCATCCCAGTCCCAGTCTCCCGTTCGCGTCCCCATCCCAAGAATCGAAGTGTTTTTGCGTAGTACATGTATGTACCACGATTAGCGAGAGGTTGGGTTACCTTCCGAAAGCAATAAATGATCTATCAAAACGGTTGTTGCGACCTTTGAGTTGTTGTTGTGTGTGCGTGTGTGCGTATGTGTCCGAACACATTTCGCTATTTCCAACTTTCTCGGGTTCTGCCGTCCCAAGACCCAAATATAAAGCCAAACCAAAAACCGAAAGGGGAAAAAAAAGAACAAAAACGTGGGAAATATTACCACGTGTGGGGGATTGAGTAAGGGGATCAGGATGGGGGATGATGATGGAATTGGGTTAATTATTAATGGGGATTTGTGCAGCACAGGGGTTGGCTGGTTGGCACTGGGAAATGGCCAAAAAAGAATCCTCTTGGGAAAAAAAAAATGTGAGAAATAGAATTCGTATGGCCGTCTGTGCTCAACACACTGAGACAGGTTTAGCAAAGAGTTCCAAGCGAACGAACGAACGCTCCCTTTGCTGTGTGACGTGAGAGTCAAAGTTACGAATGCATGCTACAATTTGTACCTACATACTCGACAAAGATCGAGTGAGAGAACGGGTCCAGACTACTCAAAAGTACCATGGATTTCACTTGGTATGGCCTACTGGGCTAGGGTCCCGGGGGGGGGGGGGGGTTACTTGCTCTAAGTAGGGATCATTTGGGATGATTTTCGCTGCAACCCCTACCTACATCATACACATCCTACCCCGAGTCAAAGGCAGACTGACAAACAGTAGGACCTGGCCAGACGTGACCCAATTAATTTATTTATCCAGCAGAGAGGCTCAATGGAGCAAGTGAGTGATGAATAGAATACGTGAGCGGCTGTAGGCTGAAAGGTTGGATACTCGGAGAGAGTACGGTATGTGCGTGTATGTACATGTATGTACTACTGGTATGTAGGGTGGGAGATCTGTGAAACAGTCAGGTTTCCAAGCCCATCCGGACCCTGGACCATGAAAAACCGTTGAAGTCGGCGACTTCACTACAGTTTAGGTTCTCTCGCGCACTCCGTGGAATTGGGGGCTGTGCCCGCATATAGAGCCTCAAATCTAAAACATATCCAATCACAGCTCAGAAACAGACGAGGTTATGCTGGGGTCGGCGTCCCCTGTGTAACAGTGAATGGAAAAGGCGGGATACCGACACCAACTGAACTAACCTCCTCCGCGCAGGATTGTCCCTGAGGCTCTCTTTCGCCCACCCCTCCTCATCCTCACCCTGTCCACTCGTTTCGGTTTCCAAACCCACCACTTTTGTTCATTGCAGGGCAGAGCTAGAAACTAGGAGGAAACTGTGGGCTCGAGCTAATACGAAAAGGGGGCTTTTGGCTTTTCGTTCCCTCAGCCGTATGGGGGATAGATGCGGAAGCCCTAACTAGCCAACCACACACATCTCTCAAATGACATTTTTAGAGACAACGGGCCCGCCGGATGTCAAAAGAAGTGTGCGTGCACCCAAAGCTAGACTCGCCAAATTAACCAATAGCAATCCATGGTCAATTAAGCTAATGCCGATCCCTCCCATCCCCTTCCAACCCCCCCCCCCCAAACTTCTTTCCCACCCACAAGGAGTTTAGGACTCATTGATAGCGAGCGTCCTTCAAAGTAGAGTGGTAGAGAGAGGGGGGTGGGGGTGGGGGTGGGAGAGCGTGTATCTATGTCCTTCCTCTGCGTGACCCTAGTGGACGGTAGTTACAAAACCCACATCATAACTATACCAAAAATGGGGGAAACTTTGCCTCATCGGAAGAAAAAAAAAAAAAAAGACGTTGGAGATATGCATCTCGGCCGAGCCCTAGTTTTGTGCGATCATAGAGGACCCTTTACGGCCCGCCTCTCTCTCTCTCTCTCTTCGATTCTTATTATTTGTAGATCTAGATACTGATCATGTTGCTGGCACAGATTGCGCCTTGTCGTCCAGTTGTCAGACCCAGTGCGCAGAGTTTTGATAGTACCTACGTACATACATACATACATAATACATAACATGGATAATCACCCCCGTACCTACCTACCACCGTACTTGAGGTACATTCATTACTCCTCAGTACTTGTCAGTCACAGAAATTCATTCCTGGATATGGATATACAGGCAGATATGAACCTAAAAAAAAAAGAACCAGGGGCCGCCCATAAGATATTCGTGGCGGGCATCTGGGGGTTTGTTCTCACCGCTCAGGGCTTCTGTATGGATAGATAGATTGGTTACCTTCCACTTCGTTCTCCTTCCAGTGGAACAAGGGGGTGGCTTTATCTGGACTATTGCGTGTGCTGAGAGTCACGATGCTCTGGCGATTGGGTTGATGCACGGTTTATAGTAGTGTTTCAGTTGACTGGCACGAATGGGGAGGGTGGTTTGGTAAACTGAGACATTACTCCTTCCCCCAGTCTTTCTCAGCGAACCGCAGTTACACGTCCATGCAGCGAACGTTGCCCATCAACTTGGAACATGATTGACATATACTCTCGAGCTGAACTGGTCTCACATTAACGCAAAAGGCGTAGCCAAGATTGTTATTTTTTGCGATCCAATTTACTTCCTGATAAAAGAAAAAAAGAGGAAGAAGAAAAGAAAAGAGAGAAAGAAAAAAAAAAACGTGGACTCCAATGCTTTTATTTGAAATTTTTTTTTTCCCTTCTCGTGGATCCATCCGATACCCTTGTCAATAGTCGGTCTTTCTCACCACCATCATGATTACGGACAATTTCCGAACCTTTCCCTGGGCAAGTGCGGCGGAGACGTCGACATATTTTGTTAGGAACGTCTTCTCTATCAAACAGAAGTACGTGATCGCTGTTCTTTTAGCTCTCTACCCTTTCTGCAAGTGAGCTGTTCCCAAAGTAGTGGACGGCGACCATTCAACGCTTGGCATGCCAGGTCAGGAAGCGCACCCCACGCAGAGATCCTCCCCTTTCGTCGATGGAGTTCCAAGGCTCAACGGTTGGTTGCACCACCGAGATTATGATGCATACGGGCTCAGGCATGACTTGCTGCTGCCCCAAAGCAGGAGCCGTCCATACCATACTGTTCGTCTTCTGCAGAGTGCAGCAGCAGCAGCAGCAGCAGTAGGAAAAGTGATGGGTCTGCTCTTCCATCACTCTACCTACCTCAAGGCAGGCCTACCAAACCACAAGTCCCGGAGGATCAGGAATTTTAGAGTATGGGAATGGAAGGCCGGATCACGTAGGCTGCACCCGACAGAGAGGGTGGCCCACAGTTTTGCGGCCGGGTATCGTGGTTCGCATCTACTCTAGCTTTGACCGTTTGCGGAGAAGAATAGCGACGTTCGCTTCTTTGACCACTCGACTTGCATGGCGCTTATTGTGACCTCCTCTGACCTAGCCGCAGACAGCTTTGACAACCTCACCTCTGTCGATAGTAACCCCGTCAGAGACAGACCTCACAGACACCCACCCACACACTCGCCCACATCCACCCCCCCTTCCCCCCCTCCATCCCCTTCTCTTCCCCATCTCCCATCCCGATCCCCATCTTCCTAGGAGGTAACATTGTACGAAATCTTCTCAACGGTAAGCTACATGTGAACACTCGAATACCGAGTACCACATTACATATATCAAATCTCAATAAAATTCTCGATGGATGGATGGGATGGAATTCTATTTTCATCATTCATCCAACCCCAAATGTATTGTTGCTGAACCAGTTTGGCACTGTTACCGTCCGTCCACTCCTCTGCCTGTCTTTCCCATATACAGAAGTAATGCAGAAAAGTAATGTATGTTCTACTGCTTACAGGCTGCTGCCTCCCACACCAAAAATAATGTCCGCTACCTGCCTACAGGAGTGCACCAACCAGCTTCTCGCACACACCCTTGGCCGCTGAGCCGTCCTGCTGGGTTGCTACTGGGGTGTCCATCCTTTATCTTGGGTTAACTGCGGCGAGATCGAGCTGTATCATTTCCGTTCTCTACGATTCCTGCGCGCGTTCCGTTAGGAGGTTTCCCATCAGTTAGTCCTGTCCGTGCTGCAACATGCTGCTCGCTTTCCGGGGCTAACCTCCCAGCTGCCGTCGCCTTACAGCGCCACTGGTATCTGTTGCAAATCGCGGAGAGACATCTGAGACCTGTGTTGGGTGGACCTCAACGACGTCGGCGATTTGGAGCCCCTATGAATATCATTTCCATGATTGGCGGGGTTCCCAGAAAAAACCCACCGTACGGAGAGACACAATCGACGTCTGCCCGACCCTAGCACAGAGGAGGGTCGTGCAGCGCGCCTTGGGTGCCCCGTCTTTCTCCTCTAGTTTTAACCTGTAAATCTTTTTCTCGAGTGGGGTGCAACAACAACGCAATCTCTGCACTGTAGGTCAGTCGTCAAACCTCCAAGGGCAGCCTGGTTTCCTTTTAGCCCAGAACAATGTTTTTACTCCAACCCTTGTCTTGATTGACCAGATCAGGAGTTGATACCCAACAGATTGGAGTCGGACAATCAACAGGCAGTGCATTGACGGTAAGGGGGGCTTGACTAGATGTACTCTAGCTCGCAGTCATCGGGGGTGACGGATCCGTCATCGGCAGTTGACATCTCGACACTCTGACCACTTGCCAAAGGTGAGAAAACGGTTTGCAAATTTAGAGGGGAAAAAAGCAACACTCATTCCCAAAAGAAAAGGGTCTAAAGCCAGAAAAAAAATTATAGGGTACTCCAGAGACATACCAGACAGCGGGTGACTTGTCGCTCAACGGGGTCAAGCGAGGGCTAGAAAGAAAGCCTTTTAATCGTTTTCTGTCATCCATCTCTGCAGCCTACACTAGCACCTAACTAGTGGAGGAGAGAGAAAAAATGATTGAGCCCCTAAAGACTAGATCTATAGAGCCGCCATGCACTATTATCATGTCTATGTTTAAACCCTCTGCGTTGAACACATCGCCCAAACATTGCGGCAGAAGGATTCTCCCCCCCGGGCTCAAAAATAGCGAAAATATAATATATTATTTACGCACGCACATGAGAAGGGGGGGGGGGGGGGGTTGGTTGTTGCAATACTTGTAGCAATTGACAACCCGGGATAGCGCCTAGGGCGTACCAGACACCCTGTCAACCATCCTCAAAACCTCGCTTTATTGAGAAGAAGCGTCCCCTGTCGCAAATCACACCCGGTGATCTGGGAGCACAACTTTATTATTCTACGTCTAGATTTTTTTTGGATTTTATGAAGAAGGTGTTACATTCCATTCCTAGATTACTCGGTAATATTAACCTGACACTTGATAACTGCATATAAGCTTGGACACTCCCGCCCTCCGTTTCGGTGTCCGCGTTTCTGGGTTCACCTCTGCGCTGTTTTATCATCCTATTTGCTTCAGCTATTTGTATCTGGGTGAACACAAGGTATCCAACAACCATCATCACCTCAAACCTGTCTGCAGAGATCATTTTCCCACCCACCCTTTTTTATTTTCCTACAGGGGTTTTTATTGCGCACCGCCGTTGTGTGTTAACACTGCAAGTCCCTTTAAGGCTCACTTTGACGCACTACCGCCGAGTAGAGTAACACCTCAGCAAAAACGATTTGAGTCCGGGTCACAGCAACGATCTGTGAGACACGCATAATTGTCACCGTTCATCACACACGTCACAGCCAGTGTCGACTAGGGGACCCACGTATCACCAGCTACTTCTCAAGACAGGAGAAGAAATATCCACTTAAAGTTTCGGTACTTTTTTCTGTTGGTAAGAGGGTAGAGCACAGGACAACAGGTGTCTATTAGCTCCATACGAGTTTCTTCGGGCTCGGTTCAGCCTTTCCCTCCGAAGTTGAAAGCCCGCCTATTAAAGGTTACATAACTCTTCCGCCCGTTGTGGTCGTTCCCCTGGATCCACATACTCTAAAAGAATATAAGCCCAACTTCCCCCCACCACGAATTCCCTTCTCGACACATTTTCCCCTCAACGTCAATCAACAACCGAACACTTGAGCATCTGAACAACTTACCCGGGCATCTCCTCAACACATCCTAAATACCTCCAACTACTACAGCAACTTCATCCACCATGCAGCACAGACGTGGACCATGGTCCGCACATGAGGACTCTCAGCTTCTTAACCTCGTCCAGATTCACGGACCTCACAACTGGGTTAGAATATCTCAAATGGTAACTTCACGCTCACCAAAGCAATGCCGGGAACGCTACCACCAAAACCTCAAGCCTACGCTCAATCACGAGCCCATCACACCCGAAGAAGGTGAGCTTATTGAGCGTCTCGTCGGAGACATGGGCAAGAGATGGGCCGAAATTGCCAGGCGTCTTCATGGCCGGAGTGACAATGCAGTCAAGAACTGGTGGAATGGTGGAATGAACAGACGAAGACGCTTGTGCATCCGCCAGAGATCCGAGTCTCACAACCCAGACCGCCGCTCCCACGAGCCAATGTCCCCATATTCGCCAAATACCCATTTCCACCCTCCAGGTCTTACCATCGATGTTAGCAGGAGGACCCTCGACGAGCCACTGTCTTCCCCTACATTTTCTGACGGTTCTCGCGGTCAGACGCCGTCTCTCATCTCGGACGCTAATTCCAATTTTTCAACTTCGCCGAGACTTCCTGAGACACCCCTTACCGCCGAGAACGCCATTATACTCCCACCACTAAAGGATCTTTACCATGGGGAAAGACGGGCCTCGATGCCTATTCTTAAGAGTGCTACGTCACTCCACATTCAGGAACATTCAGCCTACACTCAGGACGACACCCGCAGGTGGGTGTCCAGCACGGACAGCCGGAGGTCTCAGGATTCTGTTTACCACACACAGTACCAGCAACACTACGGAGTTCCCACCTCGGATTTCCGAATGAAACTCTCAAACTTGTGCTCATGAGATTGGTTAACTCATAAATACAAACACGATCATTACACCTTTTCATTCTAACCTTACTCTTTATAATTGACTGGAAATTTTACTTGGGAAATAAGGGACATTTTCTTTGGGATTTTCTGTTCACTTTAGTATTTTTTTATTCTGTGGAATATTTTTTTTAGGATGTCCTTACGGCCGACCATTGTCATATAGCTCGTTTTGGGATTTCTTTTGTACTTTTTTTCTTGCTTTTTTTTTTTTCCTTTGTACCATGGCTGGGCTTCTTGGGGGTTATAGTTTTACTTCATGGGATTATTCTTAGGGTAGGCATGGGCGGGGATTTCTCTCTGTTTTTATGGGCATTTATTGGGGGGTCTTTTTTGTCTTCACTGACATCACTACTACTACCGTCGTAATTTCCTTTTCTTGGCTCTATTTTATCTTGTTATCATCATCACTCACCACCGGTGAATTTTTATTTTTTACTGTTTCTTCATTTTGAAAAATAGGACTTGCACTTGGAGGGACGGCGTTTACAACTTCTCTTTGTCATTTGGGAAACTATACTTTGGGCTTGGATGGGTGGGGAGATATCTTGTGGAAATGCCTTGGTTCTGGCTTCTGAAGTCAAAAGAGTTAGTCTAGGAATTTTAAACTATTATTATTCCACATTCATGTTTTGCAATGTCTTTTTGGGAATCAACCACAGATCACGGGAAAGTAAAAAGGCCACTCTGAATCATCCATGTTTCCCTTCGCTTGCCCGTTTAGTCAGGATAAGTTGGCGATCGAGCTAAGTATTCTGAAAAAAATCAAAGAAGCATGGGCACTCCACTAACCAGCCCAAGCCAGGTAAGTACTTTCTTTTTTTCTTTTCCCTTGAGAGCTAGTAAGGAATCGATCGGGAACTGGACGACCAACGAAGTTAGAATGAGCCAGTTACCAGTAAGATTTGTTGTCGATCATTCTACCATTTTGTAGTTTTGGTTAGCAAACAAGCTCAATGTGACTACCAGACCCCATGGGTATAATTATTTATCCACCCCCCCCTTTGTCTCGCTCCCTATTTTAAGATATTTAGTTTTATCCTCATACAGCCAGTTAGAAGGGAGTGGAGGAGTGCGAGGAGTGTAGGGAAAGGGGGGGGGTAACTGATTAATTCTATCAATACTTACCATAGGGGTGTGTGTTCCAACTATTACTCCTGTGGAATGGAACACGGGGAAGTTATAACTCTAAAAGGCCGGCATGATTATTGCCGTTTTCCCTATTCTTTTTTCTCCTTGGTTCCCTCTTTTGAGACTTTCCAAACAGCCCAAACAGTGTCCAGATTATTAATTCTCATCGTTTTTGTGAGCAGCAGG
Organism: Morchella sp. 2018-W16; assembly: GCA_024713755.1. Lineage (NCBI taxonomy): Eukaryota > Fungi > Ascomycota > Pezizomycetes > Pezizales > Morchellaceae > Morchella > Morchella sp. 2018-W16. The sequence goes on along the minus strand of JAMGYY010000001.1, from coordinate 2,823,751 downwards.
ACGAAGGGGTGGGAGGGGCCTCAAGTTCTATGGATATCTCTCAACACACCTCTGCGATATGATGATGGCAAGGCCAGATGAAACCGAGACACGCTGGCAGCTCGTCCTATGCATTTCGGGGCTAGATAGTTGTTTTTCACCGAGCCACTCCTCGTAGGGTGAAATGATGTGAAGACCTATGTCTCAACAAACCTGTCTCTTTTCTCGTTGTAGCCCACACTATTCACCGGCGTGCGTACATATCACTGTACGATATATGCGGGTAGTGTGATCATGATCTTCTTCCCCACCCTCACTCTCACACCTTGTGTGTCCAGGTCCCCAACCTAGCCCTGGAATCGTCGCCGATTGGGGAGCCAGGCTGCAGGAGTCCGTCTCTCACTCTCCGCGCATCGGCTCTCGTTACCAAGTGGCCCTGCTATTGACTAGTTAAAAAGCAAATAAAATAAAAAACCGTCTAGATATGACATGAAGTTTGGCCCTTTACCGTTGGTCTTACATTTCTCCCTCCAGTAAACTGGAGGAATAGGAAGGAGGGGAAAAACAAAAAAGTCACAATGTTCGTTGGAAAGATGGGACACACAGGACAATGGGAAATGATCACCCTCCCTCTACTCTTTATTTTTTTCCCACCCCATTCCTCTGCCGATGGTATGCATTTCTCTTGATTTCCCTTCCAACTTGTTGAACCACATGAGGATGGATTGCACATCGATTAGCGGGAGTCTTGTCAAACAGAAACCAGCGATTCTGATGCAATAGCCAACGCATCACCAACCTTGCCTGCCTTGCCCTACTTACTCCTCTGATTCCCCCATGTCCTGCCACACCCCTACATCTCCTTGGTCATTGATGGGAAGAAAAACAGTTTTGAACGGCGAGGGCTCAGTTCTGACCCCACCATAATCGTGATGGACGTGTACATACAGCAGATCGGAAGGAAGGCTTGATGTCAAGCTCCTTGGCGTCGCACTTTGCGTCTACGTAAGAACTGTTGCTCCGAGCTTGGTCCGATGTCAGTGCCAAAACCTAGCTGAACGTCTGAATTGTCCGTGTCTTGAAGGGTACCGAATCAGTTTACGTTGGAAACAACTCACAAAAGCGGTTAGCCCAGACCACTGGTTATCTCAAGATGGTTCTCGTCTCCGTCGCCCGCCCCCGTCTCCGAAGGATTAACGCACAGCATTGACCACGATGACGCTTATCATGACGACAAGGGAACTTGTGGTGGTGAACGAAGTGCCAAGGTAGATATATTAACATTTTCATTTCATTATTTATCAAAACGATGGTGGGTTGTGGTTTTGATGATTGCTGTTGTTCTCATTACTCCTGTTGTTGAGGGTTGATACTGATACTGTCGGTATTGGGACATGGATCGAACCCACTCTACTTCTTAGGCGTGCGATCTTGGGGGCCGAATAAACCTGGTTAAGAGAGATCTTCGGGTCTCTTTGGTTCAAATTACTTGCGCGTAACCTGGCGGATAATGTATGTGTACTCTACATACATATTCCCGTTCTAGGCTTTGCACATATTGGTACCATATAACCACCCCTGTGCTATATAATGGTTCTGTTCGCCGTCCTGGGGGCCTTTTTTTTTTCCCTTCTTTCCTGGGAACACGCTCGTAGCATCATCTAACATATCGCGCCAAATCGATCCACGGATTCGAGCCGTGTGGTCTCCAGGATTGGCTCTGCTCCCGGCCCGAGCATGGATCATGGATGATCACCCTCACCAATCTGGGTGATGTGCGACCGTGAAAATATTAGACTATTTTTAACCCCATTGTCAACCCCAGACAACAGCCACAGTTAATAGTGTATTTTCGGCCCTTTTTCCTCATTTCCTATATCCCTTCTAATAGTTCAAGCCTTTCCTCGGAACAGCCTCCCCATCACGACTGGTGGCCCGTGTACGTCCCGAAGAACTTCTCGATAGGACGATTAGCTGCTAATGTGTACCAAGATTCTGGACCCAGACGTATTAATTGTTTATTGTGCACTCGATATGCGTATTTGGCAGTTTCCGAGCGCATAACTGATATATGCCGCTTATTATATCTAATTGAGCCATCCGAGGATTGAAACGGCGACCTGGGGACGGGGGAGAGGGAAGGTAGGCTAGGGTTGTATGGGGGTTAATATTAATATATGCGCCGGAAGAGGTAGAGCTGGGAGTACCGGCGCTCTGGTAGTAACAAGGACTGCGTTCTAGACCTCATAGACGCATGGTGTTTACCCGGCCGTAGGACCCTGACCCGCTTACATAACGTAACTTGAAGTTATGGCTTCGACCTCAACTTCACTCACATGCGAGAGCTTTCGCACCCCCTCCCTGTTCCACCTCATCCACCCCTCCTCTATCAAAAATTACATAGAGTTTTCTGTACCTCTTCGGTGTCGAGAGCTTTATCTTTTCTGTTTTTGGAATCATTTCCCTCAATCTTTCGTTGTTCCCCACTTTCTCTATTTGCTTCCTTGTACAAGAGGTACCTCAGGAGGACATACCCATTCTACCCCCCATCCAATATAAAGCTTCGTCATGAACATTGGAGGAGACGAACAACAACGGTAGGTCGTGATTATTGGACCTATCTTACTATCATGCTGCCCTTAACATCCTATGGTGGGACACGGACACGTTGCTGGTTCGGCGGGTTTGCAACCGCACCTGCTGTGTCAAAAAACGATTCATTAAATGTTTACACATGGACATTATGCTGATATATGTCTCTTGGCTCTAAATAGTTGGCGTCAGCGGAGCCAACAGCCGGCGCAACGATCGCAAGGCGGTGGGCAGCGAAGAAACAACAATCCCGGGGGAAACCCAAACAGCAACGGGAATGTCTGGCAAGGCCCAAATCAGCAGCAGCAACAACATCAACAGCAACACCAGCAGGGGGTACAGGCTCACATTGATGTTCACGTGCCCGTTAGAGGGTTTAATGGGAAGGAAGTGGAGGATTTCTTGTTTCGTGGTACGTGCAAGACCGTTTTTCTTAATCGTGTTATCTCGGTATACCGGAGATGACGAAAAGGTATCACCCATAATTGAGATAACCCACAACCTTGTCTCCGAGACAATTATTTTTCAATTTTCCCTTTGTGCCTCAGCTTGTTTCTTCTACATATCCCAATTGTTTCGTAACATTGGGTTCCGACTCACCGCGAACTTCGGCACTTTTTATCTACCTTCCTACCCCACCATACAAGTCCTGGACATTCCCTTTGGGAATCTAGGATGCCTTAGATCCGCTTATCCTTCGCATATTGTCGATCATGCTTACGAGCGTTTCTGTACAACCCTGCACCTCCATACATTTTCTCTTCCGTACAGCACCGTGATAGAAGTGGTAATTTTGTGTCATAGTTCCCGAAACCACGCTAGAGCGCTCCTTTTTTTTTTCTTTTTTTTTTTCTTTTCCCCCTCTCTTTCTCTCTCTCTCTCTCTCTCTTTTTTTTTTAATTTTGTTACGCTCTTGCATGTAGCATTGCGGCGGTTATCTCGCCCTGTTACATGTCCTTCTGCTGTTGTCTGCAAGGCGTAATTGTGGCAGGGAGTTTTTTGGAGCTCGGGACAATCACTCTTATTGACCAGGATTATTTTCTCTTTTTACAACATCCATTATGCACTAAACTACCACTATAGGAAGTATCCGGCTAATATTATTTCTGAGATTTATAGCTTATGAGAAAGAAATGCAAGCGGCAAAGAATACGGGTGTTGACCAAAGTAAGTCTAGCCTCGCCCCTTCCATGTGTATGGTACTCCCATGAAACGTACAAGGAATCGCTGGGATGTCAACGGCTTCATTCCCATGGCTGAAGCCTCTCGATAATTGGGATATCTCCTAGTTCTGACACTTATTAACGTATTAAGGCCAAAAACCTATGATTTATAAGTCTGACAAGGACAAAGGCTGGTCGACACCAAAAAATGTCTGGGGACATCGAGGTTTGCTCCCCCCCCCCCCCCCCCTGATTATCTGATGAGAATTGCATTGATATTTTGTCATTGGACACCGTTAACCGTACTGCACTGACTCTCTAGCAGCCGGTGCAATGGCTTCCGGCGGCAGCTTTTTGACTCAGCTCAAGAAGAGCCAAGCAGCGTTGCAGAACACCTCAAGGGATTAATTACCAGACATCGCGTTTAAGAGTTGGCAACCGAGGTGTTCTGTACTTTGTGGAGTTTTTGGAAAAGAAGTCTGGGCCCTTAGATGCCCATTTACAACGGAAATAATTAATTTTAGCTTTGCTTATGGCGCTTCTTGTCCCGGTGTTGTTGTTTTTTCTTTTGTACGGAATCACGGTCTTAAAAGTGTCCAAATAGACATAATAGGCCGCCCAGCAAAGCAAAGCACTTTATTTTATCCGAGATCATATTTTTAAACTCCCTAGTCACATCGATGGCATGTAGTTGTGAATGGAGAAATTTTACCAACAATTTTGGATTTGGATGTTACTGGTTCCCATGACTACAGACGCACTACTACCATAAAAGGTAGCATACATACTCTAGTAGCTTGTTGCCATGCAACTGACAACCAATCAGTCCTCCTGTCAATAATTGCTCGTCCAATCAACGGGTTCCCTGCTTACAAGCCAGGTCGGTTGCGCGCTGTAGAACCTCTCTCATCGCGCCCTGCATTTTTCTCCAGACGCCACAAGCTAGAGTGCGGCAGCAAAATTCGGGTGATTTGATGCCTAAAGCTGTCGCGGATGTAACCAGAAAGCTCATGCTAAGAACTCGAAAACAGGGATGTAGACCAATCATTCTTGCAATAGAATAATGCAAATTAAAAATTATTATTGATAAAAAATCATTATGTGATAATATTCCTGTTTTGCCCTCCTGAGCGAAGTTAAAGTTATGTGTTATGTGTGGTGGCAAATACCAGGAGCTGAGGTTCTCATGTGTTACCATGGCCATGGCTACAAGGGGAAATGGCGACGACAACTTCAGCTCTAGTGACATTTTTTTTCTCCTTTCAATTTTTGCCAGCAATCCTCAAAGCCAACGTACTGGATAGAGCTGATAGTGTAAGGCCTAATATCTAAATATGAATTTTGATTAATACTAGCTAGTTAGGCTGCAATCATGTGTTGTGTGCTCGTGCCTGCACAATGGAACTACCTAGACAATTGACAACCACGTCCACGTCTGCCTTCAGAGTATTCCCGGTCCCCAAGAATTCTGCAACCAATGGGTTTGTTGAAGGGCGTGCTTTGACACGATCCACGAGTCTCACATACGAAGGGTGTTCTTTTTTTTTTAGTCTCCCCTGTTCCCCTGAAAAGCGGCAATCTTGGATAGGCCAACACCCTAAGTGATCAATTGCGTGGGGGCTTTAACGGGTGTGAACATCTGGCAATTTAAAACCTGACGCCTATCATGTACTAGTCTGAACTTACACAAGTGCAGGCTCTTCCATAGAGTGTTTTTGACTCGGGCTCAGACCCCACTGACTCAGGAAAGGCTGGGAGCGACACAAATTCAATATGGTGATTGGTTCCGTGAAGGGCCCCCGCCTGAACTTTGCGCTCTTGATATCCCTTGATATCTGATCGTCACTGTTCGACAGTAAGGATTGATAACCTTAGTTGAAAACGGAATATTGTATTTGGAATACTTGTAGTGGTCATATAAGGTGGCGTCTTATGGGTTGGTTACACAGTACCGAAGCAGCGAGTGATAGTTGATGTCGCGGATGTGTGTCCGGTAGGTTCCGAGGAGAGTTCTTCGTACCACTCACTAAAAAAGTATCTTCCTATATAATCATAAGCTAAGCCAGCATTTTAGGTCACCGTTACTGCCATAAAGTATGCAACAGGTTTCAAGACTGTCTGGGCCGGGTCAGAGGGGGTCAAATCTGGACCCCTGTACTGCCTGATATGCCAGCGATTGGACTGATCGCCTGCCTAATATCGAGTCAAATCCACCGTTGGAGGGACACCAAATGTCTGGGTCTTATGAAGCCCACTTTGAAAACGGCAGATGAGTGAGGGTTTACATACTATCAAATGATATCACATCTCATGAAACCATGCGCAGTCAAGTACTATGGAGGCGCATTTGGCAGCTGAGTTTACCTTATCCGCCCCACCACTTCTCTCCAACTAACGGTGCTGTGATCCGCAAGTCTAGCCCATCATTTACAAAAACAAGAGATACTCGGTGTAGCCAAAAGCGGTTGGATCAACTACCGATGGAGAGCAAGGCCCAAGAGTGGGCTAATAGATTAGAGTAAGCTACCAAACATGCATGCATTACTTCATTATTATTCTTCCGCATCATACATTTTCATTCCCCATCAGACTTTCCCATGCATGAAGTGTCTACTCTAACCGTATAATTAACTTTCAGACACACACTTCCACTACTACCAACATTACAGCAAGTAATGATATGACACTTTTCATGACCATTAAAAAATACCGGGGATTACCTTCAACTACATGTGCCTATTTCTCTTCCTCACCACTCTTCGCCACACTGGATTCATTCTTCTTAGCCAGGGCCAAGAATTTCTGACATGCGGGTTTTGTAAGATCCTTTCCAGACAACTCCTTGTATCTCTTGACGATAAGGCTATATTTGTCCGACTTGGTAACATCGGCTTCAGCTTGCTTTAGGAAAAGCAACTATCAGAAGATAACCAAAATTAGCGGTGCCTATAGACAGCAAAGATTTCGAGGAATTACTTCTTCATCAGTGAGTTCCGTATCACGATCCTTGAGCACCTTCTGATAGCGCAACCGTACAGCGGTCAAGGTCCTCTCGTTCCCCGAACCACCAGTTACATTGACAAGATTGGTGATGTCTTGCCAACTCTTTCCTTCTTTCTTCAAATGAGTAATGAGATTATCTTCCTCCTTCGACCAATTGCCTTTTTGCCCAGTGATCGGCTTGGGCGCCTTGCGCTTTTTTTTTTTCGTTGCTGGAGTAGAAGAAACGGCTTCTTCACCCTCGGCATCTGCGGGATTTTACAAATTTGTTACACATTTAGTTTAAGTGCAAGGTTTATCCTAATCAAGTAGCACACCCAACTGCGCGGGAACTACATGTACTGAACTTACCTCCTGCCTCACGGCTCTCTTCAGCTTCCTCTGTTTCCACAGTTCTTTTCTTGGGCCGTGGTAACTTTTCGTTACCACGGCTCTGGCCAGGATCCCCTGCTGTATCATCTCTCTGATCCAACGCTTCGCTGGCGGCACGCTTCTTGTGGGCTTCAGTTTTTTTTGACACGGGACGGGTTTTCAGAGACCTCCCCCCCTGTTTGGCTCCTGCGGGAGAAAAAGTGGGAGGAGGAAAGATTGGTTCTTGGTCTTCTTCCTTATCCTCCTCCTCCTCTTTGATGTATGCTTGATCGGGTTTTCCTTTGACCCTGACAGGGTTTCCAGACTCGTCGGTGAGATGAACTGATACTTGATTTTCTTCTTCGGCGTTCATCCTTTTGGTAAGTTTCGATTTAAATGATCGACGTCTGGATGCCCTAATTTTGACAGTCCGAGCAGCGGCAGTATTTACATTGCAGTGCAGCCTTGCCATCCTTATAGATCTCCAGATCAGCTCTGCAGACCCAACAAGGGGGGGGGGGGGGGGGGGTTGGTAGGGGTATTCCCCATCCTCCGCAACATAAGGATATTCATCTACAGGATACAGTCATTGGTGAATACCAACAATCTACCCCGTAACAAACTCTGGACCGTAGTTGTTGGTGATGTAACAATGAGTACATTTGTATCAAAGAAACGAGGGCTGCAGAATCCCGTATAGTCAAGAATAAAGTTTTTCATATGTTGGTTCACTAGCTCCATGAGCCGTGTTAACTCTCATTTTATGAGTTTACGCAGAACCACCTTTCAACTGATAAACGTTTGTGTTCGGAATACCTTGTGTGGTCCAGTTAATATGGTTAGATCGAGGATCGTGCGCATCTAATGATATGAGTGTACGTAAAGCTTCAGCGGTATTGTAAGTGTGTACGAAACAATTTATTTATCACTCAATCAACGATGATCTACTGGAGGGCGCTAGTTATTTGAATTGGATTCGTGGCATGGGGGTTTCAGTTCATGATGGCTGGTTGGCTTCTTTGTTTTTCACCCACAACACAACATGTGTCACATGTCAGTAATTTGGTAAGGCCAATAGTATAGAAAAAGACTGCGCGTGAGCAAGGATATGGTATCTGCAGACAATTAATTACATATGTTTCATTGGGTGGTGGGTAAAGAGTCCCAATAGTGTGGCCACCATGAATGCCGAGTGATATTCGGTGAGTGTGTCACAGGGATGCAATACAAGCAACCAATAAAGGGAAGCATGTTTCTAAATGGTTATTAACATAGCTATTGTCATTTCCGAGTATCTGGTAATCGTTCTGCTGGTAATCTTTTGTAATTGGGACAAGTCATAATCCAGTACTGAGGTATTAACCAATGGATCCTAAGCATGTAAGTAGATCATCTGATCATGTGACCATCCCTTAGTAAGAAGGTTCGATCTCATGATCGCCAAATCAAAATGTCAGTTTCATCAGGCTCTCGTGGCTACAAAAAAAAGGTTCTTGATCGTAAAATATGTTAATCATTCTTTGATATGCTGGTCACTCATTATTCCCCCCCCCCAAAAAAAAAATAACCCAATGTGGTAGAGAAAATATTGCAAAATTTTCCAAACAATGATAAAAACGTTCAGATCTCATCAACAGGCCTTCTTCATGGCTTCCTTCTTTCTCTGTACATCCAAAGCCTTGATCTTTGTTCGAATAAAGCGCTTACTGAACCGTCCCCTTCCTGGCTTTGACCGCCTGAAAAACTCATTTCCGATGTTCGCCCCTCTATTCGAATCAACACTCTCAATTGCTTGTGCAAGAATCGCAGCCTACCACTCTCCGCCATAAATTAGTGCTAACTTAAACTTAGGTAGACTTAGCAGGGGGAGAACACATACGTCTTCATTTGTCCAGGTGCAATCCAACTCCCTCAAGAGCAGCTTCGAAATCTTATTTTGTATCGCAATCTCAGTCCTCCTGCCGCCCGAAACCCTAGAGAAATCCACACAGACTTTCCTGGCATCCCTATATCTTCTGAGAAGCTCTTTGAGAACCATAACCTCCCCTTTAGTCCATCGACTCCCATTCTCAGTCATGCCCCCCCTAGCGCCGCTTTCGCTCTCAGTGGGCTCCTCCTTTATAGAAACACTAGTCACCTCCATAGGACTATCACCCTCCCTGTGGCCTCCCTCCTCCTGCCCCTCTTCCTCCTCCTCCTCATCAGCACCATAATCACCACTACCACGCTCAGTGTATTGCTCTTCACCAACATACGTAGGAGGAGCCCTATCGCCCTCGCCCCGATCCCCGCCACCGCCGCCGCTAGTGATGAACCCAAAACCTACATCTCGCCTCCTCTGCTGCTTCCGAGACGGTGAGTCATCGATCTCTAAAATCTCCTCAAATCTCGGGGCAGGTCTTTTCAGTCTCCCACCGCTATCAGATGACTTATCTACCACCAGCGGAAAGAGCGGGAACCTATCATTGGCAGTAACCCACGGAGCTACGTCATAGCTGGATTGAAACATTTGAATTTCTGGTAATCTGGTTTCTACACACGATATGTGTGGTGGCTATCTTAGTTGACAGATGGAATACGGCATGTTGGTTATATAACACTATATGATATCGTACATATAGGCACATATGGGCACATATGGTGGTATATAGAGGCATATGGATCTATATGCAAGGGAATCTAGGGGTGGCTGAATCCAGAATATCCAAATAAGAAGAAAAAGAAAGAAGGGTTCAGTGTTATGGATTGTTGGGGGTATCAAACACCCAGCAGCAGTATAGAAATGACATCACAAACAGCAAGTATCCGGGATACTCTAGAAAAACGAACTAGATAGTACTTTCAAGAATTCAGAATGTGGCTGGTCCTGTGATCTTTCACTGTGATCTTTCAACCTTGAATGCTGCATGTATCAATCAATTAATCTTAACCTTGAAGTGTGCTATAACTCTTAATCATGAGGTATCTATCACTCGACCCATCACTCAGCACTAAAAAGATTACTAACCGAGACAGGGTGTGAACATTTGCGTTGCAACTAAGGATATAATTCCAGATTACAACATGCTTGTCAATGGTCTTGAGCCTTATATATTGTTGCTATCAGGGAATCTCTCTTTTAAAGGGTGGTATTTTGTAATTTTCGTATTGGGAGGTGTTTTGGGCGGCTGAGCTCTCAGTGTTCGCTCATCTGCGACATTGAGTAATACATAGTCAAATATCACAGCAGATGGTGTATTCTCAAGAATTATTTTTAATTAGAGGATTTATTTGTAGACTATATATATGTAGTAACGCAGGCCTAAATGCCGACCGGAACGGGCGAGTGCGCAAAAGGCCATGAACTAAACCTGCTGTTGCTGCCCACCAAAAGTTAACTATGTTAGTAGTAATAGGACGTGTCATTGCTGCCCCCAAAAGCCATCCTCGACTTATACTAGCGAAGATAGGATTGGATTGTAATAAGGTCAGCGATACACGTCTGCGCGTCTTTATGTTTCGACATGTCGTGGTAATTAAAGTATGAAACAAAATAGATATAGTTGAGAACTGAGTGGCGCATTTGTACAACCGCAAGTACCGGCAGCCGTGCGACCGACCTGAAAATATATTGGTAGATTAACACTTGAACCGTGTAGTGGAGATATTTAGTTGATATAATATGTATAAAACCGCAATTGTTTGGCTTCATTTTGTTTTTGTTTTATTTTGTTTTGTAGGACCCATCATTTTTTGTATTTGTGATCATGATGCTTTAACCATTTTAGCCTGTGCTGCGCTTTGGCCTCGTCATAATCTCGTTGATATTGGTACGTTATCAGGCCTGATTGATATATATATTGATATTTATATTTTTTGAACAATGAATGCCATCGAGTAATGTAATTGTGTTGGCCTCGACCTGTGCTCTAAGGGTCGAAAATTGTGCAGAAAGTTAACAAAGGAAGAGACATTCGCTTGCTGATAATACTGATTTGAGCAACGACGTGCTTGTCGCTCTTTGTCTACGGGGAGGGGTGGCTCAAATGCGAGTTGTATCATCAGCTCCCGTCTTTTTGCGAGAGTTGGTACCTTTTTGATGATGGGCGACGATGATGATGACTCTGGAACAAGAGAGAAGATTCTGAGCTATCTAATAAGTTGACCACTGACTGAAACTCGCCGTGACCACATGACGTTGAGATGTTGCTAAAAGAAATATCTGCCGTATCTTTCTGTACTAATTTTGACCACACACCGGGGATTATTGAATATTTCCCTAAGGGCCACAGGATAGCGCTCAGAATAATATACTGGCTCCAAAGAATAAGAGTTTTTTCCAGACTCGGAGACAAAGAGGATCGATCCATTTTCGGACGCGTGTATACGATTGAGTTACTGTGGGCGAGAGTTCAAGTGAAGGATGCGAAACAAGATGTTGAATCACGAAGTTGACCAATTGGATATGGCGAATACAGGACGGGTCGATTAAGGAAATAGCGATTACCTGACTGGCAGGAGCCGAACCTCCAATTTGAGAAGTCGGCCTGGTTCCCGGCAAGGTTATCATATTTTTGTTTTTTTGTTTATGTTTATTGTGATACGAAAATTTTGTTCTTCGAGTGGACCGATGCCGCCGAAACTTTGCGTTGATTGATAGTTTGAATTTTTTTTTTTGAAGACGGCCGCCGCAGTGCAGATAGTCGCCTCGTTGTCCCCAAAACACAGATCGAGTCGAATTGATCCAGCTGTGCGGTTGTGCCGAAAGCTAAAAACCCCTTTCCCTCATGAACATCCACCACATTTTAAGCCACCAAGAAAACTACAAGATACCGAGCGATGACAGGAGGAAACAAGTAATTAAGAAATACAGCATAAAAATGAGAAAGGAAAAAAAGAACACGAAGTTTTCAGGGGGAAACATGAACACAGACAGCAGTACACGTCGTATTAATTGGAGCACGAACGAAAAGGAAAGATGTCACACATTCACGGGCAGATTGTGTTAACACGCGCAAGGTTTACCTCCTGTAACTGCGGTCATCACGAGAATCGTCGCGGTACCCACCATAACCTCTTCCACCGCTTTCGCTGCCAGCAGGCGGGACGGCAGGCTCAGCGGCGGCAGTTCGGGAATAGCCGGGCTCACGGTCGGCGTAGCTGGTGTATCCCGGCTCCCTTTGAGCGCGACGATCTTCACGAGTGTAGCGATCATCGCCACGGCTTGATGCATAACGGTCCACACCACGGGGGGGAGGGTAGTCATCACGGGGCTCACGAGAACGGTAGTAGCGGTCACCACCGCGGCCATCACGATCATCGTAACGTGAAGAGTAGCCGCGGTCGTACTCATCGTAGCGTCCACCACGTGGAGGGTAACGCCCGCCGCCACGATCATCATAACGTGGAGGTGGAGGCCCACGGCGGAAATCATCTGAACATAAACATTAACGATATGTTCACAGTAATTAAATAATGGATAAAAGCTTACCTCTCTTTGGTGGACCAAAGTACTTGCCCGGAGTTGGAGTTCTAGGGCGGCTTCTTCTGGCCTTCTCAATGCTCAAGGTTCTACCCTCGAAGACCTCGCCTTGCAAGCCCTCTTTAGCGCCATCGGCCTGCTCAAGAGTGGCCATCTTGACGAACCCGAATCCACGGGACTCCTTGGTGTGAGGGTCCAACATGATCTGGCATTTCTCAACCTCACCATACTTGGCGAAGAGACGGGTAACGTCATCTTCAGTGAGGCGAGGGTGAATCCCAGTCACGAAGAGGTTGGTTCCAGTGTTGGTGGCACCATCGACTGGTGAGCCACCGTTTCCACCGCGGTGGCCACCGCGCTCAGATGTATTTGACGCTGTGTCAAGAGCACGGCGGTCATCAGGTCTTGACTCTGGTGGGACGGAACTATTGTAATACGTCAGAATGATGAATGATAGTGAAACAGAGCTAGCAGAGACAAATTTACCGTTCACCTCTACCCCCAGGGGACGCGCTTCTCACGCGATCACGCCTAGGAGGAGAATCTCCACGTCTGCCTCTGGGAGAAACAGAGCGCTCATCGCGCTGGTACTGCTCTCTGTCCTCTGTTTTTAATTAGCTTTACGCGTCCATATAGAAGACACATCCAGTACAATAGAGTTCTCAAGAGGGAAAAAAAACAAGGCTGAAAGAAAAACAAACAACAAACAACAATTACGTGTCCGCACGGCCCAAAAGAAACTGGAGTAAAGCAAGAGTCATAACATACCATCGTATCCACGGCTTTCACTTTCGTATTCCATCGTCATGAACAATTTGGGGATGTGTGGAGCTTGTTTTTCTTGTTTGCGTTGTACAAAGGGGGTTGTTGCGAAGTGGGAAAAAAAAATGGGGAGAAAAAAATTGGGGGGATGCTTCTGATGGGGTATAGATGGCAGTTGAAGGTGATGAAGTAAGAAAGAAAGAGATGGTCTGTCCCAAAGAATGAGAACAGAAGGGTGGGGTGGGGGAAGATGATGGAGAGAAAGAGGAATGCTAAGGGGAAAGAAGGGGTGGGAGAATCAAGAAGAAGAAGGAGGCGGCGAAGGAAGGAGCGATGGGAGATGAGCAGGTGGCAAAGAGAATTAAAAAGGGATACGATACACCCGCGTTCGCCTGCCTAACCACGACCAGCCAGCCAGCACCAACACCTTCTCTTTTCTTTTAGGCAGGGTTGCGCCCTATGGAACGCTTGCTGTTTCCAATAGAAAGTGCAGTGAATGAAATGTTCATGTGTTCTAGAAAAACACTCTGAAGCTTTCAAGGCGGGCAATGATGTGGGGCAATCTGCTATCTGTTACCCGATATCAAAAAACCTTAATTCTCTATCTTTTGTCTCGCTGGAGGCGTTGTTCCTTTTTGGAAAGATGGACTTTCTTGCTCGTTGACGCCCACGTTGTCAAGGAAACAATCACAGCTTTTTGCGGGAGCGGTATCACATTTGATTACTTATTAATTGGGTATGAAAAGAATGCCTCTCTGACTGGATAAGGAAAAGAGGAATTTTTCTTAGGTTTCCTATGTTTGCCCCTGTTTGCGATACCCGCTGCAAGATATGATATTGCTTAAAACGCCGGCCAGCAATTATTCAAGCCTTACCCACCACCACCACCCACTTAAAAAATAGTCTCGTAAATCGAAATATGGGCAAAACAGCCAGCAGGGGAAGAACGGCATTTCTAAAATCCGCTTCGTTTTTATCGATAACGCCGATGCCAAATAAATATCACATCATCGAACCTCCCCCTTCCCCAAACAACCCAAAGATTTGAAACTTCCAAAAGTGCCACGTTAGCCTGACTGATAAGGCTTAGCCCCCTCCTCCCTCCCCCCTCCAAAAAAAAAATCGCCAAGTACAGGTACAGGGCATGAACAACAGCAACAACAGGTACGCCCGCGGTTCGTGCCTGAAGATCAACCCAATCGTTTTTAATATTGAGATTTGGACCGAGACAGGAACGAACACACGTTCAGTCGTTCTCTCCCCACATTCCCCCTCCCCCCCTTCGCACATTGCGAGTGATAGGAGGTGAGTCTACATATGTATGATAGCTAGTGTCGTTTCGTCCTCGACAAGGCTTACTGAGATCTAGAGCTTCATGGAAGTGGGGGGGGGGGATGACGATCAAACACTTCCCATCTACCGGAGCTCATGAGCACTGTAGATGGAAGCTCCCCTATCGATCCTATCAGCCTTCCGTATACAGTGGCTAGCTGATTGGACACCAGAGCTCGACCTATCAAAAGCACTAAATAGGTGTTTTTTTTAATAATTGTTTAATGCCACAAACCCTTTTTTTTTCTTTTTTCTAATTTGAGCAGCACGAATGCATATGGCAGCCTTATCTGTTACAGATTTCCTATCCTAATGCAGACGTCATACCCTCACCCCCAGGGTCAGGTCAAGTTGTGAATCGAGGCGGGTCAGCGGGAGAGGGGCACATCTGATACAGCACTTTTGGTAACTCACATGGTACCTGGGACTAATGTCCAGGACCCGCAGAAAAGTCTAAGGGTCCCAGAATAAAAAGGGCCCCCAACTAGAACAGACCCTCTGGGTCATACAAATCAAAAAAGAAGGCCCCATAAGGGTATCGGGATGGAGCAAACTTTAGGTTCTGACAGGATTGACCGCCTCTGCGTGTGTGTATGGAGTGAGTGAGTGAGTATGTGAGCTTTGACACTGCGCTGCTCACTGCACTGCTCACCATAGAATGACACCCCATTTCAGCGGGCCCTTACAGGGTGAGCCCTATCTACCGTACCACGGTTTTGGGATTCCCCGCAATTCTCGCTTAGGAGATTTGAGATGCTCTCTTGGCTTCTATTTATCCATCCAGGTACCTTGTCATCATCACCATCAACACCACACTTTTTCATGCAAAATCGATCATTGCACACAGCTATATATATATAGGAAACGAAAAAAAAAACCCGACTTTTGAACGCCAATAGGAAAATTATCATACAGGATGTCCCCAATTCCGCGCATTACTAACTAACTATTTCTCTATGGTCTGGTCATCTTTTGTTCTTTCCCATGCCATTAGCACTATCCATCAGCTTCCTCTTCCTCTTCCCGTTCTCGTTCCTGCCTTCCTCAATGTCCATCTTGGCTATCCTCTTCTTCTCCGACACCTCCTGTAGTGTCTCCCTCACCACCCGTCCCTCAAGTGAGACCCCCGGTTCATCCACATACTCTTCCATCTTCTTTCCTGTTCTCTGCTCGATGGCCTCCACCAGCTTGATATCATACTGCGTCACGAATGTGATCGCCTCACCCTTCTTCCCCGCACGCGCTGTACGACCCACCCGATGGATATAATCGTCCGGGTCCCTCGGCACATCAAAGTTCACCACCAGTTCCACCACCGGAATATCCAACCCTCTCGATGCCACATCCGTCGCAACCAATATCCTCGCCGCCTCCGCCCGGAACCTGCCCAACGAGTCCGTGCGCTCCCTCTGGGGCAGCTCCGAGTGCAGCGACGTCACCCGATGGCCTAGTAGCCGCAACGTATGTGTCAACAGATTCGCCGTCGCTGTGCGGTTCGTAAAGATGATCGCCGACTTTCCCTCGTTCCCGGGCGTGCTCAGCAGCGTATGCAGATAGGCCTCCCTCGTGTAAGGCACAAGCAGTAGATAGCGCTGGGTGAGCGCCGCAGGGACAGCGAGCTTCTCCGTGTCGACCTCACACACAAACACCTCTCTACGGCCCTCGCGGCGCTCCATCTCCTTCAGCATCCTCACCTCCTCCGTTACCGTGGCCGTGAACAGTAGCGTCTGGCGTCCGGCCCCCACTCCCGCCGGCGGCACGGCACCCAGACACTCCTCGAGGTCGCTTGCAAACGTCTCACTCAGCAGGCGGTCGGCCTCGTCGAGGACGACGAAGCGCACGCGGCGCAGCCCACAGGTGGTGTCCTCGCCCGAGCTGCGGATGTGGTCGGCGAGGCGGCCGGGGGTGGCAATGACGACGTGCGGGCGTGTGGAGAGCGTGATGGCCTGCGCGCGCATGTCAGTGCCGCCGATGAGGAGGCAGATCTTGAGGTTCTGGGGTGCACCGAGGGCGGTCAGTTGCTCGGCGATCTGGAGGGCGAGTTCGCGCGTGGGCGTAAGGATAAGGGCGAAGATTCCCGTGGGGTCTTCGGACCAGCGGTGCAGGATAGGGGCGGCGAAGGCAATAGTTTTGCCGGAGCCGGTGCGGGAACCGCCAATGCAGTCTTTGCCTGTAGTGTGGGGGGTTAGCTATGATATGGGAGTATGTAAAGTAGGTGGGCGGGGAAAGAAAATTAAATTGAATTGAATTAAAAAAAAAAAAAAACTAGTTTCGGGCATGTACCTTCGAGGATGGGCTTGATGCAGGCTGCCTGGATGGGCGTGGGCTTACGGATCGCCATTGCTCCTAGGGAGTCGACGAGCCATCTATCAATCCCCAGCTCTGCGAAACTCTGGGGGGAGTTTGTATTTATTTTTGTATCTGCCATATCTTCTTTGCTGCTGCTGCTGCGGGGGCTTTGGGGGCAGAGAGGGGGGGGGTCAATGATGGTAGGTGTGGGTTTTTCTCTTGTAAAAATTCTCGAGGTTGTGCAAGTGCGGCTCTGCTGGAGAGCTCAGGCAGGTTTAGTTATGGCTTGGCTGTTTGACTACAGACCAGGGCCAGGACCAGAGCTTGAATTATGTACTTGCATACATGTTACTCACGAGCTGTCAATCGTTTGAAATGAAATGCTTTGAGTGAACGGATCCTCAGTGCCAGTGTACTTAGGCGTTCAGTAAAAGGTCGTGAGAGTAGTTCACTCACTTGATGACTTCCCATGTTCTCGAAATAGCCCTCCGCATGCAACAAAAGCCGTGTGGTGTCTGTTTCACATGTGTGGCAGAGTGCAGCATGTGCTCAGCCACACTTGACCGATCGGTGGATGCCAAGCGAGTCAATCAATCAATCAATCAATCAATCAATCAATCAATCGTCTCTCTTGCTTTTCTTGGAGCTGAAGCTTTCTTATATCACGAGTGTTTGCCTGTTCTTCTGATCTGCTTCTCTCTCTGCTCTATTGAAAATCTACTGCCAATATCTCTACTCTTTTCCGCTCTGCTCTACCAGACTACGATACCCCCCCACCCCATAACCCTCCCCCGTGAATATCGCCATATCAATCTCCTAGACTCTACGGTGGTTTAAACATAGTCAGTCGTCAGGTATGTAGTAACAACCATCCCCATGTGCATCCCGTTCATTCCCCCTCACCCCCCACGCTCTCCTGAGAAGGCAAGCAAGCAAGCAAGAAAACTGTCCTCGGGCTTCCCGACCTCCGTGGACCCAACACACACTCTCACACCTACTCACTTATTCTCATTCACTCATACTCTTATTCTCTCATACTCTCACACCATCCCTCCCACTCTCCCCCACTCTCCCTAACTCTCTCCCTAACTCGTGCCCCCCTCCACCTCCACCAGGCGAAGCTTGCGTCACTCCTCACTAAATACCCGATACAATACCCACAACCAAACAACCAAACAACCAAACAACCAAACAATACTGACCACAGTCCATAGTCCATCTATTCACAACCATCACTCACTACCCATAACCACTCATACCCACAACCACAACCACAACCACAATGTCCACCCACCCCCTCGACACCGACCCCGGTTCCGAGTTGTTCGCCTCCTACGAGGCTGACTTCAAGCTCACCCAGGCCGACATCTCCCAGAAGCTTGAGCAGATCCCAGACCTCCAGGGCGAGCCACGCAAGGCGGCTATCCGCGCCGCTGAACGGGCGGTCGATGAGGCCGACGAGATTGTATGTCCCCCCCCCCCCCCCCCTCCCTTTCACCCCCCCAACAATAAATAACAACCTATTATTAGCACAAATGTCACTAACATGAACTTAAAATACAGGTTGGCCAAATGACCCTCGAACTCTCCAACATCCCCTCGGCCCTCCGCAACAAGATCAAGCCGCGCCTACGCAACTACACCCACGATCTCGACGTCAGCCGCCACACCCTCCTCCAGCTCTCACAAAACAGCGACCGCGCTACCCTCTTCAATGGGCGCGGGGGCGGCGGGGGTAGGGGCAACAGCAGCGGGGACGCGGTAGCCGACCAGCGGCAGCAGCTGCTGAGCGGGACGGACCGCCTTGAGCGGTCCTCACAGCGCCTGCGCGACAGCCAGCGCCTGGCGAACGAGACGGAGGGCATTGGCGCAAGCATCCTCGGGGATCTGTATGCCCAGCGCAGCCAAATTGAGAATACCCACGACACGCTGAACGATAGTGAGCGCTACCTAGATAGGAGTATTAAGACGCTGAGAGGGATGGCGCGTAGGTAAGATTCCCCTGTGGTGGTGGTATAGGGTGAAGAGAGGGACTGATTTGTGGGCGAATAGGATGGCTACAAACCGGATCATCACAATTGCAATTATAACGGTACTCGTGTTGCTGATTATGGCAGTTATTGTGTCAAAGTTTCGTTAGGGGCGTTATAAGGTGTTTGTAGGAGTTTTTTTTTTCCTTTCTTTTTTCCAATAATATTTTTACCACAGTTTTTTTTTCTTTCTCTCCCCCGTAGGTGCACATGTAGCAGCTCTCTGACAGATTCGGTCCCTGGGGAGTTTAAGCGGGCCTGGATACTTGGACTTGAAAACTTGAAAACTTGGAGCTTGGCTTGGGGTTTGCAATGCCTTTTCTTTCCTTTTTCAAATCCTTTCTGATGTCTGTCCTGTGGGCTTGGTTTCTTGCTGCGGATGTTTTATATTATACATATTGAAAAGGAAGCAAAAAAAAAAAGGGGGGGGGGGAAACATGCCACCAGATGAGTATTATTTTTTTATCTTTGGCGGATACATGGAAAGGGGCTTTATATATACCATACCGTATATTCCTCGTGTAGGCTTGTTGTCTCGGACGTGTACCGGTATACTTTATTAAAAGCATTGGCCTACCCCTTTTCGTTTTTTTGTAACATTCCATTCCCACTTCCACTTCCGCTTGTATCTTTATTTTATCGTTGTTAGTTGTTGAAGGTGGCAGTGACGTCACTACATGTATTGTGCGGTTTGGCCTTGGAGAGAGATAGCGGTTTAATAATACCTACACTACACTACACTACCAATATCTAGAGTTTCTAGCACTCTATCCCGCCCCAGCTTTATTCGTAGCCTAGGAGTGAACAAGCTACAACATTAGCCCGGCTGGTCAGGATCACTGTCGTCATCCTTCTCCATCATCTGCGTCTTCTCCAGTATCTTCTCCAGGCGGTCCTTGAGCTCGGCCAGCTTCGCCTCCTTGACGACCAGGTGGTCCTCGTCCAGGTCCTCGACTATGAATGTGTGGTGGTGGTCCTCATCGATCTTGAGGATGATGGCCTTGATTGAGGGGTCGCTGTTGTGCAGTCGGTCAGTCGGTCAGTCAGTTAGTCGTGGGGGTGGGGGTAGAGACCATTCGACGAGGACGCCTGGGATGGGGTTAGATACATGTGCGTACTGATACAGCTACATATAGATAGATGGTGGAGGGGAAGACGTACCTTTGACTGCGCGCGGCATCTAGCTTTGTGGTTTCTTTTGTCGCGGAGACGCGCGTGATTCGGGTGCTTGGCGGTTGCAACGCGCTTTGGAGTTGTTCTTTGATGGCGTGGTGGTTGTGGTGGTGGTGGTGAATTGGGTAGGCTAGGTATGTATGTATGTAGGTTGTAGGTAAGGAGGCATGCGGCGGGTGTGGTTCTATATTTGGCGTGGTTGGTTGGTGGGTTGTCGAGTGATCCTGCGTGATTGAGGCTGCTGCGGATGGGAGCTCTAGATAGTACTACATCAGGTATACATTACCTATGTAATTCCGACAATTAAGTATTTAGGCGGTAATAATAATAACAAAGTGGCAGTGGATTCAGGCAGCCCCAATGGACCACAAGGGGACTACATGTACTTTCATAGGATCAGCAGCTTGAGTTTGCGGCTCTAGCTAGGGATAGTGCGTTTAATGTAAATGTAAAGACTGTAAATCGTCCAAGAGACCAGTGGTTTGGCTTGGCTCATGGTTACTCACTCGGTCTACCCGGCCTAGCTGTATCACGGCGCCGACTTCCTAAGCTTCAGTGCCACAACACAGCTCATAGTGTCTAACAGAGAAAAATGTACCCTCTAGCTCGGCGCGGTCTGTCGCCGGGATTCGACTCCCTGGCCAGTGGGTTATGATCTACCCCCTGGGTTTTAGGTCGACACTAAGCGTCGTAGTGGTAGATGCGTCCAGGTGAGCGGGGGGGTATGCGTCCGGGCTACAGCGAGGCGAGGGGGCCGCTAGGTGGCTTGGAAGAGCCGGACCCGATTCTCCGGGGCTTAGGCAGGAATTGCGATGTAATATGATAAGTACATGTGCCTAAGAGGCCTGGGTTTCGATTTCATGTCGATGCAGTTTTTTTTTCGCCCTACCCTTCCCCCCTTTCGCGGGGAGCCCCCCCCAGGATTCGATCATGTACGGCCGGTTAGGGTTCTACCATGATGTAGTCATATCTTCGGGTGACGCTGGCGGCTACGGTGACGGTCCGTTTTTCTTCCCCGAGACGTACTATAGAGCTAGCAAAGGCAGTAGAGCATTTAATGAGAAAGAAGACTTCCGGTAGATGTATATACAGACCTCTTCGAGAGGCAGCCAGCGACTGCTGTATAAGTATGGACTATAGTAGGCTCGTACGTACCCAGCTCTCCGACGCTAGAATTAAGGCTGCTGCTGGAAGTCGGAGCTAGGGCCTGATCTACTTGTAAAGAAAGAATACATGTATGTATGTAGTTAAGCCTCTGACATGGGAACAAGGGCCGGCCCGGGTATCACATTTGAGAGAGAGCCCGATACCACAATCCAGGCTCCGGTATGGGGTCTCACCCGACATTTATCGGGAAGCTGATTAATGCGTGCCCCAGACCCCGCCAGCAAGCTGCTCGTATAAGCTAGCGGGATGGATATACGAGACTATGGCTATGCTGGTAGATACAAAAATCCTAGTGTCACCGTCACGTACGCCGGAAACTTCACCAGCCATCTACATGGCTGCCCGATATAGCCCTACTTTTTTTTGGGGGGGGGGGGGCTATTTGGCTTGCCGCTGGCTCGGTCGACTGCAGCGGCGTTGGCCCAGTGGCTTCTGTGTGGCTTATGCCGCCTCTTCTAGTAGAGTACCACGTTGTTGCTACTGCACTAACGTGCACGCAGACCACTCACTGGGGCGTATACGTAGAGAGAGCGTTGGGTGGGGGGTCCAGCGAAGGCCTTGCTCGCTCATGGCAAAGCGTTGGTCTTCTCGTACCAAAGAAGGGAAAAGAAAAAGACTGAATATCTTAATCCAGCCCGATCTGACCCGTCAACCGGGTTACTACATGTATGCCTCCATCGGTATTATACAGCGACTTCCTACGTCTGGTGCGATATGGCAGACTCACTTACTTAGCAACCGCTACCTGCACTGGCCAAGCGGGGCAACATCCATCATTAGGCAGGCCAATAGATAAAAGATTTACACACAGTATGCGCTCATCCATCTCTAGCTCTACAGTACTGTCTCCTCCGGCGGCATCCCTTTGATCCAGCAACACTCTCCATGGTGCCTTTTGTTGTTGTAAAGGGCTAAGCTGTCTGGGAGCTACTTGATCATCAGAAGCCCATGGCCAGCCACATACTCGGCCAGTGAAAGTCGTGGTGAGTGATTCGCCATGATCGATCCAGAAGCATCAGCCGGCCCAACTCCCAATTACCAACCGTCCATCGGTACCGCTACTCGACTTTGCACATTTAGGCCACAGCAGAAATTCGTTTGGAGCAAGCCATTCTAGAAACTAGTGGTTTATACGTATTTCCATGTTATAGCTATCGTACACTGGCTCACAACAGACAGACAGACAGAAGAAGGAAAAGAACAATAAAAGGGAAATCATAAAGCAGCCGGCCCAAAATAAGAAACAGAAAGGAGAAGGGGGGGGGGGAAAATTACTACCTATAAATCTAGGTTTCTACACCTTCCCTACCTTGACTACCAAAGCGCCCGCCTTCTTCGCAAGCCGGTCCGCATTCATCTTCTTGATCCATCTGAAGAGCAGTATGAACATCAACTCCATCCTATCCGCACCGTCGTAATTAGCATCCCCCCCCAGCTACACACACACAAAAAGCACTACCATGGGGAAGAAGAGTAAACATACCTCTCCTTCGTCATCATCAACAGCCCCTGTACAATCAGCCCCTTCATCAACTG
This sequence comes from Morchella sp. 2018-W16, assembly GCA_024713755.1. Taxonomy (NCBI): domain Eukaryota; kingdom Fungi; phylum Ascomycota; class Pezizomycetes; order Pezizales; family Morchellaceae; genus Morchella; species Morchella sp. 2018-W16. The sequence continues at coordinate 2,800,916 of JAMGYY010000001.1, read as the reverse complement.
TGGTCCAATCCCCTTGAACAACCCCATAGGCCCCTCCTTCTCCACAATAAACTTCATGACCTCCCCAAAGCTACTAAAGCGTTTCCTGTTCGCCGCCGGTGGTGGCTTACTCTGCAACCCGACCTTGGCAACAATCAATGGCTGAGTCGCCAACGTCGCCAGAGACTTGCTCATCGCGCCTAGCAAAAACGCTTCCCCCGGCGATAGGCGGTCCCGACCCTTGAACATGACTTCCTTGAGCCTCTGATAGCAACCATAAGTGATGGCCGGGTTTACGACGAGGACCAACGACGCCTTGAGGCCCCTCCACAACCCGCTCATTCCATCCTCCGCTATAACCTCTCGTCCTGTTGCCAGAAGCCCCAACGGCTCCTCAGAGGAGGGCCGTGTCTGTTGCCGGGTGGTGATGACGGCTACGGGGATGGTGAATAGCTGCGCGAGCGCGCCGGCGACGGCGCCGAGCGAGAGCTCGATCGCGGTGGAAGGATGCGCGTTACCACTCCGCTTCAGGTAAAAGGTGCGTACGAGCGTGTACCAGTAGAAGTAGGCAAAGTTTGTTGAAGCGACACCAAGCAGTGCACCGGTCATGCCTGTGTAGAGACCCATCACGCCGGATTTCGCGGTGATTTTCTTGATTGCGTCGAGCGTTGAGCTGTAGATTTCTTCATCGGTACTGTTTTCGGCTCGCGGTTAGAACTAGACTATACTCGGGGGTGAGTTTGGGGGCGAACTTGAGGGGCTCGGTCTTCTCGTCGGTAGGTTTGCGTTTGACTTGTACCTGCAGCTTAGTCTTGACGCTGTGATGTGGATTGTCAGTGATTCTGTTGAAGCAATTGAGGGGGGTACGACGACATACATGTCCAATGGGTATACAGCAGCATTCGCGAGCACAGCACCAGTAGCACCTGCAACGGCATAACCCCATGAGGGCAGTGACTCCTTAGAGAGAGACATTATGGCTGATCAATATCGACCCTTTCTACACCAAACGAAAACAACTAGAACAGAGCAGGCAGTCTAGCAAAAGGAAACCCAGAACAAGGGAGCAGAAGACAGGAAAGAAGAACTGGAAGGGCACTGGCAGGTGAGTGCGTAGGTGAGCAGGAGTGATGGAATGACAGAAACAGACGGCACCAAGTACAAGTAGGAGCAGTCACCAGAATCGTTCCTTATTCCCGAGCTACCCCCCCAAGACTTTCTGCTTGTGCGTGATGCCTCGGTTGTTTTCGGTGATACACAAGCTATCTGTGGCGCCGCCCACCTGGGATGCCGATAACTTGGGACATGACGCTTATCGGTGTGGCGCGTCGCGGCCGGAGAAGGTGGGGGGGGGAGGGGGGAAGCTTGTTAATAATGATCGATGTTTCAGATCTATAGACAACCGTAATCATGAACTTTACGGTATCATTGTTTTTTTTTTTTTTTTTTTTTAACTCAAGCTAGTTTATTATGGGCTAAACTAATTGCATGCAGTCGAAGACTATGGCATAAAAACCCTTCCCCTATCAAAAAACAAACAAGCGTCCCCAAAAATACAAAAACGGAAGCAGAAAAAAACAAAAGAGAGAAGGCCTATGAGGAGTAGAGAAGAAAACAAAGCGCGAGAGAATACAGAGGGGGCAAGGAGTTCGTCTCTGTCCTCTCCCCGATCCTCCCACAGTGTTCTTGCTTCTATATAGGGACTTTTTGAGGGGTGGTGGTGTTTTGTGAGGCGTACGGTGGAGGGTGGGGGACAGTCATTAGATTGTCTCCATTGGGGTTGTGGTGATGGGGGATCCAAAAAAAGAGGATCGGATTGGTGGTGGTGGTGGTGGGGGGGTTGGGGTGGTCTTGAGGCTAGCCTTGAGGGCAGGCCGGGTTGAAGGCAGTGGGGACCTTGAGTTGATTTGGCCTGAAACCTCAGCAGTTTTCCGTTCCATCTCGGCAGGTAAGAGCGGCGGTGCGTCGTCGTGGTTGAGGTGCAGATGGCGAAGCTTGTTCGTTTTGCATAGTTGGGTGGGGTGGCAAGCGGCAGCACTTGCGTGCACTGGGTTGGGATCTGGGATCGTGGGCGGGGAGAAGGCGGACTGTGGTCCGAACTTGTCAGCGTCTTCCGCCTGACGGAGATGACGATAGACGAGGTGGCCTTTTTGTTGCGAGGAGTGGTCGGGTTAAGGAACCTCGACGGAGAGCAGCTTGACGCTGGTTATGCGCTGACACACTTTAACGAGGTGTCGAGTCTCTTTGCAGGAAGGCGAAGAGGGGGATGCCATGGATGGCGATGTCGACGTCTGTGGGGGCGGGGCGGAAGGTGTTGATGGGGTTGTCGGGCGTCTTAATGGCCTCATTAATGAGTCCAGTAAATGCCTCGAAGAAGGGGGCGTAGGTGGTGGTGGGAACGGTGGGTGGGGCCAGGATTGAGACTGTGCCGCGTTGGTTGATTGAGACGGAGAGGGAGGTGGTAGGGGCTTTCTGGCCATTACGTTCCAGGAATTGCCCCAGGATTACTGGGAGGGTGACCGTGAGCTTATCAGCTTCGGCGATAGGGGTGGGGGCGGAGCGGGTCGCGAAGAACCGGCGACGTGCAGTCGGGAGGGCCTTCTCCTTCTGGGCTGTGGAGCCGGCGGCTTTTCCTTTACGGTATCATTGTTGAAGTTCCCCATATTATACCCGAATTCCCCATGTACAGCAATCAATGTCGTCCTACCTACATGTACCTACAACCTGTCCGCCCGCGGTACCTTCGGCCCGAGGCTTCCCCGCGCGTGGACGAAGGGCTTCGTAGGTATCCCGGGGGTGTCGGGGTTGAGGCTGAATGCATTTCTTATTTCTGGTCCTTATCTATGATGACGTTATTTTAGGTGTGATTGTGCATGTGGGGGAGTGGAAATGATTGTTTGATCTCGTTTACGGGCTAGGGTCGCGTAACCACTTATGAGAACCCTGGAATCTTCAAATATTTGGACATGGTAGAAAGCAAAGAGAAAGGAGGAGGGGGAGGAGGAGGTTGAAATTCGAAGCTCTGTAACTGTAATTAAGCTGGACTACATGTAGCTAAGTACATTGTGCTGGTAGCTACAAGTATGTACGGTACATACAGTCTCTCTTTTCCGCAATTAGCGCATCAAGAGTTACAGAAATGCTGGGCCGGCCCGAGAGATCTCTCCCTATAAATAAAATCGACTCGTTAAAGTACATTCAAAGCACCATGAAAGTATTACCGGTCGTTTTTGATTATGGGAGTTGTTGGATCCGATGACTGAATTCACCAAATGCCGAAACTGAGGCCTAGGCCTTAGCTACAGCTTATGTACATGTATGTACAACAGCTGCTTTTACACCACAATTCTGGCAACGCCATCAATGCCTACCCTCAAACTAAACTTGTTCCCCAAACTCTCTTTAGGTGATTTTACCACTGCCAAGACATATATCCCCCCTAGCCCATCTCGCCGTTATATTACAACGTTAACTCCGGTCATCCACTGCTAACCCCCGCGCGTCCATCTAAGGTCTGCTGGACATTGCTTTTCAGATAAAGAAAGCTGGCCCATCAGCTTCTTTCCGCATCGGGAAGATAGTTTCCTTCTTTAGATTCATCTTCCTGATTCGAGATATGATTTCTTTTGTTTTCTCTTTGTACGGATCTATTTTCTTTATCTATAAAAATAGGGGCTTTACCCATAGACCGAATAATCAATTCACTACTCCTTTAGTAAGCATATTACCTATTAAGGAAGTCCAAATCCCAAATATCAATCAAGATCTACTGCACAGTACTCGTTTACCACAGCGCCCCACACCCCCCACCACCACCTCAAATCGAGCTTGTTAATATTTGACCAGAAATGGGGTCTCTAAAATAGCGGACCAAGTACCTAGGGCAGCATACATGCACACATTGGGATCCTAAAGGGATCCTATTCCCGGTCGCCATAAAACCCGAGAATCGCCCGTTATATCTATACAACAAAAGTATACGCATTAAAAACACCCGCCCCGAGATCGCCCGTGATGCTACATCCACGTGTGGTTAGAGTTCATCACTGGTCGGCGATTCTGGCGCCTATCACTTGAAGAGGATTTGTAGTGCCAAAGTCAATCCCAAGAAATACCCGGATCAACAGGGCGATCAGCATACGTTCTAGTTCTTGGTACTTGGGTTTTGCGGATGGTCAGCCAGGTTCCAGCTTTGCAATTTGGATAGTCGATTTTTTTTGTTGGTGTAGGGTATAGCGAGCCGACGATGTATCCGGTCGTATTTGCAGGGTGGCCCATCGAACAGGGGATAGCAATCCCTCATACTGCAAGTTCCCTGCCGCTGCCAGTGCTGTTGCTTCTCCAGCTATCACTCGACCTGCACTAGCCGACCAATGATCAGAACTACAACAAACATGTATTGATGGACAACAAAAGTCTTGGCGATCCCCTTCGGTCCCGGTCTGCGGTAGCCCGCGCCGTAAAATGGTACCGTTAAGTTTCTACATGCTCTTTATCTGGTCTCTTTCGCCTCTGGGAGGTCAGGACTCTCTCCGCCTACTACATCGGGAGATTGAGGCACATGGTGCAATAAAGGTGCTAGCCCAATTGATCATGATCAACTATGTACCTACATGTGTGTACGTGTGTACAAATGCAATATGAGAAAGGGGAGAAGATCGCCCTTAAGCTCTGAGACTGCGTCCAGAGAACCAACCGTGACCTAAGGTACCTAGCACAGAAAATGCCCCTCCTGATACCCGGGTCAGAGTCCAAGGTCCATGAGGGACCTTTATTATATTCTCTGTCAGGAGGGTCAGGGTCGGGGGCAGTCAAGACGACTCAACACAAAAGAGCCCCTCTGGGGGGCCCTGGTTATTGCATACAGAACCCAAGAGAGGCCTCTTTACACCTCTCAACAGTTTTATTGTTTGCTGGGCCTCCGTTATTTGGATGAAGTTTTCGCGTGATGCTACATGTAGTCTTAGGCCTTAAGATGATGGATTCCTGTGAAATAAGCTACACCTGTTGAGCTCGAGTTCGAGCCCTCGTTCTCACCATGCCAAGAGACCTTGAACCGTTGGATCTGATAAGATAAGCAAGGCCAATGATCCTTTTCCCGAAAACCGGTGCGCCTTTGATCCCCACCCACATCATATCCCGCAAATCGAACGGAATCGGAATTAAAGAAAGTGCCATTAAGAGATACCGCAAGGTAGTCTGCTCGTCTTCCTTCAGCGGCATTGGTTAGCCATCATCATCGGTGGACCTTCTGCGCGGCGATATTCCTTTAACTGTGTTTGATGGTTCAGGGGCGGGGGAAACAGCAAAAGTGATTGCAATTGGTTCACTGTGATAATCCAGAGATACCGCTACTGTGTCTTCTTTCAACTCATTATCCCTGTATGGCGCCCACCACCTAGTCAGGGAATTCTTGGCACTCGGTCCAAAATCCATCTGCCGAAAACTAATCCTATTACCCATTTACCGCTGCCTCCGTCTACCCCCACCCCCCCACCCCCACTCAGGGTTCAATTGTGGGGGAGAGTAAGAGGGAGGGAGTGTATAGACAGGCCCCTAGCCTGATAAGGTCCAGACTGCTGCCTGAGGGAAACAAAAAGGAGTGGAAAGAAGACAAGTGTCATTAGCTATTTTAAGGAGTACCAAGGTGAAACTTAAATTTCACCGAGATTCTTAATCATGTAGTTACAGTTACTCAGCAGGGTATATACGTATCCTTAGACAGAGATAACAGGTCACGGTACCGGTGCCTGGCTACAAATTGTGGATGAGTTGAGCCAACCGGGTGCAGTCGCATGCAGAGCCCTACGTAAATATTATAAACTCTATATGCTTGTTGCCCTTTGAACTAAGGGAAAGTTCTTACTGCATGCATACTGCCGATGTATACACATAACCAACCAATAGGGATACTTCCTAGCCACGGGTAGTAAGACTACTACTTAGAGTTGTTGACATTAGAGTACGTACTCTAGTACCGGGAGTATTTAGAACTAAATAAGATTGACAGAAATGGCATTGCAAGGTATGCGAGACACAACACGTTCCCCTGCATGATTGGAGCTGCCTGATAACCCTGATCCATGGCCGCACTAGGTGGTGATGCATGAGGGAAGGGTAGGGACATCGCATTTTTAATGCAATATGACAGCATTGGCGTCATTACGGGCTCTTGGACTTTCCCGCCTGCCTTAAACCCCCACGACTCACACGATCTCTCGTTGGTGTATAGGATGGTTATCACAAACCGAGACAGTTGCCTCTACAACCTCCCCTGGAGTACTCACGAGCCTTACCGGGGATTTTATGTGTTCATTGCGGCTTTGAGGGTTGAGATTTAGCCCATGCAGCTTGTGTGGACCGGGTGAAGCAGTAGTTTCATGCCTTTCTTCGCGTGACTCCGCGGGGTGGTTCGAGGGGATTTTAGTATAGCTCTTTTTTGTTTGGCTTGACTCGAATTGACAACGAAGAAGAGTCTTAGAGAGAGAGAAAAATTTTTATGGGGGGGGGGGGGGGGGGATGCACGCGCCATTCTGTTTCAGTTACTCTTGTTAGGCGCTCTCTTATCTTTGACGAGTGATATACTGTGACCTACGGCCACCCGCCTGCAGAATCAAACTATTAGTCTAGAATCTGTCAGAGATCCATTTTCATGCATAGGAGGGGGGAAATGAACGGCGGTAACGCTTCTTGTAAAGGAGATCCCAGGTCTTAAGAGTAGCTCGCTGGACAGCTGGTGGTTACACGTAGCCTTATAGGGGTGCTTCTTGACTGTAGGTAAGGTAACTCTGGCCCCTATCCTACCAAGCCATTTTACGGCCTATCTCTTTCGTGCGCATCTTAGAGTAGAAGAGGACTAATCAGCTGTACATGGGGTGTGGAGCATTTAGATATTGTCTTTTCATGTATACGAGATTACGGCGACTGCCAGCCATTCTATGGGTGGGCATTTCTTATTTGTTTATGCGTTCATATATAGAGGATAAAAATGAACAACTTCGTAATTTAGGGAGTTCTAGTTTTTTATTCGGCTATGGGGTGCAATGTTTTCAACTTTACGCTAGGAACTTTATTTCTAATTATTTAGTTATAAAGAAACCTCCCCTGTTTTCTTCAAAACATCGTCATTATCATCAATTTCATCGTCACAGTCAATCCCACCATCCCCATCCTGTACTATGCATGGAGCGGTGAATGTATCGAAAGTATATGTAATTTTACCAACGGTAGTAAACTACTTTACCACTAGTGGCAAAAATAGTACCAGAATTTATACCTTAGATGAATAAAAGCACAGATCCTTGGCCAAAAGGATATAATTGCTAATGAGTTCTATTGCCCACCGGTGGGGAATTTCACCACTGGTGGGAAACATTCATAAATGTTGGCATTAATGATTCAACATTTACTAATGAAGATGTATAGCGCAGCATAAAGACCGATATTCAGTGTTTATACTGGTATAAGGACTGAAGTTCAGTACTTATACTTCAATTTACTACCGTTGGTAAAATTACCTTTGATACATTTGCCGCTCCATATATAAGCTATGCATGTAACTATCATCATTACTACATGTACCATATACAATAGCAACAGCAACAGCAACGGTGGCCACAGGGGGGAGTAGCGGCAGCGGAACTAAATGAGCAGCGGTAACAGCGGTACCAGCGGTGGCCGTACTACCGTAGTAAATAGAAAACTATGAAAGTAATAAAATAATTAACTTACACCACATGATATGCTTGTTTTAATTTAAGACAGAAGTGACGAAAACACCTACATAATATGATATCGGCACTTTTGAAAGATGATATATATATACATGTAGTTGCAACGGTCTTATCGAGTTTTTAGAAAAAGGACTTATCATTGGTTGGAAGTGTACTCTTTAACTTTAAGCTGGCGTTACCAGTTTAGAGACGTCACACAAAGTTGGCCAGGCTGGTGTTTATTGTCGAGTGATATTTTATGATCAAGCTTACTAACCTCTATGAGGATGGCATATTCGCACGTGCATTTGGCAAGTTTATACATTGGATATAGGATTCGGAGCCTATATCTTACGTATTTAGCCAGTGTTTTGTACCCGTGATTAGGTACCGCTACATTAAGAGGGTAGGCCATTGAGTATGGACTGGTGCCATTCCCTGGTTCTACAGTTGTATCTAACTATAATTGGCCTATAATTGGCTCAGTGCTCCTGATTTAATCTGTAGTTTAAGGACTTATTAGATCTTACAAAGCTGGCAAAACCGAGTAAATATATTATCTGGTATGACAGTCGAGGGGGTCTCTTTCTTTTGCAATTTTTCGATAGTTTAGCATATATATATATATATATATCACGCCCAAGGACTGCCGCTATTAGTACTATCAGTCAACTATAGATACATATAGTGAGGGGGTTGAAACAAGAAATTCTAGTTTTAAATAATTGTAGGACTTGTTAAATAAGGGGGGCTTGTATCGCCATTGTAGAAAAGCAAACCAAGTTTTTAGGTATTTTCGGCGTAAGCTACGTACCAAACTACTCTCTAGACGGAGAATAAGACTGATGTCCAATCTGGGTGTTTTGCTTGTCCTATTCACAGGATATCACTCGAGCCTACTTGGGAGTTTCTGTTGGGATTATTGTTGCGAGCCGGGGAAAATATATCCTCCTTGTAATAATTGTGGCAAGGCCTAGACCACTCTTATATTATGTCATTACTGTTGTTTGCCAAGGCTATTACTGTTATAAAAGGGCTACTAAATTCCCTCCTGTATTCCTATAGGATATGACAAGAGCTGTATTCGCTGCCAGAGTCAATATTTCGAATAGTTTCGAATTCGTCTGGGGAGTTTTTCTGAGATTAGGCCCTTCTGTGGCCGACAGGCACACGCACCCAACTACATGTAGTGTAATACAAAAAGACGGTACGCACTTATGGACTAATGGGTACCTCATATTATAGGTAATTATGAGTACATGCTGTACTTTCTCTCTGCTTAAAATTCGCATGCGCTCTTATCTCTTTCTCTTTACTCTATATTCCGGATACTGGCTCTCAATGCTTAGAACACAGTGCAACCTTAGCATCATGAGCTCGTTGTGCGGATTCGACATGGCATAAAAAACCGACAAAATACATGTAGAGCTTTCACTGGAAAAATGTATCACAGAGGTAACTTTAGGCAACGTTACTCAAGACGGATAATAAACACAACTCGTAAGAAGTGCTATAATATCTCCCACGGTGGCTACTATCTTGGGCGTCGAGTGATACACGATGCGCCAAGGATGCAGGACCACCTCCACATGATTATTACCTGGGGTATGCATACCCGAGCTTCCGATCTCCGGAAGAAATGCAGTCGCTTCCAGAGTAGGTACCGTGCAACAACAAGGGAGTATCAACACCATTGGAAGGCATACATGATTCTGCACCCAAGCAGACGGGAAAAGGTACTTGGGTACATAGTTGAGGATTGTTCTAGGGTAGGGCGTACTAATGGAGTCTGGTGGTGGTCCTCCCCTCTGAGAAGAAGGGAGGCAGTGGCGTGGGACGCGTCGCCGTTTGACTCCACAGCCACAATCACAGGGTGGTTAGTGGGGAGGGAAAAAGCGCTACACAAAGAATGCGGCGGAGATTAGCCAAGATTGGCTATAGCGCCCTTTGTATGTAAAGAAGGTGGCGGCGTATCGATAGCAGCAAAACGTCAGCGTGCTTTCGAGTACCTAGTCGAATAGCCCAATAATTAGGTACCTCTTGTTACACCATAGCACGTAGCTTGGGGCACATGAGCAGGTGTGAAGCTCCTTCTGTTTACGCCTTCGACAACACGTAAATTTAAACATAAAAAGGAATAATAATATAGTAGTGAGGCAAGAGGCAAAAAACAAAAAACAAAAAAAACAAAGGATAAAATCAAATCCGGAATCAGGCCGTGGTACTATATCAATATGTGATCGTACTGTTGGTCCGGATACCCCGCCGCCGACAACAGTTACTTTACGTTAGCGGAGCTTTCCAGGGCTTGCGCTACTAACGCCTTGAGAAGTGTTTGTCCGTCAACTTAAAAAGTCTCGAAGTCTCTTGGCTCTTCTTCCCTTGCTTTTCCCTCCTCTTCTCCTCTCCTCCTTTCTCTCCACCATCTTCTCCTCTTTGCTTTTATTTCTACTCCTACCCCTCTTATCTTCTCATCTCCTCTCCCCCCTCATCCCGTTGCTGCTGCTGTTGCTGCTGCCAACCGAGAATAATCCAGGCTCGTCCAGTAACTCGTTGCTACCTGCAGCTCAACACCACTCTTTCTGACATCATTTTTCACGAACGTGTTGGAAATCAGGTTTGCCACCAGTAACAAAAAAAAAACAGCAGTATGCCTGCCAAAATAATCTTCATTGCGGCCACGGTCATTGTAGTTGCCGGGATCGTAGCATACGACAACCGTGAACATGTTTACGAGTTCGTTGACCGGACCCGTCGGAAGGTCCAGAATTCGCTACATGCTCTAAAGCAAGAGATCGGCTCACGGGGGGAACCTATTCCCATGGCAAGCCGCGGACCTTTCTCCGGACCTTACAGCGACAATGAAAACGAGAAGGAGAGACAGCATTACCACGAAAGATCCGAGAGGGGAGACAGATCATTCACAAAAGAAGATGAGGCCTACGGTCTCGCATCCTCTTCCGCCAGAGAACAATATCCTAGTGAATCTCATACGCCTTCAGCCAATGTCAGGCACCGTGGGCAACAATTCGGTACTATGCCTCAAAATCTAGTGGTTTTTGATACGGCGACAGAGTCCTCCAGAATGTCCACTCCTCAACTCGGCCCCGTCAAAGTCTTTGACACTGTATCTCGTCGCGGCTCAACCGAGACTCTTCAATTGGAGAAACCACTCCCCAAAATGCCCTCCGAGCCTCCTGCTTTGCCACCCAAGCCCCAATCCCTTGTGAGACAGCCGTCTCCAGGGCTATCCGTAATCAGCGATCCTTTTGTCGATGTACCAGAAACCCAGGAGATTATTGAGCCCGTCTATGAACAGCAAAGGGCGGCTTCTTCTCGAACAGTTTCTTCTGGTGAGGATCAAGAGGACATCTCTAACCCGTTTGAAAACTCCCAGCCGTACTGGAGCATTCATGAGTGGGCCAGCGCTGCTCACACACCCTCGTCTTCGCCCAGCATCGCTGGCAGCGCCCCGGAGGAGATTGAGCAACCCGCTGACGATATCCTAAGTGATTTCGGGTCTGATGACGAGAGCGTTGGTAGCTGGACCGAGGTCGGAAGCTCTGTCAGCGGTGACGACAACTAATTAGACGTGATGTGCGGTTCAACGCCGCTTGAATTTCTACTTTTTTTTACTTTAACATTACACATTTTTAAACGGCGGAAAAAAGGCTTGTATCGATATATGAGGGACTACAAGTGTATTTGGGATATTAGGTTTTTTTTATTGTGACATTGTCGCGGAGCTTCGGTTTGGGTTCAATTTGTTTATTTCATTGTCTTACTTTCACTCTACTTCACTCTACTCCTTGCGCCTTTCTTCGCTCCCGTGGGTTGTTTTTTGCTTTTGAGTTCTTGTCTGATCTTTACACAGGGGGGACCTTTAAGATTGATCTTTGATCTAAATCTTTTTCCTTTTGTTTTTTTCACTCTCGGAGAATTTGGGAATTGGGAATCAATTTGCTTTAGTTTCGGCACAAAAAGACCATTCGCGGTGACCTATTAGGGGATCGTTTGGGCAAATACCAAAAAGCTATCTCTATGCGAATTCAAGAAGCAGGGGTGAATTAAAAATACGGTCAGAGCACCTATTTTGCTTCTCCGTTACTGCTTTTGGGGGGTGCATTTCCACTTGTTGGGATATGTAGTGGTCGGCGTGACACTAATAATAAGGGGGGTTGGCTGGAGCTACATGTGAAATCCTTTTAGAATCTGGGGTTTTAATCTGCATCTGTCAGACTCAGATCTTTGATATCTAAGACAAATAATGCATGCCCCTGTATCATGGCTTAATATGGGTATGTGTGAGCCGATCAGTGGATCATGAGATCTCACTCGACGCAAGCATGTAATGAATGATTGGTTGTTCTTCCTTGTACGCATTCCACAAAATGTACCATGTTTAGTCCAATCCAGATACCAATAATGAAAAATTATATACACTCGGTACCTAAATTTATTTTACCGGCCCCCCTCTCTCTCTCCCCCACAGATGTTGCGCTTAGAGAAGCAAAATTATCACTGGCACCCCGAGTATAAGAACACCGATGACGGGAGTCCAGGCCACGAGCATCTCTGCGGCGTTCTCACTTAGTCCAACGGATTCCTCGGACCCTCAGGGCTTGAAAGGTCGGCCTCGCCCTTATCTTCCGCGCCAGTGCCTGCGCCAACGCGGCTGTTTGCTTCATCGGCGGTATCACCGGCGTTTGCGTCGTCACCATCATCAACCTGCTTCTCCTTCCCTTCATCTCCATGGTCCTTATCATCGTCCTTATCACCATGGTCGTCATGATCATGGTCTTTATCGCCATGATCATGGTCCTTATCATCTTCATCATCGTCCTCCCCGTCATTGGCATCACCAGCCCTCCCCGTCTCAACTGGAATCTTCTCTTCCGCCTTCTTATTACCGGCCCCGGCGTCCTTCTTCGTGGCACTGGCCTCCGCCGCCGCGGACTCCGCCCCATTTATGATCTGGGACTCCTTCCCCGCAATGCTGCTCGACAGCTTGTTGAGCTCACTTGCCGGAACATCGGTCACCTTCCCCAGGACCGAGGTCTCGACACTGTGCACAATTGCTGACGCGAGGTCACCAATTGGACCGAGCAGCTCCTCGTGGGCTTCGGGGACAGCAAGGCCCGCCACCTGTGCATCGACAGGAGGGGTTGGCACTAGTGTGCTGGCTAGGTTGGGCGGCGGGGTGACGGGGGGGTCTTGGCTATAGGGAGGCTTAGATTTAGTATTGGGATATGTGTAGGGCTTCTATCCTTTGGTTATACTTTGCCTTGATTACCTGGGCTGATGCAGAGGCAATGATGCCGGCGAGGAGAATCTCAAAACGCATTGTGCGGAGTTTGAGTATATTGAGGAGTAGGATTGTGAAGTCGCAACGCCTGGGAAAAGAGGGGGAATTTGGGACCTCTTGCAGAAAGGTAAGCCTATTTTAATACCCCAATACTATGATGTCACTAGTACCGGTTTTGATACTAGATAGGTAGGTACTGGAGAAGGCAGATATCGAGCGCCACGAGATTAATATTAGCAATGCTCTAGTCTACCCAGGAATAGTCGAAAATTATTGGTATGGGGGGATACGAGAAAAGATAGTTGGGTTTTCCCAAATACTTAGTCCGGGGGACCAAAAGTCCCTCCCTGTTCGTCGTACCCGATAAATAATATATTCCTGAACTGACCCCAGGTGCTTCCAGGTATGCTAGAGCAGTAGCTACTAATATCCACATATATTATGACTATTTGAGTAACATCAGGTTTCCTAATGAAGTCTATCAAGTACAAAACCGAAAATATACATAGGGGCGAAAAAACAACGGGTGTATTTTGTCCCTAGCCGCCCGAGAAGGAAGAAAAACCAATAGCATATCTTTACCAAAGAGCATGAAATTAAACAAAAGAGAGGATATTATCAACCAGAGAACGCCTTATCTATCGATTCCATAGCTTCTTTTTAAGAAAACCCTTAATTAGTGCCAAGGATCTTGGAATAAGCATCCTCGACCTCTCTGGCAATCTCCAATAACGAAACGATTACAATCTATGCATATTGTCAGAAAAACGCTACCTTGGATACAACCCGAGGAATAAAATGGGGGTGGCTGATTAATTACCTGATGCGTCAAGTTTGGAAGTCTATCTCTATGCAACCCAATCCACTCCAACGGCGGCGTGGCCTCGCCCATATCCCTCAACTGCGGAGTTTCGATGATAGGTGGCTCGAGGGCAATGTACTCATATTTTGACTGTGGGACGTTGACAACTGCGGTTATCTTGCGCTGCTCACCGATCTCCGCGCTGTCGTTGCCGCCCGCGACTTCGGATGGAGGCGGAGAGTTGGTGCTGATGGAGATGTGGCTGTTGTTGATTGTCTTGCCCTGACGCTGTGACATCTCTTTAACGTGGTTGGCCCACATCCTAATGTTTTGCTAGTAAGTGATTTGTTGTGTGGTTTTAGAAGGATGGTTACATACGCTTTGATGAAGCTGACTCTGGAGTAATTCCATCCCACGTCTACTTTGCCCTTGAAGGCGCTCTTGAATATGTATTCGATCTCGTTGGAGCCAGCCTTGTGCCATGTATGCATGAACGCCGTCACCTGTGGAACCTTCAAGATAGTCCCGCCACGCGCACTACGGGCATGGTGCACGATATCCTCCACGCTCACATCGCCTAAGGAGCTGCCCATTTCCGGTCGTTTGACGGTTGCTAAAGCTATCCTCAACTCACCTAGCGTCATCTCTAGCTTACTATGTAGTTTCTTAACCTCCATGCCAACACCAAATTGGGCGGAGGCGTTTAGGGCGTCAAGTTTGAATACTTGTGTGTCATAGAAGGTGCTGGGGAAGATGCCGATGCTGACTTCTTTTAACATCACTACAACGTCTGTGTAGAGTGATAGGAATGCTGGGGGCGGTGGGCTTTCTCGGTTTAATTGAGTAGGAGCAGATTCTGATGCCGTAAAATTAGATTGCGAGCGCCTATTGAGATATCTTTCTACGTCTTTTAGTGAGATATTGAAGGCATCAACCTTTTCCTGCCGGAGTCTTAGGAATGCCTGGTAAAGCGCAAGACCTTGAGATGCGCTCATTGTCGTACAGTAGACCTGGATCTTGTCTCCATCAAGAACGCCTACTAGTCGGTCGCCCGCTTTCCCGCCTACTTTCTGCAGGTTGTACATCAGGAAATGGAAGCTAGTGATGTCGGCCAGTAAGAAGGTTTGATAATCAAACGATGCCTTAACTTGAAGCTGCTCAAAGCCTAAAGAAGCTTGGATAAGGGGAGTTTGTACAGCCTCACCTGCACCAGATAGCCAATGAATCGAGGTCCTGACCTTCATGTTCTTGAGGTGGATAAAGCCGCTAAGGCGCCCGACAGATGTCACTTTGATAGCATCAAACCCCAGGGACATAGTTTGCTCCCAATCAGAACTCTTTCGCGAGTCCATCCACAGGTTTGATATCAGTAAAGAATTCTTTCCAAGAGATTGGCCGAGATCAAGCTGAAGATCAATCTCGGAAATTGATACAGTGGTGTTCCAAGGGAAAGCCTTTGTAGCAGCAACTCTATGGTATCTTTGCACTAACATTGGAGAAGGCTCAGGAGATCGGATAATCGGGGTCGGCGAGCCTTTACGTATCTCTTCTGGTAACCAAATCTCACGGAACAGGAGGAAATCCTGGAATTGCTTGATATTGAGTTGCGACTTGATAGGGCTCATCTTCATGATACATGAAAGACCATCAGAGCCGTTCAAGTGCTTGCTGTTCATTAAAGAAGCGGCGACTTCTCGAACTTGCAACTGACCAGTGGAATCCCGCGAATAAACATGTTTCAAGGATGCTTCAAACCCAGAGGCTAGGACAGATAAGGCATAGAACCGGCCGCCCACGGCTTCCTCACAGGTACTGAGAGTAACATAGATCTCCTCATAACCTGCAGAAGCTGCCACACGTGCAATAGGTTGGCAGCTCAAAGTGAACTCTTGTTTGCAGATTCGCAGGCCAATGTTAAGCCTGCACTTTCCAAGGATAGCTGCAGGGTCAGGAGAGGTTTCTTTGGCCTCTGTCAGAATTGTGCCTGGGGCCTCCTTGGGCTTCGTTTCGGTGGGTTCCCGCATAACTTCTTTGATATTTGAGGACATCTCCAAGATCAGGGGCACAACTGAAGGGTAAAGTATATTGCTAGAGGCGCTGATCTTGATTTCGGCATTAAGCGATGGGTCTTCGTCTATCGGCGCAACATATTCTGCCTTGAAAGCCAGGCCGGGAGACTTGAGTATTGTTATACCGTTCGAATCCCCGTGAGCGAATTGCCCATAGCGGCCTTGTGATGATGCTCGAGGTGCCAATTTCTCCAGCTCTGTTAATTCCGATGATTTACTGATATGGACAACGGCACCGGCAAAATCGGCATCCACGAGGACAGATCTAAGCCTTTTCGTACCAAACATATTCTCTCTCTCTGCACCGCTCTCTGTGGGTGTTGATTTCCAGGTTGCTGAAGCATCGCGAAACCTTTCGCTCGCAGTAGCAATAGAGGTCTCCAATTGGTTTATACCAACAACGCACGAAGACGTAAGACGTAGGTCCAATGAGGTTCCCTTAGCTTGGAAGGCAAGACGCCTGTCTGCATCGTTCAAAAAGTACGCAACGTTAAAGACGACCTCAGGCATAATCGCAGAATTCTCGGAACGGCTGGTTACTTTGCTGCCTTGGTCAACCATCTGAACTAAGAACTCTTCGATTGTTAGGCGCGCTTCGTTTGCTTTCTTTGTGGCAGTCACGAAGCTAATCCTCTTAAAAGAGAGTACCAGGTTCTGTCTCGTGTGGTTCGGCGAGATGAGCTGGGTCGAGGTGCCAGTGATCCAGGAAATCTGGATTCCTTTCATTTCCACTGAAATAACGGAAGTAAATAATTGCATAGAGCTTCTTCCTTTCTCAGACCCTACTAATTCGATAGGAACAAGCGGCTTAGAGCTGCGGAGCTTTCTGAGGTACTTAACCTCTCTTGACAGATCTAAGTCTCGTAGCTTATCTTGAAGATGACCTGCAACATCGACAATTGTGGAAGCAGTCTCTGCAAAAAGATCTATTTGAAGAGAGTGACTGGTGACGTAAAACGCACGAACGATCTTTCCACTAGCTGATTCTGTTGAAGAGCATAAGATAGATGCATGCAGCTCCACGTATCCACAGGTTTCGAGCGAGCCACCAGTTGTAACTTTGGTCAGCTCAACCGTTATCTCCCGGAATTCTACATGAACCTCAGGAAGCAAGATTATGTCGGCATTAGGCTTGTTTGAAGCATGAACACGAATACAACCTAGGTCAATGTTTAGGGTTGCAGATGGAGCAGAACTCTGGATCGTCAACCCAGAGACTCCCACATGAGCACGATATACAAAAGGCGTCCCTGATTTGACGGAGGGTGCGGGTGGTTTATCTTGCGTGTCAAATATTTCGTCCAATCTCGCTTGGGTACCCATCCATTCAACCCTCGCACTTTCGATAACGTTCCCAACCTCAGGTTTAGTGAGAGCGTTAAGTAAACTTTGGATCGACGATGCATCTAGTTTAATCGTTTCTACAGAGACAAAAACCTCTACCAATTGCTCTTCCGCTGAATTTTGGTGCCGGACCCTTCCGTTGATCGATGGCATCTGCAAGACTGAGATACTCCTAGTTTGCGCTTTATCATACCCTGTTTTGATCTCATGTTCGTGGTAAAGAACGTCGAAGTCAAAGATAATTTCTTCTGTAGCATGTTTTGGCCTAGTGGAACCCCTAACTCCATTTCCGCGCATGACATAGGCCAAAGAAGGCAAAAGGGTTGCCTCAATGGTAAAGTTCTCCAGAGATAATGTTAAATGCAGGACATGCACATTACGCCGGGGGAACACTGGAAAAGCCGGCGAGTTTGGAGCTGTTGGCTGAGGAGGGGACCGTGAAAGTGAATATCCTTTTAGATCCTCGAATAACCGCCAGATTCGTGAGATTTCATCATTCACCACAAAATCAATAACCTCCATAAGACCCAAAACCTCCTCCCTAATATCAAATGATAGGTCTTCACATGATCCTGCAACCTTCCAGATGTTGAACTTTGTATCTGCCAGACAATGCTCGTCGAAATGTCCATATATACTGGGGTTTCTAAGCCTAGTCATGCTGAGAGTCTTATTTCCGCATTGTAGCTCGGAGGTTACCAGATCAGAGCGTAATAATATACTCCCTAGCAAAGCCTCTTTGAGGTCCGAGGTTTTGCTTGAAACAAAAAGTGAGGCTTGTAGATTGTGTGCTTTGCTAATGTTTTTAAGATTGATCGTATCAAGTATAAGTGATCCAGTATCTGTAGTCAGCAGCACGTGGAAGCTTTGTTTTTTACTAGGCTCAATAGACGCCACAGATGTTGCTTTCGAAGTTTCCGAACCCGAACGTCTCTTTGCAAATGCTTTTGAAAGTCCTTCGAAGATTTCCAAGATCTCCCAAGTTACCCCTAATTGAATGGTTCCGCAATGTGCCTGTACGATAGTTGAAACAGACAAGTCTGGCCCACCAACTGTCGATACCAGAGAAGTATTCGAAACTTCTGGATTCCCTAAAGAAGTCTTTATTGCGATATGGCCAAGTACAAATTCGCATTGCATAGGACCAGGGTCGACTAGCAGCCTTACACTGGTTATCCCGATTTGAGCCATGAAGAGACCAGCTGGGCTCATAGGACTGTCAGTTTTACCCTCGGGACCGAATATGGCGTCGACAATATAACTTCTATGCAGGTCCGCCAATTCCCAGCTGCGCCATCTCTCAAATGCAGAAACAACCCGCCTTCTCCCATCAGCTGGACACTGGTTCAAGTTGGAGACACAACGAACTTGTAAATCCTCTCGAGGAGCAGCGGGTACAGATTGGTAAATGTGTAGCATACGAGACATGACCTTCCAAGAATCACTGACACGGACATGATTTAATGCTGAACGGAGTATATACGACGGCCGTGTGAGGGATGAAGGGTCGCCTGTGATTCCAAATTCTTCTCCCGAGGTTGCTAACGAATAGGCAAGTGCTTGTACTCTCTGTTTTTCGTTATTTGATAATACCTTGAATGTCTGTTGTAAATCCGCAACTAGTGCTTCTGTCCGAATTGCGGCGTCGTATAGAAACATTGCTTGGTTACTTTGAAGTGATGACTCGATCGTTTCTATTCTGAGAGAAGCGGTGGCTGTCTCATTCGTAGATGCCCAGAAAAGAAGATCTTGTACCAACAGGCACAGGGCTGGCTTTAGAAGGGAGTCTTGGTATCCAGCCTGACGTTGACTCATAATAATTTCTAGCGCGCCTAGGAGCACATGGCAAGAGAGTACTTCCTTCCCCCCTAATCTTTCTTGGCTGTTGCGTTGAGGGGGGAAAACTGTTTTTGATCTTGCTGAAACCAAAAGATTGCTGAGGTCTAAGTTATAAGTATCTTCGTCCGCCCTTTCACCGTCGATACTATAGTAGCTCTGGGTCAAGGTTCTGGGTACAGGATTCGTGAAGCAGAATTTTAACTGTGGAACTTTAAGATAAACCTCCGTGATCGTTGAGTCTTGAGACTTATTGGTCATAAGTTTCACAAGTTTATCGACTACACTTATCTGAATAGAATCTAGGATATCCTCAGGGTTCTGATTATAAAGTCAGCTCTGAATAACTATTAGTGGTGTATTGGAAAAAGACAACTTTTGGTTGCATGCATTCCATCAATTGTAGAATAGCCTTTACTCCAACTGCTGTGCAATATCCCCTGATTCCAGACACAAAATCAATAACGACACTGGTCTGTGAGGTGTTTTCATCTATAAAAGCACTTCTGGGATTGAACGATTCCTCTGTATTTTCGCTATGCTCGCTCCCAGTTTCTGATAGCCATGGGACATTCTTCAAATCTGGTTCGACTGATCCAAGCGGAAAGAGCGGCCCCGCAAAGGAGCTCGATAAAAGAACCTTTGATCTCAGTTTCGTAGCAGCAAATGATTGCCCATCAGAGCTTTCTTGGCGGCTCCTGGCACGCATAGACCGCCGCGGAGACTGCGATCCGGGCGTTGTCGAAGCTGGACTCAGGGGCACCCTTAAGCTTTCCCCAAGCAAGGCCGCTATAGGTGTCGATGACATTGTTTCGACTGCTGAATGGAATGATGGTGCATGGGAGCTTGCAGCGCGCGGTATACTCGGTGGTCCACTTGAGATATTTGAAGCTGCGAGGAAAGAGGTCTTTCTTCTAATGCCAGTGCTTCCTCCATGGCTAGAGGTATCGGAGATTTTGGCGGGCCCTAAAAAGCCATGATAACCATTACTGTCTGGTTATGTACTCAAGTCAGTATTTAATTATCAGAGTATAGGCAGAAACATACCACGAAGTGGCTCGGGTAAATTGGGTAGCGGGAGACTCGGTGGTTCAGCGTCTAAATTTTCATTATACATGCTGCTTGCCCTACTTCCGCCCTCCTCGAAATCCTCTCTAATCAAAAACTTTGCTCTGCCTGTCCTAAAGTCACTTTCGCGTACATGTTTCATTTGCAGTGCTCTGTTTTTTGAGAAGTTTTTCTTCCGCCCAAATACAGTAACCTTAAGCGATGTACCGAGATGGCCACTGGTCTCCGTATTTTGAACCAAATCACCACTTCCATAGTTGACATCAACGCACGACATGGTCAAATCTGGCATCGATAACGAAATACGCTCAGAATGTTTCTCATCCGCGAGGTCATTGAGGACAAAGAGTATTTCTCCACTCGTGACTCGAATAGCTGAAGGACCGTCTACGCGGAGCCACAATTTTAGAGATTTTAGGCCGATCCGGATGAAGGTTACGTCGTGGACAACTTGTATCTCAGATTCGGGGACCGGAAGGGCATTTTCTTTATCCTCAAAGCTGAAAATGAAACCCTTCAATGCGCAGATAGCAGTTGGCAGGAAATCGGGAGTGCACTCTCCAGTTGTAGCACCAACATCGAGATCCCAATTGCAAACATATGTTGGCTCCGTTGGTGGGAGCCCAAAAAGACGATGTCCATATATAGTGAGGCCATCGATAAATATCTGTGGATTATCTGGTGCGGAGCTAATGTATGCTGTTATAGGACTGACATTGATCTGAAGATCTATTGGCATACATAATTGTTAGTAAGGTATTTGGTAAAGCGGAATGAGAAACCCCACCCATATAATAATTAGTAAATCTCATATCCACCCCAAGTGATGCAAAGTTCAATTTCAGGTTTTTTCCAGTGCCCCCATAAAGATTTTTTGGCATGATGACACAGCTGTTCTTCGCTTCCACAGTCAACATGACATCTAGATCATTGGTCTTCTTGTTATTCCCCTCGATTGTGGTAGCCCCGCCTCTACCTCCCTGTTTCTGCCACTCTTCTAATGTCTTGAAATGCAAGTTCTCGCCAAAATAATTTTCTCTAATCACAAGAAAGTAGCGGATCAAGAACCCAAACAGCTTTAGTTTCAATCCGTTTCCTGAGATATCCAGCAATAGTGTATCGATTAACCCTGGCCCAGTAGTTGCGTAATAATTGTAGGAACCCTTCACCATTATCTCTTTGACAGTTGCTAGCCTCATTCCAACTTCTGGGCTCAGAAATGAATGCCATGTATTCCATACCGGCTGCCTAGCGCCAAGCTGAAGGTTGGTTTCTTCGCCGTCGATCCATATATCGAAGTTCACTGTGCTTTCATCTGGCCTAAAGCGTGTCATGTCTAACCCGACCTTAGCCTTCAAACCGCCATCGCCATGAAGAACCAATAGTGTGTTGTCTTCAACATCACTTGGGTTGTTGATGATGTTTTGATCATTAACATTCAAGCACACCTCAAACCGATCTTCAAATCTGAATATTATATCATATAAGAATGGCGTGAAGCTCCAGTATTCTGAAGGTGGACCCGTTGCCCAGTCCGTTACCAAGTCCGTTATCAGTGTGACATGTTCTCTAAGGATAAATATTTCGATTCCTCGGCTCAGGACATCGAAAGTCCAGCTATGTTTTCCATTCCATTGCAATGGGCCACTAAGGTCGGCCACTATAGTCTGTTGCGTTGCCTTCCAAAGAAGGCCATGGTTAACTGATGACCGTACCTCCGGGCTTTTCAAATCCACTTTCAACCCATTCTTCCAGCCTGTTGGCGAAGGAACCATAGACATGTCATAAGAGATTGTAGATTCAGCAGCAACCTTGATTTCCAGCCATCCAAAAGGACGTACTTCACCATCGTCAAGTCTACGACGAAACTTCCAATCCTTACTTTCTTCTCTGACCGGAATTCTAAGAATGGTCGAGCTAGAAAGTTCAACAAATAGCTTAAACTTGGTCGCAACTCTACTCTCCCCCTCCTGCAGCTTGTTGCGCGGAGTGGCAGTTTTGTAGACTCGAGGGGCAAACATATTTTGCAGATGGACACGCTGTCGGTCGGTCCAGGGCCCGTACTGAATAGTCCCCCCTTCAAATGACAAATCTATTCCCCACTCTGGTGGTGTATGCTCAGAACCATTGATATCTTCATCAGGTGGATCAACTATCTCGCCGGTTTGGGTACTTGATGATCGTGGCCGGCCAACAGTCCCCGGAACATCCCAGAAAAAGTTCATTTTCCCCTTTGGACAATCCAGCACTGTTGAAACCTTTGCATATTCCGCAGGTTCAAACCTCCAGCCTTCATCTTGTCCCTCGTCAAGATACATTCTAAGCCCAACCCACCTATCTTGACCTGTTACTTGCGATTGAAGAGGAGAATCACCGCTGGTAACTTCAGTGGGTGTTAGAGATTCAATCGACTCTGAAAAAAATGGCAGGAGATCTTTAAGTTTTTGACGACGGTTGCGTAGCGGGTGAGATTTTTGGTGAAGATTTGTCTCTTCCTCTGAGGAGAGGAGACGGGCGCCACGGGATACGAGAGGTTCTTTGTATTCCATATTTGTTTTAAATTGAACCACAGGATGAGCGAAATCTACACTGAATACTTGTTTATATTTGTCGACAGATGCCACCGACTATTTAGTGATAATATGTTAGCGTTCGTTACCGTTGATGAGAGGCTAATCAAACCCCAGAGGTGGTAGAAATATCGGGCCCAAAGATATGAATACAAAAAACATGCGCAAATCATTCAGGTCAACACTTAGAGACTAATTTAGCAATACTGGGTAGTATTCTGAAACAGCAAGCCGGGCGCTTAAGAGAACATGTAATTCTGTATTGAAAGAAAAGGCTACATACCCTTGTAGCATCAATATTGGCATCAGCTTTTTCAAAATGGGCAACTAGTATGCTAGGTGTATTATTATTTCCCATAACCACGGCGCCACGGTTGACAAGAATTTTGATTGGCAGCATGCTGAGATATGCCGAATCAGATTCTGCATTAGCAGCGGCATTTGAGCCCCCCCCTATTGACCCTTCGTGATCCCTCATTAATGACCCTATTGAACTCTTGATCCTTGCTGAGATTGTTTCTGCTTTGGAATCGTCAGGTCCGGAGTGCCCGGAATAGCCTGTCTCTTTCCTTTCTTCACTGGCAGCATCTTCATTTTGTTGCTTTGGTGCCATCTGATCAATAATATAATCGTATGCTGGGCTCCGATTGTAAATAAACCACTCCACTCCCTTCAGCTCCGCAAGTATCCTACAGGGGAGATCTTCGCTTTTCGCATTCCCACCTGCCCCCTCTACACCACCACCCCGCCCGTCATCGGTGGTGCCAACAGAGGCGTGTCTGACTCTCCGTAACCAGTATCTCCAGGTTATGTGCCCACTGACTATCGTTATAGTCTCGTTAACACCGTGATATGTGACTCTCCCGAAGAATATCCTTCCTGCAAGCAACGAAATTTGAAGCGACTGAATATCAACGTAATTTGGTAACCCTTTCCACCGTAGCCATAGTCGAATAAGGAGTGAAAGAGCTTTGGAGAAAACGCGGTTGAAGTAAAAAAGAAAAAATAGAGCCCTATATATAATAATTTAGATGCTAGAGCTTTCGGGTAGAATAGGGCCTTACACGAATCCGCAAACCAGAAGTTCCACGAGAAATACCCTGTGGTATCAAGTTAGCTACAGCTATAAGCAAGGCATAAGTAAATTCAGGGAGTAAACCAATTGAATCTGGCATCAGGATCAAGCGCTTGAGCAGGAAGATCACCTGTAGCCATAGTCGAAACTGTGGATAAACCACTTATGATGTTGGCGTCGTGGGATAGCTTGGGTGCGTGAGGCTCTAGAGGATCCGCGATAGTTACCGCGTTACGTTGAGATTTGGGCATACTATGTATTCGCGGGAAGTATAAATAACCGCAGCCGCTCCCTGTTAATCGGCAACGTAACGTCTTCCTAACATGTGGTTTCGAAGCTATTAAAAAATAGAACCTATCAAGCTGACACAGAACCAGTAATGTGGAGCAAATTTACATGGCCCATGCATCGGGCGTCTCTAACACGTGACTTTTAACTTTCCCTGATCCTCATCTGCATAACATTAATCTCCGTCTAGTTCTACTCTTACCGGCCTAGTCATCATGATAGATTCCCATATGAGATAAAACCTATCGCCATTTGGTAGGCCAAGGTCTTATCAATGGGATGGCTATAATGCTAGAGAGGGATTGGTTTTCAGCGAAAGCCATAAGGATACACTCGAGATTAGGGATAGAGACCTTACCCGCTTAGAGAGCGGGAGGGAAGGGTTGTTTGTCAGATGTATTGTAGGTATATGTACATGTAGGTATATGTATGATTACATAGGATTTATTCGAGGTGAACAACATTGAAGTTATGAGTGATACATAAATTGCAATTAACCAAAATACCCTAACCCTGCATTTTCTATAAGGATACCCTACCTTTATCCTGGACAAGTAAGTACAAGTACGTCTGCAGGTGAATTTACATGCATCCTTCCCGCCCATAGAAAAAACAGACACCTTACAGTCAGTACCCTTATATAGTGAGCTTTCGCTGTACCATTGGAGCTTCCTGCCAGCTTGCGTTTAGGTTAATTGTCATGCATGTGGACTTTCCCTGTAGATCTGTTTGAAGCTACATTTGAATAGATACATACCCCCTTGAGCGTCTTGAAATTAGGCAATTCTTCATACCAACATGCAAGTATAAAACCTCAGATCAATCTCCAACATTCAATCCAATCAATACGCTGCCAAAATGATCCCGCTTAAAGGCTAATTTGCCAAGCACAGTACAACTCTAGTAATGTTGACCCAGCAGAATATGACTAAGCATAGAGATTCTGCCTGCTTAAGGGTAAACTTCATGCACATGTCACTGGCATTCGCTACATACACTACATGTATGATTAATCCTGCTTGCATTGGCCCAGCTCTGGGGGGTGACGTTAGAGGCTCTATATAGTGCTCAATACTACGCAGGTTAGTAGAGGATCGAGGCACTAGGATGTAGAGTTGGACGCGACAGCTCGTAATGATCCCTAGTAGATAAACACCAAGTGCACTGGTGCGAGCACGAGATCACCCTATCATGTCCTTCCCCGCCTCCGCATAATCCCCAGATACCCCCGCCTGACCGCTTTATTAACGTCTTCTGGAACACCGCTATCCCTGGACCCTCTTGGAGAGAACATATCAGAGAATGGATAGTAAGACGACTGGGTTGGTTCCTGGTGGTAGCGGGACCTCCAAACTTAGTATGATGTTTCTTGATCTGGGGTCCAAAATAGGGATCCAGAATATACCTCGACAGGAGGCGCTAACAGAAAGTTCCTGGTGGACAGGCAACGCTGCCATAATTGTCGCTGGTGTCGCTTCTTTAGTAGCGACCCTGCTAGCTCTTTTGTAAGCTCCTCCGAATTCAACAGCTTTAATGACCTGCTGTGACGGAATATGTGCTGATATATTTCTCCTACAGCTCAATATGGCTTCAACTGTAATATAGACTCTAACTTACGTTTAAGTTTTCAATTAACCGGTGAAATCTAGTAAAAACTACCGCAAGCCCCTCCTCCAACGATATGTCGTTCGAATTCTCCTCATGGTCCCGATATATGCCATATCATCATGGGTTTCCCTTATCTCACTGACAGCTGCACTCTTTGTCGACCCGATACGCGATATCTACGAGGCCTTCACAATTTATACGTTCTTCCAGCTTCTTATCAACTTTCTCGGTGGGGAGCGCTCACTCATAATCATGATGCACGGCCGGGCGCCGAAAGATCATGTTTGGCCTATGGATTACATACTGCCAAAGGTCGATATCAGTGACCCACATACATTTTTAGCAATTAAGAGGGGGATTTTGCAATATGCATGGATGAAGCCGGTGTTGGCTGTAGCTGCTATTATAATGAAGGCCACCGGAACATATCAGGAGGGTTATGTAGGATTGAGGAGCGGATATTTCTGGAGCGGAATTATATATAACGTATCCGTTACTTTAAGTCTTTACTCCTTGGGCATGTTTTGGGTATGCATGGCGCATGACCTTCAGCCTTTTAGGCCAGTACCTAAGGTTAGCCATATCCTTTTTCATATGAATGCCTCCTTTTAACATACGAAGCAACCAGTTTCTCTGCGTTAAACTCATCATCTTCGCTTCATATTGGCAAGGGTTCTTTCTTTCTATCTTAGTCTGGCTGGGCGTGATCCATGATGTTGGTTATTATACCCCGGATAATATCGCACGCGCAATCCAAGACGTTCTTATTTGCTTTGAGCTTCCTGGATTTGCCATAGCACATTGGTATGCATTTTCATGGAAAGACTACGCCGACCGTTCCATTTCAGCTGCCAGGCTACCTGTTTATTACGCATTCCGCGATGCCTTCGGTATTCGTGATCTTATCGAAGACTCAAAGCAGACCTTTGCTGGCAAGGGCTATGAATATCGATTATTCGACCCTAGCGATAACGTTATTGCGCACCCGGAGTCTGGTGCCAGAGTCGCAAGGATGATGGAAGGCTTGAGGTACGAAAGAGGGGGTAAGGGGAAGTATTGGATCCCTAAACCAACTTCTAGAACCGGGCTCTTAACTAGCCCTGGTCCAAGCGGGAGAGAAAGTCCAATGAGCCCAGGAGAAGCAGAGAGAGGGCCAAATAGGTGGAGAGGCGCTGATTATGGTGCAATGGAAGAGGTGGAAATCGATGAAGATGATGAGAGGCTTTTCAACAGCGCAAGGGAGTTGGAGTACGGGGACTACAATGTGTGTTTCTTATATTGCTACTAAAAGTATTGGAGTCTTCGCTGATGGATGATTTAGTATCCTGTTATTACCGCACACGAGCCCTGGAGAAATCACCGCTGTAGTCACAATGGTCCAAAAATGCCCACAACTGCCACCAACCAAGCTCTCCTTCGTCCTAAACTGACAAAAAAGACTAAGTCTGCTATCAAAGGCAAAGGTAAAGCCAAGGGTGAACAGGAAGATAAAAAGCCACTTTTACACCGCAACAAATCCTCATCTTTGTCAGCTGCTTCATCCCGCAGTGACCTCGTCGACCTTGTCATTGAGGATACAGAAGCGGAAGAAGTTGAACGTGTCCGTGCACGCAAAGAGGGTGGGCCAGGGTGGAACGAGGCTGAGACAAAGAGGTTCATTAAGACGTATCCAGATGAGCATTACGGGGAAGAAACACGACAGGGCTTCGATCCCTCAGCGAAGACAAGCATTGCTGGTATCGCGAAGGGTGAAGAATTTGAGCGAGGGAGAATGACCCCAGAAAGGCATGCTAGTGTCGATGGTCAATTTGAAGTTGGAGATGATGAGACCGAGACAGAGGATGAAGGTCGAAATCGCGGTGTGTATATCAACGGCGATCCTGGAATTTGGGACGACGTGCGTGGACAGACCGGGGGGGAGTTTGGGCGTGAAACCAGCTATGGGAGCTTGAACGAGGAAAGAAACATCTGGGGAAGGCCGTAGTAAGATATTAGTTAGTCTATTGATTCTTATAGTCCCCTAATCGTGGTTATCTGGAGTTAAGCATTCGTTTAAGTATTTTTTTTGTTTTGTTTTTGTTTTTGTTTTTGTTTTCCCTTTTACATCAGATTATCGGTGCATATACAGGATACGGAATATGTACAACTATCTACTTACATCCAGGCCTTGGATTTCCTTTTTTGTATCTCGAGTTTTGTTTTGTTTTTGTTTTTGTTTTTGTTTTTGTTTTTGTTTTTGTTTTTGTTTTTGTTTTTGTTTTTGTTTTTGTTTTTGTTTTTTGTTTTTTGTTTTGGTAGGTGGTTGGGTGTGAATCTTTGAAAAGGGGGACATGAACACATCAATGTCAGATACTTCAAAATGGATAAAGCCCATCATAGGTGCCTCGTATGTAAGTGAAACCCACATTAAACTCTACACTATTCCCCGAACGGAGTTTGGAGCCAGCCTAGGGTCTCTGAGACGATTGCTTGAAGGAAACATGAGTAATTTTCATTATTACCCCTAACCCTAGTTCCGAGTCAGACCTCATGAAGTTTTCTTCCTACCCCCAGCATTTGGCGCAGTTGAGTCCTGGCCCAGAAAGAAGGATGGCGCCTATTCAGTCCGTGAGATATTTTGTCGATGCTTCTCACGGGCCTAGCTGGTTCCCTGGTACTCGTTACGTGACGTCTTTTACTTGTTTCATTATGTATCATCCCTAGATTGGTATTGCACCACCCTAACTGCATAGATCAATCAATACCTACCAACATAAATAAATCTTCTTAAGACCTAAGTTGAACTCTAGACCCAAAGTTTCTAGAAACATACTTAAGTTTAACCGTTCTCTCATGAGTTAACCCAACCTGAAATTCAATGTTGCTAACCGATACAAAACCGCCCCCAAAATGTTAATAAAATCAGAAGTTAAGATAGAAATCTGGGTATCAAGGTACTCAGAACTATAGTACACGGTGCCTTTAGTACTGAAGTAAAGACATAGTAAAAACGAGAAAAAGAATTACACGAAATACTCCCCCTCCCTTTCCTTCCAAACCATGATCATTCCCATAACTCTATACATCGTTAGACCAGCTTGCCCTTCAGCGAGCACGGCCCATAAGCGAGCACGGCCCACTATTCTGCCCACTATTATGCCCACTACAACGGTTGTACCCACCAAATCTTGGGTGGACGCTCGCTGAGGGGTCGCGCTCACTGAGCAAGCTGGTCTGTCCCCTCTTATCTAAATTAAACATCCACATATTTACGCAAATCAAGTCTGAAATTACAGTTAGCCACGGCACGAGATCAATTATATAAAGAGAGGACTCACGTAAGACTCTTAGAGCTACACTCGACTTGATCCCTAAAAATACCAACAAGCGCCTCACTCTGCTGAAATAAACCGGTTTTCAAACTGATAACGATGAACTGGAATCCTGGGCCCGCGTGGCTTCTGATATAGTTGGAAATCTTTTGGACATTTGCGTTGTCCAATGCAGCATCGACCTCATCGAGGACGAAGAAAGGGCTGGGTTGGTATGAGTGGACAGCGAACAATAGGGCCAATGCAGCCATTGTCTTTTCTCCACCGGAGAGGTGTTCCATGTCACGAAACCGTTTCATAGGGGGCATAGCGTGGTACTTGATGCCGTCCAAGTATGGTTCATCACTGTCTTCCATATCAAGATATGCTGTTCCACCCAAAGGAAATGTACTGCTCTTAGTAAGGTCCTTATAAACGCCGCCAATCTGCTCCGAGATGTGTGTGAAGGCCTTGTTAAATAGCTCATATCTTGTGCGTTCAGATTAGTACACAATGTATCTAGGGAAATTGAAGAGAAAGCATTAAGTACCTTTTGTCTTTGACGGTCTGAAACCTATCCTTGGCTTTCTTTGCTTCTTTCCTTGAATTCTCGAAATCTTTCTCGGTATCATGAAGTCTATTTTCGACACCTTCTAGTCTTTCGATAGCCTTCATGTTCGGTGCCATACGGTCTAACTCGCCGCCGAGAGTTTTGATCTTCTCTAGTAACTGTTCTTCAACTTGCTCATCCCCATTCTATCCCCTTGATTAGCACGTGATGATGAACATCGAGTGATAGTTCATGTGTGGGGCTTACCTCTTTCAAGTCATCATCCAAATATTCAAAGTCAACATCTATTCCGTAATCTTGCACCTCGACTTTTTGAATAGCACTGGCGCTTGGATCTTCATCTTCATCCACGTCCATTGCATCGGGATCGTTCTGTTGAAGGGTATCATCGATTGGCAAGTCGTCAAGAGAAACGGATCCCTCCGTCAGAGGAATCCCGATTTCCTCTAATTTACACCTCCTAAGTACTGCATATCTTCCAGCCGCGTTCCGTTCGATTTCCCCTTCCTAGAGCATTAATCAGCAATGATATCATTCACTAAGAAAAATAAACTAACCAATGCAGCAATAGCCTTTGTGGTCTCATCCAAGTCCTTGGCTCTCTTCCCGACCTCTCTCCTTAGCTCATTTACCCTCTCGGCTTTACCCTCTAGTGCTGCCTTCCTCCCTTCCAGCTCATTCTTCAACACTTCCATCTCTGCAGAAAGTACGTCCATTTGCTCTTCGATCTGAGTCTTCTCGTTTTCCAACTCGGAGACGAGTTCTTGATCTCTCTGTGAATTCTTCTCTAGATTGGCTATGCGCTCGGTCGTCTGTCGAAGTCTCTGTGCCTCAAAAGTGAGCTGATTTTCCAATTTCGAGATTTGAGTTCTGAACTCTAGTCTTTTTTGCGCCGCTTCTTGCTGGAGTGAACCTTGGCGCTTCTCGTACGATCGGATGTCCTCGTAATTGAGGCGGTTGCAGAAATCTGCGAAGATCTCATCTTCGGCTTCTGAGACTACTGATTCGAGTTCACCAACTCTTGCACGGAGCTCATCTAGAGACTTAGTTGCTTCATCAAGTTTTGGCTGGAGTTCTTTAAGCTGCCGCTGAGTATGTGCTACCTCCTGCTTCTTACTATTCAGATTCCTCTCAAGATGATTCAGCTCTTCCCGGCTATAAGCCAGGCGCTGTTCAAGTCCCGTTAGTTCACCTTGAAGCGTCTCTTCTTGGGCACCACGACGGTTTTTCGGGAGTGCGTTGATCTGCGCGACCAAGTTATCTTTTAGTCTTCGCAAATTTTCAACCTCTTGATCTTCCCATCGGCGTCCACCAGGCCCTCCACCACGTCCTCCGGTCATCAAACCCCCCTTATGAATGACTGTACCATCCAACGTGACTGCTTTGACCTCTAGTCCCTTATCATAACATATATACTTTGCGACCTCTAGATCATCGCAGACTACGGCATTTCCACAGGCGTATTGCATAGCCCTCTCTACTGCGCTCTCAAACTCGATCGTATCAATTGCCATTCTCATGCCCCGGTGCATGCCTTTTAGATTCGAGTTTAATGGCTTAACTTGGATTGTGTCGAGCGGAAGGAATGTGGCCTGCCCCGCCCTCTGATCACGAAGATACTCAATACAATCCTTTGCGGTCTTTTCATTGTCAACCACCACCGCATCAAAATGTCTTCCAAGAACTGTGCTAACAGCTTCTTGGTATTTTTTCATCTTCGGCTTGCAGAGTTCAGATACCCGTCCTTTGACGCCAGGGAAGATCCGCTTAAGCGCTGAAATGGTTTCCTTCATTCGCACCTCTCTCTCCGACTGTCGCCTGCCATCGTCGGCTTCTAGAAGCTTGGTAAGGCAGTCCTGCAGCTTCTCGTCGAGTTCAGTGTGCTTTTGCGCGTTTCGGAGGCGTTGAGATGTCATGGCGTTGTATTCCTTCTTCTTCCCATCGATATCTTGTACAATTTGCTCCACAATAGCCGCCGACTGATTTTTTCGCTCCTCCAGATCGGCAACCTCCCCCTCCAGCTTTCCTAATTGCCATTGAGCGGATTCAACCTTGCTTTTCAAGCTATTGACCGTCTCAACATCGGTCTTTTGTTGACGATTGAAATTGTCGATTTTGATCTGTTCTCCGGCGATCTTGGTATTGACACGTTCACGGAGCTTATTGTACTCTGCCAAATCTGCTTCAGATAGTACCATCCCTGTTTCTTCGGCCAGTTTCTTTTGCTCATCTTCAAACTTATTTTGCGCCTTTTGCACAATGCTTAGTTCCTTTTTTAAGCTATCGACCGTCGCAGATTGACCATCTTCATCCCTCTTGATATCCCTTATCCTGGCTTCGTATTTCTTAAGATTCTTTCCCGCAATGCTAATCTTTTCATCGATTGGTACAAGTGAAGATTGTTTCTCTTCAATCTCCTTCTCTTTTCTCTTGATAGCCCTCTCCTGTTTACTAACGCTTCTTGCAGATTGGGCCTGTTGGGCCTTGGCTTCATCTAATCTGAGAGCGTACTTCTCATGAGAGCGCCTGAACTCTTTCAGTTCCTCCTGGTGTTTCTCAATCTCTTGCTTATTGGCTTCCATGGTTTGCTGAAAATGAAATAGTTTCCAGAGAATATGCGTCACAACAGCCTCATGTTTTTCATCTTGCTTGGCTTGGTAGTTCTCAGCCTCTTTCTTCTGCTCTTGGTACTGTTTAATTTCGGCATTTATCCCACGTCTCCGGTTCAAATTGAAGTTGGACGTTTCAGCAGCCTTTTCTTGCTCAATTTTGAGCTTTTCATACTCAGCTTTATACTCAAGCGAGCCGCTGATCTGTTCGATTAGTCGTGTAAGATCCTTAGGTGATTGACTGGCAATTGCTTCGACATCACCCTGATTACACCACAGATAAGCATTCCCCTGCAGTTAATCTACCCCCCAAAAAACCGCACTCACCTGAAAAACCAAAAAGTTTCTCGCTTTGATGAGAATGTTCTCCTCCTCTAGTGCGGCATTATATTGCGCGGCTGTGACTTGTTTTCCGTTGATCCTGTATTCACTAGCGCCCTGGCTAGTGATTGATCGTTTCCACTGTTGCTCGTCGCCGTTATCGTCCTCATAGACAGCCATCACCCAGGCGGTCTTCGGATCTTGGGTTCCCTGCGTTCCCTCATCATCATCCTCTTCCTGATTCCCGTTCTTAGTTCCTATTGTTGAGGTACGAAGTACACGACCACGATATATAAGATCCTTGAGATGAGCGGAACGGAGATGGGATGATTTTATCCCGAGAACAAACGAGATCGCGTCCATGCTGTCCCCGCGCAAAGCCCCACATTAGCATTTCGCTCTCGGCGTCTAAACATATGATATAGGGGTGCTCAACCAGTTGGATTTCCCTGAGCCATTGGGGCCGATGATAGACGTAAAGTACGAATCTCCGAGGTGAATACTCTGATGACCTTTGTAAGACTTGAAGTCTAATTTATTGCACAGTTAATTCGCACTGCCCCCAACAAAAAAAAAACCAAATAATTCCGCCCATGGGGGGGGGGATAAGGGATAAACGAACTGAACAACTCCAACCTCATGAGCTTCCTGACAGCCCCCAAAACACTCCGTCAGCACACTATTCTCCCTAGAAGCTCTCTAATAAAAATTGATATTCAAATCACATACCCCATGATGATTTCAACCCCTTGGTTTCACTTTCTTAAATCCCAAGGTATTTTTCTAATGTATGGGTAAGGACACGTATGTAGTTTCAGCGACAGGATGTGGGGTTTAGTTTGAAGGCGGAAATGTTCGTTGACGCGTTCCGAGTGATTGATTTGGTTTCGATGTGACGCGCCCGCTGCGTTTCAATGCCTCTGAAATGGGTTACCCGGAAGTGAGCATTCAGGGAGTCACGTGGTCTTGAAAATGACGACAGCCGGCAATGATCTAGATCCCATGCCGCTGACCTAGCGAACGGGGGAGACCTTGTAAGGTTGGTTTGAAATATTGAGTGTTCGTATTTTTAGGCCGCGTTATTATGTGCTCCCGCTCGTTTGTCCGCCGGTTTAGTTGATTATTCATGGCCTATGTGGATTTAGTTCCTGACTACACAATCAAGCTCTTTCTGACATGAAAACTTGGATGAACGTACTGTATTGTACTGCAGCTGTCGATGTATATTGTTCTTTGTGTATACCTTTGGCTCTTATTAATTGCATTCAATGAGCTTCATGCTGAACAGTTGGTCATGGTATCTCCGCGATAGAGAGAATGATTGCCCCTCTTATCGGCTGCACCTTCTCTATGGTCATAACCGCCGAAACAAAAGGTTTTATTGATCACTGAACATTTAATAACCCAATCAAGAAGGGGTTACGCGCACAATCGAATCAGAATCAGCCAATGAATAAATCCCTGTTCAGAAGCTATGACAGGGTTGGTGTCACTCTAACCTACAAAACGCTAAGGTTTGTTGCGGCTCTACTGCATTGCGACTGTGGATTGATAACCGAACCTCAGCCACGATCTTCAATCTCACGATACGATACAAGTTAAAAAGATGTCCTCTCAAGACATAGACCTTACTGATGCGCCTCCAGCTGCTGCGACGGCTTCTCCAGCCAGTATTCACATTAAGGAATTGAATGCTATAGACCACGTACTAAAACCCTACCTATTCCTGTGTCTCCCGCGCCCCTAGCTAATACCTTTTACCAGGACATATCGCAGCTTCTCTTGGCTGCCTCACTGTCCCTACGCACACTCACGACCATCCCTCCGTCGCTTTCAAACTTCACAAACCACAGCGCCCGCTATCACTCCCTTCTTTCCTCCATTGTTGTACGTCTCCGGCGCCAGATTCTCCTACTAGAGCAGGCCGATATCCCAGCTCCAGCCGATGGAACAGACGAGAGCGGAAAGCAGGGTGGGGGTATCGATGTGGGCGCGTTCAACAGTAGGAATGATGTGGTAGGACGAGAGATGGAAGCAGAATTATGGAGAAACGCAGGTGTACTGCTGAAGAGCATTGAGAGTATGGAGGGATTAGAAGGGGTAGGTGAGGGCAAATGAATTAATGTGCTGGGCTATTAGCCTCAATCTTTTCTAATATTCTTTCTCTGGTTTAATTACTCCCTCGTGCGATGTCAGGTGTTTATGTTTAGTGGACCGTACCTGCATTTGACCACTCTCAATGTGTGCGCGGGTAAGGCAGGGAGATTTTGGGTAGGAATGAGCTCATAATACCACATGATCGATTGAATCATCCAACACAGTGTAATATTCCTTGCACCCACCGGCATCAAAAACCCTAATTACTGTATACAAGAAAAAGAGACATAAGAAACAGAGTAGAAGAAATGGGTAATGAGATTTATGGTATCAATAACACCACCAAACCGGCCCCCAGTCCTCATCCGCCGCAGGTTTCAACAACATTAAAAGCATGATAAGTCAAACATAAGCAAAACGCCGTGGATGACAAAAAAATGGCCTGAATAAAAGAAATACTCCTTCTAACCAATCGCGACCCTTCCCTACCCTACCAATATGACTACGCCGTAGCTCATTTTATTGAATTATTCTTTCTTGCACTCCCATTACATCAACCACGCCAAAATTCCAGTCATTGGCTTCAAAGTCAATCTATTTAACCTTTTTCGTTTCAGCCGAAGCGTATTCTCTGAAGCTGTCGTCTCCCTCAACGGCTTTAACAACCTTCTCCATCTCAGCAACTTGTTTCTCCCATTCCTTGGTCGCCATCTTTGTCTCCCTGTAGAAGAGCTCCATGTTGGGCTTCCTGTAAGAGCCGAGAAGACGGTCCCAAAGGGTGGTGTACTGGCCATAGTTGTAGTTGAAGTACAGGTGGTGCATTGTGTGGCAGGCAGCCCCATTAATGATCGGGGAATTGGCAACATATTCTCCATCGTCTATTATAAATTAGTAAACTATATTTAAGCAAAGCTAGGGAATTATAGGAAACGTACGGATCATTATAGTCCAGACGTTAATGAACATGAAAAGCCCGATATATGCGAACTTCTGGAGTGGAAAAATGAACGGGAAAACGTGGTATGGAACACTCTGGAGGAATCCATCAAGAGGGTGGAAAGCATGGCTGGCGTATGGAGTAGGCATAATCCATTTGTGATGCGGCTTGTGGAGGGCCTTGTAAACGCGGGGGTGATGGAGACCACGATGAATGAGATAGATCCAGAAATCGGTAAACATCAAAAACAACGGGAACTGAAGCCACATATAGGCTTTCCCGTAATCCTCAACATTCTGGTAAAGGTATGAATAACCCCTGACCTCGGCGGTAAAAAATGGCGCGGTGAAGATTGCCATGATGGGGATGGACCACATCGTTTGATTGATTTCCTGGCGTATCTGGTTCTTGAGAAATTTAGGGTGCTTAAACGTATCCTTATCGAAAATAAACACATATGACATTGTCGCAAATACGAAGTAGATGAAGATTCCGAAAATCCTACATATCTCATTAGCGATATGTACGGCATTCATGTTTCCATTGATAGGGCGGGTGTAAATACCATGTAATCAACGTCAAAGACAGTGCCTGTCTTTCCCAATCGTTCCGTTGCCATTGTGAAAGCAGCGCGTATTTCGTGGGTTCGATCCCCAAGTAATCAGATACGATATCATTCTCTATCGGGGCGTTGAGCCTGGTGGCAGCGAGAGCAGCAGCACCGGCAAAATTTGTGGCATTGGGAAGGAGCGTAGCATAAAACCTATCAAAGAACAGGTTATCAAAGACGCTGAGGACGATATCCATGGCGACTGTATCAATCCACAAACTAAAGAGTGTGTACTGGTGTGTCTCCGGATAAAGCAACCAAAGTGTGTTGGGATGTCGAGAAGGTAGACTACAAGTAATTGTCGAACGAGTGTCTGGGTTAAGGAGACTCAAAGTAACAACGCGGCAGCACCAGATCTTTAATAGAAGGAGGGAGAACTTGGTACGAGCTACCAACCAGCCACTCTACAAGTGCAGGGGGTGAGGGAAAAAAAGACATTTAGATTGAGATTGATAAGATGGACAAAGCACAGATGGGGAATAAAATGGCAAAAAGGGGGAAATCTAACGTGACCGGATGAAGCCTTCCGCAAACTCGACCCATCCACCGAAATTGTGCACAACTCCCAAAAAAGAAAAAAGCGACTTCACACCAGACCCCTTGAAGGCCCTCCAGGGTTTCAGGGTTCCATCACACCATTATCTACATTTCGGATCACTTCAATGCCGGGGCCCATAGAGGGAAAGGCCCTGCCTTACACACGTTTTCGGTACATAAAAAATACTAATAGTTCTAGAATATTTGGTGCCGGGAAGATTCTACTTCCTTTTGATCGTCAGTGGCGCTCCTATCACACTAGGTTACGCGGCAATTTCCGTCAAGCGACACAGATTAAGCTCACCATAGCTAACACAATCATGTATGATCACTCGACATCTACTACAGCCTCTCCTAAGGCCAGTAGGGTCTGGTTTAGACATCTACGGATAACGGTGCTCTCTGGTATGCGTATGTGATTTGTGTAAAGTGGGTCCTGCGTTATATAAGCTTTCCCCAGCCAGCCCTCAACCAGCTACATACTTACATAGTTTACTATAACCTTTTAGCAAGAATTTCGAACAATTAGTCTCGACCGAGCTTCCACGGTTTTTCGCGTTTTGGACTTTGAATACGCCAATATAGGGACGTATCTGGTACAATATCTGGGTCTTGACTACTGTGCGTCCATATCGGGCTCTAAAAACAGGATTCCTACCGGGTTTAACTTATCTCCGGTTATCAATCACATAACCTAGATTAAAGTCATCTGATAAGCCAAACACGAAACAAGAGCTCCGGTTTTGCAGCGTCGTTTTCATGTATGTACTACGCAGGTTGGGGTAAGTCTGTTGACACTGGCCGTGCAATAGTTCTCACTGTCAACAGACTTACCCCTACACGCGTAGTAGTTATTGCGCAGGGAAGGCTGGGGGATTAAAAGCCGCAAGTCTGCTAAGTTCACGGTGCCACCGGCTCAGAATTTCCTGTACTCTGGGAACTTGTCCTATAGAGTTCTAACTCCTAGGCGGTAATTATAACCTCAAGAACCCTTGAGGTCCTCTAAAGTATTTGGTAAGGCTGGAAGAATGTGGGTGGTTTTAAGTAAGCTTAATTATCTTAAGACCCCGACTAGAATTCAAGACGAAGTGGTATTCGGGCACCCCGCTACACTGCTATTTTTTGCGCAGAAAGTTATTAATCAATGAATTACTTAGCAACAAACAGCACTGCCAAATTTGGTTATAAAGAGATTCGCTATGAACTAGACCCCCCTTAAAGCAGAATATCATGATTTTATGTAGTACATCTCACAGTCGACAAGAAGCCGTACAGTATTCGGGCTGATAAAGCGCTATATGTCGCTCTCCTGTCTATCGAGTCTTAATTACGTTTACTAACCTATTACTGGAGTATGTTATCACTTAGTAACCAGGCATTATACAATCGAACAGCAAACACGGAGAACCTAAGCTTTAATATTCTAATCAAGCTTATAATGACCACTTACATTTTGGGATTATCAATCAAGAGGGTAATGATAGTCATAGCAGGATTTTGAGGACAACGCTCATACTGCGACGAAAGATCCGAATACACGCCTATAGAAAAAATGAAATGAAGATTGGTGGAAATTATATATAGGTTCATTTTAAGCGAATATAACGGTTTGTTGGTGGCCTAGGGCCTTTCGTATCTCCCATTGCCTATAAGCACCAACATGTAGGTACATGACATACTTGAGTCACCATGACTGCCGGAAAAGACAGCCTCTACTTCTATGATGAGAAAGGCGTCTCCCAGAATGTTTATCCACCAGCTAACTCGAGATTCTACCTAATGCCTAGGTATGGATATACTGTTTCTCATTTGGGCAGTCCCTTCAAGTATAGAGCACGGTAGAAATAACCTGGCCCATCCCCATCCCCAGGTTCAAGGTATCATGAAAAGCGATGAGTCTACAATTAATTGTCTTGGAGCCTCCTGGAGCTTTAATTACTCAGTTGTCATGGAACTTCGATCCAGGATCAGGGGCTCTACAATTAATAAACGCTCAAAGCCGAGCGAGAAAACTCTAGCAATTCAGCAACTAATATTGAAGGAAGTGAATACTCACCTTACAGCGTGGTACTTGCCAAAGGGGAAACAAATCATAGCGCCTTTTCTATGGACAACCCACCTGCCCTGAGGTTACATGTACTCATCAAGGGTATGTAATTTGACGCATGCAACGGGGAACCTGACACCGCCATCCTTTCAACTCATACAACGATCAAAAATGTATCCCTAAAACAAGGAAGGAAGAGAATAAAATTCAGTACAATAAAGAATCCACAAAGAAGTTGAAGGGGAATCTCAATGGAATTTGAGGTCCTAAATTCCGTGGAATAACGGCGGGTACTAAAAACGGAGAAGAAAAGGAGTCTGAAGTCTCACAGATACAGAAATAAGAACTGAGAATGGAAATCCGATAATAAGTAAAAAAAGATACAGAAAAATGTGACCCCCCCCCCTAGCCGTTCCCAAGTACAGACGAACCGATAACAATAAATGAAACTGCAAGTCCAACAATGCAATAAGAGTAGTTGATTCCTCTCTTTCGATGCCTGCCAATGTTTGATAGACCTGGAGGTTTGCCAGAATTTGCAGCAGTAAAACCGAAAGGCAGAAATAAAGCAACAGGAATGAGATGATGTGTGCGCGCGGAGTGTGGATAAAATGAATAAACGAAAAGAATAGGTGGTGCGTTGTTTACTGCCGAGAAAAAGAAGGAATCGCGGAAAACCATACAGAAAGAAACAAGAACAAGAAACAAGAAACAAAACAGAAGAGAATACATAAAAACGACGCCCCCCAAAGTGACTTCAGTTACACCTCCATGGAAAACCAATTCCTTCTTTTTTGTTTTATGCCGTTTTTTCCCCCCCACATAAGTTTACCCTCTCCCATTACACATGGGATCGTCGTTCCTCCCTTACTACAAACGTGCTTATGACTTTCGTGACGATGATTGCTGTCCGAAATCTGGTGGTGGCGGCTTAACTATTTCTTTTCTTGGGGGTTTTACTGTGAACTCGGCTTGCAAAAGAATATGACTATGTTTTAATTCTCGTTAGCGATCTGTGGGCTACCGAAGAAAACTCAACCAGAGGAATATACTTACTCGCTAGGAAAGTGAACATTCGGAAACCCTGGTACCCTTGCCAAATACTCTATATCTACATCTCCCATCAACCCGGACACGTTTAGATTATTCATCGTATACCAAATGTAATCGATAACTCCTGTAAACCCTGGCGTGTAGTTCGTAAACTTCAACTCTCCGATGTTTGAGTAGCTGCTCTTCAACGAAAACGGATGGCTCATCCCGTCCCTTGTAAAGTTTCCATAAACTCTATCCTTCAAGTCATCGTGGTCGCTTGCCACAACACCGCGGGACAACAACTCGTAGACACCGGAGTCAGCAATTGAGTTGAAATCACCGCAAATTATCAGTGGTATTGAGGCGCCAGTTGCATATGTGGGTGCCGGCATATCATCGGCCAATTCACTTTTGTTAATTCCTGTTTTGTTGGAGGAACGAGGCATTTTGGCCCATTTATCCGCGAATTTACTGAGTTCTTCCATAAGCATTGCAACTTGAACAAGCTTGACATCGCGATACTGCGGGTCCCAGAATATGTGCACATTTGCAACTATCATCCGAGAGCCAGTTTGCTTATTTTCAAGGAATGAAATAACGGCGATGTTATCCTTGGGCATTACACGATTGTAAATGTCGGCAGTCTTTTTCATGTCTTCGCGCTGAATTGCCGAGGAGCTAAAGTCAATCACCTGTTTGTCTAGCAGCATAAATCTACCATGATAATAACCTATCAGCAATCATACACGTGCATATCTTTATGGGTTTGGGAATACTGACTTAGTGCTTTTAAAGAAGGTTGCGCATCCATCTACTGACTTCTTCTCTTGATCGTTCATGGTCTTTGCTCGACTCTTGGGGTAGAAAACGCCCTTGTATTCCGCTACAGCCAACTCAGGCATAAAGTACTCAGAGTAGTTCTCCAAGTCAACCTCTTGCAGACAGATTATATCTGCCTTTGAGTCTAACAATTGGTCCTTAATCATTGCCTTTCGGTAATCCCAAGCCACCACCCATGATGGCGCGTAACCGTACATCTGAGGAGTCGCATATTTCTCACAGAGAATATTGTAACAGAGAACCTGGAACTTGTCTGCTTGTGCCTTCGCATCATTTTTACTACTATCATCGAGTACAATCCAGTCTCGCTCAGCGGGTGGCATAGAAACTTAAAATAAATTAGCAGGGAGAATGTCAAAGAATTTGGGTCCAAAAGTTTTTCATACTTGGCATTGTTTCCCTAAGATTTATAATCACAGCGCGGGTCCCATCCTTGACCATCGTTTGCTTGATCGCTTCTGACATAGGATTCCCCTCGATACCCAATACCTCTAACTGATATAAAGATCCAAGCTCAAAAGGCAAGTTAGTTAGTTGGTTGTCAAAAACGAACAAGCTTTTCAAATTGGTAAGCATGCCAAGCTCAGGTGGGAGCTCGGTCAACTGATTTCCTGAGGCATCCAAAAGTTGCAATAACTTCAAACGTCCAATGGCAGATGGCAGCTCAGTAAGCTTATTATGGTTGATATAGAGCTTGTCCAAAAAGGTGTATTGGAAGAGTGCGTTTGAGAGCGCGCGTAAACCCTGTCCGCCCAAATCTAATGCCTTCCAGTCTTGCCGCTCAATCTCACCATTTTCACCTTTTCTGTTTTCCAATACATCCGCAGGTGGTCCATCTTTTCGATGCTGTCCGTTTACAGGTTGGTAGGAGCTTGGATTCACACCGCCGGTCACTTGAGCACTCGAAACCTTATTTAACAAAGCAACCTGGCGGGCATGATGATGGGGAGCACTGGACGCGCGAGAAACCGAAACAAGGTTCTGCTGCTCCTGCCAGTGCTGGGAAGTGTTTTGGAGATTGTTCTGGGTTCCATTCGAGACATGTTGGGGTGAGGAGTATGCTGGGTTCCCCATTCCTCCGGAAGAGTATGAATGTGCGTGCCCCCCTGCCATGGCGTTGTTACCCGCATTGTTCTGTACATGGTTTACTGAGTGGTCCACCTGTTGGCTATGGCCCATTGGAAAGAACTTGGCCATATTCTGCTGTTGCGGCATGTAATTACGCTGAGTTTGTGTGTTGAGCATCGTGTGGCCTGCGTGGGGATGGGCCTGCTGGTTAGAGTGGTAGATATAGCCCCCTGGGGACTGAGGGGCGGGGGATCGTGTAGGGGAGGGTGTTTGAGGGGGCGTTCCTCGTCGAAGTCGTTGCTGATAGGTGTAAGGCCCTTGCTGCTGGTATTGAGTATAACCATCTGCCATTCGGGTAGCGGTCGACGGCGTAAGCGGTCTGAGCTAGCAATCGCGCAGATGCGGTTCTGTTTGTCTTGGGCGATGGAACTGCCTGGTGGATTTCCCGTTCACGTTTAGGGTCTGTGGTTTTGTTTGTAATCGTAACCGTCGTAGGGACATTTAGAGGTAATACCTCCTACACTCCCGGTGCGACCTTTCACCAGAACCTGACTAACGTCCTAAGAGTCCTGGACTAAGAGATATCAATAGACGTAGGGTTTATTTATGAGCGAGCCTAAAGATGAATTTGCAATCTTTCAGAGTTATATTGGTGAAGGTCGCCGTAGTAATTATAGTAGATGGAACTTGGTAGAAATCTATGGAGGGGTGACTTGTTCAAAGGCTTGACTATTCGTTGTCAACTAATATAGATAAAATCAGAAAAACGATCTCTGATAAGCTGATATGGATATGTGGGATGCTAGAGAAGGTGGTATTGGTATGATGGGAAGATAAAACAACTTCTATTGACAAAGACTCAGGGCGACAGTGATGGACGCTATGTGCCACAGGGGTGTTGTGGAGGGGTGATGAGTATCTGATGGGAAAGGAGGGGACAATGGCAAAATACCGGAAAGCAATGGAAAACCGTCGCGAGGATATCGAAATAACTCGGTAATAAGACAAGCTCAGGATTCTCGAGATGCAAAGGTGTTGTAGCAGTCAGTGGGGCGTTGGAAGGTAACGGATCTTGGTGGTGAAAAGAGGTTGATGGGACAATAGGCTTGTTAGGTGTTGTTGTGGCCTTTGGGGCTCTTCCAGTGTCTCAGCTGCAATCCTTGCCGGTCAGAAGATGCCCCGCAACAGACCCATCCATCTCTAAACTACAATCTTCTCCATCTCATTTTATAATCCACACCGCGCGTGCCAATCCATTATATGTGGTGTTTGAAGTACAAGCACGGAAGCCTGGACACATTCTATGGTTCTATGAGGTGCACCTAAATGCCAGCACCTGCGTATAAAGAAAATCCAATAAGAGACTATGTGTTTTCAGCTCTATCGTGCTATTGCATGATCTGTCGATCTTTGGGTGCATAATAATATGTGGGTAATTATTGATTTGTTGAATTCTAGATGCTCCTAATCTACACTTCCGAGCCTAGTAGGTAATTAGTAGGAGGGAGTATGTAGGTACATGTATTTACACTAGGGGTAGAGCAGAGCACCTACTCTACCTACATGTATGCACTCAATAAAGGTTGGCTGAAACATGCAATTGTCAAGGAAGCGCGTTTGCTTCTACTAGGTGCTATGCGGTCGATTCTCCCGAGATTCAGATCGCGAACTTAATTTTAAAGTTTATCTCAACTTCAACAACCTTTGAACAGATATAAGCTCTTCAGATTATTACATTTATTAAATTACAAACAAGGCCAATCTATGAGATCATATCTCACATTTAAAAAAATGTACCGAAAGGCCCAGAGCTGAGATGTATTTTTAGTATGAGCGAAAAGGTTCATATTACTGACTTCTTAAGTATTGAGTTACGGAAAGAATTCCCAAATTCATGGATTTCTAGCTCTAACTCCGAAAACCCGATGCAATAATACAACTTTGTGTAAGTACATCTCGTATACTGTCCAATAGGTATATATTGTACTCAAATACTCTCAGAGAATCGTAACCTGTCAGTTCAATTGGTTCGAGACTATTGGGTAGTGGCGCCGTATGCCTGGTTCATCGCTCTATATTTTTTCACATAGTACCTACATGTATGTAGCGGTCAGTTTCCGGGTATCAGAAGAGAGGTTCAGCCTAAATCCATACAGCGCTTCGATCTCTAGGTGCCGCGTTCCCGTTAACTTTGAATGTTTACTTTAAGCTAACCAATCGGTCTAAAGGCCCAAACAAACCTTTCTTGACATATTCAGCTCTCTTAATCCCTTCTTTAATCTGCTCTGGGTCTGTCAAAGCAGCATTACCCATAAAGGCATTATGGCAGCGCGGTCGGAAGTAATCGTAGCCCAAAGG
Source organism: Morchella sp. 2018-W16 (assembly GCA_024713755.1). Taxonomy (NCBI): domain Eukaryota; kingdom Fungi; phylum Ascomycota; class Pezizomycetes; order Pezizales; family Morchellaceae; genus Morchella; species Morchella sp. 2018-W16. The sequence continues at coordinate 2,756,940 of JAMGYY010000001.1, read as the reverse complement.
GTATTCCCGGCCAAGATAGAGCTGGGAATGTATTGTTGCGTCAGATCAAGTAGGATTCCTCTGCGAATCAATTCTAAACGGTGGACATACGAGATTTTTGTATATCTTCCTCACTTCATAGCGCAGGGTGTTTGTAGAGGCCATAGTTGCGGTGGTTTGTGAGTAAGTGAGGGTCGATGGCCTGCAGCTATAGTTTCAAGATGATGCGAAGCACCATGACGTGTTTGGCGAATTGTGGGGTAAGCGTAATCTACCGAGGCATGCTGGGGTTCCGGGTTCACGGAGCCGAGCAGTTATATCTACATGTACCCAGGATGAACGTTCCTTTATGTGCCATACTGTTTACAAATGCTTTGTCCAGGTCTTCTCTCCCGCCATTTGCTGCCAGTGGTGAAAACGAAAATTAATGTTCGTGCTCTTGCAACCACCTCTCAAGCACCTTCAGGGAACCATGGGCGCTGGCTCTCTGATACTAAGAGACGACTTGGAAAGCTATTTCTTCACGGGACGACTGCCGAAGAGGCGAGAGAAGCAAACGATATCTTGAAGGACTTGGTCAAAAACTGGAGGGACTATGTCGCTGCCAGCGAAGGGTTTTTGACTGGAGAAACAAGGAGAGGGCTTTATAGGCACAACGTTGTTTGGGGTGATATGGTACTGCAAACCTCCACCCCCGGGAGGAAAGTTAGAGGCTAATGCCAGCATTCCATAAATCAGGATTCAATGGTAATATCCTACCGAGAACCCGATATATTCGCATGATGGCTGATTTACTCTTCCTAGGGTATTTGACACTTTACCGCAACAATTACTTCAAAGGGTTTTTTCCTTCTTTCAAAAACTGACAGAGCCTACTCTCATTCCTCCAGCGCATGTTAACAATGTTACCTACGCTCGCTGGGCCGAGGCCTCACGGATTATCTGGGCCTGGAACATTGCAAAACACCATGACCCACAAAACCTGGTGTCTTGGTCACAACTGTGGACCCCGAAGGGTTTGGGCTTGATTCTAAAGAGCATTAGGGTGGATTATAAATTTGTGTGTAACATGTTTTAATCCTTACATAGGGGAATTTCTAGAGGCTGATAACTGTTTTGAGTTTATTAGCCAATGGAGTGGCCAGACAAAGTGACAGTCTATCACAAACTCAGTGATATCTCAACGACTTCGTTTAAGCTTGATGTTATGAGTAAGTCGTCCTCTATAAACGACCTCCTCACAGTAATTAACTCTTGAGGAATCAGTTCTATCTGAGAAGCACCAACGCCCCGCTGCAAGATGTCATGAAGACATTGTTGTGTACAACTACCAACCCGCTGACAAAACTCAACTACCTGGAAAGGCACCCATACCTGACTTTATGAAAGTACAATTCGAAGAAACCTTGAGATTGCAAAAAGAAGCCAAAGAAGACGCGTTGGAGAACATAAGAGATATCAGTAAGATGGTTGATAACCTAGAGATGAGAGTTTTGGGGAGGCAAGAGATGACCTAAATAGGTCATGCCTCATCTGTATATACATGTACTCTAGGTACATGTAGACCTGAGACTGATGATATCCACCGAGTCCGTTATACCACGTACAAAATACATGCATATAAATTCTTCGCTATGGATGTCCACGTTCTACGCAGCTCCACAACTTAGTATCAACGAGGCCGGAATGAACTATAAATCTTCTTTGAGAACTTAAAGAAGTTATGTCTCAGTGTCTCAGACAATTGAGGGTCGTAAGGATTAGTAAGGCACTACTTAAGAGACAAAGAACACCTGCTTTGCTTTGTGGAGCACCATGTAATTAAAATTATGAAATGAAACCTTGGTAAACTATAAAATTATCTAAAATGAATAGGGTATTATTACATACTCTAGTAGTAATCGAGCTACAACATGTAGTTTTATCTTGGGAGCTATCGCGTCTGAGCTGATATGATAACTACATGTACATGTATACTCGTGGAAACTCGACTCGAGCCCATTGCACTTTCTACATAATTCTATGATTTAGAAACGCAGTGCAGCCCTTATATCATAACCCAAAGCATACTTAATATCTCAGCAACTAAGGTCACAAAAGCTCGTGGCTCGGCAGCAAGGATCATGATCACAAGCCTCCACCTCACAACACCACCACCCCTCAACCAACCTCAACCCCCTCTGCACAACTATTCCGTATTATCGGCCATCGATAGCAGCAGCTCGCCATGGCCCGCCGAATAGTTCGCACCATCATACAGGTAATCTGTCTGTCAATTGTCCTCGCAGCAGCCGTGTTCTTCCTGGACCTCCATTATCGTGTGCTACCCCCTCGACTTCATCACCTTCTGCCTGAGCACCACGCAGGCACGGTTGTTACGGACATAACCTTCCTTTCGTGCTCCAGTTTATTCTCTGAGTGTATACTGGATACGAAGGAGGGATGGACACGGATCAACAAGGATGTCTACTTGGGAGAGACGTGGATAAGCCAGGGCTACATCCATATCAAGCGTAAGAAGGAGGAAGAACTGGACAAAGCTGCGGGAGAGAAAATAGTTGTCGATATCAGGGTCGGAAGACTGGAACCTCCTGCTAAGGACGGAGTCAAGTGGGAGTCGAGGCCTGGAGGTATTTGGATCAGACGACAGACAAAGATTGTTGACGATGCAGTCACGGCGGTGGATGTGTTGTTTGGAGCTGATGCCGTGGAAGTTAGGCCTGGTTGGGTGATGCGGGAAGGAAGCTTAACCTCAGGTGAAAATGCTAGGATCACGTTGAGGAAAGGACCACCTCTAGAGTTTAAGAAACCAGTTTTAAGGCTAAAAGACCATAAGTTTAAGATCATTCAGATCTCCGGTGAGCCGCTACTCCATCGCGTGTTGTTCCTGCCCGGAAGATATCAGGTATACATTTAGGATTTCTAACTTCTTTTGATTCTTGAAAAATAGATCTCCATCTTTCTACTGGTGTCGGTAAATGTCGTGACGCCGAACCTCCCTCAAGTGCAGCTGGTTGCGAAGCTGATCCTCGAACTCTTGATTTCATTACCAAAGTTTTGGACGAAGAGAAGCCGAACTTTGCCGTACTGTCCGGTGATCAGGTTAACGGAGATACAGCTCCAGATGTCCAGTCTGCCATTTTCAAGTTTGCTGAGCCGTTTGTGAAACGCAAAATACCCTATGCTACCATCTTGGGAAATCATGATGACGAGGGCAACCTCAACAGGGAGCAGATTATGAAGCTTACCTCGACACTACCGTACTCACTCAGTGAGGTAGGCCCAGAATTGGGTGGGATTGTGAAGGATAGACAAGGGCGTGAGGGTAAGGAAGGCGGGGTCGGCAACTACTACGTCGAGGTCAAGACACAGAAGTACAGCCACCCGTTGCCACTTATATATTCGAAGGGATGATTATGTAGTCAAGGGCTAAACTTTCTGGCTATTAGGGGCGATCACTCTGCTCTCACCATATATTTCCTCGATACTCATTCCTACAGCCCCGACGAAAAGAAACATAAAGGCTATGATTGGATCAAAGACACACAGATTGACTGGTTCAAGAAAACACATACATCTCTCAAAGATCACTCAAATGGATACTCATTCGTGCACCTCGATATGGCCTTTATCCACATCCCGCTACCCGAATATCGTAGCGTTGGGGTACCCTATGTCGGTGAATATCGTGAGCCTCCTACAGCCCCAGGGTTCAACAGTGGGTTCAAAGATGTGCTTGTCAACGCTGGTATCAGTGTTGTCAGCGCTGGGCATGACCATGCAAATGAATATTGCATGCTAGACAAAGAGGGCGAAAAGCTCAACCTCTGGATGTGCTACGCAGGAGGAAGCGGGTTTGGAGGATATGGCGGGTGGGGTGGGTATCACCGTAGGGTTAGGCTTTTTGAGATCGACTCTCCAGCAGACAGGATCACGACATGGAAGAGAGTCGAATATGGAGATACCGATAAAAGGATCGACGAGCAGATCATCGTCGAGGGGGGCAAAGTTGTCCACAACCTGTAAAGCAACACCATGAGGGTAAGGTCGGAAGTCTCGTCTCTTAATTTATTATTTGTCTCGTATATGAGAACGTGTATCGGGTCAAGGGACACAGCTCATTGTTTTTTTTCTGTTTTTTTCTAATACCGCGGTATACTGGGCGTCGGCATCGTTTTCATTTTCTCCCGCTTGTTTTGTTTCGCCGGTTTGGAGATGGTAGGGTATTTTCTTTTCGGTATTCTTATCATGAAAAAGGAGGAAAGGGCGTTTTTTTGTCTTCCCCTCCCCTCTTCTTTTTTTTACATGTACTCAACCATTTTGCATATTGCCCTGGTCAGTTCTAAAGGACTATTCTGCCCAACCCACGCCTATCATGGGCCTGGCAGCATTCAAAACACCAGATAAGACACAAAGGACCTCAAAAGCGATTCACGAAATTTATCTGATGGACACCTTAATCACTGTCACCGTCCCCCCTCCCTTTGATCCTACAGTCGGCTCAAGTAGTGTGCTTCATTTGCCCTCGAGTGATATCGTGTGACGAAAACACCAACGACGTCCCGGCTCAGGAAGCAATTAAAACTGTGCATCCATTGTGGTTAATCCACCAAGTCTACGCAACCCAAGTTATGCCGCATTGGGTTTTTATACCAACAACATTCTCTCTCTTTTTCGCTGTTCTTGATTCTTGATCTTGTAGCCCCTTTTCCGTCCTATTAACTGTGTTTACATATTTTTGCATACCGTACCGGCTCTGAGCATGTGGCCGGTTTTCGGGCAATTAGTTAATTGATCAGCTACCGGCCGAGTACGCTGTCTTGACTATTCAAATATCTGCGTAGAAGTGACTGTAATCGTAATAATACAGCACTGTGACGTTGGGCCGAATACCGCAAAAACTTGAAAAATTGGCTATCTCCGGCCAGGGATTATCTCCTTCACGATTGGCTGAAGGGCGTAGATCAGGTCTGCTTATAGCAATTTTGATCTCATATGCATAGCCAATTTTTCGAGTAATGGCGGTACCTATAACAGGAGGATGGGCAACGACGAAAACACAGGTTTCAGGACTAGATACCAGCCTGAGCGCCTGTGCTTTGTCCGCCAAATATCCCTGTTCGTCGTTCAACCAGTTTCGTCGCAATGTGACTTTACCGCAACCAACAACGATCAACCCGACTAAAAAAGATGGAAAAAGAAAACCTTTCCTGATCGCACCAGGGGTCGAACCTGGAATCTCTTGATTCGTAGTCAAGCGCCTTGCCATTGGGCCATGCGACCATGCCTGCCCTGCCAGGCTAGACACTTTTGAGCAAAATCAAAACTACCATGACTCCAAGCCGAGGAACTCAGTAGCAGATGCAACCAATTGCACCATTCTGTGATGCAAAATAGTAGTAAATCATACTTTGTATTAATTTAAGCAGTAACTGGGTGGCTTGGAAGAATATGAGCTCCCAGGTGTTGGAGAAATGGTTTGTAAGCTGTTGCCTTGAATCATAGATTATCACTCAACACAGCAACAAAAGCAATAATTTTTGCACTTTGATATTTGCACCCGTTAATGAATTCGAACAAATGCATTGAATTTGATATCAAAAGTTCAAACTGACATAGACACGAAGACAAAATAACCCCCAGATCCTTCGCCGCGCACTCCAAACACAAAACTAGACTCAGAACGTAAAAAGAAGAAAAAAGAAAAAAAGAACGTAAAACGCTAACTAATCCCATAAAAGGAAAGACAATTCTCCGTGCCATTAAGTCCCAAATCATCATCATCATAATCATTCATATTAGATCAAAGCGAAGGTTAAGCTCAAACAAGCTCATCCTTTTCCTCGTAAACTACTGTCCATTGCCTATCGACCGGGCCAGTACTCAGTTCGCTCCAGCGGTCGCAGTCCTCAATTTCAGACCTCGTCACATTTCCATACTCGGAATCACTCATATCCTCCTCGGACTGCTTTGATATGTTAATAATCGACTCATCCATGAGCTTACAATCTAGTCCCGACCCATCGCCGCCCGTATTGGCCCCATTGGGAGTTCCTAGAGTTGTTGTAACCCTCGTTGGTGGCGGCGGGGGCGGAGGCATAAAATACTCATCGATCTGATGACCCATCGAACCTGCCAACCCCGCATTGGTAGTCCGCCTCGTCGGCGGTGGTGGTCCAGGGAAGTACTCCTCTGGCGCGCCTTCATCAATCGAGAAAGCTCTTCTACCGAATCCGCCATGAGTGATACCGACACCGCCGCCATTATCCTCATCAATTGCCATTTTAGCAGGGGGGCTCGGTTGCTCGAGCGGGCATCCTCGCTCCGTGACAAAACGCAAAGTGATGAGCGCCCAGTCGGTATCAAGGCTGCGATTCCACGCCTCGGGGTTGTGCTGGCCTTGAAGGCCCTGAGCTTCCCATTTAGCTTCGAGTCTTGTGCGGAGCTCGTGGGAGCGGCGCTCAAAACCCTGGACTTTTTCAATTGAGTACCATCCCGAGAACTCCCAGTGGGACCTTTGAGTTCCGCCGGGGGAACTCGGAAGGGTAGGACCCCATGGGCCCTGGCGGAAGACTGGGATAGGGACAGCTTGGAGGGTCCTGAGAGGGGTATCGAAGACGAGGTGCAGGTTGGACTTTATGAAGATCTCTGGCGGGAATGAAGGCTGCTGGGATTCACATATGAGGATGCGGGAAATGCGTTGTGGGTCGTTGATGCTGCCGGTCAGAGTGCCTTCTTGGGGGTTGCCGAAGTGCTGCTCGAGCTGGTCGCGTGTGTAGGTGTTATAGGTACGAGACGAACGGGCACGCCATTTAGGGGGATGGGAAGAGGTTGGAGAAAGGGGAGGAGAAGCTGTATCCATTGTTAAAGTGTTTCGTGAGGGGTGAGGTGATGGTGATGGTGTTGGTGTTTTGAAGACAAGGAGGTGTCAGGTGTCAAGTGTCAAGCTGGCGAGTTTTGATGCCTCCGGAATTCCTTTACAGTGTGTCAGTTATTGTTGGCGGTAGGATGATAAGATCTATAACTCGTCATAAATTTGGCGTGAGGGGGGGGAAAGGGCAAAAAAAGACTTGAGAGGGGAGAAGGGATTGACCAATGATTGTGTAGGGCCAATGATTATCCCCAAAGTATCCCTGGCCCTACTCTAGATACACTCAAATAAACACATAAACACACCCGTTCGCTGCTACTCTTAACCCGATAGGCAACGACACACCTCAACAAATCGATCGTCGTGCTATTGTGGGGAGGGACGTCAACAGAGATAAAGCACTGATGTAAAGATCCACATGAACCGGCTGTTTTGCTGTTACTGTTACTGCCTTGCGGGATATTCGCATGGCTCATACACTACCTTTCTGAGTCGTGGCGGTTTTATGCCTGTTTGGCGGACCTAGTATCATTAACATGGCCTTAACCTCTTCCCAAATTGTTTTCGCCAAGTGTTTTGCTATTAGCGGCTCCGCTGCACGCGATACAGCCAAGGATTCCCCATCGGCTGCCATTGACCTCGTATACCTACTTACCTATACGCAACGTCAAGTGCGTCAAGTGTTCCTGCCCCTCCACGCGATGTGAGAACACCCTCAGCAATGAGAGAAGCAATAGCGACACTGGTTTACCATGGAAGACACAAACATGATGGAATTGGATCTCGAGCGTCAAGATATGAATTTGCAAGATATATGGACGCAACTAAAAGCTGGTTCCAACAAATTCGCGAAACGTCATGAAGGCTTTTGTAAAGTAATCCCTCCTCCCCTTTTCGACCATGTCACTGCTAAATATATCCTTAAGGTTTGATAAAAAAGCTTTGTGCACGCGTTATCAGATCCCTTTGGGGATTCAACTATATCTGGTGTACCCTATTAGTGTGTGACTGTTAATGTAGGTGCAGCAAGCACTTTACCACTCTACGGTACAAGGAATATATAAAACCTTGTAGATGTTTTACTATTATTACGGAACTAAGCGAATACAAGGGCGAAGCGAGCCAAGGCACATAACTGTGGTAAGGAAAAGACTAGAGGCAGAGCAGACTATGGCAAACACGAGAGACTACGAAAGCGAAGTATTAAGCTAAAACTAGAGATAATTAAGTCGCATTAGGTTAAGTCAGCTGGACCAGCTCGGCGATTACTAATGTTACGGAGTCACTAATACTAACGGAACAGGGTAAGCGACGTCGCCAGTACTCTACTAGATGCAAACTTGCTTTTCAAGCTGCACCGTAAACTCAATTTTTTTTTGAAACATCTTAACCTATGTTAGAGTACCTACTGGCGAAGACTACCCATGATATAATATGGATGCAAGCAAAACAGAAACTTTTCAAAAACCTTATGAAGGTTAATCCAAGTCGACATACAGAGGGATGATGATTTATCGGGCCAGAAAGATCTTTTCCCCAGAAACCCAAAAGTGGTATAATTCAGGACTCCTTGTGCCTCGCTTGCTTGAATATAGTTGAGGGGATTCATCGGCACGGTAATATTGGAGGCTCCAGATATCAACGTCTGCCGGACCACAAAATCGGGCTGGTTGTCAAGCTCAGCGACCTCACCGCGGATATTTCGGGTCTGCATTGAGGTTAAGTGTTGGTGCGGAACAAGATGGTGAAGAGATATTCGAGCACCAATAATTAAATGCTGACCCCCCTATAAGAGAGGAACTAAATCTGTATGGAAGATCTATTATTTGATAGTAAAGCCACACAAAATTTGATTCTTCTTGGGGGGTCAGCATTTTACTGACAGACTAAGGGATAGCGGACAACTGTTTGGCCCATAAGAGTGCGTTTGTGGCAACGATGGCCGAACTCTCTTTTAGCACGAGATTTGTCGGACGCCACACCCTAACACTCCAAGTTAGTGGCTACAGACACGATGATGGTAGGAGTAAATGCATCAGGCGTCTAGTAGACTACAAGAGCTATCATGCCACCTGATCTTGACGGTACGATCTTGCAACAATTCCATCTGAGGTGGCCCGGGGCGAGAATGTTGCCTCAAGAGCGCTGGAGTGGGGACAATTGAGAGGGAATCCTCGAGTAACATATATACGGATCAAACAGGTCCCGCCCGTCCCGGGGAATACAAAACGTGGTTTAAATAACAACAATAAACACAGATAAATGAGGATGTAAGGTCAAGATGCACGTCAACAAACGACGACAAAGGCAAAGGGGAAGAAAAGGGGAATCAAGAAGTTTATGCTCGTGCAAAGGGTAAAATCAGGTAAACAAAGTGATAAGAAATATCTGTGAAAAAATGCAACGAGGGAGAGAAAAGAATAGAAAATGTTACTTTAAGATGAAAAGCCTTTAAAAGCTTGTCGCCGCGTTGATAGTGGTCATGTTATCTGTCATGTTCTGCAAGCATTGATAGCAATTGCTTCAGCCAACAATCAATAGCGACGGGATAGTTGAACCGTCAGTTTTCATCCTTAGATCGACGAATACAGTATTGAAGGTAGTCCACAATACCCCAGTCCGAAAATTGTGTTACGGAAAAGTAAGTGGCAGAATACTCGCGGTATTATTATGACCTGATTCAGAAGTTGAGAAGGGGAAGAAAAATAGATATTTGAGTTGAGAGAAAAAGAAAAAATGAGTCAGAATTAGAAGGAACGACCGGGCGGGGGTTGCCTCGTTATCAGAGGGAACCCCCGGGTGCACGGTGCACTATGGGGCCTCCTTAAATGTTGGCAGCTTCACCAGCAAAAGAGATAATCCCATTCGGGAAAGTGCAGCGACCAAGCCGGTCCCCTGAAATAAAATCTCACCCAAGCGGGGAAAGCCCGACGATGGTGGGGCAAAAGCCAGGCGTGGGGCCAGGAACCAGGCTCTGGGGTCAGAAAACAAGCATTGGGGCCAGGCACCACACTCTTGAAAGTGCGCCTGCCGCGTATAAACCCACCAACCGGACAAGCGCCCCAGGATCCACACCGTGTCTGTTATTTCCGTCTATCAACTATGGCGCCGAAACGAAAAGCAGTTACCGCAACCACTGACTATCGAGCGCTCCAAGGCCTTTTCAAAGAATACTACAAGTACCCAACTGAAAAACGCTGAAAGGCTATCGCTGAATCTATCTAGAAATGCCTCGACCAGAGCCTACCTGTACCTCGCAAAGTGCCGTTCCATCAGGGCGGAAGGGGGCTCCGGACGGAACAGGAGCGTGCAATCCCTGTCAGCTAGACTTCCCTCAACAACTCTCAGCAACAAACCCGAGTGTCATTCTGTGCTATGTGCGAGTATTATTCTGATTGTGTTTATAATTTAGGTACTATCAACAATGTCAAACCAACGGACACCCTTAAGTGAGCTTCAACAAGTACCAGTTAACTAACTTCAAACAATCAATAGTAATGCCAACGATCTCTAGTGGCAAAAGATGGAATCTTTAAGCAGTATGCTACGACAAATTGTTTGAGATATTATTTGCCATCTACTTCAGTGGCTGTTAATAAGATGATGATGCATTTTAAAGGATGAAGTAAACATACAGCTTGTATGACTAACAAACCAATTATCGAAGGATATAAGGTGTTCACAATATGTGACCATGGGTACATGATGAACTGGCAATTTCATTCTTGCATCAACGGTATGATTATAGAACCCTAACCTACATATTGTAAAATAGTAGGTTTATCGGCACCAAGTGTTGCAGTTGTGTATCAGCTCGCCGAACAGTTTCTTCCTTATCGTACACATTTATTTAGTCATAAATATGGATAATTTCTTTAGTACGGTATCACTATATACAAAGTTAAGAGAACTTGGTATAGGAGCATGTGGTACTGCACGAGTACAAGCAGGAAGGTTTCCTAATCAACACAACATCAGCAAAAAAATAAGGTTGCGTCTTGTGGCGCCTGATAAGAAAACCCATAACGTAACAATAACCCAATAAGCACTAACATCTCTAACCAATCTTTCCTTCAATCAACAGTAGTCGATATCATATCACGTCATGATAGAAGGTGATGATTTTTTATCCGGGGTGGTTACCCGGTGATAGGCCGTTTCGCCGTAAAATACGTTATACCCGAGGCAACTTTATCGCTCACAGAAACGATGGAAATAATTTCATGGCCCTCGGGGGGTCAAGGGTTTGGTAGAGAATCTCCAAATTGGAATCATAATCCAGCCTAACCAGAAAGCGGTGGGATCTACTCTAAACCAAGATCTAAAGATCCATTGAAAATCATTGTACGCTATGTTATCAGACCTTCGTCACATTCCCGAAAAACCTGGGTTTCTGGAGATCTGCCGACCCCCATTACCACCCTCTTCATCGCTATAGCTATAAATACTCAGTGAAAAGACCTCAAGTCATCGCGTCAACGGCTTGATCAAAGTCGTTATTGAGTCCGAGCTCCCTCCATACACCGGAGATCCACGACGCCGCTATCTTCATCCCCCATCTCTGGTAATTGGCGGCATGACGAATCTTGCCCCCAGATCAGTTTCTTCTAATTTAGACAAAGTTTGGGTTTTCTTTTTATGACCTGTAAAAGGCACGTTTACCTAGTCTGGACTTTGGAGAACTGAAGGGAATCAAGGTCTAGAATCTAGATCAAGGGTATCCACTACAGCTGCCAACAAGCAGTACATGTAGTTACCTACATGCCAACTGGGGGAGGGGGTTTGCGCCCCCAACCGACATGTAAAGGGGCGGGGGACGTTGGATCTTGGGGGCATTATCACTCACTTTGACCCCAGTTAGTTATTCGGGAGCTGCCGAAAATTAAAGCTCGTCGATGACGTTGCTAAGATTAACTGCTCTCAACAAATAAACTAGTTCCTTACTAAGAAAAACCCTGTCTGAAAATCATTTCCCCGGGGGAGACCCTCGGGAAGGCATTTACCGAAACAACTTATCACATCACTCAATTATCCCCGCAGACAATTCAAACCAGGAGGGAAAGAACCCTTTTTATACCCCCTATTTCGCGAAAATGCAAGTGATAGGTGCCTTGCGTGTGACTGTCAGATTCCCCAGGAGTCAACACGTGCTAGAGCTTTGATTGCCTGGCAGCAATAATATATTCCGTCCCCCCCCTACCCTACAGAAAAGAAAAATATTCGCACTCTCACGAAATATCGACTATACCCGCCCCGGCCATTATAACTTATATTACACGACAATATGTGCCCCACCCTCGCTGGTGGGGGGGCGGGGGGGAGGAGGAGGAAAAACTTCACGCAGGAGTAATGTGAGAGTGATAGCCCATGATCCTCCGCTTAAACCTCCATATACCATAATAAAAAAATGGAAATAAAAAAAAAAAAAACGACAAATTGAAACATAATTATAACGCCAGACCCCTAACTGAACCCCACCACCCCATGAAATCAATCACTGAACCACGCAGCCTGTGCAGTTGAAATTCGCCTTGAGCATTGGCCTCTGCCCATTCGCCCGCAGCTTCCCAGCCCTATCTACAACCCAATCCGGATCCACATCATCAACCACGCTCCGTCCAGGAGCCTCTTCACTCCACAACTTCACGACCACAACTCTCTCCTCCATCACCACGACCAGACGCTTCGCATCCCCGGTGATACCGACAATCTCCCCACCCTTGCCAATTGCAATTTCTCTTAAGTTTCGAGTGATCGACCGCCCTAATGCAAGATCTTGCTCTTCCGACGGAATCGCGTTGATATTGCCCACGTGCATCGGGATCTGCCTCAGAGGTAAAACCTTGATATATCCGGGGCGGTGGTTAAACGCAATATAACCCCCTTCCTTACCCCCCGGTATGACTGCGTACCCGCAGAATTTCAACGGCCTATCTGCAGGTGTAGCCTCATCTAAGGCGGAACTCTCCGGGCTGGCTATCTCAGTGTCATTATCGTGATGACGATACAGTGCCATCTTACTAGCGAATGGGGCTACAGAGACAATTCTGATCAACCTGGTCTTCACTTCTGTCACGATATAGAAGGAGTCGTATAGGTGAATTGCAGACTCGACTGCCATGTGACCCCCAGTATTGAATGAGTGTGCATGCCAGCGGTGAGTTTGTCTATTTGCTGAGGAGTCACTGATTTCTATCCCTGTTTCTTTATGCAACGTTCTTCTAGGGTTGAGTCTAGCCTTATAGTAGCGCCACAGTAGATCTGGGGTATGTGTGGCACTAAGAACGTTCTCGCCGTCTTTAAGGGACGATTCTTGACGACGTTTGAGCTGCACAGGGTCTTCATTACTCCAGAGTGCACCGATATACCCCGAACGCTGGAAGTCATGGTCATAGTCCCCCCACGCTGATACAGAGACCTGCCGGCCACGCATAGAAAACGACAATGGAAAGGAGGCGCCAATGCTCGAGCCGCTTGTGGTAAGGAGCCATGGGTTCTGCTTAGCAGCGGAGTTGGGATATGAAAGCGTTTCCTTCTCCTTTTCCTTCTCCTTTTCCTTCCCCTTCCGTGAGAGATCTACCACCAATTCCTCCTCCTGCTCTTCGATAGGGCCACGGAAGAAACCGCCCCGTTTTTGGGTCAGTGCATACGAGGGATGTATCAGGTATATCGAAGATGCCAATACAGACACTAGTGGCGTTGAATCAGTGCCCGGAGTGATCGCAATGGCAGTTGGGTGCCGGATCTGTGGAATTTTGACGGTGTAAACATGCACGACCATGAACGACGGCGTGTTCCGAGCCAGCAGCGAATACATGCTAACACCATCTTCATGCAAGACTACTAAATAAGCTTCTGATATCGCGAGCGCTATCGGCTGCCTGTTCACAGAGACCTTGCATAGTAGCACCATTGGCCTCTTGGTAAGCTCGAAGATGTGTATATGCTTGTTCTTTATTGAAATGGCTAGGAGTGACCCGCAAGCAGCAAAGCGCCGCAATTTCATTGGCACTGGGCATTTATCGTTCACCGCGCAGCATCCTGTTGTGTATGCTTTGATATTGTATATTTCCTTGGTACACAAGTTACCGGCAAGCTCCTGCTTCGCGTACCGGACGAGGAGCTTGCGGACCGCTAGAATAGGGAGGCGGTGCGGGACCTGTTGAAAACCAAAACGCTCGCGCAGTACGGAGAGATGCGGACGGAGTAGTGCATTCGAGATGGGGCCAGATTGGAATATCAGTTTGCGCCATTCCGTAGATACCAGCGATGCGGTAAATAGGGATGATGTGGGCAATCGAGAGAAGATGTTGCGTAGGATATTTTGTGGAAGAGGCCGTGAGCCATTACTACTGCTACTGTTGTTGCTGTCCTGTTGTGGGATGGACATATCTGCGGGGTGCGAAAACCCAGGAGATTGATTGGGGGGGTTGGGTTGGTAGGGAGAATGAGGAATAGGGATAAAAAGGTCACGGGTATTGGTGATGACGTTAATTTGGTATAATTGATGATGGATAGATGCATCTAGGTATTATATGCTTTTATGGATTGTCAGCGAGAAGCTGGGTGCACAGGAGAACGGATTGAACGGGGTGAACGAACGGGCACGAACTGGTGAAGAGGGGGGGGTGGAGAGGAAAGAGTGGGTACTAACTGTTATAGAAATCAATTCACACACACGTTCTCCCGAAGGCTTCTTGCATGTAATCAGTATTCTATCTATATTGCTGTAAGGATGAGGGATTGAGATTCACGAAAGAATACGGGGTGTTTATTTTTTTTTTCTCCGTGCAGACGAGCAACAACAATATGAGGGAAGGGCTTGGAGTAATACGGGGTGTACCTACTGTACTTCCCAGATATCAAAACAAATCGGGTGTTCCTCAAAAAGGAACGTTGGCGACATGACAAAATTGGTAATTGAACACGGCGTCGAGTAATTGGTTTAGGAGACGAGGAAAGGTTATGAGACAGCTACAGTTAAGTAGCTTGAAACAGCAAATTGACTGGGAATGGCAATGAAATTTATCTGAGATCATTGTGCAGCAGCAGCAGCAGCAATAATAGCAAATAGCTACATGTAGGTAGGGCCGGGGGTGGGGGTGGAGGTATATTATTATGGAAGAACGTTAAGGGAGGAAGGAGAGGGGGGGGAGGGAGTCTTGGGATATCATTCGGTAAGTTCCACAATGTTGTTAAAGTGCTAATTCAACTAATACATGGTCTCCGGCAATGGCGCCGTACCCTCTCAAGGATGCTCTCCCCTAATTCCTTTTCGTCACCGGTACATGAAAGGTACATGAAAGAAAGAAAAAAGAAAGAAAAAACCACTCCACGAAACAAAGTGCGTGAGTATAGGCGTGATTTTGAAAAGACAATTAAAAAAAAATTAGCACCCGAAGAACTGGTGAGAGAGAGAGAGAGAGGACGGTTCGATATTGGGAGAAACCGGGATCAAAGTTACAGGTTAGGTAATCCAGGAACATCCCCAACCAAAATGGAACTTCAGATAAAGTACCATGTCAAATTTATTAGCTACATACACCTCACAAGCGAGAAACTCGATCGGCTAAACGCGAGAGAGAGAGAGAAGGACGACTGGATCACCATCATCATATGTAGAAGGAAGTTTCTAAAAGGAAGCCCTCTCTGATCTGCCTGTCTGGAACCAAAGGGGGAAAGTGCAACGGTGATCTCATCAGCCAGGTAAGGAACTCGAGCTATCGACCAGTGAAAGGCGCAGCTTTAAGCTTCTTTCCCTTGGTTCGGACCTCCATCCATCAAGCCTCAATGATCTAGAGACAACGACGCACGGTGTTTTCGATCCCCCTAAAAGCTCTTTCCCACAATCTCCGGAGTCTCAAAAACCTGGGTCTCAAAGGCCAGTAGTTCCAGTTATTTTTTGACTCTAAATAGCTAGAGTGACAGCCCAGTAAGCACAAACGTTACCGTAATTACTTGCGCAGATCGGAGCAGATCAATTCCTTTAACAGAAGGAGGGAATAGTTTTTCTTTAAATCTCTGCAAGAGACTGGCTGCAGGGCAAAGAACGGAAGAATGAGAGGAAAGACTTGGTATCGACCTGCAAGTTGAAATGCAACGTTCAACGGCGGTGCTGATGCTACTGCCAATTGCTTTGCCCATGTGTAAGTACATGTGGAGAGTAGACCATTTATGTATGTATGTATGTATGTATGTAGGAGGTGCGGGCCATGGACCACCAACCATGGAGAGGGCAGCACGCCGCACAGATCTTCTGGAAGTGATGATCGGAGCGAGGGTTAGGGACCAGACCACCACAACCACCACAGCCACCGGCGCCCATCCACCGCCCCTCCCCCATCGCTGTCGGAATCAGGCACAGAGATAGGTTCCTGAACTAGTCCCGAACAGGAGAGCTGCCCTGAACTATCTGGGGAAGCGCCGCGTGTCTGCCATTGGCCAATCACTCTAAGCGGTTACGGCTGTTCGCGCATTGGTACTCTACTCGAACTCCTCGTGCTGCAGAAAAGGGAACACTCACACAAAGGGCGTTGCAAATAATTAATTAGATTGTAGTTGTTTATGTATCTGTTTGCTTATTCACTTTTTTCTTGTTTTTTTTTTTCAATGGCAGGCTCCCCCTTCCATCCCATGGCAGGCTCCCCCCTTCCATCCCATGGCAAGAAAGAAAGGGCCAACGAGCCCATTGGGAGGTGTGCCGACCTGAGCCAGATGCATAACGCATGCAGTGGAGATGAAGTCAAGTCTAAAGAGCAATTCCGATATGGGGCAGGGTAGAGATAATTTCACTTTTTACTATGGTGGAGCCACCCGTAGGCGTTAAACGGCCAGCTTCTCGATGGCCCCCAAATCGTAAAGAGTAGGGGTAGAGGGTGCATGCTGTGTTTGACTCGCTTGACGGGTCTTGCGCAACAACTGCAAGCCAGCCAGCCCTACTAGACTGGGTACCGCTGTGACACCTGTTAGTTGGTTAGTTAGGGGGTGACTTTGGGATTGGACAGGTTAAGGTAGGTGCCGGTGATGGTGGTAGCTTGTGGTAATGGTGGAGGAGGTGGTGGAGGAGGTGGTGGTGGTGGTGGTGGTGGTGTTCTACTCTATTCTAACTAGTAGTGGATTTGGGGGTCTAGGAATCCGCGGGGGGGAGAACTCCCTCATAATGTGGCCCTCCTCCTCTCTCTTTTTGACATTTACGGTCCCTAAGAGTCGCGAGATCAAGATAGTGAGAATCCTATTTTGCTCCTCTTCCACCTTGTCGCTTACCCCGACACCGACACTCCTTATCCCCCCCCAGTCTGCTTTGCTTGTCTTTGTGCTTAAGTGTGCAACCACGGCATTTAGACGTTCACTCATTATTAACCGTTTTGCCAGAGGAAGTAGAAGGGAAATCATTATTACTGCTCTTTGTCAAACGGGTCGTCACTCATTTCATCTTGTCAGCCTTTCTCTCTGGCTGTCATACCTACCCCCCGCACACACACGCACACACACATTCACTCACCCACTCACTCGCAGCTCACATACTCACCTGTCACTCCCAGCCTGGAGAAAGAAGAACAAGAAGGAGAAGGAGAAAGCGAAGAGGAAGAAACTTACTACCTACAATACAAGATTAGAAACCAGGGCGATCCAACCCTCCTCCGCGTAGAAATCCCATTCCATAAACTCTATTTTTTCTCTCTCTACACTTGGCAGTCAGCAAGTGTCAGGTTTCAGGAAGGAAGGAATCTGCTTTTTTTATCACTCGTTTCTCATTGCTGTTGCTCTACCTACAAACTAGCAATCACCACACCAAGCTCAGCTCTCGAAACGTCTGAAACTGCAGGAAGGATATAAGAAAAGGAAAAAAAAAAGAAAAAGCTACATAGCACTCATTACTCGTCAACTGTTTTTAGAAATAACCTAGCCCTTAGTGACATGTGGTTGTGGATGCTATATATCGACCCTCGACTATTACTATAATGATAGACATACGTCCCCGAAAATCCTCATCCTCATTCATGCGAATCACCGAGTCCGACGTTGCTCCCGCTGGTGCTACCACCACGACACAAGGCGACGACAGCAACGCCCGCGCCAGCAAGAGATGGAGCAGAAAACTACGACTAAAAGAGCATGGAGGAGGAGGAGAAGCAGCTAGAGAATCAGAAAGCAATGTAGAGGAGGAGGCAAGTAGTGAGAATGGGAGGGGGAGGAAGCATTCAGAGAGAAAGCTGGGCAGCAAGAACTATTTTTCCTTCATCACCAATTTCCGGCATAAGTCGTACAACGCCAAATTCACGATCCTATCACTCGTGCTCATGGTGCTACTCATGGCCGGCAGCACCGTGGCAGCTCCCACAGATAATACAAACACTGAAACTTCAACAGAAGTAGCAACTACCACGACCACTGAAAGTGCAACAGCGACGAGCTCAGAGGCCGCAGCGGCAGCTACGACTACCATCGTGACAACAGTTGAGGTGGGGACAATTGAGACGCCAACACTCTTTGACACTGTCAGCATCGCATCCAACTCCACCACCGCCTCGTGCCCAATCTTCTTTGCAAGGTTTCTCAGCGACCCCCAATTCCAGAAATGTCTACCTCTGTCCGCCCTCCTGCTGGTATGTGCGCCCTCCCCCGCTCCCTGAGGGAGAAAAAGAGAGAGAGACAGCACGCTTACAACGGGAACAGAACTCGCAGTCGTATTTTGAGATCACGAGGGAAGGTGGGTTTGCAACTACGCAGGTTGTGGACCAGACCTGTAGCGTGGATGTGACCACCTGCCAGCTCGTCATGGAGAGGCTGGGCTGGCAGATTGGACTCCAGGAGAACTGTGGGGCAGATCTGGAGCTGGGGAACCCGGTGGTGGCGCAGGCGCGCGCTGCGTTCATTGCGTATAGGCCTGTGTATCTGGCTGGGTGCCTAAAATCAAGCACTGGGAGTTACTGTATGTGTATTATTATTGTTGGCTTCATGTGATCGCACTCGTTACTAACATTTGAGAATACAGGCTATGTGGATGCGTTGACGAATGTCACGAGCCCGAGCGATCTATATATCTACTATCTCCCGCTAGGACAGGGTTTTCCTGGAGGAGCGAGACCAACGTAAGCTGCACACTGGTGTTTGGAGTGAATGCGGGGTATTAATTCTTCTAGTAGTTGTTCGGAGTGCTTGTCGGATACGATGAGGATATACTCGGCCTTTGCGGGGAACTCGAGCCAGCCGATGTATGATACATACACTTCAGCGTCCCAGCAGATCAATATGGGTATGTAGATATATGTCTTTTCACGTATTTTTGGTTGCTTGGTGTCAATGATAAATACTAACATATATTTTTTTTTTTTTCTTTAGGTTGTGGGCCGGACTTTTCAAACACGACAGTTGCATTCCAGATGTCAAACTCTGGGCGTAGCACGTTCGTCCCAGCACCGATGATGCTCCTGTCGATGGCCCTGGTTGCGATTGGAATGATTGCCCAGTCGTAAAAAGGCTTTTATCTTGTTGGTTTATTTCTGGAAACTACATATGTTGGGTTTCCATTGTACTTTTTCTCTTCTACATATAACGGGCGGGCGGTTTTCGCCATTTTTTTTTTTGGAAATTACTATCTACGTCTAATTCTAACTTAATCTTTTTTAATATTCACCTGTTCCTCAGATTCTTTCTATTACCCCCATGCACAGTTCCTCTCGTGGCGGGCTTTGTGATGCCTCTCTTTCTTTCCTTTTTTCCCCCTCTTCTTTCTTTGTTTCCATAATTCACGAGAGCGTTCCTTTCTATTTTATTTCTCTCTTCTAGATCTTCTTCTTCTGCTATTTGGGTTAACTGGGTTCTGGGGGGTTCTTGTCTTGAGTTTCTTTTCGGGTCTGCCCCACCCCGCATTAATGGGTGGGAGGGTTCCATTCTGGTGCGATGTAACATATTCGGTGTCAAGGTTTCTTGGGGAGGTGGGGGGTGTGCTGCTGCTGACGACGAGGCTGGCTGAGCATGAGGGAAGGGGTGGGTGGGTGGAGATTGGATAAGTAAGTCACGTACATATGTATTATATATATACATGTATATATGAACATGCATACGTCTTAGTAGAGGCGCCACAAGCAAGACAATCAATATTAAAGAGGCGACCCTATCATCTCTATAGACTGGGGCGCGCGTCTGTCCTGTCTAGATCTATCTGCTGCAATACCACACCGCTATGCCAGATTGATTGCGTATATACTGGGATGTCCTGTGGTTTGGCTTCGTTAATATTATTGCTGTCTTTTGTCCCCTGCCCACTGCCACTGGTGGTGGCGGGTCTCGTCTCGTCTGGTCTTGTCTCGTCTGGGCTGGACCCTGAGTTTCGAGTTGAGGCGACTAATGCAAGGGGGGGGGGGATCCAGATTCCGTGGGTTTGGGAGGAAGGGAGGGGGGGGAGGGGGGGAGGGGGGGAGGGGGGGGAGAAGAAGGGGTGTTTTGGGGGGAGTTTAGTAGAAGAAGAAGAAGAAAAAGGATGACGCCTGCAGCGAGTAAGCGAGGGGGTGAAATCCGAGCTAGGCCGCATTGAGAATATTGGTTGGTTGATCTGCTTATCAGATAAGATTGTTGGGCTGCGTCGAGTCTTGTTGGTCAGCAATGATCGATCTGTCACAAATGGGACAACAACCTCAATCATCATCATCGACATCATCGACATCACCACCACCACCACCACCACCGCATCTACCTTTAACAAGAGCATCACGAATATAAAACAAGACATACACAGACAGATACAATGCTGCGACACTGTCTGCGCCGCATAATGTCAACGTCTGCACCCGCATCCGCCTACCGCACCCACGCTGAGCGCACGGCCGCGCAGCCACGGGACAATGTATGCATGTCCACTGCATCTCATCTCCCCCTACCAGTATAGAAAATAAGAAGGAGAAAAAAGAAAAAAATAAGAGAAATAAGAAAAAAGGAAGATAAGAGTATATACATCTTATACTGATCATGGTCTGGGATGGGGGGAGCTGCGACTACACAGACACTGCATACGGCGCTCATCACAAACGTTTCCCGTACCACGCCCACGTTGCGTATCTTCACGCTGACACTCACGCCGGTCCCTGTCGCTCAGCGCTTTGCCGTACTCTCCCTTCCCCTTCCCCCCCCTCCCCTTCTCCAACTATCATTACTAATCAACCATATAGTACAAACCCGGCCAATGGCTCGACGTGCACACGCCCACCCCCTCCTCTCCTGGCGGCTTCACAATCATCTCCCCCCCCTCGCGCCTCCCCCACATCGAGCTCGCCATCCAGGCCGCACCGCACAACCCGCCCGCCGCGTGGCTGTGGCAGGACGAGGCCGACCTCGTGGGTAGGTCCGTGGGCGTGAGGGTCGGCGGCAGCTTTGTGTTTCCGCCCCCAGAGACGCCGAGGGTTGCGCATGTGGTGTTTGTGGCGGCGGGCGTGGGTATCAAGTATGTTCTCCCCCTTCCCGGAGTTGGGCGGAGAGTTGATATGGGCGAGTGATCTAGTCCGCTACTAGCCATGCTGCGCCATATCCAAGAGGCGCAGGAGGACCTCGAGGTCGACTTTCTCTGGAGCACAAAGGCGCCTGTGGCGGGCGCGTACATGCAGTTCCTGAGCAGCCTGTCGGCGGAGAGCTTCCGTCTCTTTGTCACTGGCGAGGAGGAAGGGGAGGAGTTGGAAGGTGGGAAGGTGGAGTGGCCGCACGAGCGGCGGAGAATGACGGTGGGGGATGTGGCGGGCGTGGTACGGCTGGGCCCGAGGGACGAGACCGTCGTCTACGTGTGCGGGCCCCCGGCGTTTAGTGATATGTTTGTGGAGGGCGTGGTGGCGGCGGGGTTGGACAGGGAGAGGGTGTTTGTGGAGAGGTGGTGGTAGGTAGATGGGCGTCATGGGGTGTCACTCGGCCCATGGGGGAGGTACATGTAGGTAGATAGGTAGATACACGTCCGGATTGTAGGGGAGACTGCAATTTCGTTATCATGGAGTATGTCTGTAGTGTGATGTGCATACATGTAGTGTGTGCATGCAAGCCGAGGTACTCGCGGTATAATCCATCTCCTCTACCACGCGCGCGTGCGGCTCAATGTGCGTCCGCCTAATTATACATGTCACATACAATCCTCAAGACGTAGGTTTATCCCGTCCGCCATGAAATTGGAGGACTTGCATGGGTTTATAACGCCTAGAATTTCAAGTGCAGTGCTGCAAGACGGTAATGCCTACATACATGTGTTTCCTCCCCCTTCGGCGGTAGTGGGAGTATTCCATAGGTTCCCGTGTATATGTACATGTACTTTTGATATATACATGTACTTACTTATATGCTCTCTCTTATACTCACCCCCACGGCGCTCTCCACGGCGCACGCGCGAAGACCAAAATGGGGATTACCGAGTTCCGATGACTGCCCTGCCCTGTCCCGTGGGGTGAAGCAAAAAAAAAGAAAAAAGGGAAGAGGGGCATCGATCGATAGGTTTGGTCCTCGTGGTGTTGTCGTGTGTGTGTGTATACATGGTGATGATGGTGGGTGGTACAGTCGGGTTGAAGGGAGCAGACCAAATGATAATCATGGGCCCCCCCCCACAAGTGGTTGGTGGCATCACCTATTTTTGTATTTTTGTTTTTTATTTTTATTTTACTTGCCTTACTTTATTTCGGGCGGGGGTGTGTGTCTGGCGTCTGTATGTTTAAGTGCGACTCCCATTCGGGCACTTGCCCCGGCCTGCGTACGTACGTATTGTAAGTACGTTCCTCCCTCCCATACAACCATCACCACTACCACTACCACTACTACCACCATCATCATCATCCTTAAGTTAAACATTCACACTCCATGTGACGACGCAGTGCAATGCAAGGCCTGTCGATCACACACACACACACACACACACACACACACACCTCTTCGTGGTCATTGCCGCGCGAGTTTACTATCTGTTGAGGGGTAACAAGTACATGTACACGGGGCGGGGCGGGGGGACCCGGGTATATATTGTCGAGTACCGTCTCAAGAATTTAAGGTTTAGCAGAGAGAGGGAAAAGACGGAGAGAGAGAAAGAGACGGTAACACCACCAAAGCTGTTTCGTGAGGTTGAGAGGAGGTTTTAGAGGCTGCACAATTCGAAATAAATAAATACCATTGGATGTTTGTATTTAGTAAAGTCTACTGTTGCAACCACGAATCAAGGTTTGGGATATAGAAATTACCTCTACTCTACTCACCTTTTGGCTTGGCCGTGTTCCTCAAAACATCCACTAAAAACCACCCTCTACCATCTGAAACATCCACATCCCAATGTTTGGGAAACAAAAAGAAAAAGAAAAAGAACTCATCCCCGAGAAAACAAACAAACATCCTGATCGCACCAGGGGTCGAACCTGGAATCTCTTGATTCGTAGTCAAGCGCCTTGCCATTGGGCCATGCGACCGTGATTGCAACCGAGGATAGTTAGTTACATATCTCTAAAGTCATAGCAAGTACATGGTTGCTTGAATGAATGTTTCAACCAATCTCTAGTATACAAAATGAGGGATTACAGGATGACAACAATTGCGACCGGAACCGAGCATTAAGGAAAGAATAGTACGAAAACCAAAAACAAACAAGAGAACTCCAAATAGAGGATATCGACATCATGTATCCGTCAGAAACCGTTGAAACCCACCCAGAAAGAGGACCATTGCCCCCCCCCCCCAAACCCAATTATAGGAATCATTACTCCTTTTCTTCCTCCTTCCCCGAAAGGACGTCTACAAAGTCCCTGTACTTGAAGACCTCGCCTCCGTAGTTGCTGCTGTGGTTAGCCGCCCCTCTAGCGAGCGCTCGACGCTTAGTAAAGCCCTTTAACGCCCGGTCCACATCCTCCTCGCTCATTCTCTCTCCCATGCCCGTCAGGGCTTCCTTGAGCTCGGCTACATCGATGGTTCCGTCATCGTTATCATCGAAAGCTTCGAATGCGCTCAGTAGGTCGGGTCCGGGGGTCAGGAGTGACAAGTGTTGAGAGAGATGCGTCAGGTAGGACGCAAGATTAAAAGGAGCCGGGACCGACGAAAGGTGCGTGGAGATGGAAGAAGAGGTGGGTTCTTGACCTACAAAACCACAAGTTAAAAAAGAAAAAAAGGCCTATAATAGATAGAGAGTAGTTGTTGCCATAAATAAAAGCTGAAAGAGAAGAAGGAGAAGAAGAAGAAGAAGAAGAAGAAGAAGAAAGGGGAGTCATTTACCTAGACTGCTCAACATAGCCGCCAAATCATCACTTCCAATAACACCGTCACCATCCTTGTCTAGCATCTGGAAACTCTCCTTGAGTTCCTGGATCTGTGTGCTCGAGAGTTGCGTGAACGCTCCAGAGGCAGACCGCTTCATGATCCTTCCAGCGGAAACGCCGTTTGTGCCATTGAAGCCTGAAGGTTCAAGAGCATATCCGAGGGGGGACGGTTTCGATGTGCGAGTGCTTGCCTGGACGGTTAAGGTTGTTAACATTGGCAATTCCGGACACATAAAATGGGGGTGGGGGGTGGATGAAGAATCATACCATTATTTCTGATGGCATCTGTTGATTGAATAGAGGAGTTGGAGAGGTTATTGGTAGTTGAAGAACACGTCGCTGGGAGGTACTTGCGACTGAGGAAGGGGAGCTACTTACTGAGGGCAAATATGCATAAACATGCAGTGTGAGACGCAACTTGCCGTTCGTTACCACGACAACCGGGCGGCTCTGGTGGGAAAATCCCCACCATCCCACTCTGTTCTAATTGTAATTGTCAACCCCCCGCCTCTTATCGTCCACCGTGAAAGAGATAAACCTATGACAACTCTACGATTACGGCCTCTCATACGTATTGCGAATGCTGCTGCTGTTGCGGCCTCCAACCCCAGCCGGTCCCACGCGCTCAACGGCGTGGCGACTTTCTCGACTATCACAATACACCAATTGAAACATCCAGCGCCGGCGAGTACCACGCCCACTAGATATCTCCCCCGGTTCCTGGACCCAAGGATCTACCGGCGGTCGTCCAAATCAGCCGATGCAAAGTCAAAGGGGCCGCAGGAAGAGAAGAAGAAACCTTGGAACCCGGCGACGTTTTATATTGTTCGTCAAATCCTCTTGCCTGCCGCAATTCTTTGGCGTAGCAGCTCGTGGGTGGATAGTCCGAGGCTGATGTCCCGTCTGGTGCAGGCTATCTTCCTATTGATTGGGTCACAGGCGATCCAGATCATTGCGCTGAGGCTCAACCATGATGAGCGCACGCGACGGGTGAATTCGAAGATTACGGTCCTGAAGGAGGTGATAGAGAGGCTTCAAAGGGGCGAGGATGTGGATGTGGAGGGAATGCTCGGTACAGGGAATGAGAAGGAGGAGAAGAGCTGGGAAGACGGTGCGTGTTTTATGAATTGATCTTGGTAGAGTGCTCATATATTCACGTTACTAACACCCCTACAGTACTGAAGGAAATTGAGGAGGAGGATGCGGTCTGGCAGGCAAAGGCCCGCAAGAACCAGGGTCTACCTGAAGCCCCTTCCTCGGAAAGTAATACAAATCCAGAGACAGAGAACCTCCAAGAAAAGTCTCAAATGAAAGAAGCTCCAAAGCCCCGGAAAGCGTTATCTTCACGGGACTATGGATATAGTTGAGGATATCGAGCCAATTCCTTCGACCATGTAATTACATAAATACCCATCAAGGGAGGCTGGTTCGCCTGGATGCCATTGCTTCCCAAACTATCATTGGTCAAATAGTGCAGATTTCATAAGGCATGTCGCCAAAAGCAGAGCTTGCGATTGTCCTCACAGATTATCACCCGGACAAAAAAAAAGAAGAGGGTTGAATTGTTAAGCAACAGCCCCATGAAGAAGAGTATGAGTAAACTGTAATTCCGCAGATGAAAAGTGGAGGATCGTCCTCCAGCTTTCCCCACAGTTCGCTACATGCGCATATACGAAGGGTTGGTTGCATGGATGTTCTGCTTCTTTTCCCGCCCTAATCCCGACGTTTCCCCTAAACCTCTCGGAGATAGTAATTGGCATCCTTGGCGGGACATGATACATAACGTCATCCCCGCCTTCTATCAACCCGCTTTCTCATATCTGCTTTCCAGTATAGCCCAGCACATCTATATTCCCTAAAAAGATACCCTATTTTTTTTCTCTTTCTCCGCTTCTTCAAAATTCAGGCCCTTAGGAGACTCTCGTTGCTTGCGTCTCAAGTACGAATTACAAACCCTACAAAAACTCCACGCTCATTTCATATCAATATGGGCTTCGATACAAAGGCAACTATCGCCAACTTTGGCGGAAAGCTTCTCAAGCTGGAACATGAGAGTAAGTTTTTTCAAACCACCAAGTAACAGGAATATCAGTAACAATAATGATAATAAAAAATTAACCAATTAAAAAGGCACCGCAACCAAAACTAAAATGGCACTAAACCTCTACCTCCCACCATCCGCAACATCTGGTTCGAGTGCCAAGGTCCCTGTTCTGATATACCTCTCCGGCCTCACCTGCACAGGCGACAACTGCGCCGAAAAGGGCTTCTTCCAGGCCTATGCCTCCAAGCACGGAATTGCCGTCGTGTACCCAGACACCTCACCTCGAGGTGCCAAGATCCAAGGCGAGGACGACAGCTGGGACTTTGGGTCAGGAGCTGGGTTCTATGTAGATGCCACTGAAGGAGACTGGAAAAACAACTATAACATGTACACCTACATCA
The DNA here is from genome assembly GCA_024713755.1 of Morchella sp. 2018-W16. NCBI lineage: Eukaryota > Fungi > Ascomycota > Pezizomycetes > Pezizales > Morchellaceae > Morchella > Morchella sp. 2018-W16. The sequence continues at coordinate 2,730,384 of JAMGYY010000001.1, read as the reverse complement.
CTGAGGAGCTGCCGAAGGCCCTTTTTGAGAGCTTCTCGGTGTTGGACGGGGAGCGTGTTAGTATTACGGGACATTCAATGGGCGGGCATGGTGCTCTGACTTTGGTAAGAATATACGGGTGATTTTTGGGGAGGTGTCCGGTTCTGTGGCTGAGTAGAAATAGTTCTTGAAGAACCCGGGAAAGTACCGGTCCGTTTCGGCACTGGCACCGATCACCAACCCAATCAATTGCCCTTGGGGACAGAAGGCATTCACAGGCTACTTCGGCGCCGACAACAAGGCTAAGTGGGCCGAGCATGACGCCACAGAGCTACTTAAGAAGTGGGATGGGCCATTTGAGGCCTTGATCGATGTCGGTACCGGGGATAACTTTTACAAGAATGGCCAGCTTCTGCCGGAGAACTTTGAGGCTGCCGCTAAGGAGAGGGGCGTTGAGAAGAGTGTCAATGTGAGGTATCAAAAGGTAAGCATCAATTCGTGGTATTGTGGGTTGCACAAGAAGGAATTACTAAGTTTTTTTTTTATCTGTGTGTGCAGGACTACGATCACAGTTACTTTTTCATCTCATCTTTTGCAGAGGACCATGTCAACTACCATGCAAAGTTCTTACTCAAGTAGCTAGTTTCAACTGTGGATAAAATGTAGATGAATACCAAACACGTTTTCCGTTAAGGCAGGGTACTTTGCAATTGCCATATATAATTGATTATATACTGCGACAGATTCCAAAATTAAGCAAAGAAAGTATCTCCGAAACTGGTAGCGTGCTTACCCCCCGCTTGCCATGCCATCTATCCCCATTACCCACTGAAAGACGTCGCCAACGTAGGGCTATTTGGTGCTGGCGGGGAATTTTGGGCTTAGATATGTAGGGGCCTACCTACAACTTTTGAGGTATAGATCTTATCCTCTTCCTTTCCCCCCCCAATGTGTCCTGTCTCCGACTGGTTCTACAGTTAAAGTGGAGGGTGGTACGCACCCTACGCCAGCTTTGCCGGCTTGGGGTTATACTATAAAATCACCCAATGACAGTTGACGTGCTAGTCACAGTACTCCTACTATACATATAGGTTAATTAATCGAAATAGAGATTTTGGCATATCATTCGAGGCCGAGTGATAACTCGTGCTACTACTTGTAGCCACTTCATATATCATCTACATGTAGTTTTACCCAAAGAAATATGTATGCAACCCCTACAATTCTTCTCTGAAGTCTGAAGGACGGTCCTAAAGAGTGATCAGGGTTAATCATTGCAAAAATGAAGCGTTCAACCTAGGTAAAACACCTAATTATTATGTTTGGTGCATGTTGGTGTCATGTAGACAAATTGTGTCCACTGCTGAAGAAGTATGAGGGACAAAAAGGTAAAGAAAAGTCTAATTCAGCACACATGGTGTAGAGATATGATTGTCTGGAAGAAAGTGACTAAGTAAGTGATCGCACCAGGGGTCGAACCTGGAATCTCTTGATTCCCAACCAAGATGGTTTCGTAGTCAAGCGCCTTGCCATTGGGCCATGCGACCATGTTGTTTCAGTTTGTTTTAGCTACTAAAACATACATATCCTTACAATTCCACCATCCAACGCGTCTGCCAAACGCGACAACCCCCACCACCACCCTCCCCGGTCTCAAAATCGCAAAAGAAATGTCGGCGAACCCACCCACTCAACCCGACATAGAACCCGACGGACCGCGCGCGGCTCGACTGCGAGCGCTCTTCAATACCGCCCTGGAGCACTCGATAAAGACGTGCTCATACAGTAACTTTGCGAAGTGTTTCCCGACGCCGGCAAAGAATGCGCCGGAGCAACTGAGGGAGGCATGGCAGCAGATGTGCACCTACTTTGAGAGACGGTCAAAGGTTCGTCTACATATGCCCGTGAAGAGGCAGGCCCGCATCCCAGAGCTAATTGCTTCATGGTGTAGGAGGAATGGGGGAAGATCTTGGAAGAGCGACAGGTAATATCGAGTTTAAACCAACTGGATATTTTGATCAAAGAAGCCGAGGACAGGAGAGCCGCTGCTCCACCGGGAGAAATACCAATACCGTATGTATCAAGTCTGGGGCAAACAAGCATTGCAGATGGTTTGAGCGAGCTAGCTACTGACAGGAGCGCAGACCATCTACACTACCGCCGGATGTCATTATGACCGCCCAGTTGGCCCCTGTGCTGGCCGCGGCCCAAGAAAAAGTCAATTCACGGATCGTGGAGGTCCAATCACTAAACGCAGGTCTCATATCGAACATTGAGGGCCAACGACGAGAGATTGAAGAGCTACTGAAAGTTTTGGAAAAGAACTTGGGAAACCTCGAGGGCGCTGTGGAGGCAGTCAACGAGGGCAAAGCCCTCCTGATGAAGGACAAGGATTTAATAGACGACAATTGAAATAGAAGGAGCGGAGGTCTTTGTACGAGTGGAAGCGGTGGCGCTGGGTATGTGCTTTCATGTGCATTTGTAAATGCTGTATTTCCAGCGGTAACTGGTGATGGGTGCATGGTTTGGTCTTTCCCTTCCTTTTCTTTTCTTTCTTTCGGATTTTGTTTTACTTCAGTGTTCTCATCTTCTTGGGAGGTTTTAACTCGGGTCAGAAATGTATTGTTTTCGGCACATGTCCTAAGTCTAAGCATAGGTCGCTTTTTATGCGCGGTTTGTTTAAAGATTAGTAGTGGTGCGAGTAATTCTACTACGAATGAAACTAATTCCAACAAAGAATTCATTACTGGGGCATAAGGGGGTAGAAGCGTGAGCTATGGTGCTAGAGATCTTTTGATACAGCTCCAACAAACCAACACATATATACTGTTATAGTTCGAAAGGTCACGAACATCAACCTTCATAGTCGGTGCACCGAGATTGATAGACTACTTAATCGTAGTGCAAGATCATGTATCGAAAGGACGGATGTTTTTGATACCCGGAGTCAGCACTTGGACGTCTACATACACGATAATTGTATTCCATACACCGCGCGGTCTACCAGCAGTTTAATGTAGAGTTTATCAGTTAGCATGTGTACCTAGGGAAGATAGTTTTTGCCGGGGGCGCGTCATTAGGCAAACGAGAAGGGAGGAGCATCTGTCTCCTCTCCTCATTATCACCGATAAAGTAATCACCTCGAGCTCTGCCTCGGACCGCTATAGAACCGAGTGTTGCATACAACGCATACAGGCTACATACAGCCCCCAAATCAAGTCCTCTGGAGGAGGGAATTCCCCCCCCTTCTTATTTTGGCAGCTTATCGGATTCCATGTGATAACTATTATATATATATATTACTTATGGGATAAATCATGGGTGGGTTACATCCTTCTTCCCCTCTCCGTCCCTGATTTTTGAAATCAACCACCAAGCTTTGCGTGGCAACCATCACCACCCCACCAAAACTCTCTAAAACTTCAACCTCAAAATGTCATACTTCTCTGACCCCCGATTACAGGCGGCCATAGCAGACCTCCACCTCCCCCTCGTCGATGACAGGATTATCGAACCTGACACCACCCACAATGCCATCGCCTTGGAAACTGTGAGGATGCTCACTAACTCCAACTCCAACGACGCCAACAAACTCATGGTCACCCTTGTTTGCACCGATCAACAAGTCCACTAACTCGGCTCACTGGAATCTCTACCACAAGGAAACCACCCAGCAAGCACATCCGCAATCCGGTAAGACAGGTGAACATGAATTTCACCGCTTGCCAACTCACCACCATCCAGGAAAAAGTCGGCCCCTCCACGGAAAGAATCGCCAGCTTATCCCACACCACCACAACCACACCCAGCCAACACAGCACACCCACACCCCCAACCCCGCCAACAACACCCCCACAGAGCCAAGCAGGCCAAAAAGACGAGTCACCAAGGCACTACCCCCCACCACCACTTCAACAAAACGCAGCCAAGACATCAAGAGAAGCGAAAGGCCACCCAAAAAAGGCCCTCCCGACTGCACGTCGCCGGTTTTTCGCGACCCGTCTCACTCCCACTCCCGTTCTGCCTTACCACACCCTCCCTCATCCCAGAATTCAACGCAACAACCAAGCCTGTCACACCTCTCCATCTCCATCAACCAACGCGGCACAATCTCAATCCTACGACGTCCCCACCACCACCTACGCCCATACTTTGGCGTTTTCTGGACTCATAAACGAGGTCATTAAATCCCCCGACAACCCAATCTACACCTTCCGCCCCGCTCCCACCGACGTCGACATTGCCATCCACGTCCTCTTTCCGCGATAAGGGGCCTCAGACGCTTGCTTCCTGAATCGTCAACCTCGCAACCGCGCTGTCACTCTCCGCCGTGCTCTCAACCTCGACCACACCACCGCAACGAAAGCGCCACATCGTCGATCGTCATCTCCGTCCTGCGGAAGACGCAGACAATTCACGGTCCCGCTTCTCCCGCCCCGCCGCCGCTTTCGATCACCACCGTAATCCACGCCGCAGTCTGCCACTTGCCACCCCACCCAACTCGAACGAAGCATACATCTGCACCTCAACCACGCAACGACCACCGCCGCCTGCGAAGCAGATTAACGGTGCTTCAAAGTTCAATCTCAAGACCAACCCATCCGCCTCCCACCACCACCACCACCAGCCTTGCCTGAGCAACCCCCATTAAACAACCTAAAAATACTGTCTCACCTCTATCGCCACAACACCCACCACCTCAAAAGATATTACAGGAGGATCTGAGAGCGTCAAGAACTCGCCTGTAATTTCGCCTTTCTTTCTCTCACCACTCATCCTCTGCCCTTTTTGTAGTTTTTGTTAGGGACATGCCATAGTCTTAGACTGCATGCAATTAGTTTAGCCCATAATAAACTAGCCTGAGTTAAAAAAAAAAAAAATAAAAAAAAAAAAAATCATGGGTGGGTTAGGGCTTATCTATCAACCAATCAGACCGATACAGACCTGGGATACATAAGGCAAAACCAATGATCGCATTTTCAGGTTCTGTGCAAGCAACCACGGCAGAGCAGCCAGTGACAGCCGCTCTTCTCACAATTGGCGCTACTTATGTAACTCTAAGACTGAGGGAACTTTCAAGCTCACACCTCATAGGCGCTAATATGTATTAGCCGCGAGGAGAGGAAAAACTCTAATTCTCAGCCGCCGGTACCGATACCGCAGAGCCTCATTTCACCCCACCTTGGATCATCATCTTTTCTTTTCCTCTTCTTTCCTTTCTTTTTCTTCAACTTCATTCTCATCATCATCTCCTCTTCTTACTCAGCCAAAGCCTCTTTCTTTCTCCGCGGAGTGCAATTAACCAATCATCGACTGACCGGGCATATCTAATCTACACTCAACGTTACATACTTACTCTACTCTAAATCAATTGATCGAAAATAATCCACTGAAAGAAGGCCCAATCCCACACTCAGCCAGTAAATCAGTCAGACTTCAGAGATCTTCACTTGCCCACTCATTCCCCCCCCCCCCCCCCTTACACAAGATGCCAAAACGCCGAGTCCCGCCCACGCCGCGAAGTAACAAGAGAAAAAACAAAAAGGTGCAGCAAAATCTAAACTCCATGTTCTCTAGCAATCGGTACCCTCATGCTTACACCCCACACAGTTGCCAGAGACTGCGAATGAGTTCTTGGATGGTGAGATACGAAAGATAAGGTCTCTTTGGTAGTAGGTGGGTAGGTAACTGATCGCAACCCAACACAGTCGGCGTTGAGCACGAAGAGTCCGGAGACCGCTGGCGGCCAGGTGATAAACTGAAGGCGTGTAACCTACTCCACCAAATCCAATGGCCCTATAAGAATACACATAATAATGATGTAGATATGTGGGTGTATAGGCAGGACGGTTCTACCAAAGAGCTGTTGAGAGCTATGGCTCGGCCCTGCAGGTGAAGCCGGACTCGTTCGACGCCGCCTATAATCTGTATACACCCCAAACCACCACCACCTCCCGTGTCGCCGTTATAGTTGTGTTGTGCTAACCGGCATGGCCGCAGTGCCCGCCTCCAATACCAACTCGCCCAACACCCTGAGCTTTTAGGCTCCACCCACCGCAGCTCGCGCCTACTGCTCAATACCGCGCTTGACAGTCACCGGCGCTGCCTATCCTTGAACCCTTCGAACGAGGATGCACTCTTGTATGCCGCCTGTACATAAAACCATGGTGCAGAGCTGACTGAAAACAGCAACACTGGTCAAGTGCTCTGCAGTTTTGCCGAAATCTTAAGTGAATATAGAACCGCGCCAATAGAGGCCAAGACCGAGGCCGCGAAACTCCTTGTCGAGGCTGTCACAATCTTGCAGAAATGCCTCGGTATCCAAGAAGCACAATATGCTGCTCTCCAGAATCTTGGGCCCCAGCAGGGGGACGATGTGCCCATGGACGGGGAGGAGACCGCGGCAGAAGTCATTCCAGAAGAAGTTGGGGGCGGTATGGACGAAGATTCCCCACCTGAACAATGGGCTATTGTCCAGGTGCCCACTACGCCCGACCACCTTCTTGACACATCCCTCGCAGCGCTCCAAGCACTCACCACGCTCCTTCCCCTCTCCGCCGAAGGCCTCGGACAGCCACTTTCCCAGACGCAGGCTACCGCACAAACACTCATCGAGGTCACGGTCCCGCCACTATCACAAGCTACAGGCCGCCAGCACGAGGTCGCCCTTACGACAGCAAACCTCCGGGTAGCGCTCGCTGAAGCTTCCTTTAAAACTGGAGGTAGTGCCGCAGTGTGGGAGGCGGCGATCCGCGCCGCGTTCGACGGCTGGGAAGCAGCAGATTTTCAAGCATTATGCGATAGGGCAGATGCGCATATCCAGCTCTCCGCTACGGTGGGAGACGAGACACTGGCGTGGAAACATTATGCATTTGCTGCCCAGAACCTTTCGGCAGCGGCCAAGCTAGAGCCGTTGAAAGCCGAGATCAACATTGCCCGGGGTGACATTGAGCTTTTGCGGTCACGACTCGGGGTCCCATCAGCGGTCCAGAGTCGGGCGTTGTTGGTCAAGAACGCAGGCGTGTATTACCGTGGGGCAAAGAGGCTAGAGGGGAGTGATGAAGGAGTGAGGAGTGAGGCAGCGGTGAAGGAGGCCATGGTCGGATTTGAGATGGGGGATGCGGATGCACTCAAGGGGATCACGATGAGTGAGACCGTAAGGGACGTGATTGTTGAGGCGGTAGATGAGGGGATATTTGGAATAGAATGGCTAGACCATGTGGGTGGCAGGGCTGCTACTACCCCTCCTCAACTGATAGATTGATATCTCCAAATCTCTTTCGACGGGAATGTCTAATACGTGGTCCACAAGACGATCATGGCTACGACTCGTAACTTAGGATATAACATGCTCTGGTTCCAAGGAACGATAACGTGAAGATCCAATGATCTAGATTCCCACATGCACGCTTCCAAGAAAGAAAGTACTGAAGATCAATGATCCAGAGAGCCTTATTAAAGTCAATGACCTTTGAAGACTTTTTTTTTCCCGCCCCACCAATAATTGATGCTGTCTAGAGTGAGATGCAGGTTGAGACCACCATCCTTGTCAAGCTACCCCGGAACGCGCTGATCCGTACGCACTCAAGAGATGCAGCTCCAGATGCTATCTATCTATCTATCGGTAGTTGCACAAGGAAAAGGGCCATTCTACCTCCTATATTGAGGCACCAAACCCGGATCTATGTTTGCCAGAAGCCAGTACCCCAGCCTTCCCCTCCCCCACACAAACAAATGGGTAAACACAGAGAAAAGACGATGAGTCGCATCCATCTCTCCAAGCATGCTGGGGTAAGAGCAGAGCAGAGAGCGGGGCTAGGTCCGCGTTTCTTTTGTTCTTTGTTACAATAGGTTTCTACCCTTGAAAGTTAAACGTTATAGAGCAGGTTACTCAGACAATGGTTCTGGAAAGACGAGTCGCGTAAAGCCAGTCCAAAACTGGCATCCAAACCGAAGCTGAATCATCGCCTTCCTGAGCATAACTACCATTGGCCCATAGACTTCTTACTGTTCTCACACTAGCGGATGCGATAGGACAGGCACTTGGATGCTGTTTAAGATGTTCTTTGCTGGCACCAGCTGTCACCATTTTGGCACCCAGGATCCCCCACCACTCCCACGCTGTCGGATCAGCGATGCCGTTGCTGGGCCGGGCTGTAAATGGAAACGTAACAAATGGAATACCCTCTAAGACAGGATCAGCCACGGTACATACGCACTTACTGTGGCCCTGGAATTGGCAAAATGTCTCTCTTCTGTGGAAGTTTCCCCCCTCCCCACGAGTCCTTCTGCAATCCCTGACTGAGCCTCCACAAAAAAAAAACCTGGCTGAAAGAGAACCCGAAAATTGAGGCTTTCCTGCCCTGGGCGCTGCACTCGCTTTGAACCTTACATGCCTGCTGCGGGATCTTTGCCTACGATCCATCATCCCCTCTCCACCAATTATCCCATAAGGTTAGTCTGGAGGGGGCCGATTGTCGAATATAAGTGTAGAACTGAGGAACGTTGAAGTGGTTACTGCAACTGCTACTGTCTTTTCTATCTACTTGTTTCGCTCGCTCACCACCACTCAATTGTGCCCTCCCCCCTCCAGTGGTCCCAACCAACAAACTAAAGTGTCTCTGTCTTAAACCACACGTCATCCTTATTTTCTGTTTCACTCTTCGGAGGCAAAAAAACGGAGCCAGCCTGGGATCTGCCGAAGTAGAAAGGAATTTTTTTTTAAAAAAAAAAAAGAAAAGAAAGAGAGATAGGGGAAGGGTTAAAGGATAAGAAGGAGAGCCTAGGACGGAAACCTTAAAGTTTCGCATCGTTCGTTGGGCTGCCCCCCTCCCCCATAAAACAAACGGTTTTTCTCTTCGGCATACACCCTGGTGGTTTGCTATTTTCAATCTTTCACCACAAGCATCAACAACACTGGCAATACCGGCACTACCGGCACTACCGGCACTGCCACGAACGACAGCTGGATAGTTAGTGCAATTAATCAAATATACAGTGACTTATTATTGTTGTTGTTGTGTTCTTTCTTTGACCTCACTACAGGAGAGGGAGGGTTTAACTACGTACTACTCTACCACGTACTGAAGAGGAAAGGGGAATCAGGGAATATTACTACACCTACTAGCTGGGGAAACAGTTAACAAATAGCCATACTGGATATATTCACCACCACCACCACCACCACCACTATTACTACTGCAATTTATTCGGGGAATGTCGCCCACACCTTCATTACGCCGCAGCCTAGCAGAGCAGGTGGTGGCCGGCAACCTAACCGGTGATGGGGAGTCCGGCGTGCGAATTACGGGCTTCCTGCCGCAGTCGAGTACGCTCCGACGCTCCGTCTCGGAATACTACGAAAGCGCCGGCTACTCTAACAGGAGTAGTACCGACGATCCGGTTACTACCAGTAGTAGCTCTTCAGCCTCAGCCCCGCACCAACCGCCACATCCCATCACCGCCACACCGCCAACATATGACGATACTGTCCAGGCCGCTGAGAAACCTCTCCCGCCCTCCCGCTTCCGCATCTCGCCACGAGAGGAGGAGGGTAATGAGCAGCTGCCGGAATATTCTTGCACGCTGCATAAGGAGGCCATCTTTGAGCTCAAGATGGAGATGAGCTCGCCGTTTGAGCGTGCACCGAAGCGCCGGTGGGGGAAGACTTATGCCGTCCTCTACGGTACGCTCCTGCAGCTGCATAAACCCCGGCGCATCCCCTTCTTCTCGGGACTAAAAAAGACGAGATTACAGGCCGGACGTCCGGTGGGGCATGTTCCCGGAGAGGTGGTCAAGTCATATACGCTACAGTTGGCCGAGGTGGGGATTGCTGCAGATTATCGAAAGTGAGTGTATCAATAGCAAATAAGTTGTCAGAAGTATCATTGATCCTAACAATAATATTTTCTATTATTTTAGACGCCACTTCGTAATCCGCATTCGCGCCCAAACCGAACAATTCCTTCTCAGCTGCCGCACGCTCGAGGTCTTCCTCGAATGGCTCGAGGCGCTTAGCGCCGCCGTCGACCTCTCTCCGTCACTTGAGGAGCGCTCCCTCCCACGGTATCAGACCCTCCCCCGCCGCCGTCGCCGCCGTCGGTCCCCCCGCGTAGAGCAGGACGCAACTACCCGCCGTAACAACCCCAACCCTGGCGATGGTAATATAGCCCCTACAACTACTGGCCGTCGCACCCCCTCCCCTACCCGTGCCAGCACCGATACCCGCACCCCCTCCCCACCTCCGCTACCACGCTCCTCCCGCCCCCGCGCCCAGACACGCCTTCCGCGCGTGCAGGAGCTTGATGACAGCGATGTTGCTGCAGATGGGAAGTGGTCACCAGCGCAGCAGATCACGGCCGAGGCCAACATGCGCTACGCACGACGATGCATGGCTATTCTCGTTGGTGACGCGCCGCGGCAGAGTGACTATGTGATCAAGGACGGGAAGCGGTACAAGCTCATCTACGAGAAGAAGAAGCTTGAGCCCGTCGTTGAGAACACGGTGGGTGCCGGGGCGGCAGTTCTGCCGCCGGCATATGAAGGGCTCGGAATCGCGGCGAAGACTGGTGTCATTGGGAAATTGTTGAGGGAGGAAGAGGAGGCGGAAGATGAGGGTGAGGGTGAGGAGGTGGATGATGATCCGAGGCCAACAATTGTCGTTTGAGGCATGAGCATGAGCTGAGGGTTTTTTTCTTTTTCCTTTTTTATTATTCCTTTTTTCCTTTTCCTTTTCTTTCTTTCTTTCTTTCTTTTTTTGCATATAGCTTTGGCGTTGGCATATTTCTTTTTTATTTGCATCGGTGATGTTGGCTTGGGGCGGAGTAAGAAAAAAAATCATTGACGGGACGAAATATGGGGAGGATACGGACGAGCCCAGGACTAGGACTTTGGAGTTTATTTATCTATTTACTGATTAGCGATTCGAATATTGTTTATTTATGAGTGCGAGCACCATACATAGGTTTTTTCTCCCCCCCCCCCCCCTTTCTTTTTTTATTTTATTTCTTTTAGACTCTCCTTTATTTTTACATTTCTACAGGGCGGCCCGGGAGGAGTTTGATTATAAATTACATAGCTACAAGTATTGACTACACTGTATACAGATGGGGGGGCCCCGGTTATTGTCCTTTTTCTCCTTTTTTTTCGTATTTATTAGAAAGAGCACGCTCGTTTTTATTCCTTTTGTTGATTTTTTGTGTTTTTCAGGATACATACCCTAGAGTAGACTAGAAAGCATATGTACCTATTTTCACATCTGTACAACCGCTCCTGATTTCTATATATCTAAAGTGATCGCATTCACCACCTACCATGATGTTTATTCACTTGTGTCGTACATATCAAGTCACTCGGCAAAACCACAAGTATCCCCTATGGTGCATAAGAAGGTATAATTTTAATTAATACCAATAAGTGATCGCTGATAATGTAAATGCAAAAAGGATATATGCTTACAAAAATACAAAATAATGTTAATTTCTTTGCGCATGATAAACTTCATGTAACAAACGCCTTACCACACCATCCACATTCCTAACTACAGCTCACTTTTCTCAAAAGAAAAAAATACCTGCTTCTGCTTATAAGGCGTCGCCGGTAGCCACTGCCTTGCCTCCAAAAATGGCCATAATGCCAAACACACTATAGAAAAGTCCGAGGGGGTATGCCACGAGCAGTCTCATGTCCTTTACCCTCAACACACTCACAAACACGTTACTCGCTGAGTATGTGCACCACGAGATAGTGAGAGCGGTGTGAAAATATCCAATCGGCCCATTCATCGGGTACAGCACCCCAATGAATGAGGTGAATACGAGTGGCAGGAGACAGTATCCCAAGACGGACGCAGACCGGATATAGTTTAGCGAGTGTGATGGCGGTGACATAAGGTTAAGAATAAGGTGCAGTGAGATGGAGCCAAGGAGGGCGACGCCATAGATATAGCCGAAATGCACCTTGCCGGACTGAGTCGGAGCAGAAGAAAAAGGTCAGCACACGGGCAACGATCGCCCCCCAATGTCAAGGCGTCCACTTACAAGTAACAAGAAAGCCCCAAAGAGTAGACAAAACAGAATTGGCCCAGCGACGTCACTGTCGTCCATCATATGTTGGTCGACATTCGACATAGGGTTCAATACAGCCAAGGTCTGTTGCAGAAAGAAAAAAATTCCATTAGTCCGACCATCCAAACCGTTCCAACCATTCCATCTGTCCGGGGTAAACCCGGGGGGACATATTATTATTACACACCTTCATCTTGATGTGTCCAAAATTAACACCTAGCTCCTCCAGTAGTGGTTGCTCGTCCTCGTAGCCTCCAGTACCAAACGCGGCCAACCAGCCAGGTGCTAAGCCTCCTTCTCTCGATGCCCCACCTCCACTGCCGCCCCCATACCCGCCACTCACCATGGAGCCCATAGACCCCATCGAGCCCATGGCGCCCATCCCACCAAATCCATATCCAGATTGTTGCTGTGGTGGTGATGCTTGGCCAGAAGCTCTTCCTACGTCTGCATAGGTGCTTTGGTAGAATTGTAAGTTGTTTGGATTTCCGTACTGTGGCTGTTGCTGCTGCGGCGGGGGCGAGTTGAAGAAGCTGGCCATATTTGGGGGGGTGTATATGTGAGTGCTGCTGCTTTGCTTGTGTTAAGGGGCGACGAGGACGATGAGGAGGAGGAGGGGTGGATTATGGAACGCGAGATGTAATGCTCTATGGTGATAGCTGTTTAAGTGGGGTGTTGGCGGAGATGGTTGGCCGCAATGGGTTGTGATGTGTCCGGAGTTGACGTTGACGTTGATACTTGCGTGTCAAAGCTGGCTTCAGCGGTTTTGTGATAGGTGTCAGCACTTGGAAGTGGAGGGTTGGCTCAGACGTTGTGAGGCTCCGCGAATGTTTTCTTGGCGGTTACAGCCCCAGTTTTGAGCATAGAAATCATACATTAAAGCCTGTGAGGAATCGATTACTATACTATATCACACATGTATACCATGATTTGCCCATACTCGATCGAATCACTTGGTGAGGATGCTTGGGATTTAAGCTGCCACACTCTGGTAGTGAAAGCTTATGTACATGATTATTGTGCATGAGAAATGACCTTTTCGGCATCTTTTGCCGCATAGATGATTTTTGGTAATATCAATCATTTCCATTCTCCACCGAGTCATGGTTGATGTTCTGCCTCTGTCCATAACCCAGGAAAGATACATAATTCAAAAAATATATTTAGAAGCCGGACTCCTACGCGTTGACATGATGTGACGTCATACCCCACAAGCAAGAAACCGGACACCGAAAATTAGGTGATTGAACATCCCTTTTGGTTTTGCCTAAGTCTTTTTTGTATATGAACTGTAAGTGAATACCCATCTATGCTCCACCCGCCCTGTTATTTCCGCTGAAAGTCCGGAATATAGTCATAAAAATCGCTAAATTATGTCCAGGAAGGGGAAAGGGTAAAGGTGGTTGAAAAAATAAAATAAAAGTCAGAAACGTGGAAAAGGCCAAAAAAAAAAACATCCACGTTACGTACAGAAAAATAAACGAAAGAAAAAACATGCCCCGTGAAACAGAACTGCCCCCACCCTAGATTGAAAAAAGAAATTTAAAGATAAAAGGAGATAGCCACCCATTTTTCAATATTATGTCAGATCAACTCAGAACTTTTCCCCCAGAGTCAAGTTTTCCCCCATAACTATTCCTGCAACCCAGGCCATCAAATACTAGTTGCAGAAAGCTGTTTCTCTGTCTCTGCCAGTTTCTTTTTCGTTTCCGACAGTTCCTTCTGTAACTCCTTTATGTATTCGATTGCGCTCTCCACTGTGCTCGCTTTACTAGCTTGTGCCGCAGCAGCACTGGCAGCAGCACTGCTGCTGTTGTCGGATCCATTCCCGCTGCTATGCGGTAATAAAGCGGCGATCTCTGCCAAGGCATTGTTGATCCTATTTCGCCTTCCCTGCTCCGCAATTTTATGGCTTGTCCGTTTTGATGTCAAATTTGTCGAAAGCTCCGCAGGGTAGGAAAGACCCAGTTGTTTGTGGTTGCCCTCAACAATATTCTGGTAATTTGATTTCAATAAAAGAGCAGAAGCTTCAAGATTCATTCCTACAAGACCAAAGGTGTTAGTGCATTGTTCTGATAGAGATCCATAAGAAAGCGAGGGGTTGGCGGTTGAGTTGGTAAGTAGAAGGACCAAGTCTTCGGGAGATTCAGGAGTGACCAAGACAATTCCTAAATAACTTAATCTTGACATATAGTCCCTCACTCATCAACCCCCACCACACAATCCGTCGCTTTCCTTTGTTTGTTTCAGATGCGCATAGAAATCCTCACCTTGAGGCAACAAAGGCTTTATACTTGGCGAAATCTTCGGTTGTATTGCAGGACTAGAGCAAACACTCCCGCGTTTCCCACTACGAGCACTAGGTTTGGAAACACTTTTCCGGCCAGATGAACTGCCCGGAGTCTGGGCGCTCAACATCGGACTCTGTAATTGCTCTGAAACTTTATTCGGATTTGAAGAGCCATTCACGGCGCCAAGGACAGGGGTGGATTGTCCGTCACTATTTGACGAGGCCCCAGAACTATTATCAACGGAATCCTTCCTAGCCCACGCGACATTCCGATTCAAAAACTCGGTTGAATCCATTGATATAGGTGGGATACCTTCCGTAGATAAGCTTGGCTTTTTCTGCAGTTTCATCAACGAGGCCGGGGTTGCCGGTGCCCCCGCGGCCCTACCGTTCGCCTCATTTGACGGGTGGATCATTGGGGAGCTTAGCGCGCGAGGAGGTGGAGGCATAAGCACATCAGGCAGCGGCTCGGGAGATACCGATTCGTTCGAAGATGTGTCACGGCTTGAGAACTGGGGGAAATTTCCATTTCCGTTTATATTTGTAGCCTGGTGTAATGGTGTCTGGGGATGCATAAGTGCGCCAGCCAGTTCTAAAGTGGCTGCTAATGGTGGCGGTGCCTTCTTTCTCTGTGGCTTCATACTTGGTGATTCACGGACAACTCGCGATGGATTCCGAGATGTGGTTGACTTTCGGCGTCCTGCATTGAGTTTTCTGTTGATGTTGGGCGAATCTTTAGGGTCGATGGGAGAGGTTGATTGCGAGTGATGTGAATGAACCATGTGAGGATTAGGCATGTGACTGCGGTGAGGGTGGGCATCGAGAGCAGGTGAGGTGAGAGGGCTGAAATACTCGGGCATCGTAAACGAAGGCATGCTATGGATGAAATTCGTGTCCAGAGGTGTAACTGCAGGTGAAACGAGTGGTGTAAATAGCATCTTTTGTGATAAAAAAAAAGGTGTGTCAGTGCCCGCCGAAAATTATGCATGGTCCGCATTGAAAAATCACCTGTTCATCCCTAATATTATTGAATCTATTGTCCATCAAGATATCGGCCTCCATACTATGAGTATATGAATGAGGGAGTCCAGTCTGAAGGTCGATGCTAGAAGGTGTCGGGGGTATCATATTATGATGGTGCATCTGATGCTGCTGCTGCTGCTGCTGCTGCTGCTGTTGATGTTGCTGTTGTCGTGATTGTCCCATTGTATTTATATCGTGAAACTGCATCCCAAGCATATCCTCAAGTTGTTGATCCTTTCCATCAAAACCGCCCGAACCGTGAAAATCAGTGTCCATGGCAGTGTGTTGGCTATGCGAGTCTTCATCTTCCTCCGCATCAACATCATCTCGGCCTGTCGGGTCAAATCCCGATGAAGGTATATCTAACTGTATCCCATCGAAACTAAAGAAATTTGAAAAATCTTCCCCTGGACCTGGAGGGTCGAGAGGCCACGGAGAAGTAACTTCGGAACTCATGTTGAGTCAAGTGAAATGTTAAATGTTGCAGGCCCCAGAGGTGATGATGTCGCGACTGGAGGGTCGACGATAACGATAGAGAGCAGGAGGACAGATGTAACAGCTGGAGGTGAATTTGGGATGTATTTGGAGGCAGAGCCCGCGTGTGGGCCGCAGGCGTAGGAGTAAAAAAAGCAAAGCTGTGCTCGCTTTTTTTTTTTTTTTTTGTAAAAAAAAAAAAGGTTCAGTCAGTTCAAAGTCTTGGATCCAGTAGATATATTCCCAGAGAGAGAGAACGAAAAAAGTAAAATATCAGTCGACAGCAACTACAAGCGACGACTGCGATCGCATCGATGCATCAGATGGGAGGACCAAGGTGGTTCTTCTACCTGTCAACCTGTGTGAGCGGGAGGAAGTGGGAGTTCGAGCTGAGGAGAGTGAGGGAGACCGGACGACAAACCAAGAGGGGTGGGGGACTAAAATCAAATATCAGGGGATCTGACCAATTATAAGGCTTACGCAGGCGATCGGGGGTTCAGTTTTTGGGCGTTTTTGTAGCCTTTACCTTTGCCGCAAGTTAGCCCGCCACACCATCATATCTACTCCACATACATAGAGACCTTCATCCGCTCAATTATTTTGTCTCCCTCTCACTTCCCCTTCAACTTGTGGGTTTCTCGACAGCCCTGGTCTCAATCGATAAATTGGGTGGCCTGCAATTGCCCAAACCGAGTAAATCCTCCTGGACTTCAGATAATATGATGGGAAGAGTGGAAAGGGAAACAAAAGAAAAGAAAGGAAAAAAGGCAAAAAAAAAAAAAAAATTGTCATCACATTCCTTCCAGCTTGGTTTCGAACAGCAGCCGGCCCTTTTAGTCAATGAGCACCTACCCACTGCTGTAGAACTTTACCAGTACATACATGTACTCTAAATACGCTTCGTACAACAACGCACAGCTTCTTCTAAAGTGAGAAGATATGCTCCCCTCCCGGAGTTGCTCTGCCTACCTTCGTTAAGGTAAATACTAACTATCCTGGCTCCCCGAGAACTGCCTTGGATAATTCATCCCAAGGCAACAACTTACCTGATGTTAAACTACTTAGTACACGAACTATTTCGGTAGTTTTTTCCTTGGTATTGCATCGTGTGAACGAGCTTGTTCTTAGTTCTGATTCTGAACTCGGTATGCACTGTGGACCGCACACCGCATTACCAGGAAGGCTGGGGTTTGGGCTTGACCCAACCCAGCCAACTACCTATTAGGGTCTAGGCTACAGGTCTCCGTTCTGAAGCGACGACGATCAAAAGCTCGCCCCTCTTTATTTCTTCCGCGACACATGGAGTTGTCATTTCTGGTTCTGATAGGAGGTTGCCGCTTGGATGGTGTTGCAAAAAGTTTCCGGCCGGCAGGAAAAAGGCAGGCAAGCATTGGAATAACGCAATATCTGATGGCGCATACCAACCCACGGCCATACCTGCCGGAACCCTTTTCTTGTGTGGATAAAACAGTGGTAAAACCCGTCTATCATAAAGGTGCGGATTCAACCGTGGGAACCACCAGTCGTGCGCGTTCGTTTTACGTCGAACGCAAGAAAAAAATGTTACTCCGCCTCCGCCGGCGTCGATTCTTGAATCATTAATTTTACTCCTATGTACCGTACCGCGGCCTACAAAAACCTACCTATAAACGTCACAGGAGATGCATATAAACGGCTGACAAGTTCTTTCGAGCTTTAGCCGGAAATCAACATCTCACAAGTGACAGAAAAACTCCCAGCTCCATGAGGTCGAAAACAAAATGGCTTGTACAACCTACCAAATCTGCAAGGAAGGCCCTATTTTAAATAGAGATCCTGCATAGAAGCGAGATCGGAACCTTTACAACCTAGGGAGCAAACGGCTAGTCTATATGCCTCTTCCACCATGGAAGATGTTTCGATAATTGTTCCAACCAGAAGCTTCCCGAACCTAAAGGTTTGGACCTCGAAGTAAAACAGGAAAAAGTAAATCGCAGCAGCGGATTATCTGGAGAAACGGAGCGTAGAAATAAGCTTAGCTAGTACCAGGCCCCAGACATCATGATTCCGACTGAATGGGCTCAATAGAGAGACGTCTTGGCGTAGATCCCTTCCGCTTCCAGTAGCCAAATTGATAGTTGCTAGCAATTAATATAACCCCTACTTTTATAGCCTCTCCGGGATCCCATGTTTCAGTTACATCATAGCGGGGGGGTACAACAATAATTAGTACCACAGCAAGCAACAGAAAGAGTTGTGATTTTAGTTTTCAGAAGCTTAGCCCGTAAGAAAGGTTATGCCACATGAAAATGGTTGAAGGACTGGCCAATCAGAGGCCAGCAATGACCAAGACAAATACAGTGTACCCCTGCAGCCCGCTACCGATTATGTCGTCGACCAGGCGCAACTGGCCATGGCAGGGAAGATCGTGGGGTTGTAATCGATTCATCGGTCCCACTTAACGCGTCTGCCCGCCTGATAACGTGGTCTGGAGCGTCATAAAAAGAGTTAGTTGGAGATGTCCATTGCGGCTTCCTGCACATTGGTACTGGGTGATACAAAGACACTCCCTAAAGGAGGTACATATGTACTTATTTTATTTTTTTAATTATTTTTCTTCTCAAGTTTCGACCCCTGGTGTTATCTCACTTTTTTCCTGCATAAACTTCGTCAATTTCATCTCATTTCGAACCTTTGAGACATTGACTAATCTTATATCCTCTAGATAAGGGAGGTATTTAATACAACCCGGCAATTTAGGTGTCGTTTTTCAAAGTTTCCTTATCACAACGGTTTCTCTCGTTGCATGAAAAATCACTCGGCATACAGACCCAAGTATGTAATGCTGGTACCTGAGATGCCGAGCAAAAATCATACCCTGTACGTCTCACCCACTTAAGTATTTCGAATAGAGTTCACATGAGATTTTTAGTTAATGACCAAGCAAAGCCTCCCAATTTCATGCAGCCGGCGGGTGGCCAAGCACTTTAGTCCCCTTCTACCAGCATCCCACAAGTTAAGCTAGAGAGTACGGGGCCTGCCCCGAGGTGAAACTTTCGTGGAAGGTGGGATCGACAGGAAAAGAAAACTTCGGATGAACGGTCAGCTCAGGGGGTGTACGGTGTTCTATCTTTTTTCTCTTTCTATATCACCTTCTACGTACATACATGTACCCACCGGTTCATTTCCGCTTGCCGTCCGAAATCCCCCGGACACCCCCCGGATCTAGCCCAGCACCTTCTTTTTTTTTTGTCGGCGACTCATATTTTATCAGGTCCCATGGTATCTATATATTAAGTAGTAAGTGTGTAATTGAGCCGGGGTCTCAAGTGGACGTGTCAAGCTCCACCAGTTTGCCCCCCAAGGTAATAGCTATCGAACAGGAGCAGGACTTGTCACAGTATATCACTCACTCTGGACCATATAGAACTCGATTTCACGAGTGATTTACTTGTAGCCCTACTTAACTGGTAGAGGAGACTTGATAACGAATAAAAGATACAAAAAGCCCCCCCATAACGCCAATATCTACCCAAAATTTATGCCCAGGTCGCATACATATAGGTATAGAAGCAGAAAATGAGAAACCATCCCAAACTTTTTGGAATTGATAGTAGAATAAACAAAAAAACCAGTCCACAGGAGGGTACAAGACATGGACATGGAAGGGGGGGATGTGGGAAGTAGCAACCAACGTCCATTGTCCTGATAAAATACCGCTCGGTTCTTTTATTCATTAATTTCTCAAGTGGATCATTATAAATCGTATTTTTTTACAAACCTTCTCCCCCGTTGCTGTCCATGCTGTATACAGTCCGTCAACATAGCTCTTGATCGGTGCCGCGTGGAGGGCTGTGGCACACATTTGCCATTCGTGGGACAAATGTCCTGATAAGAGAGGGGAGTGGACATGGTGGCGGTTATAGCAGAAGAAAAATTATTGAGGGAAATAGACAAGGGGATGTTAAGCAGGTAGTTGAGAAGTAAAGAAACAAAAGAAAGCCACTAATCCAAACCAAACCAAACCAAAGGAAAAAAAAATTGAGAAAAGGCGAACTCCACAATCCACTACCCAAATGAAGGCTTTGTAAAAATAAATGAATAGAAACAAAGAAATAAGTTATGATAAATTCCATGTAAATGACTAACCATATGGCGAATTCGGCCGTTCCAAAATTATTTCTGTTGAACAGGGGCATAAAGCCACTCTGGAAGTCCACCCCAATGCCTCAACACCCATACGCCTACGAACCCTACAACCCCCCCATATCCTGCGATCCTCAGTAGAACCATCGCTTTGCGCCGAACCATCTCGTTCAACGCCAAAATACCAAGTGGATCTCTGGAATTTACCCCACCCACGTCCGCAGTGGGCCCAGACGACTTTGTAAATGCCATGGTCGCCGTTGAAACGGGCACCAACTGGCCATCTGTTATACATTCGCCTAACCTCTCAGTAAGCCATATAGCCCGCTCACCCCTAGCCAATCTCTCATAGCGGTCCCGCTCTGCTTTAACGCTACGCTGCAATTCGTGAGCCCAGCGTGTGAGCCGAACCTGCGCCAAGCGCTCTTCGCGTTGGGTATGATCCGCAACTCTAGCAAGAGCGAAGTTGTTTGCTGCTAAAGGGTTGGCCGTAGGAGGTATATGCACTAAGCTTGTGTTAGAGGCGGATAATAACGCTGAAGTAGATAGTGATGCCCTCCGACTGGGCCGCGGTGAGCCTATACGAGACGAATACGATAACGCAGAAGAGGACGCCGAAGGATTTGATATCCACTGAAGATACTTTTTTGCGGACGCATGTTTTAACCAAGAGATATTGTCCGGATCAAATACGTGCTTTACAAGCTCGTCGATTTCTGATTCAACTAGGGGCACGATATAATCTGGCGACATAAGCAAGCTTGCATCCATATTTTCAGCATCGCTAGAAAGTGCTGACGATATTGCAAACGGTGCGCAAGGCGTCGAGTTTCGAAAACCATGCGCAACATCCTCATATGTCTTTCCAAATAGAAAAGGGCGAACACCGGCTTCAACTAGTTCATTTAGGATTGATAGCTTGAGATGATTGATTTGTTGAGCAGTCAATGTATCGGCCTTGGCTATAACTGGTAGTACATGGGTGAAAGGCGAGAGGCGCCGAATGAATTCGATATCAACCGGTTTAAGTCCTAGATACGTTGATATAAGCATAGCCTCGTCTAAGCATATCCGATAGGGGAAACTGACTGTGGAGGATAACATAAAACACTATATCAACCTGTGGCGTTCCGTTGCCTGAAAGTATGGAAAGTAGTTCCCCATCTGAGCCACTGTTCACTATAGAGCGTGTACGTTCCATCTGAGCCTCAACATATCCAACAACGGGTTCAATACACTCGAGGAACTGTAATAACTCTTGTATTAGCCTTTTGAATATTGAGCTAAGCCCCAACCAAGGATATTCGTTAGGTATTAAAGGCCTCAAGAAAAGAACCCACCGAGGTGCCAGACCCATAACCAGGTGTATCTACAAAGCATAGATTTCGTTCTAATATCTGCTCCTCCGATACATGTTTGGGTTTTCTTCTCCTTAAAACTTTGCTGTCATCCAGTTCCGACCACCAATGCGGGTATGGTCTAGTGCTTGCATAAATTTCCGATATTGTCTTTGTACTATCATTGCCGGAACGGTTGTTTGCGGAAAAATAAGACGATGAATTGCTGCGAGCCATCGATTGTGAACTACCAGTAGATATCGGATCGACATGAACAATGTCCTCTGAAGCTTGCACAATAGACTTGATCAAGGATGTTTTGCCGATACCTGTGAAGAGGCGTAAGCAAGGCTACGGACTATAACATAAAAAAGAATAGCTATGTAGAATAGATATCCTACCAGAATCTCCAGCAATCAAAACCTTCAATCTCCCTATGTTCTTCCCTCGCGAAGTAAAAGGCCGCCTGCTTGGAATCGTGATCTCTGGCATGATGAGTTGTGGAGCAATAGATACATCAGGCGAAAGCAGGCTCTCAGGGCTCTTTCCAAAATCTTTCTTCTCTACCGGCTCACTCATCACGTCCTCTTCAGACCTATAAGAATTCCCAGATGGGCTCCGCAGAGGTGTACCTTGTGGATCTGGCGTTGGTCCTAAAATAGGAGTTAAAGGCTGTGATAAGAGCTCCGGTGGCGTACGTCCTGAGTTTGGATGAATCGAGGACTGGAAAGATGCCACCGAACGGTTGTCGAGAGCCCTATCGTCATCATCTCTTTCCTCATCCTCCTCATCCTCCTCGTCCTCGTCTTCACTGTCATCCCGCGATTGCTGGGAAAACTCAGTCGACACTGTAGATACAAAAGACCCTTTCCTCTGGCGAGCAGATTCTGCATCCTCCAAAGCACTATTCAAGCTTCTCACCCCAAAGGTGCCACTTGCGCTAGCGGAACCCACCACTGAGGCGTTTACAGTAGCTTCATCTGCGAGGAAATAAGTCATCGAAGCACTACCCGTGTTCATCGGGGAGTGATGCTGTTGTGGTTGCTGCTGCTCTTCCCCAGCGGCTGAGCTAGAGCTAGCAAAGCCAGAAGTCATGGTCGGTTCAGCGCTCGACGATTTCCTTGATCTCCCGCCCGTTCCTACAACGCCCTGGTTAAGGGCTTCTGATGAAGCTGGCCTCATGCGACAATATGTAGTAGGGATCGAATTATTGTTATTCTTTTTTCTTTTAAGGAACTAGCTGATCTAAGATACGATGGGGAGGGGGGGGGGATAAGGGTTTTCGGGTGAATGAAGAGGGTGGGGGGTATTTGTAGGGTGCTGCGATAGCGGGGTTTATCCGATAGTTGAAAGAGAGAGCTACTAGCTCTTGGAACCAAATACCGACGAGTCCGGTACGCGAAACCAACCCTACTCACTTCGAGATGGTCCTGGTCGAGGTGAAGTGGTGAATCCAAATACCCTTTACCCTTCCTCTGAGGGCTCACGGGTTTTGGGTGCGTCTGCAGGGGGAGTAGCGGGCGCAACAGGGAAACAAGTGGAGATGAGCGTGTAGTGCGTGGTGGAGAGGTGGAGAGGTAGATGCGGAGCAGTGGTTTGCGCTAGGTATCGAGTGCCAGTGCATGTCCCAACTGACGGCAGCTGCGGCGTGGTGTTGTGACCTGAGAGGGGTTATAGGGCACACGACCGGGGGGGGGGGGGATGTGTCAACTTGCAGCCTGCATCTCATGGGAGTGAAGCAACAGTTCAAACCTTCCCCACATTTGGATTACCCATGCATACTTCTCACTTCTCTAGAATACGCAAAGCCTGTGCAGCGGTAGGCAACTAAATCCCTACATGTACTTACTGAAACAGTGGTTTGTCTTTTAAACAGCTATTTTATAGATTGCTAAGTGTTTTATCAATCAACTACGCACTCTGAGCTACTTGCAAGGCGGTATTAATCCCATTGTATACATGTACTTTCGAGTCAGACTCTATGAAGTAGTGCCAAGTCCATGCTTACTCAAAAGCATGTTTTGATAACCTAAAGGCGAGAACTTAGTTTCGAACGCGCCCCAACGAGAAATCACATAGATCTGAGCTTCCGATGCAATATGAACGAGCCCAAGAGCGTAGCAATTAAAACTACATGTCGTTAGTAAAGCTACCAAGTTTTTGAGATTACATGAATCCAACAATAAATACGCCATTTTCCATTTCCATTTTTCCTACTCTACTCCCGTCAACCTTTTTGTTCCTTACTTTTCCGGTAAGTATCCTAAATAAGAAGATAAGAAAGAAAGTCCGAAATATCACTGATCAAAGTATCCCCTAGAGGGGAAGAAAAAACACGAGTCAAAAGAATATCGGGGGAAGGGAGCTAAGCCAAACAGTGAAGTCTTTTTTGTAAGAGATGCCAAAGGAAAACGCATCAACAGATCAGAATCATGGTGTAGTAGAACTGAGGTGGCGAAGAAGTGGCCCCCTCTCAAACAACCAAACCGAAAAATGATCAACAGCCGCCGAAGCTTTTTGGAAAGGAAAAAAAAAAGAAAAAAGAAAAAAAAAGAAAAAAAAAGGGGGGGGGGGGGGAACGAAAAAAAAAGACCCCCCCCCACTCCATATGCCTACTATCAATGAGTCAAGAATACATCCCAGTGCCCTCACCCCCCACCAAACTCCACGATTCCGCCCACAGTGCTTAATTCAAGAGCAAAATATGACGATTGAAAGAGCCTAGCAAATGAAACATGAAACATAATTCCAAAACCAAAACCAGGAGATAAGAATGAACAGCGAAAGCGAACAAGAGAGGGGAAAAGAAAACGACATTACCACGCAATGAGGACAAACGAGATTCGTTCCAGCCACTCAATAAAAAAAAAGACCGAGTAGATTGAAAAGAGAGTTGAGGATATTAGAGTAGCCTTTCTTCCTATTTTACGGCCAAACAAACAAGACCACTATAGTAAGAAATTATTGAATCCAGTGTGACTCAAAATTCCAAGGACTATGAGATCATCGAACATCAAGTCAAGTGTCGATTGGAAGATTTTCAGTTAGTTAGAACCAGCAGGCGCACCACCAGCCCTAGTTCCACCTCTTGACTGCTGGAACGGACTTCCTCTAGACCCTCCCCTTCCTCCGGTAGAACTGCCACGGCCTTCACCTCTCTGGAATCCTCCACGCCCGCTCTGGTTACCCCGTGAACCCCTATCAGAAGCAGCGCCGCGACCCCCAGCAGGGCGACGTTCTTCAAGGATAAGAGATGCATCGCCAACTTTGTGTGGATTCGCAGTTAAGGCGGCAACATACCCTGCATGACTATCGAACTCAATGGCAGCGAGGAGGGACCCCTAGGAATTATGTTAGCACACTCCAAATATATACACGTCCTATAAAAAGTACCTTATATCGGTTGATACCACACTCCTTCACCCCGAACTTGAAGAGAGCACCTCTCAAGGCCTGTGGAGTAACGTTATCCGGAACATTCCTGATTTGTGCCGTTGTTGGGTTGGCGGAGTTAGCACCGGAGGCTATTGGGCGTTTGCTAGCGATCTGCTGCCACGATGAACTAGTGGTAAGTGCTGCGGGAGCATTTTGGGAGGTGGGAGTGGCGGCGGCGGCGGCGGCGGCAGGCGGGGTAGGAGGAGCAGATGCTGCTTGAGCCTGAACACTTGGAGCAGAAGTAGCTGGGACGGCCGGGGTTGTAGGCTTGGTTCCAGCAGCAACAAGATTGGCCCAAGTCCTCCCGGGTTGAACCGTTGGGGTTGGTGCGGGGGCTGCCGGTGCTGTCGGTGCTGCCAGTGCTACTGCTACCGCAGGTACTGCCGGTGTTGCCAGTGTTGCGGCTTTGGGAACTGCCACGGGGGTAGGGATACGTTCAGGCTCCTTCACAGCTGTTGGGGCTGCTTTTTTCTCCTCAACTAGGGTGGGCACAGCTTCGACAGCAGGTGCTACTGGGACGGGCTCCTCGGCTTCTGGCTCCGGCTCCGGCTCCGGCTCCGGCTCCGCCTCTGCCTCTGCCTCTGCCTCTGCCTCTGCCTCCGGCTCCGGCTCTTCCTCAGGCTCTTCCTCTGCCTCTACCGCGAGCTCTAAGTTGGCTTCTAGTTCGGCCCCAGGAGCGTCTCCATTGATGGACTCAACGTTACCGTTAACTGAAGGCGGGGCATCCTGGGATTCAGCAACAGGTAGGGCCGGCTCAATAGTGACCGTCTCTTCAACTTTGACCTTATCACCCTCGATCTCAATGTCGGTCTTGACTGTCTCCTTAGTAGTCAAATCCTCTACGGCTTCAACCAATTCCTCAACAGCAAGCTCAACAGCCTCGTTAACCACAGCTTCTACAGCAGGATCCTCTAAAATATCCTCCACTTCTCCCTCCTCGTAGTCTTCACCCTCTTCCATATCCTCATCATCCTTCAAGTAACGGAAGATGTCATTCAAGACATAATAACCATTAGGCTGTACCGCAAGGAAAAAGGTCTGGGAAAATTTCCGGTTTGGTAGGCCATTGTTGCTCATTTCACCAAGAACTTGGATGACAATTCCATTCTCTGCAGAGGCCTGTGAATCGACGTTGGAAACACGGACCTTGCAATCCTTGAATTCGTAGGACTGAATTCTTTCTTGAATTGCCTAAAATGGTATTGTCAGTATTTTGGCCACCATACGATAACCAAAAACTGGGGCGGTTTTACCGGACGACCAGTAGCAAGCTGGAGCAGCTCTCCTTCTGTACCCCAAACGAACGAAGATTTCTTATTGTAAAATAGCTAGAGATAGCCCACGATCAGTAAAGTTTATTCACAGTAGCAATTGATGAATGCCAACTAACATGCAAGCGGTCTGGTGTCTTGTTCAAGGTAGTGTAGTATTGTTCCACGAAATACCAACCAACTTCATCTTTAGGGACAGACTCGGTAGTAGACGCCTGCTGAGGAGCACCGCTTTGTGTTTGGTAGGTGGGTGCTGTGGTGGCAGGTGGGTTTGCCTGAAAAGACTGAGGATCCGCCTGCTGAAGATAGCTACCATTTGTATTCGCAACGGGGGGCTGGTTAGACGCCATAATCGAATTTTATGGGGCGGTTGTTTGCCTAAATTAATAGAGGTAAGTAGGAGCCACGAGTATAGAGGGCCGTGCAAAAATATATAGAAAATGTCCCGCTACAGGGGTGTATTAGAGGGTATACGACGCCAGAACGGAGAGGCAAGGTAACAGATATTCGAGAGCAAAAGTAAAATTATACCTATTCCAGATGGTTTAGATTTAGATTTATGTGAAAAGATCCAAGGTGGTCAATGCCTAGTGGGCGTATTTAAGAAACGAGGTAAGTGAAGGGGAGAAAACACTATGAAGGACCAAAAACTGAAAGGGATTCAGTTAGGTAGGAGAGATGATTCGATGATCAACAGAAGTTGATGGAGATTGGGGGAGATCAGGTTGGTTGTTTTGATTGATGATAAACGTCCCGAGAGGATGTGGAGAAAGAGAAAGAGAGTGGGTGATGTTGTTGTGAAGAGGACTGGGGAAAAAAAAAGGCCTCCCTTTGAGTGGGGCTTCCTAGTGTAGCCAGTCCTTTCCCACACAAATTGTACGTACTCTAAGGCTACATGTATATACAAAAAAAACTATCTATTTTAAAGGAGAAATAAAATCGAGAAGTATGGAATCACGATATAGTACGAATTTTTCCTGGCTAAAATCTAGTTTCTTTACGTGTTTTCAAACCATCTCCCAACGACCACAAGTCACAAAATCCCACATCCAACGATTTTTTGGTTAGTGTAGCGAATCCTTGATGCACTCGCGCGAAACAGATGCCAAGGCGTTGTTTTCTCTCGATGTCATTTGTGAAAAACATTTCCCTATCCAAGCCAAGAAAATAATACATGGAAAGACAACCTTTAACTTTCAAGAAAGAAACATTTACAAACCAAATGGTAATGCATATCATTGAGCGTAAAAAAAAATGTAAAAATTCAGACAAACGAACTCGTAACCAACACATGAGCAAAACCTTGCGGAGCATGCACTTTTTTTTCTGCAGGCCTCTTTACCCCACGTTTTCGCAAATCAAGAAAAGATCCTGCAAATCGAGTCCGTATGCGACCAAAGAGTACAGCACAAGATCGGTGGACGCATAACCGTGCAACACACAAACCACACATCCACAAACCACACATCCACACATCCACACTAACATGATACCACCGCCGTATGGATCCTTCGAAAATGTGCCAAAGTTGCGAACCATTAAAGAAAAGAAAGAGCCAAGTAAGATCCCCAAAATAAAAATAAAAACGTGAAAAAGAAGAACAACGCAAGAGAAACCTTATAAGTTTCGCTAACCAGTTATGAGTGTCCTAAAAAAAAATGTACCCGCACCCCGAAAATGTACTCTTTGCACAGGACTCCTCAGTAACAACCATACTCCAAGTGAGTGAACAAATATCCGTGGGATGATATCTGTATGTTGTGTCCGTCGGTTTGTGCCGCCAAATAATTCTCCGTGCCTCTTTCTAATATCTCGGCCTAGCAGTAAATCCACGGTCAAATACTCCCCCCCATAGAGTGGGTTTAACCGCTCTTTGATCTTGGCCTGGCAACGGCATCTTGCTTGTCCATCCTCCATCTCAAAGCCCTCTCCAGCTTAGCACCCAGAGCCAACTTTGAAATCATTTCGCTTTTCTGTTCGGTGGGCACAAATCGTTGGCTCATCAAGCGCATGTCCTCCATTCTGCGCAAACCAGATTCAATTTCGAAGAAAGCCGCCTTTTCGGAACCAGCGATAGACGGGTCTGAAGAAACGTTGGTGTAGGTCGAAAATCGACGAGTATCTCTCTTGGACTATACGAGAAAGTTCATTAGAAAGAAAAATCCATTGTAGGGAGGAAAGTTTGAGAGAGGGTAATTTTAAACCAGACGGAATATAAAGCGGGGAACTTACAATCATTGGTGTGGAAGATTCAAGCGAATTAGGCATATAGGAAGCTGAGACGGATTCTATGTGGAGGTAGCTTGCCGGGCGGTCTTTTCTTATTTTTTTTATTTTTTTTTTTTTAAAAAAAAACCCCGAGCTGTGTAGTGTTGGTGAAGGTTTGAAAGTGGATAAGAGGGACCAAGGAGTTTTTAATAAGGGGCTGTTGATTCAAGTGACGGAACGAGCTTTACCGAGATACGAAAGATAAATGGGCTGAGCAAGTAGTAACAAGGTGAAACGACAGCAGAGGCTATTATTCTCTTGTGACTTTCTTTATTGTCGTTTCACAGGGAAGTGGGTGGTTGTTGTACGAGGAAGAGAATAGGAGCACCAGAATTGAGGATCAGGATGTTGTAGGTAAGGGTGGGTATACACACGACGGAGCTATTCAGGGAACTGTCAACGTCAGAAGTAATTGCACGAAGTAAGTACGGGGATCCAGGCAGGAAAGGCAAGGAATTATATTCTTTTGTCACATACATAAATGTACCCTACTTGCCTGGGTTTCTGCTCTATGTGGCAGGGTCAGGGGCTTGTTGTCTCGGAAAACGTGGCGAATGCGCACAGCGTCCGCAGATTAAAAAGGGTCCACCTTGCCGATTGAGCTGCATGGTCGCTGCATTTGTAAATGACGCTCTGGGGTTTCAACAGCAAACAAAACATCTCCACATTATCGGCGGAGAGTGATAACTGTAGAGTACAAATCGAACCGCTGGAGGCTTTTTTTTTTTTTCCCCCTACATCTGTTGACGCTTTCTTTGCTGCACTGATAGTGATACTCGAAACTGCA
This sequence comes from Morchella sp. 2018-W16, assembly GCA_024713755.1. NCBI lineage: Eukaryota > Fungi > Ascomycota > Pezizomycetes > Pezizales > Morchellaceae > Morchella > Morchella sp. 2018-W16. The sequence continues at coordinate 2,701,330 of JAMGYY010000001.1, read as the reverse complement.
TCATGCAGTGGTGACAGGTTTGGGCTCAAACTTTGACTCTCTTTCAAGAAACGCTAACTACCAGTCATTTACATCTTGAGATAAGGCTCTTTTACACCCATTTCCGTGCATTCCAATATCACTTTTGCCCCGTTAATTAGTATAACCGGCGGGCCGAAGAGTGAAGCAACCGGAATTTGGAAACTTCCAAATACCTCCGCATGTATGTACATGAGGTACATGTAGTCAAAGCATCACATGGTACGCGAGTCCCAATATAGCCCGAAACATTTGATTCATCTCTCAGCACAGACATTTACCATAGCAAAATACTTGTACCTACATGTACTAACCCCTCCTCATTGCCGGCGTAAAAAAAAGCATACGTTAATCTTCCTACCACATGGCCCGACAGCGGGGAGCCACACACCCGTACCAGATCAATAACGTGGGTTAATATATTTTTCACTATCATAGATCAGCAACAGCGATATCAAATATAATAAGAGTACCCGGGTCAGTTGGGAAACTGACACCAGCCCAATTCCCAAGCCCACTGAATTTTTTTAATGTCACTTAATATTAACGTCATCCTCTAGATCTGAGAACTCTCCACTTTATTAAACCACAATTTGCTATGTAGCCCCTTGGTACAACGAGGTTTAAAATTCTATGTGATTACCTATTCCGGGGCTCCAAAGCATACTAAACAATGAGAATTGTTAGAACAGCGGCTACTGTCTACAGACTTGTCCCTTCACACATTATATATACTTATATGAGCTTGTATGGGTGGCTTCAAGCCCAGACGCGAGAGCAGGTACATGTAGTCAGGGTGTGACCCCAGCCTTATATAACTGTTTCGAAAGGCGGTGTTCGCATGGTAATAAACGCCCCCAGGCACGGACTATGTATACTGGAACAATGGCTTTCACTGCCCACGTTTTTTTCTTCTAACTTTGTAGACATGCTCCTATGGGGCCATAGCGCTTTAATGCGTACGCCTCATGGAGGCAGATGTGGTTACCTGGAAACTATTTTTTTACCGCCACAATGTTTCTGGTTGGATATTGAGTCATTGACATCATGAGCGCTAGATAGATTCAGACTCAAACAAACATGGTGTACCTAACTCGTCAGTAATGCAATGTTACGGTCGTTCACGGGGTGATGGTGGTCCCTCTGTAATGGCGAACAGGGATTTCAAAGTTCACTCTGGCGACGCCAAGTTCAATTACAATGCGGGACACCACCAAGCATGATCCGTGAACCACTGTAGGTTCTTTCTTTTTTCTCTCCCACGGGAAATCCATATTTAGTCGTCGGCTATCGAGACGCTCTCCCGGTATCATGTTTCTACATAAAGTACATATGGGGCGGTCAGAGTACTAACTGAACGCTTGTATAGACCGGGGTGTCAGATCTCGCTTCCATGCAAGCAATACACAGACAGGGTTGTAAAAGTGCATTCCGATTGGAACAAACATGTATTGGACTGAGTTTGCTGAATTACATGCAGGGCGGAGTAGAATAAATACAGTACCAAAAAAGCGGGTGTATCTAGTACCTTATCTGTCAGAATACCATGACACTCCGGTATTGCTATAGCATTGCTATGGTATAATGACTAAAATTCCGATTTAATTCAGAAGTTTTTCACGATACCGTATTGCTATGGTATCTATTACATCCCTTTTTTTGTATCATAGGTATAAGAGAACCCCGGTCGATGAAAATGTTAATAAAGCATTAGGTAAGCGGTATTTAATTCCAGCACTGGTCATGATCGTCCGTGACTTTTTTGTGGTCCTCTGATGCGATATAGAGTTTCTGCTATGCCTACAACTCTGAGCGTCGGTGGCTCGTAGCTACAACAACCGGTTTTCAATAAAGAAGCATCAACTATTAACCGTACCTGCATGCGCCCAGGCATGTAAAACACCACAATTGCAATGACCCAATAGCATACAAATATAGTTAGTCTTGAAAGAAAAGAAAGCACCCGCTGCAATATCTCTCCATAAGTGATTCCTTGGTGGTAACACCGATCCGTTTGTAATATTACTCAGACTCTGTGTTATAATTGACTCTGAGTGGTCGAAACCTTTTAGATGCATTGTTTCTAGACCGTTCCGCACCATCCTTCATCTTTCCTTTGACCATGGATCGATTTCTAACCTTGCCACTATCCCCAAGGGCCTTCGACTCAAGCAGCTCAAGACACTGGGATACTTCTGCGTTGATCTCTTCGATCTTTGACCTAGTTTCGTCCACGATAAATTCACGTTTCTTGTTGAACTTGGCCTTGGTCGTAGTGAGCTTGTCGTCCATTTGCTTGTCAACTAACCGCTGCTTTACTAAGCGCTCCTCTGCAATATGTTGCATCTGAATCACCATCTGCTCTTCAGCACGGAGATACTTATTTTTCCCTTCTCTCTTGGCTTCTAAAATTCTAGCATCTACCTCATCACGAATCCTCATTTCCATCTTCTTCAACACCGAGTCATCTGTGTGTATATCATGACCTTTCCCTAGTTTTGGCTTTCTGAGAATTGGTCTCTCTTCCATCTTCCCTTCTCCACGCCTATGTCCTTCGTTTATATGATCTTCAACGACTAGCTTTGTATTGGCATTAGATCGTGGCTTTTCTTGGGAATAGATAGTTGTATCCACTGCTAGATTTAGACCGGGGATGTGATTTTTGTCTAAAGCCAGATCTGCAAATCCCTTTTCAACCTTTTCTTGGGGGTTCGTACCCGCTAAGTCTGCGGCCTCCATTATTGCGTGTATCTTACTTTGTTGAATGTTAAAACGCCCACCAAGCCCAAGACTGATATACAGGGGGTCCTCCTCTAAGCTGCGATTGTTTGATAAGGAAACTATATTCGAACAATTTGCTTTGTTTATCTCTCTAGGTTGAGTCTGCACGGATAAGCAAAAACTATTGTTTTTTGGGACATCAGTGGCCATCGCCACAGAAAACTCGTCCATCTGAGATGCAGCAATAGCTAGCATATTTGCTGCCTGTGCTTCACCGCACGCCTTTGAGTCTTCGAAGGTAATCTTAAACCCAAGTTCTTTTCGAAGGAATGTACGACAGAAATAAAGCATCAAATCTCTATTGGCGCTAGGGTAATAGTAGCCTCCTTCCATGGGGTCAAAACCACCCTCGTTACTTCTCTTTGAACTTGCAAATACATCCTTCATTGTGACCTGCGTCACCGCCATCATTCTGGCGATAGAAGGGTCGGTACTTTTGATAATAATACCTCTAAAGTCGCGACCAACGGGAAAGGCGCTAACAATGTGAAGTGTCTTGATAATAGCCATCAATATTCCACGCTCCCTAAGCTTTGATGTATGTTTGTTTCCGTCTTTGTCATATATGCTTACACCTGATAACATATTGAAAACAGAACCGGATGTGAAAAAGACCCCACACCCAATCTTTCCTGTATCTTTGTCATGGTATCCGTCGACATGAACGATGACTGTCTTGTAAAATTGTTCACTAACACTGTAGAGCCTAGAGGCAAGTGGATCTCTCGCAATCATAAAGTCAATCCTCCCAGAAGAATCGAGCCTGGGCACATAAAGAAGGTATGGGTACTTTATGATAAAGTCCATTCCAAGCTGACATACAAGTCTGCCCTCTGGTGGAAGTTGGATAGAAACCCCGGGATTTATCAAAGCTGCCCCGTCAATTTGAAACCTTTGAGTCAAGTCCCCTGCGCTCCGGAGTATTAGACCAAGATTTACTTTCGTAAATTCACCGATCATCCTAGTAAATTTGCCTTTAGAAGATCGAAGAAAGAAATTCGTCTTCTTGATTTGGAATCCACTATCTTCGGTATAAAAAGCACTGAGATCACAGGGGATAACAGTTATATCAGATGTTGGAGTCACAATGCAGCGGACGATGTCATGTCCAGCAAAGGATATTCCTTTTGCGACTAGATTATAGGATGGACTACATAGCTTCCTTTCATCGAGTGGGATTTGGAGGATACCGGGGATTCCGCACTTGCTATCTTTCGGTAGAGCGAGATAGTCTTTCTGAATAACTAGAGTTCCAGTTGGAAGATCTTCAGAGCTAGCTGGGAGAAAGCTACCGGGATTTAGCATCCCGGATTTAAAGATCAAGTTTTCCATCACTGCTTAGGTCTGAAGCCATGAGCCTTTATTAGCTTCATGCATTAAACAATATAAGATGGGTACATTGCAAAAAAGATCTATTTACCTCCGCTAATATGATTTAGGGGTAGAAGCCTAATCAAAGAGACTGAATATAAGGGATGGGGACTTAGTGGGAACGAAGGTATTTATCAATTTGTGGTGAAAGTCGGGACCGAAGGATGAATTGGAGGGTGGTAGAAGAAAGAGGTTCTGGAGACGCTGGGGCTTAAGTACAGCTGTTGTGGGACTAGGGTTTAACACCTGGTACGTGCGTTGCAATGAAATTCGAGTGATTTATGATGACACCATATGCCTACACTAAACCAGGTTCCCCGCAACAACCGTGAGGCCCCTCGAAACTCACTTATTCGCAGCCGCCAACTAAAGAGATGGAGAGCATCAAATACCCACGTGTAACAATACAATTTTGTACACAATGCAAATGGCTTCTGCGTATGTATACCTAGTGATATTCCTCCTTATATTATTAGTAGTTGCTCACAGTTTTCTCCAGGTGCTGCCTATGTGCGTGTGCTCCCCCAAATTTAAGACTCTTTGCCATGTTCTTACAAACGACAGTTCGCCCAAGAGCTCCTTTCTACGTTCTCAACATCTCTGGGTGAGGTTTCACTGCTCCCGGCAACAGGCGGTGTGTTTATAGTCGAGATACATCACCGAGGTTCAACTTCAACCCCTGAAGATGGATCGGTGACTGTGAGTAAGACTGTCCTTTGGGATAGAAAAACAGATGGCGGATTCCCAGAGACAAAGGTCCATATAAATCGAGAGCAATTCAGTATTATCGCTTACTCATTTTATTATAGGAGCTTAAGAAAAGGGTACGCGATGTAATAGACCCTGGTAGGGATCTCGGACATGTCGATGGGAAGAAAAAACTGACTACGGAAACATCTGTAGTAAAGGGGACAAACGAGACGCGGGGGGAGCAAGGAGAAATAGTTGGTCCTACATGTGTCCCTAAAGATGGAAGTAATGTTGGCTGCGAAGACTGTAATTAGTGGACATGAGTGGTCCGAGCTTCGTGAAGTCCGGGTATGATTTCTACCAAAAATAACCCAGTTTTACTGAGCTCCTCCAGAACCAAGTAAGAAATATGGCGTTTTTGGAGACAGGAGATAAACTATAAAAGTGGGACCACGATAGGCTCCGCGCCATCAAACCCCTGTTACCTTCGCGGAAAAATGTTTTTCCGTAACAAGACATCACTCCATCCTCTGCAAAAAGGATCGAGAATCACAACATAATCGTACCACCAAACCCTCTTTCATCGTCCACACTACAGTCTCCCCCAACTATATAAAAAAGCAAGGGAGATGTCTGCCTCTTTAGACCCAGTAAGTCCATATCAAAAACAACATAGCCAAAAAAAAAGATAGAGAGAGGGAGAAAGAAAGAAAGCCATGCGCCATCAATTCAACGATTTTTTCCACGTAGCCTCTAACAAGGTTCTCCCGGTGCAGGAATGCTCAGAGAAAAAGGAACGTTATGATACCTGTTTCATAAAATGGTATTCGGAAAGTACTGGGTCCTCTCTTGCAGAAGCACTTGTGGCGCAAAATCTGGCAGGCTAACTCAAACTTCTAGAGTATTTGAGAGGGGAATCACAGACGGACGAGTGCAAAGATTTGTTCAAGGAGTATCAAGTGTGCCTTAATGTGAGCTTCAAAACTTACACTCACCCCCCTCGGATAATTATTAAACATTCCTAGAAAGCGTTAAAATCCAAGGGGATCGACACCATGATTGAAGAGGCTCGAAAGACGTCACCAAATAATGATAATGTGAAGCGCAGTTGACACCAACATCTGCCAAGATTCCCTAGTAGCAAATTGCATTCTATCTTGGGCTCCGGCTCTAGTATTTGTATATACATACTCGCATATCTATTATGTATTGCCGCAACCAGCAAAACACACCGAGGAGCACAGAATCCCGAGTTTTCCCATTCCCCTTGAAACTATGTATTTTGTATCTAGGCACCTGAAGGCGTCGTTTTAGGCCTTATTCACAAAGAATGAGTCCTGGTGGTGAAGGTGTCTAAAAACGCCCTTTTACTGCTATTCTCTCCACCCCTACTAGAATCCCAATTAGGCCGGAGGTTCGAAAGATGAATCTCCTGTATCCAAATTATGTTAGACATTGTTGTTGGCACAGTTTTGGTATATCTATGGACTTTTTATTTGTTGATGAGAACCTCGATTTTTAGTGTGCAAATATACTTGAATTACAAGCACATGTACTTATACATGCAGTGAGGAGCGGCCTCTGGCCGCATATGTAATCGTCAGTTTGAGAAACCACCGACAACTTAAAAACCTAGAAAACTCATAGCCCTGTTTAATGCAATGATGAAATAAATATCTCTGCACGCAGTCGGGGCCACCTGCCGCTGTACGGCATACTGGGCCTCCTTGCTCGCGTGAGGTTGTAGCTTTGGAAGAGAAGAATTACAAGTATTCATCTCAGTTAGAGGGTTATTATATAGTGATTGAGGTTTGCCAATGTATGCCGTCTCCCTTAACCACCCGATTCTTTGTCAATTGACAGTTGTAACCCGCCAGGCCACAGGGGCATCTAACCAAATTGAAACCTTTCGTAGTTTCCAGGTCCCCACTTCCTAAAAGAAACCATCAATTGATGTCCAGACTATATTAGGTTTAGCAAATATTGCTTAGTGGAAGCGAGCTAAGCGTTGCGATAGTATCCAACTTTCCCCTCATACGTAGCAGTAGCATAGAGTTAGAACTCTTAACTAAAAGAATGATAACGACCTCAATTTTTACTAGCCCAACTACATTACGGACACACAGAACTAACCAAACGAAACATATCGCATATCATACCGTCTCATCGCAACAGGCAGTGGTGCAAAGAATCTCATTGAAATAAGACAAATAGCAAGCAAAATGCTTGATAGGGGAAATTTAGGCACTAATTTAACGTAAAAACCTAGATATTTTTTGAAACCCCAATTTTCCGCCCAGTACGCAAACACGATGACCGTGATCATGGAGTAATTCCGGGAAATGAAGAAAAGAAAACTATCACCAACCCAAAACCCAAACTCGCAATCCGAACATTTCATTTAGTTTTTTTATTTTTTTTTTATTTCCCCATGTCCCATCTCTGTCCGATTTGTTGATCCTTCAAAACAAACAGAAACCGACTAAAAACTAAAACAAAAGGGAAACGCGAAAAAAGGTTTAATTCCTTCTTCCCCAACCGCCTCCACTTGTTGAAGTTTCCTTCCTTTGAGGAGGGACGTATTTGCCCTTAGGGGCAGGCTTTTCACTGTCAGCACCGGGAGCTGGGGATTCTGGTCTTTCTGCTTGCAATCTGCGACCGCTAAGTGCTCCTGGCCTATAAACTCCAGGTTTGGCTTCCGCGGGAGGCGCATCAGCAGCGGGCTTCTCGACCTCGCGGGCTGGGGCAGGTTGAGGCGAAGCCGCCTCCTCTCTGACAATAGGCGCAGTACGTGGTGCAATGTTTAGTTTTCTGCGTTCAGTAGGAGCGCCTGAAGACGGGGTGGCGCCAGAACCATTGACAGAAGATGTAGTGGACTCCACATCACCTCCCTTCGCAGCGACACGATCACGCCAACCTCCTCCACGTACGGGTGGGACCCAGCGGCCGCTGTTTCCGGGTTCTGTGGTCGTGGTTTCAGGTGCGGAGGGACGTTTGGAACTTTCGCGTTCGGCCTTCTCACGGGCTCTGCGCTCTTCAGCCTCCTGTTCACGTTGACGTTGCTTCGCAGCAGTCTCATCAAGCTTCCTAAGACGGGTAGGTTAGTATGAGCATAAATAAAAGAATAGAAAGAATACATACTTCCTCTCCTCTTCGCGCTTAATCTTCTCCTCTGCCAATCTAGCCCTAAGTTCCTCCTCCTTCCTCCTCTTCTCTTCCTCCTCCTGGCGTTCTCTCTCCTCCTCCTCGATTCTCCTCTTTTCCGCGGCTTCCTCCTCCCTCCTCCTCCTCTCTCTCTCAGTACGGACGTCCTGCCTTCGCTTCTCCATCTCAGCCTTAAGTTGCTTCTCGGCTGCTTTCCTTCTCTGTTCGAACTCTTGATGCCGCTGCTGTTTAATCTCGTCTCTAAACCTCTCATAAGGAACTACAAGCCTGCTTAGACGCTTCTTTAGCGCAACAGCATCCTCGTGCTGCTTCTTAGAGTTCTCGAGAGTGATTCTCTTTTTCTCCTCATAAGCAGCCAAGTCCTCCGCTCTCTGTCTTTCAAGGTCTTGGGGCAATATTTTAACTTCTTCCCGGCGATAGGCACGCTCAAGATGGTCGATTCTCTTTCCAGTGATTCTCAATTTGTCAGACATTTCCCTCTTTTCCTTCTCAAGCTGTGCCAGCTTCATGGCTCTCAGTTGGTTGCTATCAAGGTCTTCAAGGTCCTCCACATCGATCTTGGTATCGAGGGACAATTCATCCAATTGCTTTTTCAACTCCTCCTTGCGAATCTTCTCCTGCTCTTGCCTGAGCCTCTCCAGTTCACGCTTCTTCTGCTGCTCTGCGACACGGGCAGCTTCAGCAGCACGTGCCTCCTCAGCGCGGATCATGCGTTGTTGGGCCTCCTCCTTCTCCTTCTTGAGTAGGGCACTTTCGGCGGCTTCCTTCTTCTTCTCAATGATGGTTCGCCTGGCGAGAGCCTCTTCGTGTTCTTTCTGGGCACCGGCTTGGGCTCTAGCATAGGCTGCTTCTTTAGCGGCAAGGCGAGCTTGTTGAAATTCGGGATCAACGTGAGAGACAGTAAGATAAAGAGCTTTGGCAAGTCGAGAAAGCTGGGTGCGAACAATCTCCGAGGGCGTGCCCTGGAGTTTCTGGACAGACATGGTTTCCTTCTCAGCAGATCCAGTCGGGGAGCCACTGTGGAGGGGCTTTGTAGAAGAAAAGATATCGGATTCGAATGTCAAAACACCCGCAGCGTGATCAATGCGAATTGACAAGTCACCCTTTTTGCAACCATTCATAATGAATTTTTCGATGACAGATGGGGTAACCTCAAAAGGCGCAGGGAAAGAAGCCAAATTAATGACGAAGCTGAGCTGAACGGTGTCGTAAACCTGAGATAACTGTTGAAACAATCTAGTAAGAATAACCTGCTGAAGCGGCAAAACGTATGGCTTCATATCGGGTTCTGCTGCAATCTGCGTAAGAATCGGGGAGATCTTTTTGCAAATGCTAAGAGGATGGAAGTCAACCTCAAGAATGCTGTAAAGATCGCGGATTTCCGGCCTTGCACGCTTAAGTGCTCCCTTTCCGATGGCATCTTTAAACAGTCCAGCACGGGTGGGAGCCCTGGCCATGCCAAGGAGGCTAGTCAAACGAGTGTTCTTGTTTCTCTTGGCCTCGTCAACATCAACTAGAGCGCCTTTTGAGCGCGCCTGGCTGATGACGGGTATGGAGAGAGCAGCCAAAAGATAAAGAGAGGCGGCACGGCTAAGATCAGCTTCGGTGGTCGCTGGAGAATCCTTCTTTGTAGACTGACCAGCGGCAACCTGAGCCGCGCTTGTCCGAAGAAGACTATAATATCTGCTCCAGGCTGCAGCGTGAAATAGGTAATTATCCGAAACCAAGAATATACGTGTCAGCTTCTCGTAATAATTGGCCATCATGACGTTCTTTGCAGGCCTTTTGCTGAGGTTAAGAAGGGTGTGAATATCCTCTACAGATCGGAAAGCTTCCTGCCATAATTCAAGCTCGACAGCAACATTGAGTTGCTGGAAGCGAGTGTCAAGATGACGCTGAAGAGTATCAGGGTCATTCAGATTGATAGCATGCATTTGAGTTGAATACTTGGCCGCATTTTGAACGTGATTCCTCAAAAGTTCGCAAAGCCTTCGGAACTCGGTTTTACGAGTGTATTTCAAGCAAAATTGAAACGCTTGCAGGGCAGTGCTCTGATACATGATTTCAAGGCGAGCATTGTTACGGAGAATGTCGAGGACGGTACGGTATGTCTCCCACAAGAACTTTAGCCAAGGAGTGACAACAGCTCTATCAGTACGATCCCTAGATTGCTCCCCGGATACTGTAGAGAGCATAATAGACTCTGGAGTCTCAGAAGCTTCGAGATCATCAATCGCATCAACCGTAATTTGTTCAGCCCGTTCCTGGGCTTCAGTAACCTTTGCCTCGGCGAGTTCGATGAACCTGCGAAGAACCAGCTGACATATGTCAATGGAGGCATTTCCAATAGCATCCGAAGAGAGTCGCAAACCTCAATAGTCTGTACGCTCGTGTTTTGAGCAATATTCTTGTATTGATATAATCCATCCTTTGCTGTCTTTCCTTTCCTTAGACTAACACAAAGCTCTACGAAAAGGATCATGACGGGTTCCAGTGATGCGATTGGAGAATTGCGGGACCGCTTAGAGGTGACATGTTCATGAAGGAGCTCGAGAGCACCTGAGTTTTTGTTGACAGCAACAAGTTCTTGCGCACGCTGTGATGGGATTGATTAGCGATATTAATTTTATGGAGGGTGGGGTAGGTGGGGTATCTTGGAGGGATAACGAACCTTGAGAACATTCTCAGGCTTTGCGTGAGGAGGGGGGGCCATGATGGCAGACTAACCACAGCAGAATGGAAATTTATGAGTTAACCAAACTTTCCAAAGCTGAGATCGATATTTTGGTGGTTGGTGGTTGATGGCGATGATAACTGTAGTAGTCGAGGTAGCAGAAGTTCTGTGTGGTTGAAATTGGTGATGAGGCTAGTTTATTTTTTTTTTTAGCGAAAAAGCCAAAAAAGGCAATTTTCGACCTTTTTACTTTCTACGCAAATTTACTTTCTTAGGAAACATCATTCTTCGTGCGTTCTGTGACTGCTCCTAAGCACCCAAGGCTTCATGTACCATAACTGCGATAGAAAGATGAAGAGTTAGAAGAGTTATTTTGCATCCTAAGCACGTCCAAGGCTTATTATTAAGATATGTTTTTATGCATTGTGTCCACTTTCTTCCTCTAACTGAGGGCGCGCGCACTGCTCGTTTCAAGGCTCGCGTAATGAAGATTGAGGATACATGTAATGAATCACTTTACCTCAATACACACGCCATCGTCTCTCAAACTACATGTATATATATACCTGTAAGTACATGCACCTACCGCCCGAACACTCCTAGATCTGTTTCTGGTATGAAATCAAGAGCGTAAAACCTACAAAGCTACATGTACGTTTGTTTGCGTGCCATTTGTTTTATATAAACGAATAGAAGTTCGGGATTCGGTGTGGAACTATAGCTACTGCTCCTTCTTTTTTCGGCCCTTCTTTACTTTCGCAGTTCGTACCGCGGGGATGTATGGGTGCCCTTCCATTTCCAAGTGTTGTGCTCCCTGACAGTCGCAGAAATGCAGTCCTCCTTCTTCTTCTTCAGCCTGCACGGTGTTGCGACAGGTTATCCCCCATTGCGCTGCCTAATACTATTACGCTATACCTAGTTCAGGTTATGTTGGACCGTTTTAGTACTGGTGGAAACCACTCTCCCAGTTCTCTCCGGAGTCTCTCCCTACCGTTGCCCCAGCACCAGACTCGAAATTTCAGTCATCCCCTTCCGTGCTCGTCAAGAATCGTTGTCCGTGCCTATCTAAAATACCTCCTGAGAGCAACTAGTAGTAGCAAATCGTCTTCATCCCTCACACCCCCTGAGCCAACCATTCGGGTTCTCCTCCTGCTGCCCATCGCTCTTGCTCGCCCGCCTGCAGTGATAATTACCCACATACTACATTACCTACGCTAAGTAAAGACACTGGAGGAGCAGTAAAGTAAAGTTGGTAAAAAAAAAAAAAAAGGTTTAGTAGATCTTGTTTTTGCGTCTCCCAAGCATATTCAATCAATATATTGCTAGAAATACCCCAGAAGCATTTCAACCCCTCTTCGCCCGTTCCGAAAGCACCGCAGTACCACAGTACTGTACTCTGCCGCAATACCGCGGCTTTCCTCTTCTCAGGCACTTTGCCCACCCTCCCCTTCCCCCATCGCACTAAGCCATCACCGTACAATCCTGTCACGTAGCGATACATTGTTCTCCTTTTTCCCACTAACACAACTGACACAACCAGTCTATCTTCTCGCCCACCCCAGCTGACTGACTGCTTGCTCGCCTTCCGCTGTCGCTGCTGCTGCCGCCGCTGCTATTGCTGCTGCTGCTGCTGCTGCTGCTGCCACTCATCACCTGTTCACTGTCCACTCCAACCCCCCATAATCACAACCAAGAGTCCCCTTTTCAAACAAACGGTAGATCTCTTCTCGAACGTTTCCTTGCCAGTCTTTTTTACTTTCCGACCCTCAGCCTCTCATTCTAAAAAAGCCGTACATTGCTCAATAATACTTCGCGTTACCCCTTCTTTTCTCTTACCCTGTACTCTCTTCTGTTGTTGGTCCACTGCGTGCCCTAGCGAATCATCCTGTGGCCCTAAACATCTTACCACTACCTTCTCAACTCTGACGGTCAAACTTAAATCTTTCATTCACAAAGTTCGACGATACAGTTCTTAAGAGACGAGATGGCACTTCATAATAATAATTCTGCAGTTGGTGGAAAGGAGAAGAAGCAAACGATGGCGGAGTTAAAGTTAAGACGATTAACAGAGTTGAACGCGAGGCTACGGGAAGATCTGGATAGACCACGAGTGAAGGTGTCAGAGGCTTGTCAGTCGTATGTATTCCATTTTCTATTTACCTTCCTATTATATCTCAAGTCCACTTGTCAATGATATCTCCAAGTTATCAATATGTGTACACGTTGTAAATAACCGTAGCCTTTTATCTTCCTTTTTGATAGACCCTTGACCGTGCTGACATTACCACATTAGTATGATCAATTACACAAAAACTACTAAAGACTTTATGGTACCATCGACTTGGGGACCGGTAAGTTTATGTTTACTCTACTACTTTCCCGCTCTTACACCCTCTATCGTTATCATATTTCCATTCAAACCAACATATCGTTTACTCTCGGCCATTTGGGGATCCACGTGATTTAGTCTTAGGTTCTCTTACTTACTCATACTCTCCAATTACTAGGTCGAAAAACGTGACGATCCATACGCGCCTCAGCAAAGCGGACCTAACTGCTGCGTCATCTGCTAGTATATGGGCAGGAACCCCTCCCCAACTCAACGGAAACGAATTTCGCAACGCTTACAACAAAATTATCTCCCATTACCATCAACCATTTTACCGAATACCAATATTTTTTCTCTTTTCTCATTAAACACTTTCAATTCTGGCCATAAACGGAACAGACATCAGCCTGGATATTCATACACCGACATGAAGACCGTAATGTACTACATAAGGAGCGCCATTTAAGGGTGGCCTTGCGCAGCCATTTGCTTGTATTATCATCGTTACTTTCTGTCCATGGCCTTACCGACTGTTCCTTTCTACTTCTCATTTTATTTTTATGGGTTTCGACTTTATCGGCAACAGAACAGCAAGGAAATTGGAATATGGGTGTTCGTGGTCAACTACTGGTGAATAAGGAGTAAAAAAAAAGGTTGTTATTCGTTCCATATCTATTTACGTTAATTCTTTTTAGTCTATATTACTTTTTTCTGTCACTACTTTCAGTATAACTTCTTTTTTTCTCGTACCTCCTCGGGACGGTGGTGTCGTTTTTGCGATGAAAGATATCACTCAAGGCTGTCTATCGTTTATGTCCTACTTTGATTCTATCGCGTAGCTTGAATTCTGATTTTCGAGGGGGACGTCGAGCTGGTGTTTTTCTTTCTTTCTTTCTAATCTTAACTCTTATCTTGCTTTTCTTTCGTGGTATTCAGGAAGAATATGATTCCATTGGTATGGGAGGGCTGGACTGGTTTGTGCAGGAGCAGGACAGCTGTGTGGGAAATGCCGATGACTTTGTTCTTGTTTTCTTCAAAAATTATATTAGCGGGCGGTGGAAAGAGGACGTTCATTGTTGCAGGGGGAATAACGTATAGTCTTAGGCTATGTTCCCCTAATAACTTTAGGTTTGGGTTTGGGCTGCTTTTTTTTTTTCTTGCTATTTTTTTTAGCTCTTTGCATGCCACTTTGTTCCGCGTATTCCGTGCAATTTTAAACGTCTGTAATGCTAAGGGTTAACTTGAGGTGGGAATCAAGCAGACCAGTATGACATGAAAGCGAGTGATGGTGACCGAGTGACTTATTATGTTTTGAAGTGGGACCGCGTTTTTTGATACTCCACACACGGTTACCCCAGATACATGTATGCACGCGCAGCAGGGAGGTTGGTTTGCATATGTATGCGTACACAAGGGTCACTCCGGTGCTAATTTCTTCGCACCAGGTCAAGCTTGGTTGGATGAAAGACGACAGAATGGTTGCGGCTTGTTTTCGCGATGGTGCCAACTTGGCCGAGTAGCAGCTTAGTGCATGTAACTGGAGGTGTAGGTCACGTGGTTAAGTCAAGTATGTAAGTACATTTCAACGGTCGCCCTTGATTTATTGGTTGATCCAACGTCAAAATACTAATCACATTTCTTTAAGGCCATCTGTTTTTGGATACATGTAGTCCCCCAGAACCAAACCTTTAATAACAAAAACAGCCAGAATATCATATAATTTCTATTATATACAACCTAACAATAAAAACCATCCTACGAGATTTGAATTCCACACATAATCGCCCAGCATTGTGAAACGTACGGCAGTATAAATAGGCATTTTTTAGTACTACGCCTCTCGTTTTGTTTAATTTTCTGTACTACGCCATAGGCTTATTATATATACAAATTGTATCTATTACTGTTGACTACGACGGCCTCTAAACCCGCACCCTAGGACACACTCGGGATATAATAGATATACCTCGTCTAAAATAATACATATAACTATCTGCTTATCCCCCCCATATTTATTATAAATAATATAATAACTTTTTAAAATTCTATAAGAATCTCCAACATTCTGCTATATAAAGTTTGTGTTAATTGTCTTCAGATGGAGGCAGGCTCTGCAATTTACCTTCTACAAAAAAAAAGCGGCAGGGTGTAGCAAGTACATCTATTGTTATCATGAGCTATTTCCTAACGTAATATAAACTGTATACAGACGAATTTTAGGCCAGCGAGATTCAATAAACATTATTTTAATGAGGTTTTGTCTTCTACGAAGAGCTAGTAGATGACTTCCCGTAGAAAATTTAGAACCTAGGTTTTCTGGCAAGGCTCACGGACAACCAATCATATTACTACTTTTCAGGTTTCTGAAGTTTAGAAATCTAAACCGACCCCTCCCCCTCCCCCTCCCCCCCTCCTCTATTCAGATTCGGGTTCTAGAATCCAGTCACTACAAATTTCTTGCTGTGTAGGTGTAAAAAGGCATATTTCCCATGCCACGGCCCCCTACTTGCTTACTACATGTAGTTAGATCATCCGGAAGAGGGCATAGTATAAATCTGCAAAGAATGTGGTTATCCACAGACCACTTATGTAATGTGCTCAGGAATCTAAAACGCATAAATCAATTAACTTGATGCGGTTCCAACACCTTACAGTCAATATATATATACATACTACATGTATATATCTAATCATGTCAGTCCTAGCTCCAGTGCTTTGTAATAATATCCTAGGACAAACTAAAACTACCCTCTCCTAGGTTCGATATCATTAGGCAGATAGCATACTTTTCCATTTCAACCGTGCTATTAAAGAGGTGGCATTGGGCCCCGGTGATATTTTTGACTTTAGCGCTTTTGGTATAATTGGCTTTGTCCAGATTTTCTCACTTACCCAAAATGTGTCTTAGTAGGTGATATAATTGCATGTATCCTGTATTCTGTGTGCGCACTTCCTGACTGAGATACGAGACGCTGACCAGCCACCAGAATTCCGTCATTTAATATATAAAGCCACCTTTTTGTACACGTTCTGCCGTTGACAATACTTTTAACTGGAAATAACCGAGCTCCCATATGTAGAATACAATCACTTGAGGAGTCCAAGGCTGTTCGGGTATTCCTAGTCATAATATATCACTCGATGTTTCGGATACTAAAAAATATTGAACATATATTTATTTATTTATACTTCATATAAAACATTGAGCATGAAATACCGCTTAAACGGTCAAAGTCCCGACAAACACACATATGCACCCCAAGAATATATTTAGACGAAGTTCGTAATATTCATACCATCACCATAGCCCCGGGATTATGGAGCGGTAAATGTGTCAAAAGTAATCTTACCAACGGTGGTAAATAAGCACTGAATTCCAGTCCTTGTTCCAGTATAAATGCTGGCTTTCAGTCTTTATTCTGCATTATCATTAATACCAACAGTTTCACACCGGTGGTAAAATAGCTACCACCGGTGGTAAAGTGGCCTACTACTGGTGGTGAAATTCCCTACCGATGGACAATATTCATATATACTAGCATCATATAGCCCCTTTTGGCCAAAGGGTCTGTGCTTTTATCCATTTTAAGGTATAAATGCTGGTATTATTTTCACCACCGGTGGTAAAATAATTTACCACCGTTGGTAAAAATTACTTTTGACACGTTTACCGCACCATACCGGGGTCGGCTAGACATCCCAGCAAATAAAAAGTATTTCATCAATTAATTGTGAACGCTGGTTGCCGTGAAGAGCTGGAAGTGGTACTCTAAGACTTGTTACACGCACGATTGATCACGTTGCCTTAACTGTGCCTGGACTCATCTTAAACTAGCTATAGTACACTTAATTGGGTAATAGCTCAACTCGTTCATGTTCGTTAATTAGAACGCAATTGGTTATGAGACTATCCTTAGAAGTAACTTGGCGTAATGATAAGTAAAAAATATCGCTCTTTAAAAATGTTTGGATTGGCCCCCCTAGTCTTGGCCTGGGCGGTCAGGCAAACTAACTACTTGTATCTTAGATATGTCGTAGGTTATATATCACAAACACTCTTGGTGGCTGTACCTTAAAACCGAGAGGTTTAAAGATATTTCCTGATTGACTTAATTCCGAGAAAATGAGGTGCTAGGTAGGTAGTTTTACGTTCATGAAACGGAGAGACGTTTAAATAGGTTGGATAAGCAATTTTAACCTGCAATCATAAACCCAATATTGTTTCTACGAACCTCGTGCCACCACTGGTGAATGTCTGGCCCATGTAACTCCCAACGCCGTTTCCGTCCTCTCCCAACTGACGGACCCCACAAAGGTCGGCTTCAAAACGGTTCAGTAGTCTCTATATATGCGAACGTGTTTCTCTGAATTCAACTCTGGCCCTAGTTGGGACCACTAGCCGCTGCTGTGAATACAATGATTTTCAACAGAGAATTAGTATGTGATGAGAGACTGATTGTCAACAAATAGAGGGGCTATTTGAGAGCCCAACGCCTTTGGTCTCTTCAAGTCACCTCTTCACACAACACAACTAAATCAAATTAGGGGCAGTCCAGTGCTAGTTTAGACCACGAGATAAGCTGCTGCCCATGGTTTGAGCTTTAATTGTAAGCCACTGTTTTAATCTATAGAAGCTTTAATTCCAATGTATACGCTCAGAGGTCAAGGAGATCACATCCTGGGGACATCCTGGATATCAATGCCGTTGAATTGATTACCTAGTTAGCTCAAGGGGGCACTAACATGGCTTAATCATTCGAGGCGTTGATAAGAGTAAAGGTATTGTGAGGAAGGTATAGGGTGTCGTTCCTTATATATACCGAATGGCATATAAACGAGCACACTATATCTAAATACACCTTGCCTGGAGAAAGCTGTAACCAGAGGAGGCCCCGTTTGGTTTTCTGACGAATGCGGTCTCTTATGGCGGTCGATCTGGTGGTCGATCTGAGCAGGTAAGCTATATGGTGATCCATGTAGGTGGGAAATGTGGCCCAGTCTAATTAAGTGAGCATTTAATCCCTTCTAGTCTTTCTATTGTGTTACTTAATCAATCCTTCTATTGTGTTCAGTATCAACGAAACCTCTTAGCGAGTGATATGCTATATAGCCCAATGTTCTGGTTACCACACATATAGAACACCAAATACCTAAGCCTAAACCCTTGAAGAGGAGAAGCATAGCTGATCTCTTAGAGTATGTTTGATATCATCTAACTTAAAGGTATTCATGATTCGAGGTCCGCAGTTCGATAGTAGCCGCTTCAAACCCCCCACCCTATAAAGTATATTTAAAATCAGGCTTTGGTATCTTATAGTTTACCGGATATAACATTGGCATGGCATGAATAGGCCGCTACTGGTGTCTTTGAACGGGTTTCGCAACTTACCCCACATGTTGAAGGTCTACTATGATAGTACGTCATCGTAAAACCTAACTTATTGCCATAGCTATGTCCCGTTGAGCCTGGAAAGTTGTCTGAAGCGAGAATAGAGAAGAAATTTGTCCATACATACATGTATTCACTCATGATTCTCCAACAAGAACATACTAACACCGAGTATGCTACTGTTGGAACTCCATTTTAGTCAGCTCTGCAGTCAGCAGTGTGATGATGACAGATTTATACTAGGTATCGACCCCTCCTTTCCTCTCTGTATGATGATTTGACTAAAAACCAGTGCCACGGCTAACCAACAGGGCGGGAGTATTTTCGGGGGTGACAGGTTGATCATCTTTGCCTTCAGTACCCCAAAGTTGATGATCATTACTTTACAACCGATAGCCTTGACAAGTCGATCGTGCGTATGGGGGTAGCGGGGTGAGAAGATTGGTTGGGGATAGGCTGAAAATTTCGTGTAGGTACATAAAAAGCTTTGGGAACGATATGGCATACCGCAGGCTTGACAAGTGGCCATCCATACAAGGTTGAAGAGCTCGGGGGCTAGGGTTATGGCCTAGGGCAATCACATGCCCTACCTATATTTTGATTGGATATTTGGCCTTCAAAGTGATAACAGGAACGGTCATCAGCGTAGTACGTGGCTGTCGAACAGCGCCCATATGGAGAATACCGCTCCAATGTTAGATTTGTGACTATAAGATGGTAGTAAGACCCTCAGGTCTCTTTAGTCAATCCACAGACCATTTTCTCTTTCTTCAAGCAGAGACCTTTGTTCCGAGTGATTTATCATGACTTGTCCACAGACCCCGCGGCGCCACGTGTAACAGCTAGCTCAAAGCATTATGAGGGGCTTCAACACCACTTGGCAATTGAGGTGTTTCTAAGCAAAAATTAGCATGTGGAAATATACCCCTCTATATATATCTACACGTTGGCCCCCCATGTGTGTGTGGCTTCTTGGCTGTCTGATCCTCCAGTGACATTACAGCACTACCCAATAACTCACGCAATTCCTTTAGCCTCATAGCAATCATGACGACGTCTAGAACGAACCCTTCGGCGAATTTCTCCAAGAGAGAAAAAACAAAACTGGAAAGCTGCTCGAAGGTTCGAGCTTTCTCAATGGCTAGATCAAAGAAATTGCGCTGGACAGTAAATCGTGTTCGAGAACGAGCTGCTTTTTGTGGGCTCCTTCGGAATTTTTTGATTGTTTTTTCTTTCTTTCTTTTTTTTTCTTCCTCCCCCCCCAAAAAAGAAAAAGCCGGGGTGCATACAAATATGTGACCTGCGTGGGACCTTTCTTTGGAGGTAGGACATGCCATGGGAGGGTAACCGGGCGCTTCCGTGTGGTGTTCTTTTTTCGAGAAGCCAAACGGCTCAGATACCGTACCATACATAATCTACCCCACCATGCGCCCCCGACCATGACAGTCGATCCCAACCAAGCCAACGTTTCTCACCGCCAAAGACAAAACTCCCGACTGCGATCCTTGCCTGAGGTTCAAGTTGTGTCCCACCTTACGTAGGGATGTGAAGGACAGGCACTGTGGCACATAAGCTACATGTATGTACCGAGTGCTCGGAAACGGCAATTTGTAAACAACGTCAAACATCAAGCCCTTCCCATCTTCCGTGGTTTCTTAGACATATAATAGGGTCAGTGCGGCCGTGGGGAAGTGGGCGGAAGTTGGCCCTGGAAGTCCGTATTTAAGTTTTGACTGATGGTGACCCCACCCAGAGCCAATCTGAAAAAGAATCTAGATAGGAAAAATTACCGCTCAAGAATATCATATCCCGTCTAGGTGTATTTTTTAGCCTGATCTTCTTACTCTGTAGGTGGTAATGGTACTGCCACTCTTGGCGGAGACCGAACCGGTTTAGACAGAAGAGACAGGTGAAGCTCAGACCATTGCCTGGTGAGGTTCAATGAATCGAGTGAGGGGTCACCCCCACCTTTTTTTCTTCTTTACCCTTACCAGGGTTTCGGGGTGACATAAGATCCGTGGTTATAGCATTTTGGTCTGCACTTGAGAAACTTACGTCAGAACCCTGAAGGTGTTTGAGTGTTGCTTTCTTTTAAGGTACATTGTATGTACTTTTTCTTTCTCCAGATTCAAATTCTTCCGTATCCAGCTACGTATGTATGAAGTAGTAGATGTGGGTTGGTGCTACGATACCCGTACGGCTGCAACGAACGTTGTGGAGTCGGATTCCATATCCTACAACCCTCCGCGCCGTTTTCGTACTGCAGGTTTGGGGTTGAATGATGCACAATCCGTGAGCAGGGTCAGCTGACTGACTAATATGCTTGGCCTACTGCCCTCCAGAAAAGGCACACTCCAACAGAAGGCTTTTTTTCCCCCCTCCCCCATTCCCATAGGTACTGATATTTAGGAACATTTAGTTCCTTTTTTAAATCAATCCCTCCACCCCCCCCCTCTTGACCCTAAAAGAGAATGTGGTTGTCTCTAAAAATGTGTTATTGCGCGGCGCTGCCAGCGATGAAGCAGCAGAAGCAGGTATAGGTAGGGGTAAAGTAAGTAGGGTCTGCACCCTGCAGTAGATGCTAGAACAGGTCTATCTACACCAGCAACCAGTTGAACTTTCCTCATCAGCATCATCAACATCAGCTCAGTCATAAGCGATCACCCGTCGTCCACCCAGAAGTCTCCAGGCGGGGGTGGAGGGTTTATCGGGTAAGTTAGGCAGGGCAGACTACATACATACATACATGTACATACATACATACATACAACATACATACATACAGAAGCTGGCCAACCACAACCACGTGGTTCCAACCAATCCCAATCGGCCTTTCTACCGTGGTGTGAGAAACGCAACGCCGAAGCCATCACTACTCCAGCAATGAGCTCCGAGACTCTCCAGTACGCACCATGATCCACATACAGGACGAGGGAGAGAGAGAACAAGATTCACCAAGAAGCCAGAAGGACCCTCAGTAAATCATTATACAGAATGGGGTAACGAAGCCGCGGCTAACTAACCTAGATAGTGTTCCCCATAACTGATTCTGGTAGAGTATCGTCCGCAGATCAAAACTACCTTTGAATAAGCTCCCCTCCTCAAAGTGGCAGGGAGCTGCCACGCAAGTACTTTTCTAGCGAGAGAGCGGGGAAAGTACAAGAAGTACATACTCGACTTTCAAGCTGATGTCCACACCAATACATGTAGTTTTGGCTATGTTTTGTTGATGTGGAGTAATATATCCCTAGACTTTGCACCATCTTTTCCTTGTAAATTACTCTCCCTCTACCCTAACTGTAAAGACGAAAAAAAAAAAAAATGAAAGCAGAACTATCTTAGAAAACAAGACCGCAGAGGAGCAAAACTAAAACTAAAACAAAAACAAAAAAAACAGAACTAGGTCAAATAAAACAAATCGCGAGGTGAATTGATAATCAACCGCCCCTCCCACACGCCAGTTACAGTTTCCGAGCAGCCCAGGAATCAAACAAAAGCATATAAACAAACACTGCATGCATAATTTTTGGAATCTCATCCTTTCAAACCAAAAACGAATTGAGCACTGTTTTTGTTCCCCCTTCTTTTTGCTTTCTTGGCCCACAACTTTCTCCAGAGATTAACCGGAAAAATAGAAACATGAAACGCACGCATGTCAGATATAGATAATAGATGCAGCTGGATGATTGAATATAGAGGGGAGAAAAGTGTCCTCTGGAACAAGATGCAAAAGTGGAAATAAAAAGCGCGAATAAGAAAAGAGCTGGAAAAAATTAAGCAACAGAAGCGAACACCTGCTGAAATCCCTTCCCCCTAATGAGCTTTCGAAGAAAAGAAAAATAAGAAAAAGCAAGAAAAATCCCAGCCGAACTCCCAAACCAGCGAGTAAAAACCAACAAGGAAAATTTAAATATGATACAACGGCAAAGTAATAAAAATGAAGGGGAAAAAAAAACTTTCTCCATAGCCAAATTTGATAAGAAATAGGTCATGTATTCATCATCCTCGCCGGGCACTCAACCGGTGACAATATTATGCAGTTTACTCAATCCCAGAAACGGCCGAAGAAACAATTTGTTTTTCGAAACTCCAAGGAATAACCAAATCAATTAGGTCTCTTGCCTTGAGCTGGGCCAGTAGTTGTTGCCCCGGGTGTGGACTTCCTTGACGCAGCCAATGACATACCCTCCTCACTCAATACGCTCAACCAGCCACTCCCAACCTCACTCTTCAAGGCTTCGACTTTACGCCGATATTCATCCCCCCTCATCTCCCAATCAACGTTCTCTCTAGGAGATGAAGATGAATACTGTTGGGGGGATGATTCGGCCCCAGATGACGACTCATCAGGCTGATGCGGAATGTCTTTTGGTGCTGTTGACGCTTTTGAGCTGATTGAGTGCGCGGGAGGTGATTGAAGTGACTTTGTTGACTTATGTTCTCCAGTTGACAAGCTACTATCCTCGCGACCAAGCTCAACCACTCTCCTTCTCCCGGGCTTCTTCTTTGCCCTAGCCACATCACTAGTACTAGTCACCATCCTGATCGACTTTTCGCTTTCTTGCTTTTCCTTCTTCTTAGGATCGATCGCTGCAACTGTGTTGACAGCTACGCTTTGTGGCTGAGGCATCCTCACTACCGGCACACTGGGCAGCTCTGCCGCCCTCTCAACTAAGCTTCGCTTTTCGACCATACCAGGTCCTTGAGAGTCTAGTGTAATATCATCTGTATAACCTGGTGTGCTCCTGAAAAGGTTGAAAATCATCAATCGGTATGATGGGTGAGTCTTTGTAAACGGGTTCGCCGCGACCCAAATCTCTGCCATGTTCGGTACGCCCGTTAACCGAGCCAACTCAGTGGGGTCTGCAAGTCTATTTTCCCGTAAATCCAAACGCTCCAATGATAGCAGTCGCTCTATGCCCGCAATCGACGCTAGGCGGTTGCCACGGAGATTTAGCGCGGTTATGGCGGGGAGGGGGTTGCGAGTCAACGAGTGAAGTGAATCGATCATATTATTAGATAGATTTAGAGCTCGCAAATTCGAAAGCGTGGATAAAGTCTCTGGAATTGATGTGAAAAGATTGGAGGAAAGGTCAAGTGACGATAGGGAGCCCGCCAACGGAACCAACGCAGCGGATGAGATGGATGTCAAGCTATTGTCTGCCAATGACAAATGCCTCAGGAATCTCCATTTCAAAGATGACAGGCTGGGAAGAACGGTAGATGTAGAGGAGGAATGACTGCTTTCAGATTCCGATCTTCGCATCCGATGTGAACGGTGCTGAGTACTTATCGCTGAGCCATTCCTAGAGCTGACTGGTCGGGTTGGCGAGCTACTCCGTGGCCGGGTTTTCGAGCTTTCCCGTGAAGAACTCGAAGGATCCCTTGACATTGCATGGTAATGGGTCGTGGGCGCACTCCCACCAATATGCACCGTTTGAGATGTAGGCGAGGGGGGTGCTGACGATGACTGGACGACGTCCGTTGGCATACTATTAGATACTGGAAACGGGGTAATTGGAGATGACTGAGACTTCGAGGACCTCATTCGTCGTTTTTCCGAATCATCCAAGACAATGGCAATGATGAGCTCTGCAGGGTCCTCAATGCCACCTCTTTTTACCGTCAAGCTTCGTACTCTCTCAGCCAATTGATCCCATCCAAAGAACTGGCGGATATCTATGTCGCAAATCTCCAATGAACTGACATTCTTGAAAGCCAACAAGGGGACTGCAGTGTCAAAAGGAAACTCCTCGAAGCCTTCAATCAATCGTGACTTCCTATCAGGTGCCAGCCTAAGGCACGGGATTTTAGTAAAAGCTGAATATAGATACTTTAAATCCGCATCAAGCGCGGCCTTTGCTCTCGCGCTCTTTATCTCTGCTGATGTACCAAGCCCAAAAGAGGACCACAGTGAGCTCATCCCAGTCATGACGCTCTTAACGCTCGACACGGAGTGAATTGACAAGCTATCTGAGGACCTGTTTCTTCGTTTAGATTGAGGAGACGAATCCCGAAGAAATGAGACATAGTTTGCCGGTAAAGACTCTGCATGGATATTCTCTAGACGAACGCCCATGGGCCCAACTGGAATGTTAAGCTCTTCAAATCGTGTCAAGAGGTAGTAGAGGTGGTGAGGTGTGAGCGACAATTTCTGGGGCTTGATGTGCTGCGATGAGAACGACAGTGATGGCAGTGAAAAGGCTGCTGCAAGAGCTGAGCCGGAGGACGAGGTTGAGTTGAGTGGTGATGATGGGAGGCTTCCTGCACCAGTTATGGCAGGTGCCGAATCCCTTCGGCGGGGATTCCGTCTCTGTAGTTGCAAAGCATTTGCTAGAGCCTTCTCGTGAGTCCGCACAAAGTGGGCGAGATGCTTGATAAACTGTTGACCGTCTTCAGAGTCCATCAGTTCGAATACATGCGGGTTCGTGGACGAATTCCTTTGCGAACAGAAGTGTTCCTGAATCAGGAGGAGGAGTGAAGAGCTTTATCAAGAAGTATTATGGGTCGTTGCAGCCCTCAAGCTAGTAGGGGGGGGATTCAATCACTTGACTAGGATTGATGAACGGAGGGATGTGTGAGGAATAAGTCGAATAAAGGTTGGATAATGTTCGGCTGACGGACGAGTAGGTAGCCTATTACGTGGGGAACTTTGAGATGGAGGTTAAAATGTTAGTCTCCATAGGTAGGGAAGCCGAGACGATGTGGCAGTAATAACAGCAGCAAACGGCGACGTAGTAGGGTGTGTGGGGAAATACGGAGGGTGTCATGGAGGAAGAGGAAGTGTGAGTGCGAGTGGAAGAGAGAAAAAGAAGTATCCAGATCTAGAGTAAGAAGGCTGCAAAATATGCTGCATTTATGTACTTACACTTTATAAGGGCTGGCCCGATTATGACCAGCGGATAGAGAAAATTAAATCACCAGAAAAAAAAAATATTCACAAGTCCAGAGAGTTGATTTTCTGAAAGGAAAGGAACGAAATTAAAAGACAATCGATGAGATGCAAGATGCAAAAGAGAGGGGGGGGGGGGGAGCAGAGGTGAAAGAGGTTTCGGGTCGTTGTTTCGTGATAGTCGTTACCAAGCGCGACTAGGCACTTTTTACTATTTGCACGTCTCCTCGTTCAAACTAGGCGCACTTTGATGTCTCTGGACAAAAAGTAACACAGAGATCGAGGTCAAAATCCCGATCACTACTTGGAAACCCTGGCGTTTATGCCGGAAGTTTAGAGATGAGATAAATATACTATCTCTTGGGATATGTATAGAGGGGGCGGGGTGTGGGCGGTCCGTGGGAGGTCGGAGGAGGATGAGATGTAGGTATGTAGGAGACGCGGAGGAATATCGGGAGAAGGTGGGCGACCGGGGGGAGGAGGGAGGTGGGGAGGGGGAGGAGGGAGAAATGGATCACCTTCTCTGCTCCAGGACGTCGGAGTGGAGGGGGTGAAGGGTAGGAGGGGAGAGAAGGGTGCACGAGGGAGTGTGAGGATAATATGGGGGAGGTTGATGTCCTCTAGCAGTTTTTTTTTTTTTTTTTTTTTTGATATCACTGAAAGGGGGGAGGTAGAGAGGTAAGAAGCCGGCCAGAGTACGTGCGACATTCGTGCATGAGTGGGTGTTTTATGTAGGAGTGAGTATAGACACATAAGCTTGGGGGTCTGTGATGCTATCAAATATCATTGGACTGTGTGGGGGACGGTACAAAGATGCCTGGTACGCGATTACACACGAACTCGCTACTTTGGTAGCCTTCATGTCTGTGCGAGAGAGATACCTACATGTAGTCTTAGATAGATGATATGATGGACTGGCGTCCTTTCCTCCCTGTTGTTTTTGTTACAGAGTCACTATACTCTAGCCCGGGAGACGTTAGAATAGGGCCTCTCGGTCACAAAATTCAACCTCCAAAATCTTCCGAACCGATCCTCAGGCGAAAATCTAACTAGAGCGAGGAAGGTCAGAATGGGAGAAAAAAATAGTCAGAGAGGGAGGGTCCTACTTGCCTACCTAAACGCCCTCTCTAGATTACCTACACGCTCACGAATACTCTCTACAGCATGCATGACCTCCAACCAATCTATGGCAAGTGCATGCCAGGAAATGAGGAAGTGCCAGGCAAAAGAAAAGAAAAGGAGGCGAAAGAAAAAGAAACATGCCGCCGGCCTCAGCTCTGCCCCTCTTTCAAGCCAATACAAAATACCGGGCATTTCTCTCCGAACCCCAGAAGATAGAGTTACTGGCCTGTCGCCAGCGAAAGATAAAGGGCACTCAACAAAGCAGCAGGCAGGTAAAGCACTGGCATCAGAAGCGAAATAACGAATCGTGAAAACGCAAGATACCCACGGACATTGTCGATTTCCAGCGCTGCTAGGAAACAGATGTACCTTCCAACTCCCCGGTGTGCATATATATCCTGTATTCGCGTATTCGCATCTTTACCAGTGAAATTTTTTTTCCTTTTAATATTAGACTCTTGCTTAAAGTGGCCATCTTTTACCCGAAGGGGAAATTCAATTGCGCAAAATGAAAAGTGTCCGGCGCTTCGCATAGGGTCCTCCCCCCCACCCCCCAGTATGTACTCCACAATCCTAGCCATTCGGCACGTTCTTACGCCAAGTCGGGACTGCACGAGGTTCCCTGTCACACTCAACCTACCTACCCTATCGCTTTATTCGGGCCAAGCTTTTTTTTTATCCACCGATAGATATCCGTTCGTCTGTCCCTTCCAAGTTATACCTGGTGGGATGCCCCCCATATTCTGCTGGTTCTCAAGTATCTTACTTGCAAGCTACAAATTCATTGGATCTCTATCCACCTAACGTACGACGGGCCAGGCAGTCTCGTGGGTGTAGTATTTTTTTTCGCGTGGACCAACCCACTCGGGCGAGAGACCCAGGAAAGAAATACCCGACAGACAGGCAGGGAGGAGCTACACTAGAAAAATAAAAACAAAAACAAAAAAAACAGGAAACAAAAAAAAACCCTTTGCACCTTCCAAAAAAGAACCCTAAAAAGGAACATCAGGTGGAGTGGTACTGGTTAGAGGGCATCCATCACACCTGGGCACTTATTTTTACTCTACCATCTCTTGACGTCTGTTGTAGCCAATCACGTTCTCGATCCCACCACGAAGGAGTATTGTTAGCCACACATGCGCTTTCAGCGGTAAGCGCGAATGTGCATAAGGAAAGTCTTGGCTTACGCACATTTGCATCCTTTTTACACCACGCTGCTATGTAAGACACCAGTCAGAAGTCATTTGTGGTTTGAAACATAGTCAAGTGAACGACAAGAGCTCGCCATTCGAGAATTTGTGATCTTCCATGCGTATATCGTTTCATGACTCAACCAACCTGACTATCAAAACAAGATGAAGATGTCTGCTGTGAAGGATGCATGATGTTGCTAGTGCAGGCAGAAGAGAGAGAGAGAGAGAGAATTTCAGAACGCCCCGTTCTCATATTTACCCACGATCAGCTGTAATTTATCGGCGGCCATCTTCAAAACCGCACGTCCAAAAGCTTATACTGACTCTAGACTCAGGGTCTTTCCCTCACTTCGTCCCGTGCCCTATCAGGAAACTTTCTCAAAATGGGCGTCCCCTAGAAATTCCGCGATCTAAGATTCCATGCGCACGCACTGGTAAATAACCGACGTCACCGATCCGTTGATCGAGCCGCATCTGCAACGCCAACGCAGGTCACTGCGTCCTTCCACATCGCCAGCTCAGCGAAACAAAAACCGGTGCACCCTTACCTACAGTTATATACCGACTTACTCTAAGATTATTTCCATCATAACTGGTTTGGATTATAAGCATGCAAACCGATCTCACATCCCTGCCGGGCCAATGCGAAGAGGGCCTACCCGGGTATAAGAATACAGTACCGTATGTACTCCCCAATCACCCATCATAAGGTATCACTCGAGGGCACTGTAATTAATTGATGAGGGATCTGATCAGTGCGATATATTAAGGAGTTTATTTCTTCTTCTTCTTTTTTAACCGGTTCGTCACTAAGCATTAATAACTGGACGTAGCACATTCGATTACTGTTAGGGCCGGGTTTTATGGCGGACACGGAAGGTGTCGGGGTAATGTGCGAGGATGGAATTAAAAACAGTTGCATTAAGGTAGACAATAATTGTCAGCCTTGCAAAAAGTTTTGGCAGTGTACAAGAAGTATGTGGGTACATGTATCGTAACAACTGCAGACACGGGTACATAATATGTACCTACATGTACTTACTTACACCGATCAAAGAGCATGGAGTGATGTCCAAAACGTGGCACTAACCAACCCACTGCACTAACCACACGTGCTTCGCTTCCTCTACTCATCGCATTCCAAATTCACCTGACTTTGTTTGGGCGGCAGTTAAAAACTTGGTTTAAGCTCACTGAGCGACTTTATCTACAGGAGAGCTTGCTCATGCTCATGCTCATGTCCATTCCATCACTCGAAGCCACGGCTCAGGCCACAGGTCTCGCCATAGTGTTTAGGTAATTTTTTTCCCCCTCTTTCGCGCCGTTTTCTACTTAATCTCTCCACCGATCGATTTTGTGATAAGGGAGTTACGAAAAATGTGAAGTGTCCCCCCCCCGCTCTTCTTGACTCCGCTTCTTATTTGGGGTGTCGTCGTGTACCAGACATCCGGGACCTGAAGCCGTTATATTTATATTTTTATATTCATGTTCGATCAGGACTAGAATCTGTGGGAACGTCATTCTGCAGCCACATATTTCAATCATCACCAACTCTTCTGCAGAAGGGGGGGAACGTCAATTGACGATGGTGAGTGATACTTTGCAGACAATTGTAACTGCAACGCTTACCGCAGTATCACCGGCTAGCAGACAGGGAAACAAAATGGACGTATCTGGTGGTCGGTATCGGACAACACATCTGTTGGGTATTTCGTTAAATTCACTTTTATTATATCCAATTAGCGCCGATAGGATCGATATCGATGGATCTGGGTGGGTGCGGTTGCTTCGCTGCACAACCCGACTTCCATACCGAATGGGCGTCGGGGTCGGATGATATACCCGCCTCGGCCTAAAGCGGAAAAGGGAGAAAAATTGGTTGAAAAAGCTTCCTTGCGAAAATCATTTTTTTTAACATAGGGAAGCTACGGTTCTCTCTCTCTCTCTTTTACTCTGCTGGTTCGTAACGCGTATTGAGTACCCCACATTTGTTTCGCTTTTTTGTCTGCCGCTGGTGGGTGGGGGTCTGGTGGCTTTTCGCTTGTGGTTGGGTTGTTGGGTGGTCGTGCCTGTCACTGCCTGATGCTGTTTCCGGATGTGTCAGTTAACAGAATTTGTCACGACAGGTTAGTAACATGAAATTGGGCTAACAGCCCCGAGCCAGCCAGAGTGAGATTTGATGTTTGCGCTCTTTGTGCGAGCTGGTTTCTGGAATTGATGTTTGATATCATAACAACGTCAATGAAACATGGTGAGACATTTGGTAAAATCGTCGAACTAACAGATCCTTCTCGCATCGGGGAATCCTATCGGTCTAATTGACGGAGATAGATACATTAAAAAAAGTTCTAAGGAGATGGATGAATCACTTTCAGCTCGAAGGCACCCAAATACTGCATCTCAAGTACATGAGAGATCTCATGATGATCATCACTTCGCCAACCCCTTTCAAAGGAATTAGTACACTACAGTTTCTAGCCTTGCCAAGGCTGATGTTGGTGGTATTCTGCCGGTATTGTCCCGGATCCCAAATCAGCACCACACATTACTGCTAGGAGACGAGATTTTCCTGATGCTTGGTGTAGAGCACACACATTTACGGGTCTTTCATACATGTGAATGTGGCCACCTTTGTTGATGCCCAGCGCGATATCTAATTATATCATTTTCTGTTCCGTTTTGGGAGAAAGGCAGGAATCGGTATGAATGGATCGGGGATGGGTGTGATACAGCGTTCGGCTCGGCACGAAAAAGATCTGGGAATCGGAATTCGCGCATGGCTTGGTTTCGAAGAATTATGGTCATGTTTCTCGTCTCCATATAATTCTTCAAACATATAACTTAAAGCTACCATAATTTTCCACCACCCTTTCAAGGGGGATTCTACTTCATAAATGGTTTCTTTTATTTCGACGAGTGATAATATATGATGTAACGAATTATACTGTATGTCCTTCCGTCATTCATAAGCGTGCAGTTGAGTCTGACTTCGCACGCTAATTTTGGGTCTGTATAGTATGCTCAAATACCTTCTAGGCATGTGACCCAGAAGTTATCCTTCTTTCTGGCTTTGATGGGCGCTGGTGGCTTTTTATCGGGTTCAGGACGTATATTAGAACACCAAACTATTACCGAGGGTGCGAGAGTGATTTTATCATTCCCATACTTGTATAGACACATTTAGCTAGGCGTATCTTACAGTCTAAAGAGTTGGAACTCTGGGTGTGGGGAAAGGTCGACTAGGGTCGGACAGTGCGGCTCTTGGAGGCCGCCGAACCCCGGACAGGCTATTTCGTTTAGGGTATATACGTGGATGTATACGAGTACACCACACGCTTTAAAGCCTCATTTGGATTATGAAGTTACAAAATTGTAGGATTGGGATCAAAGTGAGATACTGAGGGGGAGTCAGAAGGTTGTGTTCTCTGGAACAGTGTGTGGTCAACAGGGCGATATTTCCCGCAGCCTCGCCTCAAAGTCCTCGCACAAGGCTGACCTGGCTGGATTCATCGCTCGATCGCTCAGTAAGCAGTGACCCTTAGCGCCATGACCCCTCAAGGCTTAGTAATGAGGGTAATGATAATATTAGCTGGATTTTCTTCTTGAAGGCGGAGTGCACATGTAGCTCTGTATTGATTATGGTGGGGAAATGATATAGAGGGTCGCCTGTATTCGGGGCTAGATTTTGTCGACTTTGTATTTTGTAAATCTAGTTATAGATATCCCATCATCTATCAAGGGCGCCACCACACCAATGTTAAGGTCTTACTCATCTCGGAAACGGGGCGAAGTCGAGGTTCCGTGAGATGGTTCTTCCGTCTCAAGCCGCCTTCAGCAGCCTCACGGATATCGGTTTGTACTACCAGTATCGAGACGTTCTATTGTCATTGAGACTATTCACATATTTTTCGCTCAGTCACCACGTAGGATATTTTTGCGTGTCGTTATGGGAGAAAAGTGGGGGCCATGACTCAACGACCGAAGGAGCCGGCGAGAATTATCCTAATTGGTGTGGAATGCGAATAACCTCCTGGCATCTCTATTGCTCTATTGTACTTGGGATAGTACAGTCTATGGTGGACTGCTTAATTAAGGCGGAAGGGCTGGGGAAGGGGGCGCCGTTACGCAACCTACCTCGTCATGACATTATTTTATAGTGTTGCATATTTGTATTGGCGTATTGGTGTGTCTAAATACTACGTGACCGGGTACGAAAGGGGCCTCAGCCAAGTACGCCCTTCCTTTTTGACGCTATGAGGTAGGTTTGTTTATTTTGCTCGATATGGTGTTTCTGCGTGTGGACAGCTAAGGCACAGAGGTCCACTGGTGGTCTAAATCCACTAGATACTAGCGTACTCTTTAAGCGTCAGGCTTCGTTGGTAAAGAATCTTAAAGAGAAGCAGAAGTAGGGCGGTGGACGAGCCAGCAACAATGCTTGCACATCGGGGAAGGAGTCTCCTCAAGAGTTGCGCATATTACTGCGGTGTTTGAGTCTCCGTCCCATCACTGGTGGGTAAGAAATATTCTCGCTTGGCTCTGCTGTTTGGAAACTAGGAGTTTCTGGGTACTGTTTCTGTCAGCTCCATAGGCTGGCTACCTACATGTACTTGCTAGTACAGGCCTGAGTATCTAGCTAGGTCAGTGGCATTACGCACGCATCGAAAATCTCTTTTGGGATTCCTTTTTTTTTTTGCTTCGTGTATATATTTGCTTCTCTCTTCACAATGTTGTTATTTGGATAATCCATTTTATAATTTAATAGCGCAATTGAATAATTCCACCGGTTGTTTCCTAAAGTTCTCTCCCGTTGAAGATTATCAGAATGAGACTCTGTAGCAGCTGGATGTATACATAAGTACAATACACACCTCCAGTAAGACCCATACTGAATATTGAAGTACATCCACATGCACCCTGCTTACTAAACATGTCTTATATACCCGGCAGGAAGCCTCGCCGCCTGTCCCCGTGAGCTAACATTATGCACTACGCCGAGGCCGCGAAGTACAAGAACAAAAGGGGTCGCGATTGCGCGCCTAAGTTGAAGTCGGGTATGCACATACATGTATTCTATGGCAGTGCTGCTGGTAGTATAAGTTCCCGGTAGTGAGCTAATGTACTACATGTGGAGCACATGGATCATAGGCCGTCACTCGATGACAAACTACCGCCTACTGTTGAGTCTCGTACTTCCAGACCTAGCTTCATGGCCTCCTCGAGATGCGCGCGTCCGCGCCCACCAGGCACGGTACTCAGGACTAGGCTAGCGTGTACATAAGTACATGTAGTCAGCCATCTATATATACGTGCGTAACTCAGTAACTAACCTGCTAACTTGGTTGGGGGGCTGTGCTTGGTATGGTTGAGTACTTAGGCACCAGTGTATACCTCTCTTTGGTTGAGGCTGCGTGTATCACGGGCGTGCGTAGAAGTCGATATAGAATGACTGGTATTCTCTACTGGTAATGGGGGTTGGTGGGTAGAGAAGAGGCAGGGTATGTGCAGAGGAGCACCAACAAGAGCAGGAAAGCGCGCATGCGCAGCCCTTTCGCCAAGTACATTTCGGAATTCACAGTTCACAAACCACAAGCCACAAGTCACCAGCGCGCATAGCAATATAGGGTGTTGTAGAATTATTGCAAAAACGGGTTTTGCGTGACCCAATAGTCCTGCTAGTTGGCTGTAGGCATGGGCTAAGAAACTGTAAAAGGTTACTCGTTCTTATAAAATGGTTATGTGGGTTAGGTTTAAAGGAGTAAAGAAGGTTATTATCATCATGTGTTGAGGCTGTGGGCTAGGGTTATAGGGGATGGATATGGGGTGGTCGTGGAGGAGAGGTACGTTCCCCAGCCGCGCATGAGGGTGGGCTCGATCCCCATCCCCGGAGGACCAACCTCCCACCCCCCCCTTCCCCCCCCCCCTTTAAGGGCTAATTAATAGGACTATTGGGTCACGCAAGACCCACTTTTGCAATAATTCTACAAGACTCTGTAATACAATAAAACTAGCTGTTTAGAGCACTTCATATTTTAATTAATGCTAAATAGACCTAAAATTTTAGCCCTACAGAAACAGAAGAGATCCCCACTACAAAAGTACTCATTACAATTATGGCCCCCTGTATCGTGACATCCCCAATCCCTCAAACCAAGAACCATGCAGCGCTTACTCGCAGTGGACCACGCCGTCGCTGTGGGTGTGGCAGGCCCTGGCAGCATCAGAGGTAGAAGTGGCAGCCTGGGTAGGGGTTGCAGAGGCAGTAGTGGGTGCGGGGGTAGTAGAAGCAGCTGCAGTAGAGGAAGCCGCAACAGTTGAAGTCGCCGCTACTGCCGCGGTGGAAGAAGAGACCGGCGCCGGCTCACCCGCACATCCAACCCCGGGGTTACCAACTACCATCGCATACACGTCCAGTGCGAACCACTGCAAATTATCTGTGTTTCTTACGACATGCGTCTCGTTGCTCTTCGCAAACTCAAGGGCTTCCGCATACCCGCCATGCGTAAAATGATCAATGATCAGCTCCGAGATAGCTGGCACATGGAAAAAGCGGTGCACCAGGTCGCTGGCAAAGAAGACGTTGGTCGGCGCACGGGAAACCTCGTATCCAAGCGCGCACATCTGTGTGAGCGGACGGCGCACGCGGTAGGACATCTCGCAGATGACGGTCTCGGAGGTTGCGTTTTCGCCGCGCCAGTGGCCAGCCCAGCCAGGCTGGTGGCAATTACCGTCAATGTCGTCGCAGCGGAGGAGGACGCCAGGCTTGGACCCATGAAGGAGCTTGTCAAACCAGCCGAGGACTTCGGAGGAGGAGCCGAAGCCGAAGTATTTTTTGAAGAGGGGGTCGTCAGCGCCGTTAGTGAGGATGTAGTCACGGGCGACGGAGACAAGTTCCTGGGTGTGTATTAGCAGACGGAGTGAGAGAGGGGTGGGGGGAGTGTTATGACTGACCTCAGTGTCTTTGAGGGCAGCTTTGAGCTGGCGTTGCTCGGTCACATTGCAGGACTTGTGGATCTCAACCCCCACTAGAGGAGCAGTGTAGGTTAGTATATGTTCCTGCTGAAAAAGCAAGGGAAAAAACATACTAGCACCAATGACTGGTGGCAATGGAGGGGCAAGAGTGTACCCCGCAGCCGCAGAAGTCGCAGTAGAAGCCCCGCCGCCAGTGTACTGTGGAGCAGCAAAAGCACTGGACGCCAGAACGGCCGCCACAGAGACAAGGTTCTTGAGGTTGAACATTTTGATTTTCGAGTTTCGTATCGTTAGGTTCGTAAGAAGATTGTCGTTAATTGGAGAGGAGGAGGGGGAGGGGGGTCGTTAGAGGTGTTTGGGAGGAGTGTGTGAGCGAGGATGAGGGGTTGGTTGGTGGTGGAGTGGAGAGGGTGGACTTTATAGATGCTGGGGGGAGGCACCTGGGTGGGCAGATGATTGCATTTTTCAGGAACCC
This sequence comes from Morchella sp. 2018-W16, assembly GCA_024713755.1. NCBI lineage: Eukaryota > Fungi > Ascomycota > Pezizomycetes > Pezizales > Morchellaceae > Morchella > Morchella sp. 2018-W16. The sequence continues at coordinate 2,666,262 of JAMGYY010000001.1, read as the reverse complement.
AGAACAAGCCAAGGTTACCCAGAGAAACTGCGCTCTTTTTTCCCCTTCCTTTTCTTCAGGACAAGAAAATAGTTGACTTTCTGACCAGACTAGCTCGCATTGATCACGGCCTGGGTGGATGGTATGTATAATGCAACCCCGCCCCGCGCAAACTTAAATCTCTTGGGATACCGGGTATGATTGAAAAATCCATAGATCTCGAGCAAGGGAGGTTGGTAGAGGTGTGTGTGTGAGTAAAGGTGAGATGGTCAACCTTGACATCCTCAATTGGTTCGGAAGGCCAGACATGCAGCCGTGGACGGAGGGATACTCAGGCACAAAACGGCAGGTGTGAGTAGCTCAATCATTGACATCATATCGACATGTTCGTCCCTGTAACATGGCACTTTGCAACAAAAGAGAGAGGAAAAGGCGAGGGTGCAGTAGCCTCAGCTACTACATGTACATACATGTACATGTACTCTAGTTAGCTAGATGTATATAGTAGTCTCGTTTCTAAACTCGTTGGTAGATTGGTACATGGAGTGCAAGCTTACATGTACTTCTGGGAGCCAATTGGGCAGATGGAGAGTGACATGAGTTACTTCTCGGTGGTCATATGAGGTTAAGAGTTGCGAGGATCCTACAGCCAGTGTTACCTGTACCCGGCTATTATTCACGTTTGGACGGATAGGCACATGTACCTTGAGGGTAGGAAATACTTTGTATGCAGATATGTAGTAGCAGTAGACACCTTGCGGGTACTTTGTGGTAGTAGTTTTTTTTCCCGTCCGTTTTTTTCTTGGCTGAGAGTATATTTTGGACACCTTGATGGGTTCTACAGAACGTCGTTGTTTTCTGGGTTGTTGGATTGGCAGGGTAAATCTCTTGGCTGAGTAACGGCCGTGCGAGAGACTTGGCAGTAGCAGTAGCATCAGTAAGAACGAGGCTTCTGGATGCTGGACGAGTGTATGTAAGTTACATGTATGTAGATACATGTATCTATCCTATAGATTGTTACTTTGGGGGGAGATGGGCGAAGGAGCGTAGAGGAGATCATGGGGCTGAGGTTGAGGTCGAGGTTGAGGTGGGGCGCTCATGGGAGGTCACTCGGTGGCTGCCAAGAGGTGTGGCCGCTAGGAGCATTGGGTGTGTGTGTGTGTGCCAAGGAATGGATTTTTGGGATTTTGCCGACACTCAACAACGGAATAACACTTGGCCGGGGTGTTCATGCAAGAAAAGATAAACGCATAACGGATTGGAGCCATATTCGAAAATGAGCCAGGCGTGGGAATCTCTTACGGACATCAATATCGAGATTTGGACCTTTCCTTTATGATTGAAATCTGTATATATGCATAATGGCTCGTGGTATTAATATATACATACTTGACTTACATGTAATATTCAAAACCAGGTCGATGCATAATTCCGCTGTTTGTATGTGGTAGCGAGGGTCGATTACATTAATTCCATAACCGACAGAGTGCAGAAGAATACGGATAACCACCACAGAGTGTTCATCCCCAAGAACAGGAACCAGGTTAAAGATTTTCTCAATTTATTCACTAAAAAACACACAAAAAACTCCCCACCTAGTCTTCTCCTCACTTAAAACTACATCATAATGAATCCCCCATCCTAATTGAATCTCTCTAATAAAATCTCTCACTCGGCGGGAAATCCGTGCTGGAACTAATACTCACCCATTCAGCGATCCTCCTATTATACTCCTCGTTCTCCTTCGTGACCAGCTCGACCGTATCGCTGCCCAGAGCCAGCGTCTTTGGTATCTCCCTGCCTGACGCCACGCCCGTGCTTGTCAGCACATCATACATGACCGCAGCGCCGCGCTTCGGGTCGCCGAGTTGCTTCCCGTCCCTCTCCGACATGAAGGCCGTCACACTCTCGTTGAGCGCGCGGTAGTCCTCGATCGTAGTTTTGGGGAGCATGATGGACTCGCCGCCGGTGAGGAGGGCGGTACGGAAGTAGCCGGGTTCGATGAGGCAGGTTTTGATGCCGAAGGGGGATACTTCGTTGTCTAGTGTGAGGGAGAGGTCTAAAGGTTGTGAGGGTTAGTAAATTGCATGTAAAACCTGGGAATTGGAGAGGAAGATGCTTACTCCGAATTGCGGCCTTGGAGGAATGGTAGATCCCGATCAATGGGTCATACTTTGAGGCGCCCATGCTCCCAACCGTCGCAATAACACCACTCTTGCGCTCCCTCATGTGGGGCAGAATAGCCCTCCAGAGGTTTAGCACACCAAACACATTCGTATGATACTGCGCCAGCGTCTCCTCCGGTCTGCATAAATACTAAGATCAGCGCTCATTCCCGCAAAAGATAGGGAGAAGAAGAAGAAGAGAAGTGGTTAGAAGAAAAACATACGTTCGCTCCTCAATGCTTCCACACGCCACCCACGCCGCGTTCAGCACAAAGATATCGATGCGGCCATAGACGGCGACCGCCTCCTCGACCGCCTTCTTGAGGACATCTAGTGGCTCGTTTTGATCGATCTTGAGCGTGGCCGCGCCGGCGTCTTTCAGGGCGGTGAGGCGGGCGGGGTTGCGGCCGGCGGCGATCACGAGGTCGCCTTTGGAGAGGATATGCTTGACGAGGTCGAAGCCGAGGCCAGTGGAGGTACCAGTGACGAGCCAGACTTTGGGGGATGACATTTTTATTGTTGTTGGTAGGCTTTTTTTGTGGAGGTAGTTGGTTTGTGTACTGAGATTTAAGGTTTGAAGGTTTGATATTGAGCTTATTGAAGATGTTTGTTTGGTACTGATCTGTCTTAGTACCACAACCCAGTGCGAATATCACCAGTATTTATCTCCCTCCCTCTCCCTCTCCACAATTCTCCTGGAATATCCAGATAACTTGATTTCCACTTGCTCACCAAACAATGATCATAACTATCACTATACGGTTCGTACCAGCACCAGCACCGAGCCATTTTCCATGATCGGCTTTCGGGGGTGTTTTCCATCTCCATCGGCGTTAGGCGCTGTCGCCTTCCCTGTTCGGTGTTACTGGTTAGTAATCAGTTAGATTTAATGTTGATCGTTGCCTGAGTGGGGAGTAGACTAACCTCAGGTTGTGATTCCACGAAAGTGGCAACGATATGCTGTGGTCTGGCTCTGCGGAAACAAAAAGATGGAGATGACCTATTTTATCTTGGTTTCTAGAAGGGATTGGAGGAGACATGTATAATAAGCCCCCGTTTCGGGTTTTGGGGGTCACTGTGACGCGATATTCCGTTAAGGTTTGATGCCGCCTTCAAATTGTCTATATGGATTAAAAAAGTAGCCAAATTGTTTATAACTATCACACGGGAAGTCTAGAAAATCGAGGGAGAACTGAGCCGGATCACAAAGGATCACTCGTCCACAATTCACACGCGGCTGGGAGCTGCACCGCTACTCGCGCGTTAACTAAGTCGCCGGATATCGTTGCAACCAAACGCTTAGACTTTTTAGTTAGTTGACTACATAAGAGCAGGTAATGCCCTCGTAGACGTGCCTTGAAAATCCTGGGTAAATGAAGGCAAACAAGCCAAAGTGTGAGAAACCTGTAGTGGGTTGGGATCAAACTTATAGCCGCTCTCCATTCGCTCCCTGCTATTGCTCCATTCCTTGGAAAAACATGGTTTAACCAATTGACACCCTTAGGTTCTATTTAGATCTAATGTGATAAATAATGCTTGTTTTCGTTTTTCATCGTTTCATGGTTTGGTTCTAGTAACTGGGTTCCCTTTTGGTTTGGCTACCAAGGCCATGTTATTCATTATCCGCCTCTACTCGCGGGGTTGGAGCAATAATATATGCCGTTGATGGCCTAATAGTATAACGCGATATAGGATACTGGTCTCTATTTCACCATAATGGGAATTTCTGTTAGTGGCCGTAATACCTTAGCCTGAAATACGATATATGTAAACAGCTTTACTAAGTGTCTGGCGATAAGCTCAATGTTGAATCTCCACTCAAGGCATTATTGTCCTGAGCTTGCGGTCCAATTTTCTCATAGCCTTAGCTGGAGAAGGGCCCCCCCCAACGAAATGAGTAGAGCATTACTCTAATCGATCATTATCATAAAACAATCAATAAATTTTGGGGTCCCCCAACGATTAGAGATTGCTCTTTGGGTGGGGTATTTTCTCACTGGTGTTATTATTAGGCGACCCGCGCACTGGCAGGGCAACGGATTAGTTTCCAACATTATTGTGATGCAGGATATCGAGGTACTGGAAGTTTGGTAGAAGGTAGCCTTTGATATGAGATCGAGTATTGTTCTATCGGAACGCCTGGGGCCCTCCTTCCCATATAGGGATCCCCTTGGGAGGAGGCTTATTGCGAACCGTCTATTCGTATAAGAAACCAGTGACTACATCCTTTAGATAGACCGCGGTCTATAGTTGTATAGACTTCTAGGCTAATATGCAGCTTCTATGTTCCTATGCTACTATGGATTCTAATTCTATACCCGTTTCGACTCTTGCCTTTAGTCAAGGTAGTTCGCAATTGATTGATACCCAAGCTAGTGCTTCCGGAACGAAGCAAGGGTCTTAACCGGTGCCTAGAAACCCTGGCGCCGCATCTTGACAGTCCCGTTTCATATCTGGCTCGTCCAACCTAATAGTTGACGTCCGAATAAGGTACGGCTGAAGGATTTGACTGAGAGTGGTTTGGTCCCTGGCCTTGCCACTTCTTATTTCAACCTCCTCCTCTTCCTGGTACTGTACCCCCTAACGGAACCCGGACGCATAGCCAACAATTGAAACTCAGTCCCCGGGTAACTCGGAAACTCCTCGCAGGGGAAGAAGCCTTGGAGATGCCGGGCAAGGCGCAGAAACACCCTTCTAAAATAAGCTAGACGGCACTTGGTAAAAGAACTCAAGTTACGAGAAGTCCGAAGTGAGCTTTCTTGTGTTCTTGGCCCTTTAAAAAAACAAAAAAGACAAACTAGAGCGGGGTACATGTATTTAGAGTGAGTAAACACTGCTACTATATGTATGTAAAGAGTGTTGCACCGCCTCAATACGTATTCCTAGAGTACGCGTACGGGAGGGGGGGGGGGGAAAGGTCTTGGAAGTACATGTATGTGATAGAAACAAAGAAACAGAAGTCAAGGTGAGGCTTTTCAGATGTCGCACGTGATGGATACATAGCTTACGTGCGTTGCTGCGGCTTAGACCCTGGCAGAGGGAAGATCAGATCAGGACAAGACGACTTCGCCGCTGCTTTCGTCATTATTGGCGGGGGTCCCCGGGTCCGAGAACAGCAACTTCACCATTCTTACAAACGTCCCTCGGGAACCCTCTTCTCCGTGTTCACTCACTCCATCACTCCATCACTTCACTCCTCATTCTCTCCTTCTCCTCCTTCTTCTTCTTCACATAGTGTACCACCCCTTTTACCAATTTTTCAAAAAGATACCGAATAGCTCTCTTGCCCCCACCCCCCAATAGATTCTAACAACATGAGTTGGAAAGGATTTCAGCGAGGTGTCGTGAGGGTGCGTAACCTTGTTTCCATTCTCGGCCGCTCTGGCCCCCCATGAGCTTGGCTATGAAAAAACAGAACTAACCAAGAGTTAACCTATAGGCACCTCAATCCATTAAGCAAAAGTTCAATATGGTATGGCGCATGAAGTCACTTTTTCATATAGATACATGGGTACTGCAATGGTCTGGAACTATGCTCACAAGAACTCTGGGATTTTAGGGAGAAATTACGAAGGATCCAGTGTATCAGGATGCTGAAAGACGCTTCGCAGAGCTTGAAAAGGTAGGTTGTAGAGTTTCACGGATATGTAGCGGATGGTACTGAGATGTGCGGGGGTGCTATAGGAAACAAAGAAGCTCCATGACGAGTCAAAGAAGTAAGTCGGATAATTTCCGTATTATCCGAGCATCGCTGACTAGAGTTAGGTATTTTGATGCGATAAACGGTACCAGTTCTCTGGGGAAACAGTGGGGATTGGTCATCCTGCTAACAATAATATAGGCATGCTGGACCATCAAATCGAATTCTCAAAATCTATAGCCGAAATATACAAGCCTATCTCTGGGCGCATGTCTGACCCAGACTCTATGAAGATCGAAGGTAACCCAGAAGGTATCCGCGCCTGCGAAGAATATGAAGCCATCGTGCACGACCTTAAGTCCACCTTGGCGCCCGAGCTTGAGATGATCGAGACTCGAGTTATTCGCCCCGCCGATGAGTTGACTGAGATTATCAAGTTAATTCGAAAGGTGGCTTCAAAGCGCGATCATAAGCAGCTGGACTACGATCGACACCGGGCGTCATTGAAGAAGCTTCAAGATAAGAAAGAGAAAACACTTAAGGATGAGAAGGCACTATATAAGGCGGAGGGTGACGTCGAATTGGCGACTCAGGAATTTAATTACTACAATGATCTACTCAAAGCTGAGCTTCCGAAGCTCTTTGCGCTTGAGAGGGAGTTTATTCGACCGCTGTTTCAGAGCTTCTACTACATGCAACTGAATGTTTTTTACACGCTGCATGAGAGAATGCAGGGTATCAATATTGGCTACTTCGATCTTACCCTCGAGGTAGAGGAGGCTTTTAACAAAAAGCGCGGGGATGTGCAGGAGCGGGCCGAAGCTCTTACGATTGTACATTTTAAGACGACTGGAGGGCGCACAAAGCTAAACGCTAAATTCAACAAATTCGGCAACAAGTCTGACACTGGAAGTATTACGGGCGGGCGGCGGACAGCCTCTCTAGATATCACTCGCGCCTCCGGCGATGGCGGAATGAGCACACCCCCGCCACCATACACCTCCACCGGGGTCCCCGACACATCTATGGAGAAGGGAGGCCTGTTAAGTCCCGGTGTAACCGGCGTTGGAAGGAGCAATTCCACGGGTACAAACTACTCTGTGGCGGCGAAGAAGAAGCCTGCACCACCGCCGCCTCGACCAAAGCCAAAGAGCCTGAGCGGAAACATCGAAAGGGCGACCGCTCTGTACGACTTTGAAGCACAGGCTGAAGGAGATCTGAGCTTTGTCGCTGGAGATGTTATAGAAATCGTGCAAAGAACGAATAACGAAAACGAGTGGTGGACGGGGAAACTACATGGGCGACAGGGTCAATTCCCAGGGAATTATGTCAAGGTGAATTAGGACGAGAGATCCAGGGGCATGATTATGGTGGAACGGGTGTTCAACAGAAATCTCAAGCATCAACTTGATTTTTCTTCTTTCTTTGACTCTAGACATTTGTTGCACAAAGTTAACAGGAGCAGATAAGCTCTTTTTGTTTTTGCGATTGGTTTCTTATTATTTTTGGTTTGAGGATTTCGCAGCACTTTTCTCTTATTTTCTGCACAGGCTGGGTGTATTCCCTGTCCTTCACTTCTCTGTATGTATTAGATTCTACCGTGAGGGCATTAGGGGTTTTATAAATTATTTTTATAATTGATCAAAATCGTTTCATCTTTTCAGGTACCGCCAAGTGACGTCATTACATGCGCAAGGGTTTAGGGTTGACATTCTGCGCCAAGATTTTGGACCCTTAAATGGATTTTTTTTTTCCTGCTGCCCGTCATAGCCACCACAAAAACAACACAGAGTAGGAACTGATATTAGCAACAATCCCGCAATTTAACTAGGGCGGTGATCATCTAAAACTCTCTTCTAACCCATCATGATAGGTAAGCCAATAAATCTCCTGATGCAAACCTCCAATTCCCTTCACTCCACCTTTTTCAATGATGAGATCCTGTAAATACATGATAGGAAGAGTCTTAGTGTCTCGACACTCTAAGGGGAGCCTCGAAAACTCTCTGGTCGGGGACACGATGACGATGCCGCAGGGGTACTGAAAGTTTTATTCACTTAGTTTATTTGATAAAGTATCATTTTGGAATTTCAACTTTGGTCTCAAGGGTACTAACGTGTGGGAGTCAGAATAGGAACTTTAATTGATTAGAATCCGGCGTCTACACTCTCAGCGGCATGAGTCCATAGCGAGCGGGCTCAAGCGGACATACCCCATACAAGTATGGTAGGTGCTAGGCGGGCTTATGCAAAGATGTTAATCTGAGCAGTCAGAAGCAAGGCGCGTACTTTGGGCGGGCACATGCGAGGATGTTAAATCTGAGCTGTCAGCATGCACGCCCAGGGCGTTTCTTGACAGTCAGATTTGTGACTGTTATGGATACGACCTTTGTGAGAGTCTGTACCATCGTGATCACGATACTATCCTACAATAGTTAGTATCTCGTTTTAGAAAAATAATATCAATATTCAAAAAAAGCAAAACAACATCCTCACCATTACAACACATATAAAATGTATCATGTGGTTCATTACATAGTTTGTCACAAGAGATGAAAACAGGTACGGACAATCCCGGAAGGAAATGACTCGACATATCTTTGACACGTACAACTTGGATTTGAGATCGAGAAAAACCTTGTTCTGTGTTGTAGAGAAAATACATCGTAAAAATTTGCCGTTCTATTCCCTGCATATAGGAGGTTGGGTAAGAAGTAGGTATATGTAGTCTTCCGCCTTCAACAACACAATAAGACAGGCACACTGATCGATGATCGGATGAGAGAATCCCAAAGATGGTCCGATCTCGCCCTTTGGGGGCTCTTCATGTTTTACCAGGGTGGGGGGCAAGGGCACAATTTTACCATGTGCCACAGGTGCTCAATGATATCCCTCCGGAAGGTTCCAGTATGGTAAGTATCAACATTTCACGCTGCTTTTGTCCTCACCAACTCAGCGCAATTTGCTGGTCACACTGTGATTCTGTGAATGGATGAATGAGACAGATATATGGGGGGTATCTGCTAAAAACATATTTATTTCCTGACGGATAAATTAGCTGCAAGAGATCGATTCACATCTCTATGTTCGTTGCCAATGCCAATATCAATGTCGTGGCATTAAGACTGGTATATGAAAACCATCAGATTGGAAGATTTATTGTGATGAGTGGATTTTGCCCCGATCCATCGTGCTCCACCCCGAAGTCTCAGCCTGGTCAATATAATTCCATGGTTAGAAGTTTAGAACGAATATACCACCCAGTAGAACCAAGTGCATCTTCTCTAGACGGGCTGGGAGAGCCGTTTAAACCATGTCATGTCTGCATAAACCCATATTGGGGGGGAAGTTACATGGAGCAGAGTGCCGAATCCAATCCACCCTGAGCAGAGTAATCATTTATGGGTAACTTTAATAGATATGCCACGTGCTTGGTGTCAGGGTTCAGATGTTTAATACCTGATCATCAAGATAAGATAACATTTGGTGATGTAGGACACAGGTATCCTTGGCGAGTTACCACTTGTGTTCGAGTAACCTCACAGGCAGCATCGCTTGTTCGACTTCAGCCCGTGGAGATAAACTTCTACTTCTGGTTTGCTGCAGGATTCTCCCGACGATATCGGCTATCGTACTTGGCCTATTACCGCGAACTACTAGACTTCTATGGGCCGATAGGACCCCACCTCCCCACATTACATTAACTATCAAGATGGCTACACCACCTGTTGGAACACCTTTGAAACCCCAAGTTCAGCAGTGGATACATAGAGTTATACAACCTGTATGATTTATCACTACCTAGAGCTCTTAGAACTTGTGAATTAACTATGTGAACTTCACAGGAATACCACGACACCCACTTAACCTACCACAATGTTGCTGCAACTCTTTACCACTTCCCCACATTATCACCTCGTACAGATGTTTACAGTAGGTCTCTAAAACTAAGGCCTTATCGTCCACTAACTTGTTATCAAAATAGCTCACGAAGATGGTCGCTCCCAATTGCTGCTAAACTTATTTGGAACTCTCCCTGTCACTTTCCGCGGCGCTACATATCAAATTCCATTGAAGATATGGCTACCACACGAGTACCCAAAACAACCACCACTGGTTTTTATAAATCCGACGAGGGACATGCTCATCCGTCCAGGAAACCATGTTGACCCGAGCGGACGGTGCTATCACCCATATCTAGCTAATTGGGTGAACTATTCCGATGTATGTTTGGAAACAAATCTAATATCTGATCATTACCAACGTTAGTGCTGACTAGGGTAGAGATCAACTATCGTAGATCTCTTAGAAGTCCTACGCCAGGTATTCGGTAGAGAGCCACCTGTATATGCAAGGCAGCAGAACACTCCAGTACCTCAGACAAGAAACGAAACACCACCCCCGTTGCCGCCACTGCCTCCTGGACTTGGGAGAACAAACTCACCAGCTACACCTCCAAGTCACGCGCAAGCTCCTGTTCCTCCTCCATTACCGCCGTTGCCAAGGGAGCTTTCTGGGGACCATACACCCCAAGTACAACAGCAGCAGGTGAGCCATACAGGATATCAGAACCAACATCAGCAATCGCCTCCGCCGGTACCTCCTCATCCGCAGCCACACCAACAATATCAACAGCAAGGATGGCCTAGAAACGAGAGCCCAAGGGCAAACGCTCTCCCAAATTATCAAGATCAAGGCCCTCCACCACTGCCCCCAGCTCCTCACCGCTCAGCGGGATCATCCCCGGTCCCCCAGAAACAGTCATTACAGTACAATCGCGCCCAGGCACCAACCCCGTTTCATCACCCGCAGGCATATCACCAGATACCCCCTCTACCAAATTCCCCGGGTTCAGGCCCGGTTCTAGCTGCTCGCTCAACTCCACCGCCCAACCAAAATGCCCCGCCATCTGGTCGTTTCCCCAATAGCCCATCTATGCGGCCAGTATCATTCAACGGATTTCCACATTCTCCTCACCCCCAGAATTATTCAATTCCACAACAGCAGCAGCAACCCCAGCCTCAGCCCGAACCTCAACCTCATATACCCCCAAAGCGACCAGAAACAATCGATATTATGTCTCTCCCACCTACTGAGATAGCTCCCCCGGTACCCTCCGCCGCGCCGCCCCCTCTTCCCCCTAACCCTGAAAAGGATCGTCTTATACAAGAGATCGCAAAGGCACTACAATCACGGGCCGAGGCCCACCATGCAAAGATGCAGACATCACTTGAACAGGCCGCTGCTCAATGTGAAGCTATACTAAGAGCAGAATCAAATATGGAGAGGGAGCGGGCAGAGCTGGCGAGGATCATGGAGCTATGCGACAAAGACGCAGATATATTGAAAGAGCGTATCGCAATGGCAGGTGAAGTTATCAGGGATGCCGAATCAAGGGAGTTACCGGGGGTTGATGCAGTTGTGGTCGCACCGACTGTTGTGCACACTCAGTATGATATGAATGCTTAAGTCCTATAAGTAAAGTTACTAATCCCCCACTTTAGGCTATACGATCTTGTAACGGAAGACATGGCAATCGAAGACACAATATATGTTCTTGGGAAAGCCTTAGATAAGGAGAGGATTTCATTGGAAGTATTTTTAAAGGTTCCTTATCCATAATTTGCCTCGCATGTCTAGCAAAAAAAGAGAGCTAATTTGTGGAAATAGCACACGCGAACGTTGGCTCGGGAACAATTTAACTTAAGAGCTCTAGTAAAGAAGATTACTAGGCAGATTGGGATCGAATCATAATTCATGTGGGGAGGGTAGGGATACTTGCATATGCAACGTTTGTCAAAATTGTATCTGTAGCCGCAAAGCTCGAACAATAACTATAACACCTTTCATCCAAATGTACTACATTACTCGTACTTGTATCATTGGAATGAACTTAGCCCACTAGTCAGATTATTAATGGCAAACCAAAACTTAAAGTTGCATTCGAGCATTTTTCTTTTCTGTCACCGTCGTGAAATAGAACACTTCGTTTATTAGACATGCAGAAACAAAACAAAGCAAAATGGGAGACTCCAACAGGGAGACAAGCTTGAAATGACGCATTGACTCCTGGCCTAATAAAAGAATTGGAAACTAAAAGTATTTAAAACAAAGGAAATCGACATGCTAGCCCCACCAGATATCGTGTAATTGGCTCGACTTCTTTTTTTTTTTTTTTTTTTCACATATCTGCATAGCATAAGGGCTTTGCAGAATGAATCGAGGATATTTTCCGTTTATTTGTTTTGACCGCTCCTTAATCCTGGAATTCTCCTTCTCGGTTGCGTTTAGACATATTGGGACATCCATCTAAATCCCTCTCCATATCCTATTTCCCGGGTATCAGTAAAGGCTCAGCTTGGACATTTAGGTAGGGTGTAGCAAGCATACCTTGCCTCATAACAACTGAACACATGAAGACTTCGATAGGTCTTATTCCCTCCAATGGGATTTTTCCCTTTCCAGTGGTCTGATACAGTCCCAACTGGTGTCTCAAATCATCCTCGGAGATAGCCTCTGGATGGTCGATTTTGTTTCCAAGGATCAAAAATGGAACCTTGGACAGGTCCTCCATAGAAAGAAGAGCGTCAAGCTCGGCCTTAGATTCCCCAAGTCGCTCATGGTCTTTGGCATCAACGAGGAATACGATCCCGGACACCTCGGGGAAGTAGTCCTTCCAGAGACGTCGAGCTATAAAGAATGACCGTCAGCGGAAAGAAGCGAGGAAAAACTGATGTAATGGCGCATCAGGGGAAGGCGGTGTTGAAAGGCTGTGTTGATAAGAGCTGTAGTGATGACAATACACTTGATCGCGATCCAAGGTTGAGCCGCAGGGCATGACAAGGAATACAAGAAATAACCGGAACGTCATTCAAGCACGGCACCCGAACCAAGAAAAATTAAAGGTCGATAGTGGTACTTTCGGGCAAACGCGGGGGGGATCGCAAATCCGATCGCGCAAAAAAATATAGAAGGGGGTTTTATAATTACCTTGCTGATGTCCACCCAAATCAAAGGTTGTGAACTTGACGTTGCCGATGGCCAACTCCTCCGAAGCTAATCAATACTGTCAGCAGCCAATCCCGGAATATGGTAAAGAGGTCAATCTACTCACTAGGATGTAAGGTTGGCTGCATAATAGCTACACGATCATTCTAAGCACCACCAACTAATGTCAGTTCACTCTCACCCGGCCGCCGTAGAAGCCAGTAGGCCAAGGCTAAGAACCTTCAACATATGGAGAAGAGTTGTCTTTCCAGCATTATCCAACCCGAGGAAAAGAAGCTTTGCATGCTTGTTCGTAAGTCCGAAAGAGGCGAGAACATCCCAAACTACCATATCGTCAGACCATCAGGACAGCTTTCATTTATGGAAAACAATGAATTTACTTACACCAGTTTACAATCCACATTCTGATAGTCGATGAAACAAGTAACGTTACTACTATAAGGGTTCCGTACGTAGATGCGTAGGGCTGTAAAGGAAAAAAATATCGATTGATCGTATCTTAGGTGTTGAGAGTACGGTGGTGGTTGAGGGAGCAGAGAGGCGAGCTTAGAAAGGAGCAACAAGCAAAGGTGTCCGGAACGTGAATGTGTGTCACAAGCCACTTCTATTCCGGGATTCAACTTCGGGCCACAAACCAGCCGCCGTACGGTGTGGCAGACGACGCCGCAACCAAAATTCGCCAACTCACCCACAAACCTAAGTGCCCATGCAAAGTGCAAACCCAGCACCGAGGCACAAAGGGCTGGCCAATGCTCTACCCCGTTCACAAATCGTAGTGGTGTGAGAAAACGCCACCAAGATTCGATCGTTTTCTAGGGGAAACTACATGTACTCTCTTTGATTTGATTGATTCCTATTTCCGATCCTATTCTCGAAGACTCTGCTCGCAGACAAAGACAAGAAACCACCCCTTTTCCGATACCATCCCAGGACCCCAACCTATCTTTTAGAAGGAAAATTAAGAAGGAAAAAAAAAATGCTGCAAATAAACCACCCGCTAAAAGAAGTAATGTACCCGTCGTGTCATCATGCGAAGAAAACGAAATAGAAAAATAAAATAAAAAATAAAAAATAAAAAAATGATTCCCATCATGTCTAGTCGCACCAAATATTTACAGGAAACGAACATGTTCTTTACAAAAAGGGCTTCAAAAAAATAATAATAAAAACAACTTTCGCAAGAAACATGAGGCCTGGAAGAAGATAATAATTGGAAAGGAAAAAAGGAAAAGAAAAAAACCCGGCACACACATTAATGAACCTTTTGGATGAAGAGATGTAGATAGAGTAATAAATGAATAGAAGAACTAAAATTAAGGGCCAGGTCAAGCAGAAATTACCCATAGCGCTTGTGTCCTGCCTTTCCCTTTACCACAGATTTCTAGTCCAAGCTCCCTCATTTTCTCAACTCCTTCTCCAGCGCGGCAATCACCGTCTCTCACCTTACAGAGACGTTGCCTTCTCTCTCGCTTCTTCTCCAAACCTTTGACAATATCAATGGCACCCCGGCGCCTAATGACCGGACTAACAGTAGAGGTATTGGGTGATGTCCCGGTTGATGTAGTACGGCCACTCTTGCGATGCAAGAACCCAGGAATGCGCGGGAGAGACTTAGTCCGGTAGATGCCCGGTTGCGACTGGAAGTTCATTGTAGGACGATGTTTAGGCGGTGGTGGGGACTGAATCCGACGTACCGGCGCGGGGGAGTGAGCGGCGGTGCGTCGAACAGGTGCGGGTGAGTGAACCCTATTTTTCATTACAGGGGCAGGAGACAAGTTCTTTCGAGTATGGAGAGCTTTCTCATTGCGTCGGCCCCTCCTTCGGTTACCCTCAACTGAGCTTCCGCTCCAATTGGTCTTGAAGCGAAAGCCAGCCTCACTTTCATTGGATTTGGAATGATCCTCACCATCCGAAAGTTCTGGGTCAGAAGTAGGAAAACTAGGGTCAATGTCTTGAGGGGTGGGGATGTGTTTCGAGCGCTTTCGCTCTTCCATGCAAGAAACATATGCCTCTTCAAGAGGTTTGTCTTCATCAAAAGTGCCACAGACGAAATCGGTGCTGTCAGGCAACTCAGGAGTGCGAGGACGACGTTCAAGAGGAGGTGTGATGCGAGGCCTCATGATTGATTCAATGGAAGACCCTGATGAATAACGGCAACAAAGGGGACGATCGATCTGTGGGGACATTGCGATGGGTCTTGATCCGTAATTAAAGAATTGATCATCATCGTCATCATCGCCCGAAGCAAACCCCTCTTCGTTATCGCTTTCGTTCCCACTCAATGCATCGGCTTCGTCTTCGTCATATTCATCGTCGTCGTACTCACCGTCGTCCATCTCCTCCTCCTCCTCCTCATCATCATCCTCATCCTCATCCTGATCCGCATCTTCCAAATCTTGCTCTGCCTCCTCCTCCTCTAAAGCTTCTTGCTCTGCCTCTTGGCTCAGCTTTCGAATATCCAGTTCTTTCTTCAGCAAGTCGTCAACCTTCAGGAGACGACTTTTGTCAATGGGCTGGTTTGTCCAAGAGTCAGACCTATCATCAACTGAACTAGCAAACTCGTAGAATCTGTGATCGGGGAGATTTGTGGAACGCTTCGGGATGGAAGACGGCAGTACGGATGCCTTCTGTGGGGATGGACTAGTACATCTCGGCCCATAGGTTGAACGGGGTGACAGTGAGCGAATTGCAGTCTTTTCGTCCTCCCCACGTTGTGCACAGACAAACTTCAACATGCAACCCTTCTTAGGAGCAGCATCCGAGTCAGTTCCTGATACTTCAGCTGGGGCCGTTCGTACTGGCGTGGGCTTTTGGGAAGTAAGCTTGTCTGAGCATGCAAAAGTGATGCATCTCTTTCTCCCCGAAATCTCAACAGGCTCACCAACAACCTCAACCTTTCGCTCCTTTGATTCCATTTGGTCTTTCTTGCTGAGGTGCAGATTGGCAAATCCTTGAAAGAAAAGAGGCGGTGGCGGACTTGGAGTGCTACAGCGAGATGGGCTTGTCATGCCCTCGTCACTTGTCAGGTCCGCGGTCGAGATACTGGTATTACTCCAGATCGAGTCAGTGGACATGCCTCTCTTGGGGTTTCCTCGGTACCGGTTGACCGGAATCGACTCGGGGGTGGTGAGAAGTGCGCGGGTGAGGAGTGACTCTGTAGTGTGTGGGTGGCGAACTGTGTGCTTGATAAACTCTCTACCCTCAGAGCGGTGGTACTGTAAATCCGGGGGCTCATCCGCTTCGTCCGCGAGCTCTTCGTCGCACGACGACGGAAGATTTGTCGCATTCGAAGTGAGAAGATTCTGCATTTGCAGTAGCAGTTGTGGGACGAAAGCGGTGTATCTGTGTTCTGGCATGGTGGAGGCGAATGTGGGATTATATGGATGAAAGGATGTTGATTACGTGATCTGCTGTTGAAAATACAGGATCAACTGTCACTGAGGCAACCCAAGCAAGAACAGGGCTGTGCTGTAGTAGGGATGCTTATCAGAGTGAGATAAAAGTCCGAATGCTGATGGATGTATCGATGCTGAAGGTAGAAAATAATTCGAAAATGTTGAACAGCCCTATTCTCAGCTTGTGGGAACCGGGAAAGATTTATACAGATGGCAGTTGGTGTGTCAAGTTGCGTGTTCGTGTCGATCGA
This sequence comes from Morchella sp. 2018-W16, assembly GCA_024713755.1. Classification (NCBI taxonomy): domain Eukaryota; kingdom Fungi; phylum Ascomycota; class Pezizomycetes; order Pezizales; family Morchellaceae; genus Morchella; species Morchella sp. 2018-W16. The sequence goes on along the minus strand of JAMGYY010000001.1, from coordinate 2,649,825 downwards.
GATGGGCAGGATCTCACGAATAGCAGGAAGCGGGCGTGGGGGGTTCAGAAAATATATGGGGGATATCAAAGCAGAAGCCTCAATCAGGAGGGGGTCGACTCGACAGGAGGCGTTAGTTATAGCTCTATATGCGCCATGATGGGAATATCAATGAAGCCCAAATAGAAGAGGTACGGGCGAAGACAAGCAGGCTAAAAACTCGAGTCCTGCTTTAGATCAGAGGGGAGAGACGTCCTTCAAATGGGAAGCGTATGTTAAGGCACTGCCCGCCGATAAACGAACAACAACAAAGGGTTCGAATTATCTTGGCTACAGCCGAGAGCCGCAAGGGAACGAACGAATAGTGGTAAGCTTTCGAAAAAGGGTGAACGTCCGGGAGTTTCCTGTCTTTCTTGGAAGCAAGGGGAACGCGGACAGGAGACGAATTTAAGGGGAGCAAGACAGATTACAAGCCCAGCGCACCGCGCTGTTTAATTATGATTCGGTGAAGGTGGGGGGGGCAGGATCGAGGTCAACGGAGAGAGGGGGGAGGGGGGGGGCTAAGGACTAAGAATTTGCAAGGAGGAAAAGCTAAGTAAGGGCTGTCAGGGTGTAGAGTAGAGCAACTTCGACCGGTACACCAAAAAACCATCTCTAGGAAGTCCTACAGTTCTACCATCTCCACTCACTCTTGTAACAGATCTTTACTTTACCGAAGAATGACCGCCGGAAAGTAAGACACAGGGCGAACGACAAGACTGCCGCAGAGGAGCCAGTAAATAAGTTTTTTGGTTTTTTTTATTAAACTCAAAAGCAAAAATAGAAAGGAAAAAAAAAAAATGAGTGGGTACTATGGCATCAGGTTCTCGTTTGCTCTCAACATTATTGCCTCTTCCAGTTGGTCGCCACGATTTTTTGGCCGCTGTTATGACAGTAGGAAATAAAATCTCGAAAAGGGCGGCGTTGGAGTTATTGGTCTCCACTTCAACCCCCCCCCTCTTCCCCCCCGCTGCGCGTAGTCGTCCACTAGAGACCCAGCCCACACCCCTGGTGGGTGAGAGGAAGAGGAAGGGAAAAAAGAGTGAGAATACTTGAGGAAGTCCATCAGCAGAAGCATACAAATCCAGCTGAACCCTGTTGTTCGTCGTCATAAGGCCAGCCGAGTGCAGAGGCAGGCTCCTGTCGGGCATTCCACACGCTGCTCTTCCCAGGTCTTCTCGGTCATGCGATGATGTGTGACCCCGCCTCATACCGAAAAAAATAAAATAATAATAACCACTTTTTCTCTTGTTATTGCAACGAGTGGTGACTGAGAAAAGTTCGGATGGAGTGAGCACCACCCAAATAAATTTCGGTCGAGATGATGGGAGCTCAACGGTGCACCGGGATTCTGAATCTGGTCGCTCATACCGATCCATCTCCGCTTCTCATCCCCGTTTTTCATAATTCGAGCATAAGGCTCTATCGACATGCCTTTTCGTGTGTACGTGTGTTTTCATTTCCGTTTTCGATTTTTCTTTGTCTAGAGAAATTGGTTGGCTGTGTACCTCCTTCCTTAGTGTACCATTAGTCCACTAATCGGTACATTACTGAGATGTCGATTGATAGGTACTCCTTGGTACCTACCCTACTCTACTGTAGGTACATACAGTGTCACTCGCATGGAACATGGGTCGGTCAGCTTATCCAGGAGAGCAATAAGCTAAAATAAGAGACGCCTGTATCCAGAATAACGAGGATTTCCTTTTTTTAAGGCTCAAAACTCCGCGGCCATGGTAAGATGTGATATGTAGCGACATGTATCTCTGTGTGCCTGTGTGTGTGTGTTCAGTGTGTCGTGTGTTCAGCGGCATGGGAAATCCGCTCAATGCAGTACTAGAATGTTGGTGTGAGTAAGTGTATGGATACGAACCGTCGTACCAAGAACCAGAGCCCATAAAAGAACGAGAATTTGGGCTTGAGCTTATGCCTTCTACTCAGCACACTCTACATATAATAATGTGTAGAGAAAGTAACACCATATTAGGGAATCAAAACTCCTGTTGCTTAACCATCCCCGTTTGGTAAGATAGCACTTGGTGTTAAGGCGATAATATGTGGGGTATTCAATCTGTAACATGACGGGTAATGGGCCTATCCCCGTCGAGAGAAACACGATCACGAGAGGGAACATGTCGTTGTACTCGATAAACACAGGTCCACACTCATTTCTAGCATCAAAATGCGGGGCCGGAATATTCCCTTGCAGCGATTTCGATAGATTGGTTCGGGCGCAGCGGTGAGGAAGTTCCTTGGAAGCAACACAGAGATCTCTCATCCTCCCACTCCTAATTTCAGAGCTTTACTATATGTATTAAAAGTGGACAATTTAGATCTAGAATAACCTTATACACTTTTGCTTGAGATGTCTACCTACTAAAGTACATGTATGTCCATACTTAAAGTACTCAAATAATACATGTAATCCACATAGCAATATTTGCCCATTTTAGTTTGAACTGCCGACCCGTGTCCAACAACTTCACATTGCAGAAAATCCCCGGTTCTAACTATGCTGTACTTGCTGTAGCCTGTGAATAATAGAGTGGCACATCTTTGTGGACCGCCCCAGAAGCCACGGACGGGTTAGGGTTTGGTAAAAAGTACATAACAAAAAAAAACGCAGGTTTTCCCACGGGAAAAACCTCCTTGCCAATCGTGTCAGACCCGTTTCCAATTTTCTTGGACCCTTTTCCCGAGTTCCAGATGGGTGTGTTTTTTGCTGCTGTTGCTTCTGCACGATCATGTAGAGTAGAATAGGCACATAGCGAGAGTCCAGAGAGGAAGGACCCTGGTGATCATCCAACCCAACTAATTTCGAGTTAGGTAAACCATAATAACAAAAGCTATTTTCGCGCGCTTCTAGAGAAATTTATTGGTCGCGTCTCAAGCCTTTTTCTCTGGACGAGAAGAGTGATAGTCGCGCTCCGGTAGCCGTTCATAGTAATGTAATAGTGAAATTTTTATCAAACCCAGGATGTAGGCACGCTACCGCCAGGCATCTCATTGCCGTACTTTATTTTTTCTCCTCCTGACCTAAAGTATTTGAAGGTAACAGCTTTTCTACTTAGAGCGGCAGCGTAATCCATGTACTTAACAACCTTGGCCAGTCAAAATAAGAAACGTTCCTTAACTGTGCTGGTTGAGCTAGAAACAAAACCACTATCGTGAGGCGGAAATAATTAAGCCACCGCACACAGCACACAGCACCCGACCGTTTGACAAAGGTATTCGTTTTATTCGCCCGCGCATTTCTCGCCATCGCATGAGCCCGGAAGTAAAATTTTACCCCCGCACAACGGACTTTTGCTCAGTATCTACCCCGCCATACCTCCACCTTTGATCTTCGGTTTTAGCGTGCAGGGACTTCCACCGACAGAGTGTCTCCCCCACCCCTTCCCTCGCTCTCTAATGACGTCTCTTCTTCCCCATCTGAAACGGCTGAAAATCTAGTTGATAAATAGGAGAGATCTTCGGGTACGAGTACCGCTACCCATATCACATCTCCGGAAACTCCATCCCGAATTTCAGGTAAGTTATCGTGGAGCTTGACCTCGTGGTCATCGTGAACCCTGAATAAAACGGTCCAATGGATAATGAGTTGTGACCATATATTGTGTTGTTGGTATATAAAACCCCACCGTTTTGGTTGGCGTTATTTTGGACAGCGACTATTACTCTAGACTTCAAGTGCCGTATGAAGCTCTCATTTCTTGTTTTGTTTTTTATTCTTCTCATGTGAGTACATGTTTGAGATATGGCGGGGAACCTTGAGTTCCAAACCGAGCCTATGTAACTCGTCAGTACCATATGGTTGGAACCACCCCACGGAGAGCCTTTTCGCTAGAGCAAACATTTGTCTCTTAAAGAAAAAAAGCACTAAAGAAACAGATTCGCCCACTGCCGTGACCTTTAGTAAAAGCATTTTGTGTAGAGGCGAAGCTGACCTGTCACATTAGTTTGGGGGGGGGGGGGAATCAATCGGGTAACCAAAAGACTGTGCCTTTTGACACAGCCGCAAAGATAGATCTCCCACTGCTTTGGCAACCGAAATCCGCGAGACCATCGTAGTTCTCCGATATATACCTTTTGGTGCGATCCGTAAACTCTGCGCTCACCTTGAACAATGTTGAAAGATAAGATATCTCACGCGTGAGGTGCAGAGAACCATCGAAGTCCCCTGAAAACGGTTGAGGCTGCCCGATTCTGAAACCACACAATTATCAGCGGCCAGAACGGAGATTCTGACGCTGGTGATGATGAAACATGTCCGGATAATGTATTTTGTTTTGCGAAAACAAACCGCTAGGACAACCGATGCAGCCGCGGGTCGCCGGCATTGCATGAAGTGTAAACGCCGCTGAAAACCCGCAGCTGGCAAGGTGCTTGTTACTGTGGCCGAAGCACTGTCCCACTACTTCACTTTTTGCAGAATGGACTCAGAAAACTACCTCTTGAAGAGTCATGTCGTCATTTCATATGTCGACATGTCAGTCAGTGACATTTCTTTTCTTTTCTTAATGACCCTGGGGTATTTGATAATCTTGTATGGGGGTAAGTCAGGTGCTTGATGCCTTTGACGTTAGTATATCTGAATAGTTGCGTTAGTATTGGTTCTCAAAGACCGTTATTGGTGACCTTTACCCCTCTCAAGGGACGATCCCTTGTGAAGACACCCAAATAATACGTGTTGGCTTGTAGTGAACTTTTTCATCATATTACATGTATTCACTACTGCAAAACGTATCCAGATATCATTCGACATTAGTGCGCAACATACCTAGAGTACAATACCCCTACTCGTGATGTTGTTCTGCATTCTGCTGATGCTGATAAAGATTCCTTCTTTGCAAGCGCTTATCTTCTAAGATATCTTTAATAAGCCAATCTGCCCTTATTTCTGACGGAGCAATTGCAAACTTGTTGTTTCGGCTCTCGTGAGAAAACAGTGGCATCGGTTGCCGAGTTTGTCCTGTCTCGTGAAACGCACCGTAGCTACGGGCATTGAGTTGAACCTGCAGGCACTTGGGAATTATCTTTCGCATATGCAGTCCAAATGGCAATGGGCGAAGGAGGTAAGCCAGCTCATGAAGTTTACATACCCACACGAGGCTTGGCGTAGGGACAAAGCTTTAAGCCGGGATCCCCCTTACTATCGCTAAGGACATGTTATCTCTGTTACGAATTCTGATTTGCTACAACCTTCGGCTGTTATTTAGGGATACATGTTCCCGGGGATGGGGCTCTCTGGTTCCGGCAGTGGCGGTCGGTGAGAGACATCTAGTAGCGGTGAACACGAATAGTGGCTGAAAAACTGGTTTCAGTAGGCACACATATTTGCAGACTACATTTTGGCACAAACGGGTTTCAAAATTACAGCCCGTACGAAAGGACACGATTTACCAAATACATATCGCAGCATTGACGCCGTACCAATAGCTTGGAACACGAGCACATACTGAGTCTTTCTGAGTTTCAAATTCCAGTTAAGTTTAGTATTTGATCCTCAATGGCACTGCGACGCTGCTGTGAGATCCCCTCGCGAGCTTTTACGTACCTACACATGGATCCATGGAATCGCCAGTAGATCTGTCTAGAATGAAAGCACTGCTATACTCAATTGTACTCGGGGCAAGCGAGAACTACTGCAAAAAAATCCTAGACAAAACTTGCATTGTTCGGTACTACTGTACTCTAGATGTGCGAGCACGATAAAAATATCAATAACAATACGCCACTAGAGTATATTTACAGTCTCTTCAGGAACGGAAACCCATGAAAATTACCCACCCCTAGTACCCTAGTATCATGTCTGGTAAATCATGGCCTTTCAGAACCGGCATATCCTGATCAATCCCTATGCTCTAGACTCGTGTATGGGGCACATATAAGCATCTCCTAGCGAGTATTTTTTATAAAATAAATAAAGTAAATACAAACCGCCTTTCCTAGGAGCTCCTTTCTACTCCAAACAAGCTCTCTATCCGTGCCCTTACTGATGTCGGTGATGTTGGCCGTTGCTTGGCAGCGTTCCAACCAAAAACCAAAAAGGGAAAAAAAAACAATACATATCATTGACCACCCCTTGGGCTGCATCCGTTTATAATTATTTGATTAGTTCCACGGCCCTGGGCGAAATACCATCCCTATCCAACTGGACTGGCCTAAACCTCGCCCGCGGAACAGGCAGACAGGCAAACTCTCGTTTCTCTCCTTTGGCCGGGACGCCTAAACAAGGATCATTATCCATGGAATACATAAACAAAAACGTTCTGCGTGCTGTTGCTTGCGTCCTACATGCCGCAGATACATAGAAAGCAAAAAAAACAAAAAAAACAAGCCCACATAAAGGACAATCAATTGGTGCACCCATTTGGGCTCCGTTCGGTTGCAACCAGTGTGGTTTTCTAGTTGGCGGCCGAAAACTTCGCTCGTGGTTCTGTGGTAACCGAGCAGGGCCTAAAGAGTTGAAAAGTGTTTTTTTTTTCTTCCTGCTTTTTTCTTTGCCTGCTGCTCAACCTTCCACAAGGGGTGGCTCAGTAGAATCGCTTCTGGTATATCCATTCGGATAACCCGGCCAGATCCAGTCATGTACTCCGGACTTCATACCTGAGAGTGCGTTAAAGTGCGTACATCATGTATGCAATGCACCTACGTAAACCAGAAACTCTAGGGTTGAGTTCTTTAAGGCTCCTCTGTTCATTTCCACGTATGGGGCCTAAGTAATCTCTCATATGTATGTACAGTAAAATATTGCTCAAAGGAATATGCGGTGTCAATGGATCTTCGGGCAGTTACCAAGTTAGCTGCTGTTGACGTGCATACCCGTTCTCATCGTGGTGGTGGTAGGACTGCAGCATCCAAAGACAACAAGTTCTAGATTAGGTGCTTTGGCTTCTCTGCATGATAAGTGCAGGCAGGTACAGAACACCAGGTGTAGCCTATGAGTGTTGTAGGGCTTAGCATTAAGCATTGAGACATGGCCATGGTTCAGGGGAGCATCGTGAGATCGCGATCATCCGTTCCTGAATAACATCGATCTCCTGTTCCTGAGTGATTGCCGGTGAACTGCCAAAAGCAGTTTTGCTGCAAGTTACTGTTTACAATCGCATCTCGTTATGTCGGATGCCAAGCTTAGGGGAACATCGGGGTACATGTAGTTTGTACAGGTTTTTTTTTTATCGCAGTAGATAGGTTCGCCGGCCGGCCGTTTCAGCATTCGCCTTGTCCGGTAAAAATGTGAGCTGACCGACGGTGTCAAATGATATATTGCTCAGTGGTTTATTTATTTTCTTTCCTTCCGCGATTACCACTCAATTCCCAAATAGAAAAGGTCAATGATTTACGTGAAATAGACTTTTGAGGGTCAGAAACTTCTTGGAATGGTTGGCTATAAAAGTTCTTCCCGGGACATTTTGTATATACAAGACCGGAAGGCGTAAGAAATGAATGCAGTGCTAGGTGACTAGGGCTGAGTGCAATACGAAACCAAGTCGGTAATTAGTAATAATACGATAGATGCATATAGTAATATAACCTAAAAATATTGCGTTGGATGATGACAACGAGCAAGAATCATAGTTGATTAAGCCAAATAACAGAACTTTTATTTTAGTAGGGTATCAAGAACATATCCAGCTTAGTGATCTGGTACAACATAATAAGTGCAGATGCGCGGCTATATACAGTATTGGATGGGGAACCTATCGTCAATTTCTCTGTGTGAGTCTCACAAGCAAACCTGATTGTTTGTGAATCCAGTTGTTATGCAGCGTCCATTCTTTTTCTGGATAAGCTAGCTCAATCTGCGTAAAATCAGTATGGCCAATAGCCTAATTACTCGGTTTTTAGAGAGATCTAAGGTGTCGCTTACATGAAAGGTTCTTAAAAGCTGGGGGATTACTTTATACATCTCCAAGTAAGAAATGTTTCTCCCAATACAGGCCCTACTCCCTCCTCCGAACTATTTGAAATAATTTAGCCCCTCAAAGTACCAGACTTGCAAAATTAGGAGATTCCTCTATTTTTCTGGGGGAACGTACCGCAAAAGCAGCCCTATCCATCCTCTTTCTTGATATCTCGTCTGCCTCCAGCCATCTTTCCGGTCTCCAGAGGTCTACGTCGGCACCATAAACATCTTTATCCCTTTGGACAACCCAAGGGTTGATTCCAACAATGGTACCTTCCTCAAAGAATCTCCCACATATATCTTTGCCACCTTTCGGCACAACACGCTCAAGAAGCATTGATGGAGCCGGATGAATTCTTAGAGCTTCTTTGACGCAGGCCTCAAGATACGGCATTTTCTTTGCTTCACTCCAACTGACAGGGTTGCTTAACCCTTCAAAGTTGTCGATTTCAGAAAGAAGTTTTACCATCGAGCTGGGATTCTTGAGAAGGTGATAAAACAGTGCACGTAAAGAGATTGCTGTTGTATCAGAGCCAGCATATGTGTTGCTGGTGGCCCATCCAAGAATATGAGCTGGCGTGACCTTTTCTGGATCCGCCTTATGTGCCTCGATCATTCTCGCGAGCATATCTTGTTTTCGTAGGTTACCTTTCTCCATCTCACGCATTTGTTCAGACTTCTCGAGATCGGGTTCTACCATGCGTTCAGCCATACAATCAAGGGTGAACGCTGTAACTGCTGAAGTGGGGGGGTTGAAGTAATTCCAAATAGGATTTTTTTTTAAAAATGCATCCAACCAAGGCATTTGGCCGACCTAGAAAGTCGTTTCATGTTAGCTAAAGCTGTCCCGGAATGAGAATACCGACTAAAAAGGGTCACATACTACGCCTGCATAATCAAAAGACTTATCAATTGACCTCATGATACCATCTACATCCTTCGCTTGATCAAGAAATCCTAGTCGCTTTGAATATGTGAGCTCCCCAACAACATCGAATGCGTAGTACTGCAGCCATTCCCCCAAATCGCAGATATCTCCAGTGTTCGCATAAAGCTCCGTAAGTCGGGAAGTAAAAAACTTTGAAGTTGAGTCCACGTATGGCTCATAGTTCATCAAATGGGACATTGCAAAAGCATGGCTGATTGGCTTTCTCATCGACTATAATAGAGAATGTCAACACATGATCTAGTATCAAGCAGCGAAGGCCAGGGTAGTTAAGTATACCTGATGATACAACTCATCTTGCGTATCAAACATGGACTGGATCGTTTTACCATTTGAAAGGACGAAGAAGACTTTGTAAAGCGGGGACTGGAATATCCCGATTTCAAATTAGTACCTCATCATTTTTTAACCTTCAGAGCCAAAAAAAAATACCTTGACGAATCCCTTATTTATTGTGTATATCACCTGTATTGCTTCTGGGTCTGATATAGCAACTATGTTGGGACCATATCGAACGAACTTCCCATATTTCTCGTGAAGTGCCAATTGGTTGTCTTGACATTTCCAGCTCCAGGCATCGAAGAATCTGTACAAATTTGTGATAGAGGCCAAAAATGGACCAGGTATCGATTGGAGACCCGAGCGATAGCGCTGTTTAAGAAAATAGAGGAATGTTATGAGAACGCTAAGACTAGCAAGAACCCCAGGAGTAAAGATGGAACAAGACAAGATAATCGAATTTACAGCCATCCTCGATGGTTCTGAGGCCTTTCCGTGTGTGTGACGGTACTGAAGAAGTGATGGCGGGGGCTGGTAGTAGGATATATTATGTACGGCTGGCCTAAAGGGCTCCTAAAAAAAAATCTGGGGGTAGAGATTGGAAGATAGCCTTTTATTTAGAATTTGGGAAGCAAAGACTGTGCATCATTTTAACAACCCGGCTACAGATCGTCATACGAAGATGACCGATTGTGAGATGTCGGTGAAACCAGGAGCTGTATGAGGCCTGGCATTTTGAAAACCACGGGAAAAATATGAGGGTGCACACTATCACTATTACCGAAGCGAGCTCGTGATGGAGTGAATAACTATCTCAACATCAGGTATCTGCAAGGCCAGATATCAAAAAAAGGGAGACGTAGGTCTTTTCGGAGATGTTGTACGGGGGTTTGGCGCTCCATGTAGAGGTAACTCCTCGCATGCACGGGTTTCCGATTGGTTGCAGTGTAGGCAAGGGGTCAAACATGCCATTTTCATTAACTGCATAGGATATCACTCGGCGGCAATTTGCGCGTAACGCTTTTGTTGTGCGTTTCCCATAAGCGGTCCTACCTGGTTACATGAAAACCTAAAATAACCGAAGATTTGTGTATACATGTATTGTCGAGAAATTATTCCTAGCAGAGCGCCTAGTGAACTACATGTAGCCTAATACTTAGGATTTGATACATGTACTACATGTATTTACCCTACATGTACTTGCATGCTGTTAATGGGGAGTCCGGGTGGTAGATCACCGGATGAGCGCTACACTCATATTCCAAGTTTAGAGTGAGTATATACATAATGTACATGTACATGTTAGAGGCGGGTAAAATTAAATGTAGTACCACACAAAAGAATTTGCCGTACTATCAACATTTCGGGGACCGGGGCGATCGGTCCTAGATCCTATCCCATTTCTGTCACTGAGGCGTAGCATTTAAAAGACTGGCAACTAACCTAAACCTCTTGAGCTTGCTCTGATTAGTAGGTGTTTCTTCAGGGTAATTAAAATATTAGAATTCTTTATATCATGGCATGAAGTTAATTACGAACTGCCTAGGCACTTGAGCGGTGTGGCAGAAAGATTGAGGAGATATGTACAGTTACGGGCGTATGAGATAGACGCGGGGTTGTACTGCAGTGCAAGGTTTGTCTATCAGTATATATAATCTGTCACAACGTGCCGCGCGTAGATATCCTATCCGCTGGAGAGAGCTGGGAAGTTGATAATACAGGGAGCAGCCCAGTACCTCGGTCTGTTCCAGCCCGCTAACATACATGTATACATGTATCCATGCCCTAGCAGCTGTAGCCTAATGTATATGAAGTGGTGCATGGTGTCTACATGTAGTACAATATCATATCAGTGGATGAGTTCATGAGCCCGCGAAACGAAACAATAAAATATCACACGAGATGCGCCAAGAGTAACAAACGTACACTTGTGGGGGAAAAGCTAGGAGCACAGGTTAATACCGGCGCCTCAAATCCCAATTCATGTATGTACCACATGTACATGTATGATGTATGTATTCTGATATACATAATAACTCTGAGACGGGGGTGGTCTAGATTGTACATGTTTCACCAATTACAAAGACACTTAACCAGAAACATCTGAGATTACATACTTATCTTGACATGTGTAGGCTGTGCCTTCATGTATTTACCCCGCTTCTACTCAGATATACATACCATCTCTAGAGGTGGAATCGAGAGACAATTAGGTGCTTTCAGTTGGTAGTGTGATGTGTTGCGAGCACAAGATTGGAACAACAAGTGAACGATCCTGGGTTTCAGGCTCTCAACCGCATTAAATACCTGAATTTGTAACGAACACCCTTGATATACCGCGCCCTTTAGAATAGTCAATCGCCTCTTACACTGTATATCTTGCATTTTTTAAGCCATAATTGAGATGGGGGCCGGCTAGTTCGACGGAAACCGGTGAGCCCGACGCGGAGAAGGAAAGTCTTTATCAATTCCACTCATGGTGGACTGAGGGGTACGGATACTACGAGTAGGAAGTGTGGACTTAGTTCCCACAGCTCCAACTCCTACATGTTCATGTATGTAATATGCATGGCTACCACGCGAGGGTTCTCTAGTGGCCGGGGACATAATGAGTAATTTTAAAGTACATGCACATTTGATCACTATTCACTCAAGTTGGCAGGGAATAAAACACTGGACCCTGGTACTCGCTTATACATGTAGCTCAAGGCCCTGTATGTACGCATTCCCATCCATGGCTAATGAATACATACTACATGTATGTACGATGTTGGCGACTAGAGAAACGGGTCGTGGGGTGTTGTGCTTGTGGGTGTATCTGGCCGCCCGCGGTCTCGTATTGCAGCTATATACAATATCTGAATTGAGAAGGTATAAATAAACATTTGCTTCATCGCTGTGCTGGCCTTTCTCCGCCATTGCTTGGAGCGGTACTCTAGGAGATTCTGGGGGGAATATTGACTATTCTTATACATATACAAATACCCTAACCTGTGCTTTTTGAACTAGATAGATGGTTAAATCCCATATATAGATATAGCTGTTTGATTTATGCACTGTTTATAGTGGGGTTTGGTTTTGTGGTTTGGGAGGGCTAGTATAAGCTATATATATAGCGAGACTTTAGTATATACATGTAAGTAATTTGACCTTTCGGAATTCACTTCTCTAGCATAATATTACCTACATGTATTTATCTATATTAGACTGCATGCACGTCAAAGTAGGAATCCGAGCCCATGAGCTGATAAAAAAAGAAAAAGAAAAAAAGAAAAAACTGATCAAGAGTGCTATGCGGGCAGTGAGTCATAAAGTATCACTCGGTATATTCAGCCACGTGACCTTGCAGGTTATTTATTTATTTATTTATTTATACTTCATACTGCATGCGGCCCTTAGGCAGCAACCAACTACTCCCTCTCTCCAGAGTAGATGTAGGACCTTGCAGGTTTCCTGCTGCCCTGTTCTCGGGTCAGGTAATAAGAACCTGAAAATGCAAGCTGCGAATTAAGCAGGGGCCCAATTTGGTGTAGTTTTTACTAGTAGCGAACCAGAGGTTGTTGCCGTTAAAAGTCATTTTCAGGTTACCTGGCCCGAGTAGGTATATGTACCTATACCAAAAATATACTGACCACCGAGGTCATATAATTGGCCATACATGAGCTATTATGTCTGCGCGTGCACGTGTCCACCTATACAATCAACAGCATTAGTTTGTAGCACTTCAGGGGGATATTTTAATAAGATGTGTTTTTGCCTTTACCTTACAAACCTTTAGTACCAGCACTTTTTCGTCGAGGGTTTGTTCGGGGTGGGTCGTTGGTTGGATACCATGTACTTTGCATCAACCGTCATTTTGGTCCCAAGGAATAAGTTTGGCGTGATCCCCTAATAGCTATGTATATAACGGTGTTAAATTGTCTAAGTGCTAATGGTACGCCGCTCTGGGTTCGCTAACCCGGGGGATCATATATAATCTCTTAGAACGACTTCACCAAATACTGCTGTTAAGTTTTCCGTTCGTGAGTATCAGCGGCGCTCTCGGGCGTTTCCGGCGCTGGGGAGCGCTAGCTGCTTAACCAATATTATCAATTTTCTTTGGCTAGTCAAGAGAGGGCATCCAGGGGCTACTCGGAAAGGCAAATAGAAAACGGCCGATCTAAACACCCTATTTTCTATATGTTAATATGCCCCCTCGAGCCTCACTCTCTAAGATATCGATATACTGGTACCCAGTAAGGAGCTCTCGGGTATGTTTGTTACTTGTTAATTCATTACGTACCTGTACCTAACCCGTAGGATTTTACCCTAATGAGGCTAGCATTCTCACTTAGCCACACTCCATGGCATTTTTCTCCGCGTATCCCATTCGGGCGCCAGTTGCTGGCTAGCTTTTCTATGTATCCCGTTTAGGCCTTGCTACTGGATATTATATTATCAGATATCGGGTGCAGAGTGAATAATAAGCCCGGTGTTACTTCACATGCTGTAAACTCAGGTGCACAATATATCTAGTGCACGTGGTACTCACTTGTTGCGTGCAGACTCTTTGAGACACTGAGCGCTGAAGTACATGTGACAAACAAGTGGTTGATGCGGGTACACGTACGAAAACCAAGAGGGTACCAGACTCCTGATACTTCAAAAACTCTCGCCTCGTCTCAAAGAATTACAAAAACGATCAAGTACGAAGAATTAAATAAGCCGCCATTAACCCGTATCGCATAAATATAACCATCATCCCTTCTGCCTACACATTCGAGTTAATGCGCTGGATTTATGTGAATGGTGCACAACAGACAGGTCCAAACGCAAACAGCCAGACAGAGGAAAGGGGGGGGAAGTAGAAGGGGAAGAAGAAAGGGAAGAAGTAAAAGTAGAAAAGGACAATATCATGAAACCCGTCAATTCGTAAACCTATAAATGCCTCAAAACAATAGCCTACAACACCTTTAAAACCAAAACAATCATTGTGACGTTGTCTGAGTCATGACATTGGTGGTAATATTTCTCTCCCTAACTTCACTGCCTTGTTTTGTCTCTTCCCTCAAAGAGGCTGTAGTTGTTGTCTTCATGTTCAGCGGCTCGATGTTTTCAAGACTGTCACTTTTGTGGCCACCTCCCGCATTCTTCTGACCATTATCATCAGTCGGAGTGGCTTGAGGACTTGGGGGTACCTCCTTCCATTTTGCAACATCTTTTTTCAGCTGTTCCAGTTCTTTTTGGAAGCGTGTCCCAAAGACATCGACTGGATATGAGGAATTAGTAAAACTAGAACTAATAATAAAAGGCAAAGAAATGACTTACTATAATATATGGCCCCATTATAAACACTCCAAAGTCCAACAGCAGAAATGAACAGAGCAGAAAAGCTGCGATGATAAAACCAAAATGGGCATGGAAGCATGGTGAGAACTGCATATGAATATTGAATAAACATGAATGCAGGTTCTTGGAGGTTTAACGGGAGACGGAGGACGAGTTTTCCGATCCAAGTCTTAGAGTAGCTTTTTCGCAGCCATGTAAACGACGTAGGACGGCCAGCAGCAATTTTGTCACGCCTCCGAACCTTTGGAATATGTTAGTTGGTGCATTCATGGGGGTTTTGTGAGACTAACAGTGATCAAAAAATGGTAGGAAATTTGCCAAATTCCATACGGGATGGTTGCCCAGATAATCATCTCTCTAAGACCATAATGCTCTATGTTCTTGACTCTACTAATAGCAGGAAATTTTGTTTCGATAATAACCGGATCGACGCAATGTACTAAACAATGCAACACGACCGGAGGCATGATATGTATGAACAATGAAGTGACTTTATCTAAAGAGTGGAAAACAAGAGAGTTTCTCCACATGGCTATCGCCCAAGCATTGTTTCCATAGGCCAAGCAGTAGGTTGCGATCATGAGACGCCGAGAATTAGGAAACACCCAGATGGAGAGTAGAAGAAGAACGTTAACGAAGTAGCAGAGGTCGGCCAGGAAGTAATGGTAGCCACGTTTATGGTAAGTGTAATAACGGACGGGCATGAAATATAGAAGCTGTAGTGAATACCAGATGTGGACCCATTCCCTACGAGACAAAGCTTAGCCTCTGCGTTTCCTATCATAGAAAGGGTAATAACTTACGGATGCCCGCCAATTAGGAGGCCTGTGATGAAGATGTTGCAGACGCCAACCACGAATGCGATCTTCTCTCTTGAAGAAATGATTTTGGTATCCCCCCACTTATCAACAAGCTTATCAAGACCCTGGCTAAACTTCTCCTTGTATTTCTCCAGCTCCACGTCCGTTTTTTTGAGGACGCTTTCTTTGTGCCTGACATACTGAAGCTTTACTTTGTCTCTGTGTTTCTTGAGGGTTTCGCTCTGGAGCTGTATGCGCTTGTTTATTTTTTCTAGCTGCTGAGGAAGCGTAAATTGGTCGAGAAAGTCAAATACAGTAAGTTTGTCCATCGGAGGAAAATCCCAATCATCGCCATTAGTTACGGAACCAGCATATGAAGGAGAGCGAGAGAGGTTCGGAGATGGAGGCGGGGAGTCGGTCGACTCCGCGCCAGAGAGGGTTTCATCCATATTCTCGTGAGGATTTGATGGAAGGAACGAAGTAGGTAGTTGACTAGCTATCTATGTTAGCTTACTTCGTGAAGAAAGTTGGAAAGATGTTTCACAAAAACTTTGTGTAGATGAGCAAAGAAGCGAGAAAAAAAGTGCTTATTCCAAAGCAAGACTGCAGGAAAGCTGCAGAAGATGAATCCTCTCATCAGCACACGTGAAACTGTTGACTGAATATCACTGGGGCTGGAATTTGAAACGTGGCTCATTCACAACGAGTTGCCACTATGATGCCCTAAAGAGGAATAACCTAGAGTATCAATTAGTCATCAGCCCGAGTGATGGTAAGATAATAAACTTCAGTAGAAAGCCAGGATGAGGCTCATTGTAGTGACTCTGAGAATGTCTTAGTCATTCGAAAAATTCACCCACCAACTGCAAAAGATTTTTTCCTTCAAACGTTGCGCCTAAACTAACCTCCTGGCCCAGCAAAACAGCAACGACACTACTATTTACAATGGAGCTCGTCAAAAAGCAGGAGACTGAGGAGTACTCGATAAAGCCAGAGGCTACCACAGCGCCTGTTGACACATCAACATGGCCGTGAGTTATTCCATTGCGCTTTTGCGGATATCTCATCTCTTATGTGCTAACATGTTTGGGATTTAAAGTCTGCTACTTAAAAACTACAATAATCTCCTTGTTCGGACTGGTCACTTTACTCCAATTCCCAACGGGTGCGCTCCATTGAAGCGGGACCTCAAGAGTTACATCAGTAGCGGTGTAATTAATCTCGACAAACCGAGTAACCCTAGTTCTCATGAAGTTGTTGCATGGGTCAAGAGGATTTTAAGATGCGAGAAGACTGGTCACAGTGGCACTTTGGATCCCAAGGTTACTGGTTGTCTCATTGTCTGCATTGACCGCGCTACTCGCTTGGTTAAATCTCAGCAGGGAGCCGGTACATATATTCCCTTTCCAGAAATACTACTATTATACAAGTTCTAAACTCTGTGTAGGGAAGGAGTATGTTTGCGTTCTCCGTCTCCACGACAAAATTCAGTCAAAAGAGCAGTTGGCTCGTGCCCTCGAAACTTTGACTGGTGCTCTCTTCCAACGTCCACCATTGATCTCTGCGGTCAAGCGTCAGCTACGTATCAGGACAATCCACGAGTCTAAACTTCTCGAGTTTGATAACGATAGGCATCTCGCCGTGTTTTGGGTAAGCTGTGAAGCTGGTACCTATATCAGAACTTTATGTGTTCATTTGGGATTGTTATTGGGCGTTGGTGCGCACATGCAGGAGCTGAGGCGTGTCCGATCTGGGGCTTTGAGTGAGAATGACAACATTGTCACCCTACATGATATTTTGGATGGTATGCTCTGTTCCGGAATCTCCTAGGGAAAACCTTCCAAATATTTTCTCTGACCTCCTTACAGCGCAATGGCTTGCTGATAATACGCGCGATGAATCCTACCTTCGCCGTGTTATTCGTCCCTTGGAATCCCTTCTGACTACCTATAAACGTATCGTTGTCAAGGATAGTGCGGTCAACGCTGTGTGTTATGGTGCCAAGCTCATGATCCCCGGCCTTCTCCGCTATGAGGCCGGAATTGAGGTTGGCGAAGAGGTTGTGTTGATGACCACCAAGGGCGAGGCTATTGCTTTGGGAATTGCTCAGATGTCCACCGTTGAACTCTCAACTTGCGATCATGGCGTTGTCGCAAAAGTGAAGAGGTGTATTATGGAGCGCGATCTTTACCCCCGCCGCTGGGGTTTGGGCCCTGTGGCTCTTGAAAAGAAAAAGATGAAGGTCGACGGAAAGCTTGACGTTGGTGACCCCAGCCTTCGAAACTGATGTCTTCTTTGGACTAACTGAATCTACATAGAAATATGGCCGCCCCAACGAGTCTACTCCCCAGACTTGGAAGAAGGCATATACTGACTTCAATGCGCCTGCCGAATCCGACCTTAGGGTCATTGAAGCCGGTGACGATGTTAAGAAGACCTTCACTTCTGACGTTGGTAGAATTGATGTGGAAATGATCACTCCAGGAGATGAAGGTTCTGATGACGAAAAGGATAAGAAGAAGAAGCGGAAAACCGATGAGACGGAAGAAGAGAGAGCTGAACGCAAAAAGAAGAAGAAGGAGAAGAAGGAGAAGAAGGTGAAGAAAGAGAAGAAGGACGAGTAGGAGAAGTACGAGCAGGAGCGCCCACTTAAAAATTCCTCTATCCCAATGGGTTCATGTAAATTAACTGTGTCATTTTTTTTTTCCTCTTTCCCCTTTCCCTTTCTCTTTCAATCTTTTGGTCGTCTTGGTGAATAGTACTCTCCAGTGCACTTGTCCAAAACTAGCAGTACATGTAGTTAGTAGCAGAGATTATACTTCTATATCAAAAGTTAGGGTTGTTCAGATAAACACTTATTATCCATGTATCTTACCAGGGCATGGTTGAACTTATGATTACACACATAATGTGTTTGCCAAGACATGTGGGCAGCTGCAGGTGAAGACTCTCGGGCACGCAACCACCACTTCCGTATACCAATACCAAAGCCAGGCTCGGGCATCACCATTACTGTATCGTCATCGCTATCTGCGGAACCTCTGGTTTTACACCAAGCTCGATTACTTCTTACACTCCAGCAAATTTCCTGATACTCTATAGAATAATTCGCCATGAGCTCTGGCACATCCCCGCAACTGGGTAGCCTCGACCTCGAGACCGATGGAGCTTCTCCGTGGGGTGATGAGAGACCCGTAAATATACACCCCTCTCGTTTGTGTAAAATCTCCCGATACCGTTGCTAATATTTTCCAAGGAGGATTCTGTCCAAGGTTGGTATAAATAACTATCCCATTTTTTCAATTGGTACATATGGGCAGGATTTAATAGCTCGTGAACAAAGCACTAGAATTGCCGACTACCGCCACCACCAGTCAGGATATTAAAGATGTGGAAACAGAGCAACCTCGAACACCTACGGTAAAAACATCCACTGCTCGTCGTAATCCTCGCCGTCCAGGACGCCATGTGGCCCGTGTGGAGGCTATCGACGACGACCTTGGTCCACTTGGCCCACTAGGCGATAATTTTGCTGCTGCTGATCTCCCAGATGCATCTTCTGGTCCATCAAAACATCTTCACGAAACACCTCCCGAACCGCCACAAAAGGAGGATTCGCCTAGGGGTTCCAGAGTTATTTCTGGTACGGCATCGAGGACAATGCCAAGAGGGGAGACTATGGAGAGTGTTTCTTTGGAGGATGACGAAACCGAGGCGTATACCGGGCCCCCAACGACCTTTGATGCGATGGAAAATTCGGAGAGACGTAGAATGATCGGTGGACCGGATAGGGCGCCGGAACAACCCCAAGTAGCGGGACCGGTATTTGATATTAGCGTTGGAGACCCACACAAAGTTGGGGATTTGACCAGTGCGCACACGGTTTATCAAGTCAGGACTAAGGTTCGTTGGATAATCTCAAAACATAAGTTATGCTCGGGCTGATTTGGTTGGGGAAAATATTAGACTACGTCGAAGGCCTATAGGAACAGCGAATTCACAGTTTCTCGTAGATACAGGGATTTCTTGTGGCTCTATAGCAC
Source organism: Morchella sp. 2018-W16 (assembly GCA_024713755.1). Lineage (NCBI taxonomy): Eukaryota > Fungi > Ascomycota > Pezizomycetes > Pezizales > Morchellaceae > Morchella > Morchella sp. 2018-W16. Next base: position 2,630,502 of record JAMGYY010000001.1, on the reverse strand, counting down.
ATTAAACAACAACAACCCAGGTGTTGTGGTTCCGCCACCACCAGAGAAACAGGCTGTAGGGAGATTCGATGATAATTTTGTCGAATCTCGAAGGTCTGCTCTGGAGCGCATGCTAAATAAGACTGCAGTTCATCCAATTCTACAGAATGATCCGGACCTAAAATTGTTCTTGGAGTCCGAAGCACTGAATGTGGATATAAAACATAAGGAGAAACAAGCACCACCAGTTGGAGAAAGCAAGGGAATGTTTAGCTCTCTAGGTTTTACTGTGGTTGGAAAGTTTGTGGAAACCGATGAGGTAAGTATCAGTTAACTAATGTACGGCTATGTACAACAAGTGAGGGAGAGGAAGTTAGGCCAGCCACGGGCGGGGCGGTTTTTACCTCGACGGACTCTCATTCTCATGTAGTTTTGTGAGAAAAAGATACTGACTTTGGAAATTTAGTGGTTCCATGACCGTAAGAACTATCTCGACGCGTTGGAAATTCAACTCAAGTCTCTTCTCAAAGCTGTTGACACAGTTATCAAACAACGGAAAGATCTTGCAGAGGCTGCTAGTGACTTTTCTTCATCTTTGCACGCCCTGTCTACTGTAGAACTCTCAAAATCCCTCTCTTCACCTCTCGATGCCCTCTCAGACCTTCAAATTCGTATCAAAGAACTCCATGAGCGACAAGCACAGCAGGATGTTCTCACGTTAGGGATCACGGTTGATGAATATATCCGGCTCATTGGCTCTATCAAGCTTGCCTTCCAACAGCGGCAAAAGGCCTACCACTCTTATCATGCAGCAGAGAGCGAACTGAATAAAAGGAAGAGTACTTTTGAAAAGTTACAGAGGCAAGGAAAAACACAGCAGGATAGGCTCAATCAGATGTCCGCGGAAGTGGTAGACAGTGAGAGGAAGGTGCATCAAGCTAGGCTGTTATTTGATGATATGGGACGATTGATGAGAACAGAGCTGGATAGGTTTGAGAGGGAAAAGGTTGAAGATTTCAAAAGTGCCGTTGAGACATTTCTGGAAAGTGCCGTTGAAGCACAAAAGGAGGTAAGGTCTTCTCGCGCGGTTTCCTGTAATACCTGGTCCATGGTGTTAACAAAAAATAGCTTATTGAGCTGTGGGAGACCTATTTGTTACAGTTGGACAGGGAAGAGGAGGAGGAAACAGGGTCGAAGTCCACTAATGAGCCCACATCGGCTTAAAGCCAATGGAATATGTATTTTGGGATGCGGAGCAGAAGGTAAGGGTTCGGGGGGGATCGGAGGAGGGATCACAAAAAATCGGGTAAACTCATCACCATTATCATGATTTCATGTATTACTTTTCAAGTGATTTTAATTTACCCTTCTGGCTTGGATATTTTTTATTGCTGCAACTGTGTATTGATTATCCTCCTGGTTTGCTAATCTCAATGTATTTTAACATTGAACCACTAGCTCGTTAGAGTCTCATTGTTTAGATGCCATTGTTGACCCCTAATGTTTTCTGAGATACAAGTAACATTACATAGTCTCTAACATACATGTAGTTATGGTCCACAGGTGGCAAGGGCTTCGAGGAATAGTTGTTAGCTACACACTCGAGGGGTGCTGATCAATACAAGTACATGTACATGTAATTATAAGTCAACCTCTCGTATTGCTTCAGTTTTCCTGGGGTACAGACGGATAGGTGGGCGGCATAATCACCTAGAACTAAACGGATATGGCTACGCTTTCGTTGCAAAGTGAGCGGTTATGGGCTAGAATCCCATGTCCTCACATCCTTATGTACACCCATCTTGTCGGTCGGGCCAGGTTTAGAGGCCTCCCCTGCCCAAACAGAGACAACTGTATGTAACCTTGAACGCCGCCATAACCAATATTGAGAATTGCCGAGTGATATTATGTGATTAGGATCCATTTTTGAGCCATCACACTGCTGTTTGGGGTGCGTTGAGATCATTTCTCAGTCTAATTATGTATTTAGCCAGAATATACCGAAAAATTTATTCCATAATACAGCGTTACATCTTGTTCCGAAACACCAGTAAACCCCCGCATTTCCTTCAGATATGATCCAGCATACTATATCCATAGCAAAACTAAAAAACGCAAAAAACTCAAAAAACTCAAAAAGCCTCTCCATCCAATATAAAAGCAAGCAAGAGATACATCATCATTACTATACATTACACACTTAAAGGTCGCCACACTAAATAAGTGCTACCCACCGAATTCCCAGGGAAGCCTTTGGTCTCCTTGACTAATATACAGACAATAAGTAATTAATGAACAGATGGACTACCTAGTGGTCTCCCCGAAGGGGAAGGGAGTCAAAAGAGCCAGTCTGTCTCTTCGGTGCCCATGGGGGCAAACCCAGGAAGCATGCTCTGCTGCTGTCCATTGGCATCTAGAGCTGAAGTTCCTGAGGGGTGCGTCCCAGGAGCCACCCGTGGGAAGTTGAACCAATTGAAGACGTCTAAATAATCCAATGCTGCACTACCATTGTTTCCAGATGATTCACCGTTGCTCGTTGGGATACCCAAGTGTGCTGTTGATCTCCGAGAGTCTGGCTGGCGCGAGATCATTACGTCCACTGCGTATGCTGTCATTCTCATATCTGAGAGTATTGCTACACAGTTCCTGGAGCTACTTCCAGTCGAGTCGGTATCTTGGTCCGATACTGATCCGTTTGCAGTTTGCATTTGTGTTTGCGACAATTCCTCGACAACACGCTGGATTATGGTTGCATAGCGTTCCGCAGTTTGGTAACATTTACCCATTTCGCGAAGTGCGTCCAGGAACAGTCGGACGTCAGGAATTGTTGAGTACTCTGTTGTCGAAGCATGCACAAGGAGAAGACGAGCAGCAACCCAGACCGTAAATGCAAATGTTGACCCTAACAAATGCAGCATGTTATTGGAAATCACAAGACGAGTTAACGCAGCAATATTTTCGACAGCCGAGAGACATCTTTGGCCGGCGGAGTATGAAGGACCAAATATGCTAGAGCGTGTAGTCGGATATGCAGCGGAAGAGTGAAGTCGGATTACCGAACTAAAAAAGGTCAGTAAATAACCCGAACCCGAACCCTAGCCCTAAGATCAACTACATACGTGTTATATGCGGCATGGAGCATTATCCATGAAGGGTCCACAACCGTACCACCGAGGTTAAGCGCACGCGTCAGGTTTCCATATGACATTGGGAGAGAAAACTTCCAGGAGGTAAGGGCTTTGTCCAGAGTTCTATACTTTAGTTGCCATGCCTCCACATCAGAGAGTACGTTGATGTCGACAGTTTCACGGAGAAACCGGTGGATTCTTCCTAAGATTCCAAGAACCTCAATCAGGTAAGAAAATGCTGACAGAGACTCCACATTGTTGACTGACTGATCTGACCTTCTGGGAGTTCGAAACCATCTAGTAGTAACATGCTGATTTCTATCCCACAGGTGATCTCGACATGGTAGTAGCCTATCAATCTCCGATTCATCCAGCGTCAAATCCAAAGAGGTTCCAAGGGTTGTATAGACATCCAATAGATAAACCATCCAAAACAGTCGTCTACGCCCTTCTTCCTCAACCCAGTCTTTTGATTCGGGTAAAATTCCGGCCCCCATAGTCGATATCTGTGGCAGAACCTCCCTGGAAGGTTCTACCGCCAAACCTAGGTGCAATGCCATCCGTGTTGTCAATGCCAAAAGCCCCCAACCCGAGGGACCATTTGTTGACCCAGTAACATCGAGAACCAATATCACAAGGGCCTTCAAAGATTGAACCGAGGGGTTTTCCAGGGCATAAAATACAACTTTGCGTTTCGCTACCGAGCGAAAGTGCGCTTTCCAATTGTCATCAATCCGTCTATCATTGCAGAACCTTATAGTCGCGGAGACTATCGAATGCATCAAAATAACATCCGATTCCTCAACTTGGGACAAGTGGCGCCCAAAGAAAGAATCCACAATTGTTTGCCTATGAAGGATAGGACAGGTGGGGTATATGTTTTGGAAGAACAGGTCGACCATGGTGCATAAGAGATCGTCGGTTGGAAGGTCGTTATCAAAAGATTTTGTATTTGAAAGGTCTCCAATCTGGTTCTGCTCTCGGAAGGCAACATCTGCAGGCATTATCCCCGTGGTACTAACGAATGTGCCTGGTGGCTGTGAAACTGCAGTGAACTGGGCCGAGGGGGGAGGATGACTGACTGCCACCATCGGTTCAGTTGTGCCAGGGTGGGATATTGAGGGAGAAAGGTGATCATGTGAAGCAGTAGATGGCGATGGGAATTGGGGGTGACTGTTAAGGTTTTGGAGATGATTTTCAATTATTTGAGAGTGGTTAGCAAGAACTGCTTCTACGCGGTCTAAAATAATTTGAAAGAGCGAGAGAATCCAATCAGCACTTGTGTCTTCCGAAGTATCTTAATCAATTAAAGACTCACCAAGTCGTTCCTCTAATTCTCGCCCAATTCCAGCCCGGAGGCCTGGCTTCTTCTTTTGCCTGTAAATACATTCCTGCCCTTTTGTTTTTTTGCCAAGTATCAGACAAGTCCTGTAGTTGTCATAATGGTGGAGGGGGCTGACCATTTCGACTACACCATCCACAACTTGGTTGTGCGCGGTCGCATTTTACCTTCCGTTGTTTGCAAGTCTCGCACCTTTAATCGTAAGTGGATGAAAAAATTAAAGTGGCTGGAGATGCTCACGATGAAATCCCGTCTATGCGTCTCCGTTTCCTTGCACCCTCACTTCCAGCATCACCTCTATCCTGTCTGCCTTCGTCTTCAGAGGAATTATCATGGTCGCTGCTTCCCCTCCCGTTCGTCACAGAGCCCTTTCCGTTAATAAGGCTGCTAACAGCCGAAGGTCTACGGAGGGTTGCACTAGCAGGTGGAGGAGGAACAGCCGCAGTGGGTGTGGATTGTGACTCTGGAGAACCCATATTTGCAAATCCTTTATGCAATAGATACTGCCTTGTTGATTGGTTTGCTTGCTGCTCTGCTGGACTGGTTGATTATCGACTAACTAAACAACTCTTTACTCACTCGCTCGCCAGACTGGCGACAAAAAATGCTGGTAATGGGGAGATGATGATAGAAAAGAAGAAGGGCAGGGCAGAGCTTACAGGTTAGGCTAGTTGTACCTAAGTAGGGGTCTCGATCCAACCAATCCCCGGATATTGGCGCAGGTCAGGCATAATTTTTTTGTCACTCCTGGGATTGTTAGGGTTATCAAGAGGTTTGCGACTTCCCCGCCTTCTAAGTTCCTTTCTCACCGTCTCCACACGCAGCCGCCCCTAAGACGTTACCCCAAACTGCGAAGTTGAGTGTCATTGCCCAATCCGGCTGGGCAAACTGGCTGGGGAAAACTGGCTGGGGAATCCCCGCCCATCGTAACGAGGCAACATGGTGAGGGTTTTAGCCAAAAGTCAGGGCACTGGTAGCTGGCCAACTGACACTATCACAAACAGCAGTAGTACCTACATATCATACGTACGGGACCAGTACCTCTTCCACCCCTGCTAGTCGCCCCCCCCCCCCCCACCCCAAATCAATCTTTACCGTTCTTCCCCCACAGTCCAGGAACGAACAACAACTCGATGAGATTATCAACTAGACCGGTTCCTGAGAATAACCGCCCAACACAGTGCAGCGGATTGTCGGGGCTGTAGGCGTCGGCTGACGATAGTGGTCAGAAATTTTGGGGGTAAACCGCGCAAAGAGCCTCTTTTTCCTATTCCAGGACCCACATTTCCCCAGGGGGAAGTTTTCAGATCGATCTGCGGTGTAACAATGTCAATGGTTGTGGAAAAACATCTCTTCGCCAGTACTCAACATGGCCCCAAAATGCGTCCTAATATAGGTTCAATATATCATTCATTTATTAACTCTTTGCCACAGTGCAAATGTCCGACGACTCGTTTGCTGGGTTCATCCCACATGTTCTTCCGCAATTCCACGCCATGGCTTTGAGCGCTTTCTTGGTCGTTATTTCTAGCGGAATTTCTATGCCAACGTGTCACAGAGGATCCGTGGGGTAACTAGGGACCCGCTGTCTAGAATGATCCTCTGACGGTTCAATTCATAATCCTCAAGCCAAGATACTCACCAGCCTAAAGCTCTGTTACCAGCTTCATAATATATCACTCGATCGTGTGTTGGGGTAAGCTGCACCACTATGTATGCACCCTCCATAACTAAGAGTTAAAACATGGATTTGTATTTAGGTATCGTGTTCGTCCCCTGTTCCTTGGGGAAGCAGTCGCTTATATTAGCACCCCGGAAATTGATGGGTTCTCCACAGGTAGCTGGGTTGTAGGGTTGTCTCTTTCCGATAGGGAGATTGCTGGATACCAAATCTCTGCTCAAGTTCTAGGTATGTACATGATGTAGCCATCCGTACTTATAGATCCTTATAGCCCGGATACATGTGTAATTCAGAGTTTTTTCCGCACTGACAATTATATATTATTCGACTTCGTCAAATATTTCCTTCCGCTCGGAGCAACCATCATCGGTGCCGACGGGATCAAAAATGCCTGGCCATATATGCACATAACTCCGGTGAACCGTAGCTGTTTGACCCTCTACGATCCCCGGCTAAAACGAGACCCCCAATAACTTCTCCACAATCGTATGGTATCACGGTGTGAATATGAATGACACCCTCTCAAACATTTAGGAACCGAATCATCAGAGAGAGTATTGGCAACTGTAGTTTTCATGTTGCTACGCACCAGTCACCGACTAATATATATGTGCTCCAGATAATAATTCCTAGGCCCCTAGAGTGCAATATCTCGAGAGCTATGAACTTCTAGTTCGAGTCACACTATGATATTTGGTCAAGTAGAATTAATTGGTGGAATAAATATACTTCACTAATAGTCGGATCTCGCATTGCTCACCATTAAAAGGGAATGCAAGGGCCCTTTCTTCGACTAGCTACCTAAAGCTCAGGTCTGATTGAATACTGGCCCTACCTGCAGTCTGGTAATAAATACACTATGCACCATATCAGACATCTATCAAGCTGTAGCAGGCACCATGGGATATGTAGGTACTTTAGAGCGCCCGCATAACGACAATTGCCATTAGGTGTCTCGAAGCCACTTTTGTCACCCTTCTACACCCTTATCCGCGCCTCATGCCGTTCTAGGCCTTCATCTGAGATACTCGTGGCCACTCTAAGAATGGCTACTTCCGCGCGGTCGTTTAAGAGTTTATCCTTGTAGGCACAGCACCTTCAGTTTTTCTACGCATGCAGGAGATCATATTTTCTTGTTTTATTTCTGATTGTGGTACCTACATGTACCTACAACTCGGCAGTGCTAAGCATTCCGGGTGTAGCTGAAATTCTGTTCCTGCCGTTACAACCGTTTGGTTTTCGCCTATTATATTGCGAAGTGAGTCTTTCTGCAGCCTCCCGCCTACAAGCAAGATCAATTACTTTTCCCACTGTCTTCCATTTTTACGGAAATTCCCAAATGAAATCATATATAACTTCATAAGAAACGTTTCACATGTGAGTATGAGCTTCTTCCAACAGTCACAACTTATAGCCTGAACCCGTAAAGTACTTACCCCACACTCTTTTTCTTGGGATCTCCCTATTTTTCTGGGCAGTGGTGCGTATTTTATCTTGGATCCTTTCGAGAATGTAAATGTTCTCGAGTGCATGTATCTATTACATACAACTATTCGTAGTTCAACCCCGACAGAAATAAGTGCATAAAGTTCTGGTCTCCCTTCTGCGACTTTTCTTTCGATTTACGCAATCAATCGAAAACCCGGCAGATTTTGCATCGGGACGCATTTATTCTCTCCTCTCCTCCCTCCATCTTTTTGAGTCTATCTGCCACCGATGCTAGAATCATAGTCTCTTAAAGCGTAAAGTCCCTGCAAAGCCACATGATCGGCAACTGGCGGCGTGCACCTCGGTTACCTTGTGGCGCTCTTAATACGCACGTGATACAATTTAGTGCAGACGCTACCGGCAATGCTTGTAACTCCTCGTCAACCAGAAGTAGACCACGCAAGTACCGTGGACTAGAGCACCCGGTACATAGTAAAACGGTAATAGACCTTTTCTGCCACAGCACAGCACCGTTTGTCAAAAAAAAAAAAAGGATCTTCAAATAGGCGGTCAGTGGTGTTTTCCCTGTCACTTGGGGCAGTTCATTACCTTTGCTGCGCAAAGGATGTTTGGAATTGCGATTCTAGGTTTGGCTGAGCTCTTGGCTGACTATCCTTTTTTTTCTTTTTTCTTTTTTTTCGACAGACTGTGCTATGGCAAAAAAGGTCTAATGTGCTCATTGCCAGTGAATCTGAATCTCGGAGTGCGCAATCTGACAAGCCTTAGTGACCACCTCGCAGCTTATCGTGGGTCGGAGCCAGATGTGCCCCATAATTAGATAACTACATGTATACTTTAATTTCAAGACGCCTGCTAGGGTTGCCTGAGACGAGGGGGTTAGTAGTCGAAGTAATACGTTGACTCGCACCGCGAATCTGTGCTGAATCGTAACGCAGCTATAAGACTCTTCATCCTTACTTTTCTAACTCTCAGATGAAGTGATCTTCCTAGCTCTTTAGATGATACTGGCATAAGTCCTGACTTTTTCTCATCAAACCGGCTTAAGGTACGTCCTCTCCGAGCCTGTATTGGATATTCGGAACTTTCCCCGCCCCCAAGCTGAACAATCGAATGCTAGGGGCACACCCAGAGCTTACATACCTCTTCCCTGATGGTCAGTGCACGGAACACCGGTGCACTCACCTTCGTACCACATCAACATTTTATAACCACAGTCGCACCTTGCTATGCTATGCTGGATGGCTAAGATTCCTAAGGAATCCAGGATGGCAAATCGATCTTTCAACAGGTAAAACGGAATTCACAGAGAACTTCGTAACGTCAAGGAATCCGGCATATTGAGTTCCGCCATAGCGAGGTGCCAGATTTAGGTAGGTACAGTACTCTACAGCACAGCAGACCCGCATTACTGTGCGTGCCGTGTAACGCCAAGGTAAATATCACGAGAGGCACATACCTGTATGTACGCGCGACAGTTCATCCAAATGACTTATGATGAAATGGTCTTGTCATGTAGAGACTGCCTTCTTTGCGATACTTATCGCTCAGAAAACTCACTGTTGGTTTCACAGGTTTGCCGATGAGACTATTCCTTTGCTGTTATAGCAAGGGGAAAGTATGTGTAGCTTGCCATTGTGAGATTTTTTTGTTTTGAATGTACTCTATGTGGATCGTAGTTTCATTGGACCCCGTTGGTGGAGTGCATACCGGTGCTGCTTGACGAGCATTATATTAGCTGTGAATATATATTGTTAGCCACACTCGTCCTATCCTTTATTCAAGGAGTCAAGCTCATGGACCTAACCTAAGGCCTTTTTTCATCCCGCGAATAACTCTATATGCACCCCAAAAGGTAGACCCCCGGGTGCCAGGGGCATACGTACCCACGTACCCACACTTTGAACCGGCGACGCACAAGTTGCTGTGTAATCAAGAAAGTCCCCACCGACCCCAGAACCGTTATTGGCTATTGGCTACGGAAACCCCCCGAGGTTATGCCTTATTAATCTCGGGTGTTAATAATCGGGTATTTCGTATGGAATGGCCAGTATGTACTCTAAAATGTCGGTAACGTCGAGTTCCGGTATAGCAAATGGCATTTATGCATCTCTCGGAAAAGCTATGATTAGACTCGGAAAAGCTACGTACCGTGTACTTTTGGAGTAGTCTTTACGGACATTCCTCCGAGCAGCATGACGAGAAGCCTAACGGATCAAAGAGCGGCCACGGGGATTTCTTAGGGCTAGGACGTATGTAGATTCCCGGAACTACGTCTAGATGACAAGAACGGTGGATTGTTTCGATTATTTCTCCGATAATTGACACTAGGTTCAGGGTAGATTTCCCCGCCTGATGGAGATATCTAGAGTGCGTGATAGTTGTCTTTCCACAAGCCTACCCCCTGGTAACGCATCGATCTCCGTCCCGCCGGGGATTCTCCAAAGTAGAGACAGCTTCTACTCTATGGATCGCAGCATACGTTATCTATAGGTATGGCGTTAGCTAAGGGATCTAAAATCACTCCACAATTAAACCCCTGCTTATAGACAGATACCTAAATAATACAAACCAAGAATCCGCAGAATGTTCATTAAATATCCAGAGCCCCAGGGCCATGAAGCTATATCGGAGAGTGGCGTATCAACATCAGGAGGTATATCAGTGTTCCAAAAGACTAGCTACTTTACTCATAGCCAACACGGGCTTGTCTGATGGCTGGCAAAAGACATCACGACACTAGGAGAGCTATTGCACATGAAGAAGTAAAGTAAATCCTGCCTCAAGTGGCTATGCGTAGGTGTTTAGGTGGCGTTTGAATAATAAGATGCTAGGGTATTCTCCTTTTAATTAAAGTTGAATGACTACCAATATTTAGCTCATTGGATCTGTATCCATCAGCATTAAATGTCTCTTTCTATCCAGGCCTTTTCGAGGACTTAAACCAACGACAACAGCATTTTAGTTGACGATGTTGAACTTGGCATCGAGTGATGCACTGTGATCGATGCGATCGCGGGGCACCTCGAGGCGGGGAGAGGGGGTTGTTTCGACCAACTGAGGACATATATTAGGCCACTTCAAACCGAATAATTCTATATCCCGAGTTATCTCGATATTCCTCAAGTTTGGCTGTGAGTGACAACCTTTAAGAAATGTTAACCCGCGGGCAAAGCATCCCTTAGCGCAAGTCGATAAGCCCAGGAATTTGACGAGTGGTTAGACAACAATCCATGTGTCTCCGGGTTTGTGTGCCCCAATCACCTGGATTGAAGTTTTAATTTATGGGGAACATATACGGATACATATCCTGGTGATCAGAGTACTGCTTGGAGAGCCTCCAGGTAAAGACTGTAATGTATCTCATGAGGTGCACATGCGTAGGTCTCGTTGAAAGATATGAGGTGGGGTTTCTTGAGACGTATATACTCGAAGAACACATCCCGTTGGAGACAGCGATGCGGGGTATTGAGATTTAGAAGTGGGGGCGAAAGTCAAGTAGGAGGGGATTGTTGGTTAGTGCCGAAGACTTTTATGAGGGCTGAGTTACGCTAGAGCGAAATCCGAGCGGGCCATACCTGAGCTATAACCAAGCTATGGTTGCTGAATCCACATTTTGGGTTTATTAGGCGTATTTGAAATATTATTTCACCGGGGACACACTCGGTACATACATGTATACATGCACGTATGCACTACATGTATTTATATGCATGTACAGTGCATGGATATTTTCTGGATTATGGGGGCCCCATGTGGTGGAGGGGATCTTTTTTCGTGAGAAACTTTAACTAGACTTCAATCTACAGGTCAGCTATTATCATGACCCAAAGACCCGATTACAGCTTTGTGCACGAGCCACGTTTCCATGCGAGTAGGGTTTTGGAAACCACATATGAATGGTACGTACTTACATAGGTCGATAGATATATGTACTTGTATGTACACGCACAATGTGGTAATGTAATAGGATGAGTACTGCATGTACTTTAATTTGGCACATAAACCGCCATGTACCACGTTCCCTTTGGTAGAAACTCTGTAGACCTCTCAAGTGTGCAAGGACTTTTTCTTGACTGGCCAGGTAGGCATCATCTAGGATTATACCAATAGATCTTGTGTAACAAAAAGTTCTATATATCGGTCAGCAGATCATATTGTTCATCTTCTCTTAAGCTTTCTTCTAGAGACCGTGTTAATACAGCTGCCACTCTACAAAATTGCCTGTCACTAGAAATTTGGGTCATTCCTCAATACGTCAAATTAACTCCCATCCTCGTAGAATGGTAGTATTTAACTATATATAGGTATTCAACAACAATCACGAAACCTCTCACACCCAGAGAGGGGGATCCTGGGGATGGGAGGGGGGGGGCTTTACACTGGCTATTAAAGCCTCTACTCTTAGAATTTATAGAACTCCAGTACGTACTTATCAGCTAACACCGATAAAGAACTACACATATAAACCAAGCCTCGCTGTATATGAATTATATTATTAGGGATCATCTTCTCCCTCACGGAGAGAATTATACCGAATAATACGGTCCATAAGACATCACTCGATATTGGTAATGGGCCCTATCTCTTTTTATGACGGGTTTAGGCCTGAGTGTTAACGATTCTATAGATCTAACTGCCTTCACGTATGATTTTAGAGATATCACATCACCTCTGCGTCAGTACTGCATACTTCTAGTCCGTGTTTTTATCCTCCGAATATCCGAACTAGACCTCAGATAGGCGTAAAAGCAATTCTATTTTATTATTAATAATAGTTTTATCGCGGAATGAATTCTCCCGAGAACTAATGATCACAAGATGTCACTCGAAGGCTCATCCGAATAATCACAAGCCAGAGATAAATGGCAAGGCGCAAACTGATTATGCAGGGGGAAGGGTGCTTGAAACAGTATCTGCCGAAGCTTTCATGGTTTAGGGTAGCTGAGTCCGGAGGGGGTAACGGGTAGGCCGGAAAAGTTGAGACTATCGGATATATGTTTAAGCACGGAATACCACGCTTCTTTTAGGTGGAAGTAAGGGGGAAATAAAGATAAGTGATCAGGGTTATTATTTCCTTCGAATATTATCATAAGTGGCTAGAATATAGGCTTACGTGTATCTATGTACAGTGATTTTGTTCGTAAATTCGTGTCCCTAGCTTGTGGTGGTAAACATTTGCTATTCCTGAGTAGGCGCGTCTTCCAGATGCGCACCGCTTGCTTTCTCCGCCTTCTCGAACACGCCAGTTTCCTCTCCTACCCTCCGTCTCTGTACAGTCTTCCCGCCTGTACTCCATACGCCTCCTGTGATGCCACCGCGGTCAAAGAGGTGGTCTACATCCTCCAACTCAAGGCCCTTCGTCTCAGGAAAGAAACAATACACAATTGGCACCATTCCGGCGTTGAAAACAGCAAAGATGACGAATGTCTTCCATCCGATATTCCCAATAGCAATTGGGGTGATTTCCACCACTGTAAATACAGCAAGCCAGTTAAATGCCGACCCTATAGCCTGTGCGCGGGACCTCAGACGGGTGGTCGAGACTTCAGAGCCATAATACCATGGTACAGGGAGCCAGCCGATACCCAAAAAAATTTGAAAGATGAAGACCATTGCACAGGCACCATATGCGGCTGACACGGTTCCAAGCGAGAGGAGAATGGAGGCCAAAGAGAAACATATGCAGAGACCGATAGAAGAGAACATGAGGAGGGGACGACGACCAAGCCTGTCAACTATCCATAGCGGAATAAAAGAGCCGACCAGATAGGTAAGTGATGTACAGCCACCGAGAATGAGAGACATATTGCGGCTGAGCCCCATGGTCTGCTGATAAACAACTGGGGCGTAATAGTTGATCATGTTTGCACCTGTGGACCGCACGAGTGATCAGCTATGACTAGAGAAATTTGCGGCGAAGGTGGTCAGTGTTTACCTGTTGCCTGTTGCATGATCATGACAGCAATTGCAAGACAAATCCTTCGAAAGTTCTGAATCTTGCCTCCGATAAATAATTCTTTGAATTTGAACGGACCTCCTGCACTCTCCAACGCTACTGACGCCTCGATGTCTCGGCGGAGCTCAACTATTCTCGGATGGTCGGGGAAATATTCTTCGCCCTCAAGGTCTGCCAAAACCTGTGCCGCTTCCTCACCACGATCTTGAGCGACGAGCCATCTATCAGGCTCTTAGTATAGCTATACGTAACTTTCAAGGCAATATGGTATACCTACCGAGGAGTTTCCGGGAGAACGACGACCTGTAACACGAGGAACAAGGCGAAGAATGCCTGGAAGCCAAGAGGAAGACGCCATTGCATAGGGCCATCATTAAAAGATGTTCCATAATCCAGCCAGTAGGCTATAAGGAGTCAGAACCATGAACGTATATTAGAATTGTGGGGCAGTCCTACCAATACAAAGTCCAAAGATGGTAACGACAGCCTGTGTGGTAAGTAGCATACCCCTGACTCTTGCTGGGGAACACTCTGCCTGATAAACTGGAATAGTGCTAGAGTTGAAACCATTTCCCTAAAGCAAGAGTATTAGCAATCTGCACGTTTAAACCAAGACAAAACAAGCATTTTAACTTACAATACCGGTTACAATCCTACCAACAATCAACTGGGCTAGCGTGGTAGAACTTGTCAAGATAGCGGTCCCAACCAACATTGTTATCCCGCCCGCCATGATCATCCGCTTCCGGCCCATCTTCTCGCCAATATAAAAACACAATATCGATCCAACAACACAACCAATCTATGTCGTGTGACGGGTTAGTTCTCGATGACTGGCGGCAATTGATCAAAGAGAGTAAGCATGCAAACCTACATCATAGATAGCGACAATTGTGCCTTGTGTACTGGTTCCTGGGTAGTTGAAGTCCCTTGCGAAGCGGTTATCAGCGCCGATGATGCCGCTCATGACACCTACAATGTGATATGTGATTAGTTGATGGGGTACGGATTTGAAGGGAACGGTGCCGGCGCTGGTATCAATTCTTACCTTGATCATATCCCAGGAGCAAGAAGCCTTGACAACAGCATGCTGTGATTGTATAGACAAGAGTGTTTCCGTATAATCTAGGCTTCCACATGGCTGCTGAAACCCGGCCAATAATTCTGTTTAATCTCGCCCTCCTGTTTGAAGAATTTGCTGATCTCGCTAGTAGGATCCTCCTACCTTTAAGATTTCCTCACCAAACAACAAGGCTGACGACAAATGGTACGGGAAAATAGGTGGAGAAGGATTCTAGGGTTGCCGGTCCCTGGTTTTTATGTATAAAATCAATCCGGGGTAAAGCACATGATGTAAACAACATATATCATGTATAGTCAGTGTACGTACGGGTCTTCCCCAAGATTCATCAAATCAAAGAACATTGCGTCCTAAGCGAGTAATCAGAACCTGGGATTTATCTCTAGATTTCGGCCGAACGTTTTCCGATAACAAAAGCAAGAGGGGTTGGGAACGGGCATACAAAAAGGTACCTATTTTTTCTTTCTGGCCATGGTGAGCTGGAGAGATGGCCGGGATGAGTCCGGCAACATATTACGACTTACACCAGTGATACATTCTTATCGATCACGAATTGGTATAACAGTTTCAAGAACTTCAATAGTGGTATTATATTCTCTAAAATAAAAGAATAGCCATATTATCATTCGTATATATGTATATTGGTGCTTAAAGGCAATAATAATAATATATCTAACGTTTACTTGGGCGTTTACGGCCTTCTACTGAACGCCTAAGTACACATGCGGTGTTTGGATCATGGCAATCACTCGGCATTAGGTTGATTACACATCGTTGGGTAGCTACGACAAGCAACCACGATCGGACAACTCCTAAGCAATATTCTACATACAAATATCTAAGTACATACCCCAGAGTTCCCCACCATCCCAGGGTTCCCCACAAACTCCTCTCCATCAAAGATGTAACTATGGGGCAAGGGTTTTTCTGTCTGTCTGTCTTCACAAGTAGCGGAACCAACCTCGGGAGTTGTGAGCATGAGGGCCTTCGGTGTAATACCAACCGAGAAACCGGCCGGCAAGACAAAGAGAAAAATTCAGTTGTCGCTAGCCTACCCCGCCTTTCCGGGTTCCTATTTTGTGATTCGCTGGATGCACTCCCCCTCTGGTTTCTCATCTCATGCACGGTGGGTCGGTGGTGGGTCGGGATGACAAGGGAAGCTCACACCGATGGGATTTAATGCAGGGGTGTATGTGATATGTGGATACAACTGTGTGAATGAATTGTATGTACCCGTGGGAAAGGGTTCTGCTTCTCAGACAGATTGGAAACGTGCAGGAGTAAATAAGTAAGTAAAGAGATATAGAGATAGATAGAGATATAGAGATATAGAGATACATGTATAGAGAGAGAGAGAGCGGAGATGCCCAGGATGGATGGATGGATGGGTGGGTGGAAGGATGGATACATGTAACTAGCCGGATAAGAATCTGTTAATTGCAATGCGATGCGACGAGTGAGTGAGTGAGTGAGTGATGGGCTGTGTCGCATACCCGGGGAACCGCCCTTGTCCGCTTTCTCCGCCACAGACGCACTAGCAAGCAACAACAACAACACCAACCTGCTACTTACTATCTCTGTCTAAGATTAAGCAAATCTACTCTATCTCTTGTAGGTTTTCTCTCCCTCTCCCTCTCCCGCTCACGTGGGTAAAGGGAGCTCCTCTACTGCTGATTCTACTGCTCTAAACTGAAACTGGCACGGGATTAACTTTTCCCACCCTCCGATACTTTGGTTTTGATTCTTCCACCTAGGTCTGGGCATATATAAGGAAGCTCTATCTGCTTCTTGTGCTCTCTCACTCCCTCCTCTCTCTTCTGGTTTTTCTCTGGGCATACTTCTCTACTTCTCCAAATATCATAGTCTTTTTTCTCGAATCAATAAAAGGAAAAAAAAACATATAGACAGCGAAATTCCCACTCCTCCCATCCCTCTCTCTCTCCCTCTCTCTATCACTAAAAGACAGATATATATACCGACTGCCTGCAATGTCAGAAATTAAGCAGTGGCCCACCATCAAGGCCATCAGGACCTATGTTGTCGACGGTGTCGGTTCCGGTGGTGACTACCACAATGTCGCCGGCGGCCATTGGTACATCTCCCCTTCCACTCCTCACCCTACCTACCTACCCCCACCCCCCCCAATTCCATCTCAATGGGTCTATAGCGGGGCCTATAGATATGTATTGGAAGAAATATGTAATTAACACACTCACCCACCAGGCTCGTCGACTCCCCTATCGCCAACCCCATGTCACGCTTCGAGAAGTATAAGCACTCGCGCACTTCCTGGGGAATCAACGTCCTCGGATCCTTCTGTGTCGAGATCGAAGCCAGTGATGGTACCACAGGGTTCGCCACGGGCTTTGGTGGTCCCCCAGCCTGCTGGATCGTCCACCAGCACCTCGAGCGCTTCTTGATCGGAAATGACCCCCGAAATCTCTCAATCATGTGGGACCAAATGTTCCGCGCAACAACCTTCTATGGCCGCAAGGGGTTGCCCATCGCAACCATCTCCGTCGTCGACCTGGCCCTGTGGGATCTCCTGGGAAAGATCAGGAAAGAGCCAGTGTACAAGATGATTGGCGGCGCGACGAGGGAGAAGCTGAGTTTCTATTGCACGGGGCCCGAGCCGGTAGCAACGAAGGAGATGGGATTCTTTGGTTCAAAGGTCCCATTGCCTTATGGGCCGGATGATGGCCATGAAGGGTTGAGGAAGAATGTGGCGTTCTTGAAGAAACATAGGGAGTCTGTGGGACCGGATTACCCAATAATGGTTGATTGCTATATGAGCTTGACGGTGCCGTACACGATCCAATTGGCTACGGCATGTCTAGATCTCAACATCAATTGGTGGGAGGAGGTTCTTCACCCAGATGACTTTGACGGCTTCCAACAACTCAAGCAGGCGCTGCCCCAGCTCAAGTTCACTACCGGAGAGGTATTTTACCCACCCCCCTGCAAACAGCCCAATTATAAGCGGATAGGCTAATTGAATTTCCCAAAACAGCACGAATACACCCGCTATGGCTTCCGCAAGCTCATCGAAGGCCGCAACCTCGACATTCTCCAGCCCGACGTCATGTGGGTCGGAGGTCTCACCGAGCTCCTCAAGGTCACCGCCATGGCCGCCGCCTACGACATCCCCGTTGTCCCTCACGCCTCGGGATCCTACTCATACCACTACGTCATCTCCCAGTCAAACTGCCCCTTCCAGGAGTATCTCGCAAACTCACCCGATGGAAAGTCCGTCTACCCGGTGTTTGGCGACATGTTCCTTGACGAACCGGTCCCCATCGGCGGGTCAATGGACGTGAGTGTGCTTGATAAGCCAGGCTTTGGTCTAACACTGAACCCTGCGGCGAGACTGGTCAATGCGAGGTCGCTGCTGAACCCAAGCCCGCAGAAGGCATTGACTCCCGCGCCTGTGGTGCCCGAGAAGAGGAAGGCAGTGACCAACGGAACGAACGGTGTCAAGGCCCAAGAGGAGGAGAATGCGCATTGACTAGCCAAGCGCTGGAGGAGGTTCTTGAAGTAGAGCTTGGTGCAAGTGAAGTGTAGAGGCTTTAGGGACGAATTATCACGAATATTCTTTTTTGTATGGTTTATTGTTTGAGTATGGTTATGGGATTGAATTTTTTTTTTTTTTTTTGTATTTATCTAGTTTAGGTATTCTTTCTTCCCCGGGTTTCATCCACCCCACCTCCACACACCCACATTTCAATTCTCGCTGTAAGAGCCAAAGGCAAAGGCGCATTCATGCATGGATATCATTTCTTTTCATTTGGGAATAAGGGGGGGGGGGAGGGGGGGAGGGGGGGAATTGGCAATCAAAGAGCCACGATATGCCCTCTTCTTTTTTTTTTTCCTGCAAGGAAATCATTTCACACCACGATATCGCGCGCCATCACGTGATACGGTGCTCTGTATAGTGCAAGTTAGAGCGGAATTGATAGCTACCGGAAACCCCGCAATTGGGGGTTAAAAGGAGCCGTAGAAGAATAAAAATGGTTAGGGCCAGTGCGGTGGTATATATAAGAAGCATATAAACCTCTGGCCCATCCCTCAATTCCTCAATTCCTCCATCTCCAGTCTCCAGTCTCCAAGACCTTCAACCTTCGAATACACCCCCGAACCCCGCCAAGAAAAGGGAAAGAGAGAGAGAGAGAGAAAGAAAGGCAAAGCAAAGAAAAAAACAAACCTCTCACACAGAACCGGAAATGGCCGTCCAACTCCTCACCGGCAAAGTAGTAGCCATCACCGGCGCCGCCACGGGCATCGGCCGCGCAATCGCAATCGGCATGGCCACCCACGGCGCCAAAGTAGCCATCAACTACCTCAACGAGACGCAATCAGCGTCAGTGGCCAGCCTACGCAGCACCATCGAGTCCGCGCCCATCTCTTCCTCACTGCTCGCCATCCCGGGGGACATCTCGCTGCCCGCCACCTCCGAGGACCTGATCGCGCAGACGGTGGCCACGTACGGGCGCCTGGACGTGTTCGTGTCCAACGCGGGGGTGTGCCAGTTTGCCGACTTTCTGACGCTGCCGCGCGAGCTCTACGAGCGCACGGTGCGCATCAACCTCGACGGCGCATTCTACGCGACGCAGGCCGCGGCGAGGCAGATGGTTGCGCAGGGGACCGGCGGGAGCATCATTGGTGTTAGCTCTATCAGTGCGCTGGTGGGCGGCGCGGGGCAGACACACTATACGCCCACAAAGGCGGGCGTGTTGAGTCTCATGCAGAGCTGTGCGACGGCGCTGGGGTCCAAGGGCATCAGGTGTAATGCGATCCTGCCGGGGACCATCAAGACGGCGCTGAACGAGGAGGATCTGGACGACGACGCTAAGAGGGCGTATATGGAGGGTAGGATACCGCTGGGGAGGACGGGCGTGCCGGAGGATATTGCGGGGCCGGCGGTGTTTTTGGCGAGTGATTTGTCGAGGTATATGGTGAGTTTTTGTGCCCTTCTTTTGGTAGTTATGGTTGTTGTTGTTGTTGTTGTTGTTGTTCTGGTTGTGGTTACTGATTTGGGGGTGTCAATGATTTGTAGACGGGTGCGCAGTTGCTGGTTGGTGAGTACTTACTTTCTTCTTCATGCGATATCAATCGACCCCCCCTCTGCATATTTTGGAACATAACTGACACACGGCGGTATTACAGACGGCGGCCTGTTTGTCAACCTGCAGTAGAAGGGGGGAGAAATTGCCGTAGAGCCGTGCGTGCGGAAACATATCGTGTATCCATAGCTATAGCATCGTAAAATATAGCCTCCCATGAGCTGCGTGCACTATATCTCTGGAGGATTAAAAGGATAGTCAGATCAATGCAATGAAATCAAGCCACAACATACATCGCGCACCAGGCGCCATGATCGAGAGTGCACGGCAGCTATGCATTACATGCCGGAGAGATGTTGTAATAGCTGAGCACAATTGCATATGCAGTTACACCACATGCTTCTGTATGCACGGGGGAGGGGGGGAGTAGCAGAGCAGTATCTAGACTCCCTCACTCAATTATGCAAACACAAAACTCTCTTCTCTCATCTTCTCTCTTCTCTTCTCTCTCTTCTCTTCTTCTCTCCCTCACTGCCCCGCACTAGACAGGATGCGGAATGGCCAGCTTGGAACCCCCCGCAGAGCCTCAGACCGGAGCAGCGGTGTTTTCCCGGGTACGCTCGGGCTATTGCAAACCGAGTGGAGGGGAAGGGCGGGGCGCCACATGAAAAAGGTTTATCCGGGCTCGCTTGTCCCGATGCGTTGGGAGAGTGCCGGAGATGCGCCGAGGAGCGAAGTTAGAAAAAAGTCTCCTCCCTCTTCCCCACCCGGTTCTTCTCTCCCCCCCCCCCCCCCCCCACTGCAGCGGTCATGGGCCATCACTCGGGTATATACCGCCGAGCCCTAACCCTGCAGTAAATGATATCTTTTCTTTTTTCTTCCCCTTCCCCTCATCTCGTGCATCTCTCCCGAGGTCTGGGCTGATGTAAATAGATGGCTAATGGCTATCTAGAGAGAGAGAGGCCCTCTTCTCCTTCTTCCATACACTCCCACAGCAAAAGTTTATCTAAATAAAATAGAATATATACAATACATACACATATAAAATGTCACGCTCCCTCCCACCCGCCGGCGGAATCTACGTCCCCGTCCCAACCTTCTTCGTCAGCAAATCCGCCAGCACCTACAACTCCACCAATCCCCCCCTCGACCTCGAGGCCCAAGCCGCGCACTCGATCCACCTGGCAAAGTCCGGCTGCCGTGGCCTGGTGCTTCTCGGCTCCACGGGCGAGGCCGTGCACCTCACGCGCGAGGAGCGCTATGCCCAGATCTCGCATGTGCGCCGCGAGCTCGAGGCCGCGGGCTTCAGCAACTACCCGCTGATTGCGGGCACGGCGACAAACGGCATCGAGGAGACGGTGCAGCTGCTGGCCGAGGCGAAGCAGGCGGGCGCGGGGTGGGGGCTGGTGTTGGCGCCGGGATACTTTGCGGGCGCTGTCAGTCAGGATGGAATTAAGGGGTGGTTTGAGGCGGTGGCGGACCAGAGCCCGATCCCGGTTATGATGTGAGTTGGCTTGCTTGGTTGCTTGGTTTGGATAGGTGAGGGTGCTGATCCTTTTTTTTTTTTTTTTTTTTCTGGTAAAGATATCATTACCCCGGCGTCTCAAACAACGTCAAGATCCTCCCGTCCACGTTCCGCGCCCTCGCCGCGCACCCAAACATTGTCGGCGGCAAGCTCTCCCATGGCGACATCTCCGTGCACGCCCAGATCGCGCTCGACCCCACCATCGACACGGACCACTTCCACCTCTTCACGGGTCTCGGGCAGCAGCTGTTCCCCGTGCTGCAGGTCGGCTGCTTCGGCGCCATCGACGGCCTCGCGGGCATCTTCCCCAAGAGCGTCGTCGCGCTCTACGACCTCGTCACGGCTGAGGGCCCGCTCGACACGGAGCGCCTCCAGAAGATCCGCGCGCTCCAGTACATGGTGTCGAGCGCCGAGGAGCTGATTGTCGGCTGGGGCACGGTGGGAATCAAGGAGGCGGTCAGTAGGGTGTTGGGCTTTGGCGATGTGGATGGTGGGAGGTTGCCCCTGGCGAGGGGAATGGGCGAGGGGGAGTGGAGTAAGTGGGCGCCCATTATGGCGGAAATGGGCAAGATCGAGGCGGCGCTGTAGGGAGGGCTTTGGTACGTCTGGCGGCCCGATCCTGGGGCGTGTCCTCGTCCTGTTTGTATATAGCTGTTTTATTAGTTAGGGATATATCAATATATGGTTTGATTTTTCTTACTCAGGAAGAAACGTGATTGGTCAGTGGATCAACGAAGGGATATAATTACGCCTGGAGTATTAATTAATTAAAGCTTCCGTCCGGGGGTGGGGGCGAACTTTGTTTGGAATTTCCACCCTAAATTGTGGATCCCAGACATACCTAGAAAAACAACGTTATAGTTATCGACCCCGGGGGGCTTCCAAGTAAGA
Source organism: Morchella sp. 2018-W16 (assembly GCA_024713755.1). Taxonomy (NCBI): domain Eukaryota; kingdom Fungi; phylum Ascomycota; class Pezizomycetes; order Pezizales; family Morchellaceae; genus Morchella; species Morchella sp. 2018-W16. The sequence goes on along the minus strand of JAMGYY010000001.1, from coordinate 2,608,410 downwards.
AACTTGGAACGTCAAATCCATAATTGAAGCCAAGACTAGTTCACAGAAAAGATGCCCCATCCCCTTCTTTAATTCGCGGTGTTGGGTATTCCGTTGCCGGTTGCCAATTGTTGTGTCGTCCTGGTATCGATATATAATGGCTGGGACACCCATAAACCACCAATATCTAGCTGACCCTAAGCTTGTTGCACCAGCGGGAGTGGTCAGGTCGAGGCACTACAGATAGCGGCCCTCACCCTAGCTATAGCTAGTGGGGGTGGGGTTGCGATTGGTTCGTCTCATGGCATAGCTAGCTCAGCGGGGTGATTATTCGCTGGAAAAGGTGTAGCGAATCATTGCTCTAGCTGGGATGTAGCCCACTGGGTTGTAATAACTAGGCACAGACTTTAGTAATTGAGATAGCAGGTTCTATTTTCCATACTACTACTAGCTAGGGCGAAATGGTCATGCTTTATAATAAGAACTCCATCAACCTACTGACCACACCTAGGTCCGTTGACTGCACCTGCATCCTTTGATGTCTCTGTCCGTACCCCGCCCTCCCTTCCCACAGATTGTGTTGATCTTATTTGGGGGTGGTATTGAAGCAAGTATAGTGGTCGTGTGAGGGGGACCAAACTAGGGCCTTTAATGATTGAGACTCAACCTTTAGAGAACTAGCTGAGCATCTTCGACCATACCCGTGATTCAGGCCGTGATGCGTAGGGGATGCTGGGAACATGCAAGCTGAGAACTTAAGGGGACTAGGGTGGGTCACAAGGAATCACTCGTCAATATCGCCGCTGGAGAACCAACCATGTTGCAACACTCGTTGCCCCCGAGCGTAGCCTTAGACTAATGTGTTTGGTGCACACATAAATCGAGTGTTTGAATGTCGGCCCCATTCAGTTACATTGACGGGACTTTGTATCTCTATATATATAACATATATTTATACATGTAATGTAGAAATTAAATCGTGGATTGAAATGTATATGTTGTCGCTAAGGGTTAGGTTTTAGACTCCTAGCTTGATTTTTCAGTTCCTCTGCTAAAAAAAAAAAAAAAAAATGCGGGGCAGGGAATGAGAAAAAAAAAAAAAAGCGAAAAAAAACCCCCCCCACCAATGTCCCTTTCCCCTTCATCAGCTCCCACCTTTCTGAACCCACTCCTACAACGCAAGCACTCTTCTCTAGGCATGTACCAACTTGGCATCGAGGTTTTCACATGTCCGAGGTTGGTGATTCAGTTTGCCAGGACAGAAGAACCTCCTCAGACATGTAAATACTTGGACGCCGTGCCCCACTCACTCTACCGCTCATGGAAGTACTTGGAGCCCCGCGTTCAGTGCTGGAACCTTGGTAACATGTAAGTCGAACTCTTGATCTCTGTACAGATATCAGCTAACTACGCTTGTGCTTGTTGTATCAGCAGAGACTTTGTTAAACATGCCTCCTGCTGAGGGTTACCGCTTGAGATGCGGTTTAGTGGTTTGTATAGTCGTGGTTTTCACGGTTTGAGATTACCCCTCTGTGAAGAAATAATGTAACAGCGCTCGTAAGTCCGGTGCATACTTGTAACTACCCTATAGTATATGGAAATGTTATTCTAGCTGGCAATATTGACGTACGTGTAGTCCTGCATGCGTATTATTAGGGCAAAAAGTGTCTCTAGAAGGGCGAGTTATAGAAGTCTCCAGATGATAGATTCTTCTTGCCCGACTAGCGAGAGGGCGATTTAATTCTACCTCAACGCCTGCACAACCAAGTAAGATGCAGTTGTGCATCACAGTAGTAGTCCCAATTATGATATATACTACGAACAACAGGTATAATATCATCATTCCTATCCAGAAGTAAACCTCTGGATAGTAACCAAGAGCACCCCGAAGGGGCTGCACGCGTAAATCAATTGTCGATCAATCATTTAAGAGCGCCAGGATGCATCGGCGGGGGCCCGGATCCCAGAGGCAAAGAGTGAAGCCCGATGCATCTATCCGAAGTCTCCTTATGCCCTATTCCAACGAAGATAGATGCGAAGCTACCTCCGACACCTTTCCGCTTTGATTTTGTGCCGAAGAGGTGCTAAATAACCTCCGGCTCCCCGGAAAAACGAGAACGGTCCTCCATAACTGTGGGCTATATAGCTATAGAGTTGTTATATAGGCAATTAGACCCTCAACGGCTATGCCTACTACGTATAGCTTCACGAGTTGAGGTTTATCTCACCCCATCAGCAGGTTGCTGGCTCAGTTGCAATATGTTTCACTAGGTTAGTAACCGACGGAGACATAATACATAGACCAAGAAAGACATAGCCATGCATGGCTTCGTACTGACTATGGTATTACTATTTGTGTATCTTTTGGTGTCATCAAACCAGATAGTAGCTATGTCACCAAGGCCTTGGAGGGTCACCATCGATCACTCGGGTCATACCATTTTTTGTCGAAGTTATATATTGTGCGAGCCTGGAAAATACTACCGCAAACGCCACGCCCTGGAGAGGTTATTTTATGACCAACAACATGCCAAGGTGTTGCTTTGTGGTCCGTCTGCCTCATGTCAGGGTCTGGGTGTCATCATGCCACGGAGGAAATGATTGTTCTGCCATCATTCTGTTGTCCACATGCCAAGACCTATATATACTGGGCCCCGCTCTGGTTAGAAACCTCTACAAGTGATCAAGTCAACGCAATCCAGACAAGCCAGCCAAAGTCTTCCGGAAATATTTCTTTATACTTTCCACAATTTGCCCTTTAGGCCGGCCAAGTCTATGCATGTGACTGCAAGATATATACGCCTGCATCGACTTTATATACGATAATAACTCAATTGTATCTTTAATTTCAGATATATTTGACTGAATTCTCTTTTTTTCTCCCGAGATTTGGAGACCGGGCACGCGATGATATTACTCGTTGCTCTTCCCAGCTAGCTAGGTGGCTGTAGACTTCCAGGGTTCTGGCCAAAAAAGTCCGAACGGGCAAAACAATTGTACTCGAATAATTAAATATAAAGACCGCCTAGACGAAAGACCAGATGAGAGGCGGTGGTTCTAAGGTGCACTACATAATTAAATTATATGTAAGGATATGTATACAAATTAGTCCAGGTTTTTTTATACTTTTAAATTAATTTATAGCAATATTAGCTCAATAGTGTTCATATAATTAAGTATCAGTATATACTAACTTCAAGATATATAATACAGATAATACAGATCCCGGTGCACTGTACCCATCCTTAAGTGACTTTCGTATATACATATAGGTATACGCATTATATATATTAGGTTCGGCTTCCTACAGGAAAAAGATCGATGGTATCATAGGAAAAATCAAGCAGGGATCTTCGAACTATTCTAGATTCTGCATGTAGCCGGGTCTATCTTGGCCGCATGTCCGTGGATTTAATCAAACTTAAGATCTTGTGCTACACGACAGTACTGAGTGCTCCTTCAGATAAGCATCTCTCCTCCACCACGCTCTCCCGATAACCCCCAGCCTTCGGTTTAAGTTTGAGCTCTCGACTAGCTACGGCTTACATGCGGTTTCATCTCGCCTTGAGCTATATTGTACGCTCCTGTACTAGAATGTAAGTCAAGCTGTCCATTGAATCAGGTAGGTAGTACTTTACTACACTTGTACGAGCTCAATAACTTAACACGCAGCTACCCTTGTACATGGCGATTCTCTCCAACCATCAAAGCTTCTCTGCAGCTGACTGGTTTCATAACATGGCCTGTATGGCTCCTGAAACATATATGCATGTGTGGAGAGTCTTTCAATCCAAGATCGTCCTAGCATTATCAAAGATAGGCACACTATCTGCAAATGACGACATGTATATGTAGTGCCTTTCTCGCTGCACTGACTTATTCTCCTACCAAATACATGTAGGTTAAGGCATTCAGGCCAATATTCAATTCCGGCCTTACTATAGGCGGTTGCAAAGTCAAACCCGCCTTCCCAGATGTTGATTCCTAGGCACCCCAGAGCGAATAAAGTCGGCGCGATTGTGGTCGAATCTCTTGTTGACCATCTGCACAAATGTGTGAGTAAACAGTTAAGTATGATAATGACAATTTCTCCTCAAATACCGCTGATTTAAGACAGTCGACCTTGCCTAAAGCAGAAGTCAGTAATGATCTAGAGATTAATCCATTTAAGACACCGAAGTCTGGTATTAGGATTATACCAACGCCGGATATAGGTCTGTTCCGGTGGAAGAGGCGTCCAGCGTGTATACATGACTTAGCGCAAACGACCTCTCTTCTGCGCTTTCCCTCCTCACTCACTTCTTTAACAAGCACGCGCGATCAGGAAAAATCTATCACTGTTTTCAACAAAACTTAACTTGCCAGGGCTACTATGATTCAGTCAAAACGACCAAGCTACAAGGGCACCCTAGTGTCGCAACTGTCACCGCCGTTAACGCCTACTTTGACGAGGCTGGATTTTTATGTCCTTTCAGATTTAGGTGAAGCAACGTACTAAACCCAAGTTGTCAAAGGATCAATACGAAATCTCACTTGCCCTCTATATAAAGCAATATGAATTTATGGAGACGCAATATACGTGGTAAGCTTAGGACGAGGAACGCCTAAAAATAGAGGGCGCCGAGCAATATGGCCCAACAGCTGAGAAGTAGGACGGCAGACCATGGAATATCCCGATCTCGATCCTCGCATATCAGAACTTTTAGGTTAGCTATAGTTGTAGAAGGCTAGGCAATCGCTATTCCTTACTTCGTTATAATATCAGATGGAGTCTATTTACCAATGACGGTCAAAACAAGCGAACTTCCACCCTTGGCGGGGTGGAGAGATGTTCATCATTGACTTTACTAAATACAAATGTATGTATGAGGTTGGTTATCATGAACTCGCGTGATTTTATGGCAATGACGACTAGCTATAATACAACGGCCGTACGGATCATGTAATACAACTCCGTGTTTAAGACACAATACCAATGATATCAATAATATTAGGACGCCTCATGCGGAATTATCACCAATTCCATTCCTTAAACCCAAGAGTGGTATTGACGGAAGTTTCAAGTCCGAAAGAGGGTAAGTGCAACCAGATCGGTCGAAAGTATTCTTTACTTACTCTGGCACAGGACAGGAGCGGTGAGTGACGAACAAATGGTAGTGCTTTCTCAGATGTGGAAACCATATCAAGACCTACACGTGGCATAAGCGAAGTCTAAGAGCTGAAAAACGACAGTCCCGCCGTGAGCCGTACTTTTCTAGGCTCTTTACCTGAAGTATGTTGGTTTGTATTCTCCCCCAGCGGCCCATATCATATCCACTTAACAGATCCCCGTGTTATCTCCCATATCGAGGGTGGGGGTACAACCTTAATTAAGGATCTGTAGCCCCCAGGGGTTTAATACACTTGGGCCGGGCAAATGAGAAGGTCAGAGTACTGGCTAAATATGTACCTTGGGACGGTGTTTACATGCTCCACTGTAGGCCTGAATATCTCTTGCTGACTGGGTTTATGTCACAACTTAGTGCATGAGGGCCATGATATAATGTGTGCGTCTAATGTAACGTAATTTATGGTTATTGCCATACAGAAAAAAACAAAGTCCACCGATCCCACGGAAGGGAGATGGAGAGACAAGCCCTACAATGCCGACTCAACGGAAGAGAGTTATGAGTAACACGTCGCCGAAATTCCCGTCTCTTAGAGCGCACGGTAAGGTGGGAGAAATATTTCTTGACAACCAGAGCGACCCCTCTTTCAAGTCCTAGCACAGCATGCCCTCTTTTAAGAAAGACCAAGACCACTACCAAGACTACCAAGACTTCCACATCCCCCCCGCCAAGGCCTCATCAGCAAAGAAATTAGGTCGAAAACATAAGGATGTGCCAACACACGTGTACCTACTACACCTGACCCCAATATATAAAAGAGAGTAATATTGAGCTTGGGAGATGTAGTCCCTGATGGTTCTATGCCAGGTCTGTCAATCCGCAGAATACATGTAATATTTTTATTGTATATAAATAGCAACCTTTCTCTTATGTTATACCTTGAACGGGTGAATTCGCAGCTTGCCCCTCGAGCTGGTAAATGGCTACCCTACTTGGTAAAAAGATTAACTATAACTGGCTCTATGAAGAAAATCTAGCTGACTTAAGAAATGGATGCACAAACCTTGAGGGTTTGAGAAGTTTATTCGTCCAAGAGATACAGGTAAAATCATTGTTTGTGTAGTACTTACGCCCGTCCGGATCTTTTAATACATATATATTAGGTTGCCGTTAGACTACGGGCTGCATACAATTAACGAATTGACAACAACGATTAGTTGCCGTATTCATGAAATATCACTCGGGAAATATTCTGTGGCAGGTCATTAAGCGGCGGTTGGTCCCAAGACCAAGTTTCTCGAATTGAGCCCACCCGAGAGAGAGTCAAATACCCAGACAATACATGCATGTGTTGGTTGCACATGGCGCGCGGTGATTTGGACTAGAGTATACTCGCCCCTCCATGACGTTTCCGAACACGACCGATATTGCGTACCATACAAATAGGGGACTGGTACTTTTTTATATATATGCAATAGCAGTCGTGTTCGGAAACGTCATGGAATTAGTAGTATATGCATTGGTCACGTTTCAGATGGTTTCAAGTATTATTGCTTTTTCATTATCATAACTAAAAAATGTAACATGTCAAACCCCAGGTCCATGATCCCGCTCCAGCCCAAATACTATGGTCATCCTATTAAGTATCGTTAAATAAAAATCGTGAGGGTTATCCATGCAAACTTTAAAAAATATAAGTGTTTATAGAGGTGGTGCATTAGGGTCCATGAGACACTGGTCAACACGCATGATCTGCTTTCCAGTTGCCTTGGCGTCTGTAATAAATTGTCGGAGTTGCTCAACAGTGGAGATATAACTATACTTGGGCGTTAGAATATGTCATCGTGCGGATCAATGAGGATACGAACAGGTAATGTGCAACGAATAAGTTACCGCCCTTAGCGAGATCACGCTGCACAGCAGCAGCCTGATTTCTACCAGGGTCGTTGGGGCCCCAGATCCAGTCTTCAATATCAACACTCCAGTTGATAGTCTTAGTTCCTGGAACTGTAGCCTCAAGACGTTGGCGGGTAAGCGCTCCATCGGTTCCGTAAGGCGCACGGAAATATCTTTAACAGGGTCAGTAAGAATCAATAATAGATGGAGAAGCTAGGAAGCCTTACCTAGAGTCGACGCCGAGGTTGTTCAAAACTGCATTATAGCTTTTCGAAAATTCATCATCGATATCACTGACGGAGTTGAGACCTTCAAGCTTGGGGTGGGTGTAGGAGTGGAATCCGACCTAGATTACCAACTGTTAGCAATTTCCCACCTTTCTCAAGAACTCAGGGAATTCGTAAATAACTAACCTGGTGTCCATTTTTGAGAGCGTCCAGATACAACTGTTTGAAAGGTAGGTTTGGGTTATCAAGAGAGTTACCAACAACGAAGAAGGTAACCTTGATGCCCTCAGAATCAACAATATCCATCATTTCCTGAGTCAGGCTCGGAACACCATCATCAATGCCGAAGGCGATGCTGTTTGGTCTTGTGCAAGAGAAGTAAAGGGGACCAGTTGGCTTCTTTTCCGGAACACTTATATGGCTAGGAACCGAATCAACGAATTCAATGAGGGAGAAGGTGGTAGAGGCACCAGGGTTACGGAACGCCTTAAATGCAACACCGAGAGTGCGGCCCTTCATAATATTGAAGTGGCTCAAGGGGACATAGATATCCCCGCCACTGCTGTAGTCGGCAGCATTGACGATATCCCACGTCTCCGGATACGGGGCTCGGGACATATCGCAATCGTTATTGTTCTGCATAAGAGCAACGGAAAATTGATTATCTCCGGAGAATTCAATATGGAGGAACTCGTCGGAGGACCCGAGATCTTGACATGCATTGTCCAACTGTGAAAAGAAACTATAGTCCGTGTCGGCCGACTGGATGGTCAAACTGCCGTCACCCCACGCACAGGACATGGAGCCGTCGCAGCCATGCCAGTTTCCGCGAGTGTTCGTACCGCTGCTCTCGAAGCGATCAAGAACAAAACCCCCGAAGGTAGTCCCAGCGAACGCGAGAATTGGAAGAAGTCCTTGAACTAACATGATTGCTACTCTAGATTAAAGTGCAATCCTGCCGCCAGAAACTACAAAGAAAGGCTTAAAAAGTGGAACGAAAGTCTGGCTAGGGGGCCAAAGAGAGACGGAGTGAATGGTCTACTTTAAATAACGATCGTGGTAGGGGGCACAGGGAATTGATGGTGATAGTAAAGAAAGTCATGAAGGAGCTTCCAGAGGGCCCTTGATTTATACCTGTGTAGAGTTAGATAGAGCCTACCAGCCAGCCGTCTGAATATGCTTAAAGTATTATTATTATTGACCCCTGCCCCTGCACTTTTTGCACTTTTGCACACTGCAGAGACTCACGCAACAGACAACAGACTACATGTGGATCAACTTTTGGTTCACACTGGGGAAGATCAGCAGCGGTCGTTCCTTAACCAAGAAACCGCGATCGACAAAGACAATAATAGCTCCACAACTTTCTCCCATAGGTTAGGAAAATAAAACTTTGGACGGAAGGCACCCCGTTCCATCTGCCAAGCATTCCCTCGTCTACACAGCTAATGAAGTATCATCGATCTTACTTTGCCTTACTCTTTTTCCCGTCAAAACAGGCCCCTGACTCTCCTGACTGGGCTGTGATAACCGTAAAAAAAAAGAATAAAGACAAGAGCAGTAGGTACAGCGTTTCCCTGTAAAGCGAACATTCACCTCAAAGATATCTTGGCTGCAGTTTTAGTGGTCTGGAAGTAGGGAAACGCTGTACATATCTTTTCACGCAGAGACAACACAAGCTTGCAGAAAGCCCAACCAAGACTTCAAACAAGGACGATGTAGATGATCTCGGCCTCCGCATCTCTCAGCTGAGTAAATGAAGTTAGTACCTATTCAGGGGAGGCTGCCTGGGAGAAAAATATCTACCAAGGTAATCATGTAGGCAGTCTTCGGCATACTCCAGGCAATAAGGAACTTCAAGATTCGCCCAGATATCATACCGATCGTCTTTCCTCTATGTCATGTTGTGTAGCTTCACACCGTCAGCCTGCTTTTCATGGCGCCGAAGGTCGGATGTTATGTACGAGCCTTCTTTACGTAAGCGGCTTGATTGGGATGTTTATCACGCAGCTTGTTATTAGCGATTGGTTTGATTTCTCCAAGACTTTCCCGACCACTCGATTTTTGGGCCATGAGGCTTCTGGGCATTTGCTTTTTACGAATGGCTAGCGGCCAACACCGGAACGATGCTACATGCATGCATATTCAACCCCTACGAGTGATACGCTATGACAGCTAGTACATGTATCCTACTGTTATTCGGATTCCAAATAGAGCCTTGATGAACACCAACAATTGCACAATCCTCCACTTGGCGAAAATTATTTCTTTTATGAGAAGTCTCCTATCCAGTACCAGGCAGCGCTTTACATAGAAAAAAAACGTTCCGCTCTCGAACGACCAAATCGTCAGACCCAAGACCTGATTTCCGGGATGTGACTAAAATCAGTTTAGTGTGGCATGCATTGCAAAGTACGGACAAATAGCCACTGTTGCTCTTTAGACTTACAAACAGAGCTGGTTATGTGAGTACTTTACGTTACATGTAGGTACATATTTCAGGAAGCCAAGGACTCTTGGTATTCAAGCATTGCTTTCGCGGCGCTTAAAAAGCAATGTTGCTTCCGTTTAAGGTAGAATTGGAACCTTTTTTTTTTATGCTAGACTACCCCCATCTATATATACTTTTTTTTTAGTGCCTATGTGGGGGGCATATGCTGTGTTATGATTGATGAGGAGGAGAATAGAGTATTGAAAAAAGAAAAAAAAAAGAAATCACCCTCCTTGTATGTAGAAAATTTAAACGAACCAAACAGAAGCAAAAAGTACCTTACATATTTCCCGTGGGTTTTCTATTCGCCTAGTTCCCCGACGGGTGCCTGCATATCAGGATTCTTAAGACAACAGTTGCACTACAGGCGTTCACCGTCGCTTGACGAATACCGCCAGTTGACGAGCAGGGGGCCTTAGGCCAATAGAAACTAAAAGGACTGGAGATCTCACAGGTTGGCTGTTGCTTGACTGTTTCCTGCCATACTTGGAATCCCTGTTCGTCAACTGGCAGTATTCGTCAAGAGACGGTGAACGCCTGTACTTGCATTTTACAGTCGGGATACAACATATACCCACACCACCCATTTAAAAGCGAACGTTATGATTTGAGGATGGGAAGACTAATAAATTTATGTTGCGGCTCTTCGGAATTTCCCGATCAGAGTCTTGGGACGGGAACAACGTTTATGCGGGCCGAATCATGGATAGGCACTCGCTATGACGACAGCGCCACCACGCACGTGGATGGAAAGACGTCAAGTACATGTAGGTTTGTTGAGAGTGTCTTCAAGGCCCCGGGAACCAAAAAACACTCAACCTCAGCTAAAAATTCTCGACTCTTGTTTCTTCCGTTTGACCATCGGAATACTACCCTACCCTTATGGAAAGAAGGGCTCGGATTCTTTAGCAGCTAGATTTGCTACAGCGACTCCGGGGAATGACTTCAAGATCGATGAGAACCAGCCATACGGCGAAGTAAGTGCTTCTAGCTATATATATTCGTATATTGAAATAAGGTCTATCCTTCTACGGCCCCTTCTTTCTTGTATCCTAATTAATAAATTGATTCGAGGCTTTGTTGTGTTGAAACTAACAATGCATAGTAAATGAATACATAGCTAACGTTGAACAAATTTGCTCTAGATATGGGTGGGAGACCATCCTAATGGCTCATCCCTCTCCGTTAAAGATAGCAAGCCTCTTGCAGATATAATCACATCTAATCCAGAAGAGTATCGAGCAAAAGATGAAGGGCCTTTTGAAAACATTGTTTTGGGGTCTTTTCAAACAAGACAAGAAGGTTATTTCGAAGCTCTGTCAAGCTCTCTTAGGGAGAATGCATCTGCTAGGAGAAGTTGTTCTAGGCACGCTTGGGAAGAGCTAGAATCTGGGTCATGTTGTGAAGAAGATACTTTTGGATTACCCTGAGGACGTAGGAATGTTTGCCGCAATATTCTTCACAAATTTTGTCCGACCGGAAAAGGGCTAGAGGGGATTGCTATTCCTGCGGATTGCATTCATGCATACCTAGAGGGCGATGTTATTGAGTGTATGGCATGGTCTGATAATATGGTACGGATAAGCTTGAAATCTTAAAGCAATGAGCTAGCTAAAGGTTTCAAGTATAGATTGCCTGTGGCTTTGGAGGGAGCGACGACCCCCGAGTATTTACAGATACGCTCCTCTACGAAGCCTCTATCTCAAAGGGGCTCGAACTGAGGCACCAAACTTGGAGCGGGTCAACGACCGGTAAAGCTGAATTGTACGAAGCACCCATGCCTGAGTTCGACCTACTCAATACCAAACTTGAGGGAGAGGGCGCAGAAGAGATTATAAAGGAACAGCAGGGCCTAGCGTGCTTCTCTGTTTCGATGGTCAGATTAGTTTGAAGGGTATTGATAGATGCTGTGGAGGAGAAGTCCTGAAGACTGGACAAGTAGTATTTATCAAGCCGAATTCCAGTTTCTACGTCAAGGCTATTAGTAAACGGGCGGAAATGTGGGCAGCATTTGTGGAAGCTTAGGCCCTCTTCGGTTATATAAACTGGTTAGCGTTTATTGTTTTATTACATCCAGACTATGTGCATGTGCATAAGTACATGCGCTCACATGCAGGGGCAATCATAAGTCGTGCCCTGAAGTATTGATATTGGGTCACGCAGGGGCCGCCCAGAAAGTACCCATCTCCCCTCCCAAAGCACTATCTCGTGCTTCGATTTAATCAATAATGATGGACCCAGTCACGAATTAGTGAACTAAGCAGGAAAAAAAAAAAAAAAAAAACCCCCGTCATGAGTTTGTACCGAGTGATAATATATGACCAAGGTGTCAGAATGAGCTCTATGGGCCGGAGCTTACATGTATGTATCTATATAGATTTAATCCGTAGGGGCACAAAGTATTGATCTACTTGGTAATCTCGCTGAGGATATGTACACAGAGGCTTTATATCTATCCTACTCTAGTGGAGCCATGTGAAAAGAATATTCTATTTATAAGTGGATAGGTATGTACTTTTAGTATCGTTATAGGTAGTACTGCTGAGATGTGGATGACTACATGTACTTACAGAGCTGCAAGATTGTCTTGAATACGACTAGGAGTCGCCTGGTCCTCTGTCTCTTCTATCGACAATTGCAAGGAGCTAGTACATGTATGTCCACCGTCTTTGGCCATTTTTGGCAATATATATCGTTCTCATAACTAACATGTAGGTATCCTGTGTCATGGGAGGAGGAGCGAGGTCTTAATTCAAGTTGAGCTGGGCCTAACGTACTTGTATAAATATGTGATTACATGTAATCAGCCAGTGGTACGTTATAATCAATTAAGGTGGGGGTTCTCAAAACTAATATTCGTCGTTTGAGCATGAGGGGTTCCGATTAGGCCCCACTAACGGAAAGTCTAAGGGGATTTGAAGCTGAAAACAAGAATTTGTTCTAAAATTACCTATTTCCATGTACTGCTCGTCGGGTCGTTGGGACTATTCTCGACGCCAAGAAATCTAGGAGAAGTCTCCCACGAGCGGTTTCGAGATAGTTGAAATGCCACACGAGCAAAATATTTACTGTTCTGAGGATTTCGTTAGAAATTGAGGCTGATAGTCTCTCTAAACGCTGTTGAAATGAGGGAGTTAAGTCCTCGCAGTGTCTCGTACTGTCCAATGAGCATGACAGCTATAGCCTCATAGCGGTATATATGATAGCTATCACCTAGTGTAAAGGGCTAATATATTATCTCAAGAACCTAAGCTTTATGCTGAAACTTATGCTAGATACATGTATACGTAGCTATATGCAGGTTTGGATTGTAGCGTAGAGCATAATCTGGAGGATAGGTCGGAGACGGGGTGGGGTGGGGTGGGCAGAAGGCGGTATATTTTCTATGGCATGAACTAGAGTAGCTCGGCATCCTTCTTCTCCTTCGCAACCTCGTTCTCAACACCGCCAAGACTTGAGAATAGGGGGGATCACACCACTCCACAGACTTTTCTTGGGCTTCATTGTCTTTAAGAACTGTCACTCTTCACACTCACTTCTGCTTCTGTGCTCCGTTTCCCTTCACTCCACTCTTCTATGCTCCGCTCTCTGAGACAGCTCCGCCTCTGTTCTTCTGGCTTCCCCTCTCTCGGGGGGGAGGGTGTATGACCAGTCCAAGTGGATGTCTCCTACCTCGGGGGGTATTCTCGCATCGTTGGGCGTTCTTGTGCGGGGGGGCGTTCTCGCGCCGTTGTCGTTGTGTTCATTCAAAAAACTCTCCTCCTCGCTCCCTCCTCTCCTCAGATTCTTTGCCTACAAGCCTAGTCTCTACCTTCGTGAATCCCATCTTCGGATTGCAACCGGATTGCAACCACGCCTCGGAAAGAACGAAGGCACAAAAGAAAAGGAATACTCACTAAAAAATTCTTCTTCTAAAAGCCACCTTCTTCTCTTTCTCCACATTCTCTTTCTTTCGACCCCGCTCCGGCTATGTTCGGTTGCGACGTGTCATTCTCTCCACCCTTTTCTTGGCCCCTACCGGGGCCCCATCATGTTACGGAGCGAAGCGGAGACTATATCTAAACTAGCCAAGGTTCACAACCGAGGCGAAGACGAGACGAGGACGAGACGAGAGCGAGGCGATGACGAGGCGACGAGGGGACTTAACCGAGAAGCAAGGTCGTGGGACAGAGAGTCCAGATGGCTGTACGGACGAAGTGATGTAGACGAAGATACCAGTAGAGGACTTGCACAACGGTCATGGACTAGGACTATGGCTAAGCGAGGAGACTATGGTAGAAGCTAGGCGAAGACGAGGTAGCACGAGGACGGGGATGACTAAGGGTTATGACGTATAGTATTCCGAGAACTGAGAAACAAGTAACAACTAAAGAAACTAGAAACGTAGAGTTGATAACAGGAAGGTTGCGTGAGAAAGGAAAGAAGAGAAAGAGACAGCGAAAGGTTCAGAATGACTATATATACAGTTCCCAATCCCTGTCCCTGGATGACTCATAACCCGTGTAACGGAAACCCATAGAAACCCAAAGTGAAAACCCAAACCCGAGACCCCATTCCACAATATCCTTTCCTCCGCAGTAGTCCGTGGTACGCCGTGATAGATTAGGTCCTCCTTCAGGCCTAACTCCCCAGAGGCCTAGGCTTTCGTGAAACCTGTCGTGGAAGTCTTGCACCGCCGCAAGATGTTAGGTCTGAGGGGTTGCCACGATGGCTCGTCGTAACCCAGGTATCTAACCAAGTATTCTAAGCGGCCGTAGCGTCGGCGTGAATCCAACACGGTATCGACCTCCCATTCCTGTTCGCCTTCAATTTCCACAGGGGGTGGCGGGGTGTGTTGCTGACCTGGGACGGGGTTGTTGGCAGCAAGGGACAAGAGCGAGACATGGAAGACCGGGTGGATTTTCATTGAAGCGGGGAGACTGAGTTCGTAGGCGTAAGGACTAACCATTTTCTTGACGGTATAAGGGCCGATGCGCTTCCAGTCGAGTTTCTTCGAGGGTCGCTTGGTCTCAATGTTTCTAGTCGAGAGGAAAACCCTATCGCCTACGGCGTACCTGGGAGCGGGAGTCCTATTCGCGTTGGCTGACTCTTCTTGGATCTTCTGGGCCCTAAACATCTCGTCACGTAGGAATTCAAAGATCTGTGCCATATCCCTGGCCATACCGTTGGCTTGATCTTCTTTAGTCGTAGCTACTTTGTAGAGGTGCGAACGACATTCTTGGATTCCTCCCATAGTTTGCCTGAAATGGGGAGAGCTTGGTGGTTTCGGAGACATGATTGTTGGTAGCGAATTCTGCCATTGGTAGGTATTTAACCCAATCGTCCTGTTGGTAAGAGACGTAGGCCCGAAGGTATTGCTCCATAATTGCGTTAATCCTTTCCGTTTGGCCATCCGTCTGAGGGTGGAAGGCTGTGCTGTAGCGGGGTGCGATTTCCAGGCGGTCACATAAGGTTCTCCAGAACTCTGCTGTGAATTGTGTTCCGCGGTCCGAGACTATGGTTTCTGGTAAGCCATGCAGTTTCCATACTGATTCTAGGTACATGTTGGCTACATCGATAGCGTTGGACTCCTCCGCGTGCATGGTAGGAAGTGTCGCATCTTGGTCAGGCGGTCGACGGCGACTAGGATAGCATTAAATCCTTGAGATGTCCGAGTCCGTGACAAAATCCATCGACACGTCGGTCCAGGGCCCTTTGGTACTGATAAGGGCGAAGGACACCTTAGGCAGAGAGGCTTTCTGCGAAACAGGTACTGCAGTTCAGGACGAACGGTCGACATATTTCCTCATGTTGGGCCAGTAGTAATTGCGACCGATGAGCTCGAGGGTTTTGGCCCGTCTGGGTGTCCGGCGGAGGCTTGTCGTGGTGTTCCTGTAGCAAGCGTAGCTGGAGTTCGTCGAAGTCGGGGACGTAGATCGCATTCCTGTAAAGCAGGAAGCCTTCCTCCGTCTCGGTGCATTCTGCTAGCGAGATCTTCTTGGAGTGCTTGGTGCCATTACGGAGCATGGTGAGGACTTGGTGTGGAAAACTGTCAACTTGGTAAGCCTGGGTCAATAATTCTTTTACGGTGCGTTCCTTCCGGATTCATTTAACAAAGAACCCGCGAACAAACTTAGCTTGACTCCTGCGTCTAAATTCTCCTTTTTTAACACGACCTGCGACTGGTGCGTGAGACGTTCATCCCCTTCCTTAGGCAGGTCTCCTGACCTTCGGGTGAGTGCGTCCGGTTTCCCCCCTTGTTTCCCTGGCCTGAATGTGATGACGAAGTCGAAGCGGGACAGGAATTCGGCCCACCTCGTCTGGCGGCGATTGAGCAGCTTGGTGGACATAAAGTATTCCAGGTTTCTGTGGTCGCTAAGGACTTTGATAGGGAACCTAGATCCTTCCAGGTTTGAGCACCATTCTTCGAAGCATCTGACAACCGCTAACAGTTCCTTGTCGTAGATCTCGTAATTGCATTCTGCAGGTGAATGTTTCTTTTCATCAGTCATAGTCATAATGTGCCAGTATTGGGGCCGAGGTGAACGCATCCTTGAGGTCCTGAAACGCTTTTTGTGCCTTAAGTGACCATTCGAATTTCACGTCTTTCTTGGTTAGAGCTGTGAGTGGGGCGACTACTCTGGAATACGCATATATGAACCGGCGATAGAAGTTCGCGAACCCTAAGAATTCCTGGACCTCCCTAAGCTTAGTGGGGGCTTCCCATCCTGTGACCGCTGATACCTTGCTGGGGTCCATCTTAAGGCCCTCAGGGGTGATGATGAGGCCGAGATACTTGGTTTCTTGGACGGAGAATTCACATTTCTCTGGTTTCAAATGAACGTCGTGGATCTGCAGGACCTTGAGGACTTGTCGCACATGTTTTTTATGTTCCTCCAAGGTCTCTGAGTATATCAGGATGTCATCGAGGTAGGCTGTTGCGAAATGGTCGAGGTAGGGGCGGAGTAGGTCGTTAACCCAGTGTTGGAACTGGCAGGGCGTTGGTCAATCCGAAGGCATGACATTGTACTCGAAGTGGCCGTAGCGGGTCCTAAAGGCAGTTTTCCATTCATCACCCTCCTGGATCCTGAGCTGATGGTATCCCCACCTAAGGTCCAACTTGGTGTAATACTTTGCTTTGGAGAGGCGGGACAGTGTCTCCGGAATCAGAGGTAAGGGGTGGCGGTTTTTTACCGTGATCTCGTTGAGTTTCCTATAGTCCACGAAGGATCCATCGGCTTTTTGACGAATAGGACGGGGGCACCGGCAGGGGATTCTGAGTAGCGGATAAAACCCTTTCCTAGGTTCTCCGTAATGTAGTCTCTTAGAGCCTGTAGCTCTGGGCGTGACATTCCATATAGCGGGCCGAAGGGGGGTTGCTTTCCATCCTGAAGCACGATCTTAAGGTCATGGGGGCGGTGAGGCGGCAGTGACGTGGCGTTTGATTCCTTGAACAGTGGCAAGAACTCCCACAACTCCTTGGGCACTTTGTCTCATGGGTCCGTGGTGGTCGCAGGGGCAAGGGCTTCATTGATCGTGTTGAGTGAGGCACAGAAAAGTCGGTTCTGTCGCCTGCGGCAAGGCCTACAAATGGCACAGCTTTCCTATGGCATAGCGTGGAGGAGTGGGCTGTCCGGAGGGGTGATTGAGATTCCTGTAGCGGTGACCGGGGAGCGGGAGATGGAGCAGTTCTTGGTGCAGAAATCAGATTCGAATGTGACCTGATTCTACTTGGGGCGGAGGCGAGGTCGTGGTGGCGCATCCAGGGAATACCCATGACAATTGGGTAATGTCCCAGCTTGGTGACGAAGAAGGGGGCGGTTTCCTGGTGTCCATTGATGTCCAACAAAAGCTTGGCGATGTGTGTGATTCTCCCTGATTCTACCAGCCTGCCGTCGATTACCTCAAGTAGGCGTGATTTTTTCAGGGGTGTCAGGGAGAAGCCGTGCTTGGTTGCGAAATCCTGGTCGATAAAGGCGTACCCTGACGCTCCCGTATCGATGAGAGCGTAGGTTGGCACGAAGGAGGCAGGGTTCTGGGAGACGGAGCAGGTGACGACAAGTTGGTCCTCAGACATCTTGTCCTCGGACACAGCAGCCGGAGCAGCGAAGGTGGGTGGCGGGACTAGCCCTTTGGTTTCTTATTTTCTACCAAAGGGCTGACCTTTAGCGCCCGGCTTGGTTGACACTTGTTCAACTGGCTTGTTGCGCCAGTTGTTGAGTCTTGAGGATCCCGAGGCGGGAGCGAAGCGAGGGCTGTGGGGTGGGGGCCATAGAGCGAGGGGGGCTTTGGTGAGTGGTGGCGGGAGCGGGGGCGAGGCGGCGTTGGAGGTTGGCGATGGTGGCGTTGAGCAGGATTAGCTTCGCGTGACGGAGTGATCTTGGCGGATATCTTTCATGACGGCGAGGTCCAGAGTCGGCGGTGGCGAGGCGTCTCGGTGGAAGCGCCAAGGCGGCAGTTGTTCTTCTTCGCCAGGATTCTTCAACCTCGAGCTTGAGGTCGGCAATTTCTTGGTTGAGTCGGAGATGACCTCGTGGGCTGTACATACAGCAGGTTCTGGCGTGGCGGGTGTCGGGGAGGTTGGTCAACGTGAAGATTCTGAGATGAGGCTGTGGGCCTCCGTGCTCAGGACCGCAGTCCTCATCGGTGGGTAGTGGCCATGTAAAGATTCAGGCGAGGCGCGGCGGGGACTATGACGCCGGCGGCGATGGTGGGTTCTTGAGGTGGGAGGTGAAGGCGCGAATGATAACCGGTGTCGTGTCTGCGGGGTGGGGGCGTCGGTGGTGGGTGCCGATATGGGCTGCCGGCGAGAGGTTGGGTGAAGTGGCCTAGCCCAATGGGCTTCAGCACGCTTGAGCTTATATTTCAAAGCGTATTGACGGAGGACGGAGACGGAGGGTCGGGACGTCACGGTGGCGTGTTGAACCAATGGGGGGACGGGCCGAGGTAACAGAAACCTTCCGTTCAGGAAAGAAAGCATTCGAGGCGACCGGGGAGAAGACGAGAGGGTGGCGACAGTCCTCATTGGGGAGACGTCGCTGAGTCGACCATGATGGTCACCGAAAGGCGGGGTTGGTGTTGTGAAGGTTGGCGTGGGAGGCGAACCAGTGTTCTGAAGCGGAGACTATATCTATGCCAAGGTTCACAAGCCGAAGACGAGGCAGGGACGAGGCGAGCGAGGTGATGGCGCGACGAGGGACTTAGAAGAAGGTCGTGGGACAGAGAGTCCAGATGGCTGACGGACGAAGTGATGTGAGCGAAGATACCAGTAGAGGACTTGCACAACGGTCATGGGTGGACTATGGCTATGGCGAGACTATGGTAGAAGGCGAGAGCGAGTGGCGAGACGGGGATGACTAAGGGTTATGACGTATAGTATTAGAATCGAGAAACAAGTAACAACTTAAAGAAACTAAAGCGTAGAGTTGATAACAGGAAGGTTGCGTAGGAAAGGAAAGAAGAGAAAGAGACAAAGGAAAGGTTCGTAGCCGACTATATATACAGTTCCCAATCCCTGTCCCTGGATGACTCATAACCCGTGTAACGGAAACCATAGAAACCCAAAGTGAAAACCCAAACCCGAGACCCCATTCCACAATATCCTTTCCTCCGCAGTAGTCCGTAGTACGCCGTGATACATCACTCACTACAACCACCGCGTCACCTTTCTCACTCACCACCACACCAAAGCCCTAGCATTAGGCACAGGCTCGCAGGCCAGGGAGGACCCACGTAATGAGAACCCGTGCCCCCCCATGTATGCCTATAAGTTTTCTCTTCTTCTCCGCGCAACCATCTTCTTTTCCCTTTGTCTTCTCGTGCTTTCTCTTTTTGTTTTTCGGGGACGCAGTTTGTTTTTCGATTTGAGGGGATAGGTCTTTTATGCCATAGTCTTCGACTGCATGCAACATTTGTACCTAGAAATGAAATGAAATGAGTTAAAAAAAAAAAAAAAAAAAACTAGAGTAGCTCGGGGTAGCGTGAGACCTCTTGCTACTAATCAACAAATTTACAATTCAGATCAATATTAACGTGTAGTGATATATAACTGTTCTGGATATATCGGCCGCGTACACATCTTGCCTATCAAAGACGTTCCCCCGTTACCCTTTCACATACTGATTACTTTCTCTCCTCTGGAGGCTGTCGGATCCGTAGCAAGGTTTTTCTAGGTACAAAGGGTGTTCTTGAAACATCTGAATGATATGTATTAATAGAGACTTTAGGCCAAGCATCAATAAGGTCTTGTTTATGCCATATGGTTTCCCTGCACGCAACATTCTTGTACCTAGAAACGAATAAAAGTATGATTTTTTTTTTAAAAAAAAGGCCAAGCATCAATTTTGAGAAATGCTGCTTGCCCCCCAGCAAAAAGATCCCTGCAACTATGTAGTAATTTTGACCAAAAGTGATTGTTTCTATTCTTCTATTCACAGTTTGGATTTGGGGCGCAAAAGCAGACTAATTACTGCAGAGTAATTGAATGCAGGAAGCTAGGTGTTCGCCCCGGAAATGAAGATCTTCATCGAAGATATTCGGGGGTGTCGTTGGGGGTTTGACCAGAGTGCCGGGTTCCCCACACTGGTGCTGCCGACTCGACCACGATCCGCAAGATATTTTGAGTTCTATGGGCCGTAAAAGAATATATATCAGCCAGCTTTAGAAGCTTTCATAGTCATGCCCCTCCTGATCGTTGGAGGATAGTTGGTGGCGATGTTAGTGGATGGTCGTAGCTAAGGGAATAGAGAGTTTTAGCTACGCTAGTTGAACAGAAAGTCGGACAGAAGTTCTAGCTGTTTTAGGCAAAGACTTACAAGGCTTTAGTTAATAAGAGGCGCGGGGCTTTCTGTCTAAGTGCTCGACTTTCTGTCCAACTAAAAAGCTCTAATATGACCAGCCGAATAAGATGCCGTTGAGGGGTTTTCCCGACCTTAGTAGAGATGATTGGGATCGTAAAAATGAAGCTGAAGTTAGGCGCCAAGCGTAGGGAGTTGCGGGGTATATTTGTGACGTGTTTCCTTGTGGATAAGCTTTATTGGTCACTAAATGTTATCAATTACTGTCGTAAAGCGGGGCAACTGTGTAACTATTCGTTCTTCTATGACAGTTAATCGGAACGTTTCTAGTGGCTGTATCGACAGTTATCGATAAGTCGAAATCTGCGCGTTTTGTTTAATATGCAGCTACTACACTCGGCGAATTTATTTTTTAAATCAGTTGTATTTGTTTAAGGTACAAAACACATTATATATAACCTTCACTACAGGTACTGTAGCTTTCGTTTTCTACAATTGCACCAAACCAGACGGGCGTCATGATAGATCAAAGATTACACGGGTTGCACTCTAGCTGGCTGATGGTGAGAGTTACATAGATATTCGTGGTGGTTCTCTAGGAGGGGAGCTAGAGTTTCAGATATATTCAAGGGAAAAGCTTCACTCTCTAGCTCCCCCCAAAGAAACAGGTTGGATTTGCCAACAATTTGATGATCTCATGCATAGTGGGGTTAATAGCGGGGTCAATTTGGTTCTAGGTAACATTATTGGACGACACTCTCAGAAGAGAAAATGTCAAGAAACTGACCTATCGGAACGATTAAGAGCATCGATGCCGCAATCTGTGTTGACAGAAGGCGATCACCATCATGCAGTTTTCCTCTACTCCATGCTCCAGGCATTTTTGGTTGTAGTGGTCCCAAGTCCCCCCCCCCCCGCGACTATCAAAGTATTTAAGTCTACTATGGGCACCAACTATATCACATAGAAAGCCAACTCTTCACTGATTAGACCTACAGTACTCTTACCTTCTCCGTACGAAAGAACAGAATAGCCAAAATGTCTACCGAAACCGAGACCCCCCAAGCCGTTGACGTCCCAGCAAGTACCCCAGAGACTAAGGGAATTGAGAAAAAAATGGCAGATGTAAAAATAAGCGGCGAAATGACCCCGGAGCAGTGCAAAGAGAGACTTCAAGACCAAGTCAAAGTAAAGAATCTTCGGACTTTCTACTCCGAGATCCCGGATGAGCTCACCAAAAAAGCTGCCAAAATGGTTAATGAGCTACGGGCCAAGGGATGCTCAAAGGAAATGGCAAATCAGTTTGCTATCCTGTCACTTTATGATCTTGCCATTCTTATCGGTTTGTACCTTACATGTTTCAAGTTTGGCTAAGTGAGCGATAGGTATCTAACTATGGTGTGATAGATGACTCCGACTCTATGAAGTACGAGGAGAATGGTGAACGTATCAAGACTCTACAGAAAACCCTCGATAACATTGCGAGTGTCTATAATCTTGCAAGAGACCAGGGTATCATGACAGTCAGATTCTTGAATGCACCTCAAGGAAAGAAGAACGTAACCGCCAAAACCGTGAAGACTGTCCTTAAAGGCCACAACTACGGGGGTGTTACTAGGATAGGTACGGAGTTGAAGAAGAAGATTCTCGACAGGTTTATCACCAAGGATATGCAGAAGCCTTTGCTTATCGTAATCATCACCGATGGAGCTGTAAGACCCCAGATTATCTCCAAGCTTGCGCAGGAAAGATTTCTAATGATGCCATTGGTTTTTTATCTCCTATAGCCCGAGGGTGAAGCTACCGGACTCCTGGAAAGTGTCATTATCAGCTGTATCACGAACCTATCAAAGGAGGGCTACAAGGGTCCACAATCCGTTGCGTTCCAATTCTCTCGTGTTGGGAACGACACTGGTGCCCAGAAACTCATCCAAGACCTTGATGATCACCCTACAGTAGGGCAGTATATTGATTGTTTGCCAGGTATGTAGTCCTGGTCTTGATATTGATACCATTCAGCCTTACTGATACCTTGAACAGTGAACAACCGTCTTGAGGACATCAAGGACCAGGAGAAGAAGTGGATCTTATTGTCAAAGCTTCTTCTCGGGGCTATTTCACCATACGTAAGTCACCTCTCCGACTCTATATATAATCTATGCATACATTTGACTAATCTTCGGCCTCGAATAGTGGGATTCAACCGAAGAAATCGAAAACACAAAACACGAGACGGTGGAATCAAAGGAAGTTGAGAGTGACGTGGAAGATGACCCGGAAGCCTCAGATGTAGAGGACGGCAGTGATCGTGAGGACGGTAGTGAGAATGGGAGTGGGCCGAACGACGATGAGACAGATTATTAACTCTCATGAACTCACTATGATGAGTTACTCGAACCTTGCACAATTTTGGCACCCACCTTTTAGGGGGGGTTTTCTTTTTTGTATATATCATCTTGGTGTTCAATTCAGTCATTCGATCTACAACAGTAATGGGGTGTCTTGAAAGAACCTAGGTACTTACATAATATTCCAGTGGCGCTTAGTCGCCAAAGAATAAACGAGTGATAATATATGTTCTCTACCCGCAACGCGGGCATGCAGTTGCGTGGTTTAGTTAAAGCTGCAGTTGGTGGAGGGGAAATCCCTCTAGCATACGTTAATCAAATTTGAATTTTGTACGGGTATCGTCTTGTTTATGTATGAATTACATTATTTATATGACTATCATGATCATGGCTTCATCAAGGGTATCAGAGGAACAAAAGAAAGGTTGTGTATGCCCGTCCAAGCTAAACTCAACTGCCCGATGCCAGCTTTAGATCGTACCATTCTGCCCACTTTTACGGTGCTGTTGTGGTCGCATCCTCCTCTCGATGAGTATTTTTAGCAGGTAGTTCCTCAACTTCAATCGCAACTTCATGAGCTTTTTCATAAAAGAATCAGTGAGGTTGTTCTTGTGAGCGATGACCGCCAAAGTTGCAATCATGAAAACAGCAGCAATTGGGCCAGGCAATCTTAAGAACTTTGACTGTGTCGTGACTACAGTTTTAGCAGCGTCTAATGTGACGTACTATGCCTCCCAAATATACTGATTAGTATCACCTCGAGAAATCTAATAGACTATTATATATTAGCTCTTCCAGAGAACTTACCGAAGTAAAAAATCCCAAGGGAAAAAACAGCGTTGAAATAAGCGCAAGCGTTGACATGGTGGTATTTTGTCGCACGATCGCGGTCTGGGTTCCTCTTACTGCCAAGGATCCAGACAACTAAACAACATTATTAGAGAATCCGGTAACTAATTCCTAATACAAGTGATGCCTAGAGAAAACCTACGGATTTTACATCCTGGGTCAAGGCTTCAAGGGTCTTGGAAAATTTGTATCGCTCTTTAATAACGAAATTAAGACTTCGCTCAGCTGCGCGAACTTGTTCCTTTTGATCTGACATGATTGGTATTTGTAGGTTGGCGCCCTGGGGCCGTCTGTTCGGCAAACCAATGCTGAGGCGGAAAATTTCTTGAAGATCCTCGAGAATCTGAATTTGGGACTGAACCACGCTACTGATAGTATTGATTTGGATTACAACATTTTCGACTGCTCTGGCTAGGTCCTTGGAATTTTTAGTGAACTGTTTTGCTTCGGGTTTTGCTCTATAGCTAGAGACATATTCTCTGTTTTCGTCCTCACTCACATCTACATCTTTGTTAATAAGTGATTGGTAACAGAATTCCTGTAGAACTTATGGATCAGTGAACATCTTTCAAAGAAAGCTATTGGAGAACTAACTAGCTCAGAAACTTTAACGCGATAAATATCAAGGACTATGTTCTCTGAACGTTCTAGAACATTTGATATTGCATGCACTAATGCACTAAACACCCCAATCTTCTCCTGGTGCGGATATAATGGTGGTTGTGGGTATAGATCTGAGAGTTGATCATCTGCAGACCTGAAAATCCCCATGGTGTCTGTTTCCATGTAAATAATTGTTAGAAAGTGGCACCCTCAGTGAAAAAAGTAGTGGTAGGTACAAACAATTATCTATGACCATAAACCATGCTTGATGAATAAGAACATCCTGGTCAATATAACGCTCTTCCCTCAGTTCATACTTTATTCTCTCCTGTCTTTTGGAGTCTTTCTCAGCGCCCGGACTTAGAAACCTATATTCTGCCAAACTCAGACTCTCTCGCCGCCATGATTCTCGCCCCTTCAATGGGCGGTATTCCGTTAGATATGAGGGTGCATTCCCTGGAGGGAGACTGGCTTCGCGCAAAAACTTCATTTCAGGGAGTTTTCCGAAGTATGGCATAGCAGTAAGAAGTGTAAGGTAGTCATTATTTTCGTCTCCAGTTGCGCGCAATGAGACACCTGTTTTGAAGCCAGGAATCTGTTTGTTAAACCGCAAATTTCTTGATCTCAGAACAGTTTGTGGGTCTACATCAGTGAAGTTGCAGCGATTTGTGTGGCTCTGCATAGCTTCTAAAAATTCCTTCAAAGGCAAGCATTAGTTTTTCTCTCTTCACCGTGGCGACAACCGTAATGGGCGGGACGACATACTGTAGCATAAAAGCAAGCGGGAAACTCTCTACGGTTCCGCGATCAAACTTTGAGTTTATAGCTCGTGTAAAGTTCCAACACGGGACAGAAACGCACTTACATGACCTTCAATTCCGATAATTCTCTAATATCGGGTGGGAAAAGCTCGTATTCCATTTGCGGGGGTGAGGCTTCCAAAACATTCTCATAGAGGTACTGTAAAGGTATGATCTCGTAGGTATCACCTTTCCCTTTAGCAGCCTGGACAAGGCATTTCCTCCTCTGCTCCTCTGCTATCCTCCTATTAATCCTCTCATTCGCCTCTCTTTTTGTTGTATTATCAGAGGAGTAATCTTCGTCATCCTCTATGTCCTCAACATCTTCAAAAATCATCTCGTCGGCTTGAACATTGAATTTATAAAACATAACCTGGACCTCTCCGTATCTACGCCCGTGATTTTTTGGTCGCAAATAGGTATCTCGTACAAGACACGCCGCCTCATCGATCACAACTGGTCGCTTAATTTCCTCCCACCTTGTAATAGTATACTTGTCAGTCCTGTAATTAGGTGGTGATTCATCATATGGGTCTAAACGGGAGACATCCTAAGTAAGCTTCTTGACTGCGTACTGGAATGTAGATGCTTGTTTATACTGACTCTGCAGGTCGAGAACTGGTCTTATATACTCATCCATGCTCATGCGACCTTTCGTTGCCCTTGCAGTCGAGGTCTCCACAAATTCTCTGGGTGGTATCATTGATGAATTCATAGTTTCCGCTGTTGTTTTGGTTGTGTAGGAGTATTGCACCTCTGGCCGATTCACATGGGTTGTAGTTAAGGTTACGGTACCGGTTGCCATAATATTGTTGGTTGATAAAAATGATAAAAAAAATGTTTGGTGTTTAACCGACGACGTCAAAATATTTCCAAATGTGCGGGCGGGAGCCATGAGATATATTTCCAGGCCGCCAAGATATCCCGACCCCCCCTGCATGCATAATCCTCCACTCAATGAACACGCGATCGGATAGCCATTCAGCGTGGTGTGTGTGCCGCTAGATCTCCTACCAAAGGGCGTTTAGGTTGCCAGTAAGTTTTTTTTTTTTTTAGTGCACACACAGACTTTGACATCATTGGAGTTCAGCTACCTCAGAACACGTCCTAGGCCCTGTAGCGGCAGCTGAGACGCTCACGACTCTGCAGGCCATTCTCTGAGTACATACATGTATGTACCCACTCGCACATGCACAGCAAGACTTACGTCCTAGGCCTAGTGGCCTTAATCGTAAGGCTTCTAAAATCTGCGCAGGTGTAGTTCCTCCCGGATCTCATGAGGGATAAATCCAAATGTTTTTATACCTTTGATCAATTGAAAATAATTGGACAGCTCAGGAAAAACGCTTTATATTTTTTTCTCAGGTTTCGGTTGCAATTGGGCAATAATAAATTAGGAAAGGATACATGTATGGTTCCTGGGTTAATGTGGGCATTTGGTTGGATATAATAAACCCAGTGTATATACACTGCCTGAAGGTAAATCATTTACACAGCTGAGATTTTGTAATTCAACAATCCAGCAAATTTTAGCACATGCTTAGTGTAGAAGGCTAAACCCAGCCTCTCATCGCTTGGCCTATCTTACGAGGCAATGAGAACGACTATATATCGTGCAAGTGTTTAGGAGTAGCTAGCTAGAAATATTTGGATAGTTGTTCCTAGCTATAGTATTGTACTCGCTGGGCATACCCAGAGACCTATGATCGACTAAATTACCACCTATGAAAATACATACCATATATAACCACGAAGCACTGGATGGCGGCGGCAGATCGAGGGTCCCGGATCCTGGGATCTAGAAGATGAAGAATACATGTATGCTTGAGCTGCCTTGTGCGTGTGCCAGTGTACACATCCTACTCGGTACTCTAAATAAGCTCTAGCCCCTTTTCAGCGTTAACTACATGTACGTACTCGATACTTTATCAAAAATGTTTATTTACCGACACGGCGTTTTTGTTTTTGATTCAGCTTTCGAGATATACGTGTCAACTAACTTTTTACATGTGCAGTAAGTAACGCATTAAGGAGCAAAAAATTAATTACCACCATAGGCTCTATAGATCTACGAAACGTCCCTGGAAACAAGGTACCCGCGCGGCGCGTGTGTTGACCCCCTGTCAGAGACTGTCTGAATCCAAATTAGGGAATGGCACATGTTTTTATGAAATTTATTCGGATGCCATTTGTCCTGGGTGATAATCCATGATAGGAACAGCTATGAGGAGAATGGTTTGGTTTCAATACTATATGGAGCGTATACGTAGAAAAAAAAAATACGTGGTTTAATGTGAACGGAATCTTTAGTCTAGCAAGTACATGTGCTTGCACTTTAGGTATTCCATGCACTAGCCCGAAGAAAAAATATGAGTGGCAAACACACCTAAGAAGGAATGCTTGTATCTTACTGGTCTATCGTGGGGTAAGGCCAAGAAGGAAAACAATGTCGGAATACTTGTGAAACAAAGCCTGTACGCGCTTATACCGAACCCCCAATAAACCCCCAATAAAAAAAATGACGAGAAGCAGAGTACTCTAATTACATAAAAAGTGAGAAAGGGAGTATAAGTGTATTTGCAATGTTGACTTATTATAAAGTATATTGTATACAATAAAGCAGGCCTTTGATCATGTCCCCCTCACGCGGGTGTTGGAGTTTTTGATAAGCGTTTGATTGCAACGGTATCCGGCGATTTAGTTAACGCGCGAGTATGTACTAGTACTTTCCTGACGTTTGGAAAATGGACCACTATTGAATACCATACTAAATTTTGGACTTGGCGCGTATTTGTATGGCAAGTACGGGTACCTACATGATGTACTTAGGCGTTCAGCAGTTTTCACTAAACGCCCAAGTAAAGTCAGTTTGGGGGCAACGACGAACCTGGGGCAACGACGAAAACACAGGTTTCAGTCAATCAAGCGATTGGATACCAGCCTGAGCGCCTGTGCTTTGTCCGCCAATTATCCCTGTCCGTCGTTCAACCAGTTTCGTCGTTGTCCCCAAAATGACTTTATGTCATCGGCGTAAACTTATTCCTGTGGCAAATATGGTGGGCGGAATTGAGGAGAGAAAAAAAGTAAAGCCCCACGCGGGGGTCGAACCCGCAACCTTGAGATTAAGAGTCTCACGCTCTACCGATTGAGCTAGCGAGGCTTATATTTTGTAAAAATATATAACTATTATAATCTTTATGATACATTAGATCTCTGTTA
Organism: Morchella sp. 2018-W16; assembly: GCA_024713755.1. Taxonomy (NCBI): domain Eukaryota; kingdom Fungi; phylum Ascomycota; class Pezizomycetes; order Pezizales; family Morchellaceae; genus Morchella; species Morchella sp. 2018-W16. The sequence goes on along the minus strand of JAMGYY010000001.1, from coordinate 2,580,115 downwards.
GGACTTTACTCGCGTTTCTGAACACATCCGTATTAGAGTCTTGAAAGGTGGACCTCGAGGCAAAATGGCCGCATAAGCTAAATGGGGGAAAGAACACACATGAAAGAGCCAATAACATGACGGGACTCATTCTTCTCTCAGCGTAATTCTATGGTAGTTTCCCCTCGACACTTTCGAGTGTGGGATGAATCAAGTCCTGAGCGCGTTGCTACCAAGTAAAGTACTACGGTGTTAAGGTACACTTACCCTTCACACCGGAGTACATGCCATACAAAAATGTAGTCTTGGCGGTTTTTGTGTATACGCAATACGAAATTGCGAGTACTTCATGCATATGATCTCTTCAAATATGGGTACATGTAGTTACTGACGTCGGCACCTGAAGGTCTAGTTTTAAGGATAGTACCATAGTACCCATTATAAGGTACTGTACCAAGCTAGTCGTAAGGGCGATTTTAACTTGTACTTAGCCTCATATCTCAAGATCCTAGTCAAACGGTTCTTCAAGATGATATCGCAGGGGCTAGGATTTGCAATATATATAACGCACTCTTCATCACCTTAGCATCATTAACATTCGACACTCGAAATTTGGTGAACTGCTGCTGCTGTTGGCTGTGATATCCAGGGTCCGCTTTATTTGTCCAGTAACCCCACTGCCTACCCACAGTATCCTAGGTCCCAGTCATATACTGAACCAGTCGATCCCCTAGAGGAATAAACAGCTTGAAGCCCTCGCTACAGTTGTAACTGTAGCTGAAGGTATATTCCACAAGTCGACATAGGGACTTTTGAAAGTACATAGGGGATCTGGAGAAATGCTAGAGAAAACTCAAAGGAAAGCAGAAATTGAAAGGGAAAACATTATCTTTGGAGGTACAGCCGTAAATGATCAATTGGTCGAAGGCTGATAATCTCGGGAGTGATGGGGAATATGTCACTGACAGGTATGTACGTAAGTTTCTCTTCTTCAAACAAACAAGTTGGCTTTCAGAAAGGATTGAGCAAGACTAAACGGATGAGGTTAACGTTTCTTTTGGCTCCCCTAAGTGACACAAGCTCTCTCGGGCCTGAGGTACAACAATACAGGTATGAGAACGGCCGAAGGTATAGTTCATCTAAATCACAGAAACGGTGCGCATAAAAACAGTGATTAATCATAAACGCGGCACTTTAGGTATCATGCCTATAATGAGGGCCTATACTGGGCTCCTAATGATGATAAACAGAATGAGCAACTCGATATATTGTGATTAATCTCATCACTCTCCTTAATATGGTGCTTTGGGGGCTTATTCAAAGATATATATATGTAGCCATCATGTTTACACCCGCATCCTCGATGGAGCCCTATACCTAGCGCCGATTGGTGAGACTCCAGAAAGAGTTCTTGACCTTGGAACGGTACCGGAATCTGGGCGATCGATATTGCGGACAAGTTCCCGAATGCGAGAGTCATTGGAAATGACCTCTCGCCGATACAGCCTACATGGTAAACCTCAGAAGAGGAATCACCAGCAACCAAATATAAAAGATATATATACTTACTATGTTGAAGGGTACCTTCAAACTGCTCGTTTGAAATCGATGACCTTACGAAACCATGGGAACATCTTTCGAGCTCATTCGATTTCATCCATGGGCGGGCGTTACATGGATCCGTCTTTAGTTGGACTTGTTTATATAAAGAAGCATATGCTGCCCTCAAACCTGGTGGATGGTTTGAATCTGTTGAGACTACCGCTGGATTTTATAGTGATGATGGAAGAGGGCCGGCCTATTGTTTTTTGTTGACATCATTAATTGCATGCAGGGGCCGGCCTATTGGCGTTGATCCAAATACATCCATATCTCGGTGGTGTAGGCTAGGAATAGAAGCTTCAGAGAAGGCAGGAAAACCATTTGATATTACAGATAACTTAAAAGAATGGATGGAAGAAGCTCGTTTTATTAACGTGGAGGAAAAGATTTTCAAGGTTCCCATCGGGCCGTGGCCAAAGGATCCTAAGATGAAGAATATTGGAAGATACAATTTGTTAAATCTCCTAGAAACTCTAGCTAGGTACGAACCAATTCTCTAAATATAGTCCCTAAAGGTTTAGATAATGTTGGCTAATTTATCTAATGCGAAAAAAGAGGGGTCTCCTTTAGCGCTTTTCACACGTTTCCTTGATGTGAGTATAATACCGACATCTAACCTAATGCATATTTGTGATAGTGGACGGCAAATGAAGTTTATGTTCTTCTTGCTGGTGTTCGGTCTGAGCTACGGTCTAAGAATAACAGGTTTTACTAAAAGATGTTGTATCCAAGTGATGATGACTCCTCACTATCACTGATTCCATTTGTGTGTGCTAGGTATGTTGTATATGGACAGCGTGCGCTCGAATAGAAAGTAAAGGGGAATTGAGATGTCAAGAAGTACTAGAGTTAAACCCCAATTTTATAGTCACAAATTCCCATCCCCATCACTAGAACCTAGGACAACTTTGCGTATTGAAAGGATATCAGATATTAGCCACAAATGGTGGTATATAGCGGCTTTATCGTATTTTCAATAAAGGAACTTGATATCTACGCCGTGTACTTGAGCGAGGTTCTTGAAGTCAACTGGTTCACAGATTGGGCACCCAGTCCCAGGCGGTGGACCAGAACAGCCCTTCATGCATTCCCCAGTGTTGTAAAGACCGGAGAATTTGAAGGCCGTTAATTGTGACGGCAAGGGCCCTTTTCTCCCAGTTAGACCCCATCATCATTAGAAGTCTTAGATTAACAAAGGCGCGTCTATGACTTACCTTGCCGGTGTGCAGGCGGGTGGGGGTCAGGGTCCTCAAGAATCCAGGCAACATAGGAGTCCTTGGAGATAGGGGCAGCGTCGCCAGGTGTGGAGACTAGATATTATCGAATTGTTAGTTGAACTTCTTAGATCAACATACATCTGAATTTACCTTTTCTAAAACAGGATGGTACCTCTACTGTTTTTTTAGAAGGCGTGTCTGAAAGGCCACTCTGGGCTTGATCTAAACGTTTCAGGGCTTCTCGGTGCTTTGGAAGCTTAAATGTGACCAGTTTAGACAATGCTACAGATAAGTTTGGATTAGCATGCTTCCTTGTCGTGAAGAGATGGGTAAAAAGACTTACTCGGCTTAAGATCAAGAATCTCATCGATGTCTATGCCGAGAGGTGTAGCCTCCATATATTCATCCGAGACACCAGCAGACACAGAAGGAGGCAAGATACTCGAATTCCCCAAGGCATCTATCAATGTGAGAGGACTAGACCTCTCATCCAGATGGGGAGAAAGGCCCTGCAACTGCGAAGAGTAGTTGTAGAGAGGACCTGGAGTTGTAAAACACCAGCACCTTCTCATAGCCATAGAAGCTAAACAGAAATCTTGCGAAGGCGTACTGCACGGGGAAGTCTATTCGCTATCAGGGGCAGAGAGCGTTGGATGGGGATGCTTTGTACCAAGGCTGATGGAGCTGTGAAGGGTAGAGGTTTAGATGGTTAGGGGGCAGGTGTGTCTAGTGGCCTTGCGGGCTGCAGATTGAATTTTGAATACTACATGTAGTGCTTAATCATGCGTTCTCACGCGGAAAAATTTATGCACACATGTATGTGCATGTATGCGCATGTATCTAGTGAGTTTGTAAATGCATACTGGTATAAATTAGAATTTTGGAGACTGATGGATTGAATATTGCTACAGGAGCCTGTTCAATGTGCACGTGTTTTTTTTTATCAATGATTTATTTGATGGTTTATTCATTTGAAAGAAGACTCATTTATTTCTTCTACTTTCCGCAACGATATTATTACCTCTACTACCCACTAGAAATTATCAGATGAGTGTACTTACTCCTAGCTCGGATATATTTGGGCTCAATATTCTACTCGCCAAAATTTTAAGTCTGTCCCTTTTGGTACCTAACATTTGGTTGCGTTGCAACCGCAAACCCAGTAGAAAAAGAGACAGACTTAAAATTTTGGCGAGTATAAGCAGCGGCCCAAACATCGCCGGAAAGCCTGAGATCATTTAGATATTGCTCTTATCAGTTGTAAAGTTGGTTTTTGACTACCTGTATGATTATGTGGCTAGGGTTAATAGTATTTGGTGCGCGTAGTATAGATCTTCTCAACACTTGTATATCTGGCCAATCTCACGGGCAATTTCTAAGCAGATCGAATATTTACCTACAATAATCTTTTATTTCCAAAGTCGATCATTAGTCCTTTTATATGGAGTGTTACTATATATATAAAGCTAAAAAAAAAAAAAAAGGGGAAGAAAAAAGGGGGAGGAGAAACAATTGATAACTACATGTATGGAGCGGTAAATGTGTCAAATTGCAAAAGTAATTTTACCAACGGTGGTGAAAATAATACAAAATTTGTACATAAAATGGATAAAAGCACAGACTTTTGACAAAAGGGACTAATGCTAGTATATATGAACATTGTCCACCGGCGGTGAAATTCCCCACCGGTGGCAAACTTTGATAGATGTTGGCATTGATGATTAATGTAGTATGGCGCAGCATAGAGACTGAAATTCAACGTTTATATTGACACAAGAACTGAAATTCAGTGCTTATACAACCGTGGTAAAATAATTTGCCGCCGTTGGCGAAATTAGTTTTGACACACTTACCGCACCATAGATAACTGTATATTTTACGGGGCACAAATAAATCAATACCCCGGGCCAGCCTTATAAACTTCAGGACCATAGCCATAGGCTTTAACTAATTCTATGGCGACTTGACTTAAGAATACGTCTGAAGATACATCAAATATTAATCATAATACTTAGCTTTCCCCTCTTAGAGGGTTTGTGAGACTATGTAAGAAAGGGAACTTGTAAATTCTATATCGGTGGGCCGGGGTAGATCTGGGGTATTCGGTGCACTGTTTTTAGATATACAGTTGAATCTAGCTCCCTATAATGGTACAGGTGGAACGCGGCCCCCGGCCGCGCCAGCAATCATATAGGATCCCCCTAATGCATTTTCCCTTCCAACCGTGGGAGCGATTCTTTGTCAATATGCTTCTAGTACCATGTACTTCTTATATTACCATTATGAGAACCACTTGACCAATAGAAATGCTTCCTGATGACGATGGAAAAGTTTATACCGTTTAGACAGGCGTATGCAGTCTAGCCTCTAATTGAAACTACAAAACGAAGCAGTGGATTATCGTAAATGTTATGGGGCGACTGGTAAAACCTAAATGTATGTAAGCACCATATACCATGCCTGTTATCGTTAGTGTGTGAATATAATATCTACATACATGTACTTATTTATGTGGAACCTGGATCAACACAGGCCCGTAGGGGGCAGAGACTAAGTAATGATAGGTCCTATTGATCTCAGTAGATAGCCCCAAATTTATTTATCATCTATTACCAGTCAATTTCTAGGTATCACCCAGTACTACATGTATATGTATATATATATACGTCATGAAACAACAACATTAAGTCAAGTACATGTATACATGTATACATGTAATGTTGGCTTCTTCCTGGCCTCGAGGGTACCTACATGTATTTCTTTGTCTGTTTGGCTCTATGTAAATCAAGCTAATGAAAAATGCTTCGTGATTACAACCAGAAGCTTATACTATTTAGACGTTAGGACCGAAGGTGGTATGTACCATTATAAAGCGTTTAAACCTCTAGTGGGGTGAATTTGTACCGGCGAATTCCAATAAGGACCGGTCGAGATGTACCCTAGTTACAAGACGCCGGTTATTCTTATAGAAGGTGACGTTTTTGGGAGATTCGACTGTAGATTGGCTTTGTGGTTAGAGGATACATTGTTCATGATCACTCAAGGGTAATTTTTTCTCTCTCTCACGTATGTACATTATACGTACATGTACAGCGGTACAGCAATCTTTGCAATCTCTTGATATAGTAACATTGTAACCGACTTCCATACCCCTTCACCACCAATCAAGCTATTAGCTGGGGTACCCGAGCGCGCCGCCTATGTATGTACCTACATGTACATATAACTTCCGGAGCCCGTAGTGTCGGCACAAGTTCTTATTAGTAAAAAATCAAACTATTATTAATAATTAGCCAATGAAAGCCTCGCTAGCTCAATCGGTAGAGCGTGAGACTCTTAATCTCAAGGTTGCGGGTTCGACCCCCGCGTGGGGCTATTATTTTTTCTTGTTCACATAAAAACAACCCTAAGAGAATCGACATTGCTGTATCTACATGTAATATTTGAAGGACCCTCATTCAAGCTTTGCCTTAAGATGCGGCTCTCCGCTACCCACACCGTTTACGTCATAGATAATTTATCTTTGTAAACTCGGCTATCACCCGAGTTTCGACGTCAGATTGAAGCCATCGAAGATATAATTGAACCTCACTTCAACAGTTCCATGGTACGCTGTAGGTACATGGCTCCATAGTCCAATTCGTTCTAGGGAGGTACTTGAGTTTGTAATCCTTCCCCGAATTTCCTTTGTGGAAGGTGTGAGGAGGTATGACGCATGTCTTCGCACATTTAATTTTTGAATATGGTGGCGTGTATGTACCTGAGCTCAAGCCGCCGAAAGTCTACGACCCACATCTATAGGCGTAACCCCGCGCAATTGATAGTTCAAGGGTATAGTCTTGCTCAATCAGTACATGATAGCCTGCCAGCTAGTCCTTACTGTGGCCATCATTTACTTGGACATATATATACCCGGACCGGAGTATCGGAGGTTCATATATCAGAGGCCTGCTAGGTTGAGTCCGAAATTCCCGTTGAATTATGTGGAGGCGTCATTGGTCCATGGAAAACATTCCCGGAAATCTTATCGATGGTTTTGCCATGGGATATGGTATTGTATCTATGTCCTGGATATAAATGCGAGGAGGATTTCATTTTTCCAAGTAAATCCGTAATATTCCTCATACATCTCCATTTCTTCGACCACATTCTCCGATGCGTCTTAGTACACTCTGCATTGCGAGCTACGGCCTCATAGGCACTCTCGTTACTGCTATTCCCCAGAAAACTCAGGGGGCTCAGGTATCTCAAGCTACTCAGGAAGCTCAAGGAGTGACTCAAGGCCTTTTGAGCACAGTAGGCCCCGGGCCTTTAAGCTCATATATCCCACCACTTCCCCAATATACTGGTTCAGCACTAGGAACTGGCGGAAATGTTGCCACACCGATGGTCGCCGGAGCATCTGGTGGCTCGCCAGTGTCATCAGCCGATCCTCGAAAAGCTACTGGTACACCAGGAGTTATTCCTTCTGGAAACCCTCCAGAGCCAACCAATCCTTATCCGAACACTGGAAACCTCACCCAGCCTAAACCAGCGCCATATGTTCCTGCTGGAGGAATTAATACCAATGGGACTCCCCCTGTGTATCAAGCGTTGTCAGACTTTGATTGGCAATCTATCAACTTGGCCCTCAACCAAGAATGGATCGAACTGGACCTATTCCAAGAAGGACTACGCCGGTTCTCAGTAGCCGACTTTGAAGCAGCTGGGTTAGGTGCGGATGATCGATTTCTTATAGAGTTTATGGCTGAACAAGAGATCGGGCATGCCACCTTACTCTCGAATATCCTCGGCCCCAATGCGGCGAAGAAATGCACATATCAATATCCGTTTACTACAGTTAGGGAGTTTATTGATTTCTGCCAGAAATTGACGAGATGGGGGGAGAGTGGTGTATATGGATTCATTGAGCATCTGGATTCCAGGGCTGCCGCACAGATGTTATTGTCGTCTATCACTACTGAGGCAAGGCAACAGATGATTTTCCGCCAGGTATATTTTACCCTATCATTGCATAGTTTAGTGATGTTAACCCCTCCCGTAGTTTCAAGGCCTCTTCCCCATGCCTGTTTGGTTTGAAGTAGGCATTACCCAGTCCATGTCATGGACCCTACTCTCCCCTCATATTAAGTCCTGCCCCGCCGAAAACCCTCACCTCGTCTGGCAAAACTTCCCTGGCCTCTATGTAACCAACAACCCCAACGGAACCAATCTCGCCTATGGCGCTGCAATCACTCATAACCGTACCCGCTTGTCATATCCTGGTAGAGAGGTAACTTTCCGCTATGATCCGCCTGGGAAGGTCACAGGCTACAACAACAGTTATGTCACCAATACAACCGCTACTGGGCCTGCTAGGTTTGCCATGTGGTCTAGTCAGCTGAATACAACATACACTCCACTCTATGATGTTGGTTACGCAGGGAACGGAACAGCTAAGGCGGCCCAGCCAGATGGAACACTGTTTAGTAATTTAAACCCAACGCTCAATGGAACGATCTTTGTTGCGTTGGTGGATGAGGATATTTACGTCACTCCGCATAACTATAGCTTAGTGAATCCTCACATTGTTGCTGGGCCAGCAATCTACCAAGCTGGTTAGGTCTAAATGTAGGAAAGGAAGGTGGGGGAACCGCCATAAAAATGTTTTTTTTAAATTTTCTTTAGAATAATAGAAAATTATGAGAAATTGAAATTACAATTTCATTGGCCGTTTTTCAGTAATTTCAAGTATCTGCGGTTTTCAATTAGTAGATCCCATTGTGTCTTTAATAACGGTTACCAAGGGAGGTGGAGGCAAACCAGTAAGTTGTCCACTCTAGTACTGCTATTGCTATTGATAGGCGAACAACATCAAGAGGCAAGGCCGATGTCTTTGCCTAGCTATGGGTTCTGGCGGACCACCACATAATCGTGACACCAACGAAAGCCTTGCTGCAGCTGCTGCTTGAGTCAACCCGCAGCAAAGATCCTCTCTCTTCATCGGTCTGTCCCGTACTCGTACCTTGCGCGCCTGCTGCACATACAAAGTAGTCCATTTGGTACGCACAGTCGCCTTTTCAGGCAATTTAGTTGATTAGTCATCTTAAAAACTCTATCCATCACCACACTGGCCTGGAGTTAGGACATATACTCGCCAATTTTCAAAGTCTGTTGATATTTTGCGTGGCAACCGCACCTCAAAAATCAACAGACTTAAAAATTTAGCGAGTATTAAGATCCACCCATCATATAACTTGGCACTTGGCAAATGTGACGAGTGATAATCTGTGATGGAGATATCAAAGCTAAGCTCTTTTAAAGTTTCAGTAACCCCCTCGCTAGCAGCCAGGGGCGTAACAGAAAAATTAGAAGAGGGTGGGATACCGGTTCCCTGAGGTATGCCCCGTATGGCATACCTCAACAACAGGCCCGCAAGAGCAAGTTGCCAGGACCCAGTACCCCACGTTAGCGCGCAAAAACGGGGAGTACACACGAGGACGAACAAAAGAAAGCTAAAACTTACCTTCCTAAGGAAGACGTACCAGCTCCACCCCGATAACCGGTGCGGGTGTAGGGCAGGGCTTGCCTGTGTCGGATATTTACTCCACGCATTCGGGAACCAACCCCTGCAGGGACCAAACACTCTTGCGAATAGCAGACTTTAAAGTGGGTCCCTTTTGTGCCGGACACCCTGCCTACACCGGAGCGTGCACCGGGGCTGTGTGGGGGCCACCCAGGCCTCATTCCTTATAAAAGGAAAAGCTGTAAAGAACAAGGAATTAATTAAAATGGGAGCCCAGTTGAAAGATAATCGTGGGAGAGATTGGAAGAATTGGTTTCACACATACCTAAGTAGCCCTGGTGATTGGTGTGAGCTACCGCGATGCCGGAAGAAACTATGGTGCAGCGCATCTTAAAGGTGGCAACGAATTCCAAGCAAAACGCTCACAAAATCTTAACCGGACAAGATATCAAAAACCAAACATACAAAAATGTAGCAAGAACACTTTTGTGTATTAGATTTTTGATATCTTGCCCGGTTAACAGGTTATAAGCGTTTTGCTTGAAACCCGTTGCCACCTTTAAGATGCGCTGCACCATAGGCGTTTCAGTTAGTATTTGAGCTAGCCAAAGAAGAAACAAGGGAGAGATACATACCGAGGCAGCCCTTGCAACATGGGTGGTTGGTGATGTCGAGACACGAGCTCGGTGTTGAGGCACGAGCTCAACTCCGAGACACGAGCTCGGTGTTGAGGCACGAGCTCAACTCCGAGGCACGAGCTCGGTGTTGAGGCACGAGCTCAACTCCGAGGTACGAGCTCGGTGTTGAGGCACGAGCTCAACTCCAAGGCACGAGCTCGGTGTTGAGGCACGAGCTCAACTCCAAGACACGAGCTCGGTGCTAAGGCGCGAGCCCAACTCTGGGACATGCACTTAGTTCGGGGGCGAGGCCTAGGGAGTAGAGTCAGAGCGAAGCTCGGTTGGCAGAAAGTAAAGGAAAGGGGCGAAGATGTTGGTACATACCCTCTACTGACATGAGGTCGTTGTTATTATTTGGGGTCGATGGGTTGGTGTGGTGGGAGAGATGGAGATTGGGAGGGGAGAGATGGAGATGGAGATGGGGAGGGGAGAGATGGAGATGGAGATGGAGATGGAGATGGGGAGGGGAGAGATGGAGATGGAGATGGGAAGGGAAGAGATGGAGATGGTAAGGGAAGAGGGGCAGGCCAGTACAGCCTGTGCATGCGCCAAGAAGAAAATTTTTTAAGCTCCAATGGGTGGATGTGCCCATTCTATGTGGTCGTGGCAATAACTGTGTGCGCAGTGACGCGCACTTCTAGGTCTCACCAAGACAAAATCTAAAATTTTTTCAAGCCCCCCCACCAAGACCTAGGGCTCGGTGCATAGCCTTAGGGCTGCATGCGAGTATGATGTAAACAAAAAAAAAAAAAAAAAAAAAAAAAACCTAGGGCTCGGTGTACCCCCAAGTCTGCAATATTTAGACGAGTGATATTCTATGACGTTGCTCACACCTCAGAACTATGATCTTTCCCCCTTCTCAGTTAATATTTCACGAATGCGGAAAGGAGATAAAACGAAATTTGGAACCTCTCTATCTGATATTACGTAGTTTTGAAATTCCTGCGCCTGTAGTATATGTTGAATTCAGCGATGTTTTCAAGCCGAGTGATAGTTCGTGATTTCACATTCATGAATCCTCTCGCTAGGGTAAATCGCCTAATAGTCCCACTTCTGAAAATTACATAGCACGTTATATACCGAAAGTACTAGGGTTACAAAGTACTTCGAATACTTACCATACTAAACAGTTAAAATAGGCGACACGACTAATCCCGAATCCCTATATATACATGTAGGCCTAACCACCGCAAGTTACGCGGGCGGTGGGCGAAGCTCAACCGGCAATTTTTCTTCGCTACCGGTCTTTAATCCATGATCATATGCATTCCATCCTGTTATCTGCCTCCACGATCATTTTCTGCACCAACACCCAGCGGGGGAAGAGGTCTAGAAGGGGGACAAGTAAATGCAGGCAGGTACATGTCATTACATATTGCTGATTTTAACCGGCTTAAATTCTCCTGGGACCAATCAATTTATACAATCGCATGGAGTTATACCTGCAGGGTCTATGTCTCATTGCAGGACTTACAGTGCATATATTTACAGATTCTGTTGATTGATCTTCGATTAATTAACAGGTTCCAGGAATCCGGTAAACTTCCGGTTCTGGGTTTCTGCGGCTACTTTTTTGAGCGTGGAGATGCCCCGTGAATTCATATATAGTAGAGGAAAGACATCTTGATGATGATCTTGCATTTTATTCCTAGATGCATGTACGTAGGTATAGATGCGTATTGTGGACTCATAGTACGTCTGGATCAGATGGCTTCATACAGAGAAAGGTAGGTGAAGTAGCCACTTGCGTCATGATTTAGAGTTATTTCTTTGCTATGGGTTTCATTTTTCAAGATCTCCGATTCAACAGGATAACGCCCAAAGCTTAAGCATGCATGACCTGGGATCTACTGTGAAAGGTTGCTCAAATTTTTAGGAGATGCACGTGGGATTAGAGATACACCCCAAGTAAATACATAGACTATATAAATCGTAGCTGCATATATATACCGCCCTTCTTATCTCTATATTCTTTTAAAATCAGACCGTCCCTAGCCCTGCTTCACCCTCGATCTCAAAAATTAGATCAGGCAATCATCGACCCACCACTAACGTCGGCGCCCATATATTACACTACTACATGTAAGAAACACTTGTAAATTCTGCATCACCAAGAGAAAGAAGGACAGTAGAAGGATGTAATTTTCTCCAATATCTAGCTATATATAGGCAACTGTAGTTCCAGACACGAGACTCCCGTCTCGGTCAAAGAATCACGATGCTAGCTTTGCAGTAGGATCAACCCCACCCTTCTATACTTTGAGAACGAGAATAGTTTGTATTATATTAATGATAGTAGGACAAAACAAGGACCCTGCTTCTTACATGTATGTGTACTATTGTGGGTCTCAACCTGGGCCTTCTAGCATAGTTATCCAACCTATATTAGAAGGGGTATTACTTTCGTTTATATTTTAGTATATGTATATATGCTAGTGGGCGCTAGGTATCTCTATGGATCTAGAGTGAATATAATATCACATACTGTCGTTGAAAAGAATCGGGAAAACGGGGCTAGTAGGAACGGGACTATGGAGGGTTGCTTAGATGAAGACCATACCGCATACCCTCGTTACCTCCAGCCCCGTAGTTCTCAAGAATGACCCCACAAAGGAGTACATGTAGTCTTCAATCCCTAGCCCTTACCGTTGACAAGGTACATGGATGGTGCATTTCGGCTAAATCTGTCTGTTCTCACACCAGGTTTCTCTCCAACATCCCCATATGTAGGTACAAGGTACATGTACCTCATCTATTTCTTCAGAAGCAGAAGTGGATATTGCTGCGCGTCAGAACCCCGCAAAAATAAGGTAAATAATGAAGAAAACGCAATGTTTACCCGGATATTAGCTTAGATGATGGATGAGATGGAGAAGGGGTTCGCCATTTTCCGGTAAGTGAAGCGATCGAGGTTGATCTGGAGTCTACTAAACGATGTGTAGCTATAGGAGTACATGTATCTCAGCTAACAGACAATTGGTCCCAGCCAAGATATGAGCCATTGAAAGAGCTCTTGATTTGTTAAACATCTCTGGAGCCGTTGTGATTGGGTGCTTGAGACGATTCGTTGAATATATCCCCACCTCGAGTCTAGAGTCTAGAGTGGAATAAAGTTCGCCGGTATCATCGAACCCTAAATGGGGCATCGCTCGACGGATACCGAACAGAAGCTTGTGGGAAGAACTTTATCCTAAATACATCTTAGAAGCTGCCCTGGTCGTTCTCGGTAAATCAAATATTACAGCGGATCATCTCCTTATCCGACGTGTTTTCCCCAGATCTCTCCCCCCACCCCCCCACCCGCATTATTACCGGCATTTGGCTCTTTAACCACGAGCCTTTCTTAGAACGCGGTTAGGATTGAAACCAGGTCCACAACATTTGTTTCCCCCCCGCAATTACCATCCGGTCCCGGTTAGCTTCAGCGGCATGCAGATATGGAATGCAGGTGTTCCCTCTCTCTTAGAAAACCGAACCAGGAAGTCTAGCTCACCCAAGACAAAATTCGCTTGAACGATAGTCCGAGGGATTCTCCGGATTGTGCTCTACAGACCGGTAACTACGCCGATGGAAAGCCGAATGGCGGTTAAACTCAGCAGCAGCAGGGAAATAACAGCGTGTGAGGCCATGATAAATCAAGATCAACAGATATCGTCGTCATCCAAGGACGGGTGGAATTTAACAGTATGGCGGCTGATTTGTACATAGAGTGGATATAGAGTTGCTAGGTATTGGTTTTCCTAGGTCTACATCTATATAAGGCGACCAATCTCTCCTGGGGCGAATGAAAGTTCACCAACCAACAGCTCCCACTGCAAATTAAATTTTACAGCGCGGTCGAGATGAAGGGTCTTCTAGGAATCGGAGCTCTTTTGAGCTTCTCGCTGACAACTGCTGCTGCCGTCACCAACACAACAAGCTATGCAGTTGACTTGAAGATTACCACAAAGTCTGGTTCCAGGAACAAGACAGCGCCATACTTGCACGGGCTGTTCTTTGAGGATATTAATGTTGGTTCATCTAACTTCCGTTTTGTTGTGAGTTGGCCAACTAACAAGTAAATCAGCACTCTGGAGATGGTGGGCTCTATGCCGAATTGATTCGAAACCGAGCATTTCAAGGTATAATTTTTAGGCCTACCCATATTCAATGCTAGAAATACTTACGACCGCAGGTTCCGATGTCACCTTCGGCAGCGTCCCCGGCCTACGCGGTTCCAGGATCGTGGAGTCAGAGAATCCTGTGTGTGCATGGGCACCGACTCTCACTGCCTGGAAGCCAATTGGAGGCGCAATACTTTCTCTTGACGTTCTAAACCCATTGTCTGATGCGCTTACGACTGTCATGCGTGTTGATATCCCACGGGGTGCAACTGGCGAAGTCGGATTCTATAATGAGGGATGGTGGGGAATGGATGTAAGACCGTAAGTCCTAAAGCAAACCTTGACCCTAGAATTCCTTAGCTAACCCCCAAGGCAGGCAAGCATATAATGCGTCGTTTTACATTAAACCTAATGGCGCGCTTTATGCAAAGAACGTTACTGGGGTTAAGGTCTCATTACGCTCTGATCTTACAGACGATATCTGGGTTGAGAACACTATAACTTTCGAAGGTGACCTCAGCACCCACAACTACACAAAGCTCGAGACTGTTCTCAAGCCTGAAGTTTGGGCCCCTAACAGCAACAACACCTTTGCGATAACCTTTGACGCTGCTGAGGCAGCCGGTCAGGCGTTTTACTTTGACCTTGTTTCACTGTTCCCACCCACATACAAGGACCGCCCCAACGGACTTCGAAAGGATCTTGCTGAGCATCTTCACAATCTTGCTCCCAAGTTTCTTCGATTCCCCGGAGGAAACAACTTGGAGGGTCTCAGCATTGCAACCAGGTGGCAGTGGAAGAAGAACATTGGCCCCATCATCGACCGCCCCGGAAGACCCGCTGACTGGAGGTATTACAACACCGATGGCATGGGCTATCTTGAATTTCTCGAGTGGTGTGAGGATCTAGAAATCGAGCCATTGTTGACCGTATATGCTGGATATTCGCTGGATGAGGCGGATGTGCACCCGGCAAACACTGTTCCAGAAGATGAGCTAGACTTCTACATCCAGGAGGCGATAGACCAGATTGAGTACGCCACCGGAAGTGTTGATACAACCTGGGGAGCACTGAGGGCCAAGCATGGGCACCCGGAGCCGTTTGTGATCAAGTATGTTTTAAATTTTCTACAGAGAGAGTAGTATGTTGGTTGTGAACTAACTAAATCTCTATAGATTTGTCGAGATTGGGAACGAGGATTGGTTTAGTGATTCTTACTACTGGCGCTACCCAAGGTTCTTGGAGGGTTTGAAGGCAGCCTATCCTAACATCACGTAAGTATATATATACCCTCAAATAACCATTTTTGCGAGTAATGAATACTGATTGGAGTATAGCTACATTGCATCTCAAGCAACTGAATCATCCCCGTCCGGCATCAACACCTCTAGTAAGTCCTACAAAATCTCTAACTTATTTGGTACCCAATGCTAACCTTCTCCAGTTGCTCCTGGTGGAATGTGGGATCTCCACCACTACGAGACCCCCCAATTCTTCAAGGATCGCTTCAACTTCTTCGACAACTGGCAAACTGTCGCTGGCTATCCAGGTGTCCAGATTTGTTAGCCCCCCTCTCACCCCCAAAGTCCGCTAAACACACACTAACTAATCCCTTGCAGTCGTTGGTGAATACTCCGTCCTGTCCCGCGATCGCGCCGGCGGTGTCGACTGGGCCAATGGCGAAGGCCGCTTTGTCTACCCTACCATGGTGGCCGCCATCGGCGAAGCCATCTTCGCGCTCGCCATGGAGCGTAATCCATCCGTAGCCACGCTCAGCTCCTACGCCCCACTCTTCCAGAACTTCAACTCATACCAATGGACGCCAGACTTCATTGGCTTCTCGGCGGACCCGAACCAGACGGTGCTGTCGACGTCGTACTACCAGCAGCAGATGTTCTCGCACTTCAAGGGCACGGAGACACTGCCGATCATCAACACCAAGGGCGATTTTAACCCGCTGTGGTGGCACGCGTCTACGCAGGATAACAGAGTGTTTATTAAGCTGGTCAATGCAGCTGCCTATGAGGTGCCCGTGAGTCTGAGCTTGGACTTCAAGGTGAGCAGTGTCAATGGCACGGTCCTGAGGAACGATGACGAGTATGGCTTCAACTTTATTGGAAATGCGACGGCGATCTCGCCGGTGAAGTTTGTGCTGGATAATGGGAAGAATGGAACCGCGATTAAGGCCAGCAGGAATTCCTCGACGGTTAAGTGGAATGTCCCGAGTTTGTCGGTGACGGTGTTGGAGTTGAACTAGGGGGGATGAGTTCTACTATGGGGGGGGGAGGGGATCTTTGTATAGTTTTTTTCTTTTCTTCTTGGGAAGATGGTGTATATGGCATTGTATGTAGTTACGCATGAAGAAAAAAATATGAGCGCGGTTCCATAAACTTATTTGTTGTGTTTGCGTTAGTGTGAAATCCTACTAGTAGGGCGCTATACTAGCGAAAAACCAAGCCATGAGTGATAACCCATGACCAACAACACTTGCATCCTCACGCCTCACGAGTCACGGCACAAACGATCTCCATTTCATTAAACTAGCCCACGATCCACATACAGAAACCACAAAGCCCACCAACTCCCTCCCAGATTCCTGTACATCTACTGACGTCATAGACGTCGTGCTAATGACCTCACCTCACTGTCCCGCTAACTGATGACCGCTCCTGTTCCCCAATGCAAAATGCAAAATGCAAATATAAAAACCCAAATGCCATGCCCATCCCAAAATGCCGAAAAGATACAAACGCCAGAGAGAGGACAGAAAAGAAACGAGAGAGAAAAAAACCATAAACCCCAAAACCGAAAAGCCAATAACCTATTTTTTTTTTACACATAGGAATAGTACCGTATCGTACACCACCACCACCACCACAATGAGCGGCAGCAACCAAAATAGAGACGAGAACCCTTCGCAGCTCAGTGGACATCTCCAGTATGTCAAAGGCGCCGCCTCCGTAAGCCTCTTTCCCCCCTTCCCCCCTTTCCCCCCTTTCCCTTCCCCCCTTTTCTCCGATTCCGAAAGCTCTGCGGACTAATAAGCTACAACCACAAACAGGAGATGATTGGCGACACGCTCGGCTCAGCATCCTGGAAGGACTCTGGCCGCCAGGACAAGGAGGCGGCGATCGGGCAGATGCGCGCGGCGAAGCAGCAGGGCGACGAGGAGATGGACTATGGCGCGCGCAAGGCGTCGGCGCTGAGTGCGGAGGGGAAGATGCAGAGTGCTGCAGGGGGGCTGACGGGGTGTGGTGGGATGAAGGAGAGGGGGGAGGAGAAGGAGAAAGTTGCGGAGCAGAAGACGACGGAGGGGTGGTAGTGCTAGCTAGCTGGTGCTGGCTGTGTGTGTGTTAGCTAAGTGTATGACATTTGTATCATTATGGGTTTCATGTTGTACGTACCTTGAGAAGCTGTTACTGTAGCACTTTTGTTTTCCCCCTCCTTCTTTTTTTTTTTTAGTTGTTAAGTTGTTGTGTGGTTATGGTAGTGTGGTTGTTGCAATTCCCAGAATGCATTCAGTGCCATTTTCATAATCGTTGTCATTATCATTATCGTAAACACTCTCCCTCATCTGGCAAGATCAATTGCTTGGATACAACTCATGAAAGTCCCTCGACCTCGGCCTCTCTGGCAGATGTCCCTCCACCGACGACAAATCCGATGAGCTCCTCGTTGACGACGCCTCCGATTGCGACCGCGACGACTCCGACCCTCCAACCGAGACCGTTTCCTGTCTCCATCTTGAAACTGCACCTCCCCCAAGACAACCCCTGTCAGCTTCCATGTAAAACACTCCTTATACGTCTCACACAACATATGTACATTTTTTTTTTTGGGGGGGGGGGGGTCTCGCTTACCTTGAACAATTGGTGATTCATCTTCACTCTCATAAGTCCTCTCGGGTGGTGGAGTTCCTGGTCGCTGGCGCTGGGCCTCGAGGTCAACGTCGACATTGCTGCCGCCTTTCTCGTTGATTTCGCCGCTGCTATTCGGTTTGTAATTGTCTTTGCTACGCCAGGAGCGGGCCCAGTAGTAGATCATGAAGCCGCAGCCGATAAAGAAACCGGCGATGAGGAGGGAGGCGATGACGACGGTTGCAACGAAGGATTTGTTCTGCGAGGGATGGCCGACGGCCCATTCGGAGGCATCTATTATTGAGGGGGAGGACATGTTGTACTTTATATATTTATAAATATATATATATATATATAAAAGAGGTAGTAAGAAAATATTAAAAAAAAATGGAATAATAGTAATAATAATAACAATGATAATAATAATCACAATAATAAAGATATTAATGATAGTGGTATATAGAAGAAAAAAAAGGGAATAGTAACCAGTACTATGAAGAAGGTAATATCGATCCTGTGATTAGTGTGGTTTGCCTGATTGCTTTCTTGAATGAATTGATGATGTGTGGAGTGAGAGAGAGAGCGGGGCCCATTATAAAGAATTGCAAATTTCATCGTTGGCGCCCTGACAATTCAATTGGCATTCAAGATGCCCCCCCCCCCCCCCCCTCAACTCCCCAACAGTACTGCAGTGTGTATGTAGGTAGGTACATGTGGAGTTAGAGTACATGTAGCTTA
Source organism: Morchella sp. 2018-W16 (assembly GCA_024713755.1). Lineage (NCBI taxonomy): Eukaryota > Fungi > Ascomycota > Pezizomycetes > Pezizales > Morchellaceae > Morchella > Morchella sp. 2018-W16. Next base: position 2,561,437 of record JAMGYY010000001.1, on the reverse strand, counting down.
GACATACAATGCGTCTGTCCCCTTCTCCTGACGTCTCCATTTGTCGCTAAAAGACATGTATAGAAAGAAAAGAAAAAAAAATTGATGATCATGAATGATTTCTCTCTTGTTCCCGCGTCCGCGTTTCAGGAGTAACGCTAGCACAGCTCAACGGGTTTCGTCTTTCTTTCCCTTTCTGTATGTCGCCTTCTGTCTTGAGGTGAGAGCTCCCCTGCGCTAGTTGATCTCCTACTCCAGATTGGGACATTGCTATTCATAGTAGCAACCAATCAGAGTCCGAGAACAGGAGAAAGTCTACTAATGAGGCTCTCTTAAGAGGTAGGACTTGGTAGTCTTGGAATCCCATGGTACCAATTTTATCGTACCAGTAACGGAGGGAGGTTAAAACTGGGTACCAGTACCCGCCGTCAGTCTTCCCTTCCCGTGCTTTTCTGGTGGCGCTTAGAAATCCTGGCAGAAAATTGTATTTCCTACCCGTCAAAATTAATGTATGTACTTAAGTACATGGTACACAACATAAAAAAAGTAATAGAACCTCCCCCTGGAGTCCGGAATGGGCGAGCGCGCGTTGACGTCCTCATTTTCCTCCTCAACTCAGCCCTAGTAAGGAGGAGGAGGAGGGGGTTGCTGGATATAGATGTTGCAAGCGCCCGTCGAATACGATTCTACTTTAAACGTTAATTACTATTCTATAGATCTACATATCCAGGTCGAGCTGATTCTCATTAAGAGATCTATCTATCTGATTTTGTGTAGTGTTATAAGATACGCGCCGCTAAGTCGCGTGCTAGGTCAGTGGTACATGTATCCAAACAACAGGATAATTAATGCATACATAGTACTACACCTAGCTTTGGGTACGTGAAGCAAAAAGACCTACAGCTTCAACCCCAAACCCCGAAGGTATTATGCCCAACACCCTTCCCCCTGTAGATAGGAGAATGGATACCACTTCTTGTAAAAGCCCCACGCGGGGTCGAACGAGCTAGCGGGGCTTGTAGCGGCAAGTTCCGTCCCACGTAGATAGTTCAACAGTCGTCGTCAACTATCATTGACATGTGTCTATGCTTTCGTAATCTCTTTGTCAGGAGTAGAATATTCATGATGCAAATAATGAAAACACACATCCCTTTATCTCATAATACACAACACGATAGAATCTTCAAGTCACAACATGCTCCTAGGTAGCAAGCTTACCTATCCCAAACCTTCATAAAGAAGTAAAAAGATCCTCCTTCGCCATCGTTCCTCATTCCCCTAGAAGGGTCGTTCGTGTATCCCCGGGAGGGAAAATCTGGGTGGGAGGGTGCCCTTATAAGCCCTAGCTTCGGTGTCTTATCTATATGTAGTCATAATGATTCTTCTACATCTGAATATAAATATTAGAGAGAACAAAAACAAAGGTTTTACTATTGGCCGCATGCCCCCTACATTGCTCTTCTAATGTCCTGTATTTGATCCTTCCCTAGATAGTAATTTTTACATACCTGCCCACAGCTTATATCTCTAATACTCTATCCCCCAGCCCCAGTAAAAAGATACCTAGGCCATGCCCCGACACCGTAACCGTAACCGTCACCGCTCCCGAACGTACGCCGTCTACGGCAATTTACCGCTGCTCAAGCGTCTCTACAAGCCCAAGCCCACCACCTCATCGGCACCCATCTTTCTACGCAAGCCCTACATAGACCGCACCAATGAGACCAGGGAACTCATCAATCTAGTCCAGCAGAGCATTCGCATCCTACCCGCCTCAAAAGGGAACAAAAAGCCGCGTTCAAAGATCTCGGTGGTATTGCCTAAGATCGAGGAAGGCGACGAGGAGGTAGAGATCATATTTGATTTGTCGGATCTAGATCTTACGTTTGGCACGGGAAAGAGGCAACAAAAAGTATCATTTGATAGGGCGGTGGGCGGCATAGAACCAGACTATGTAGACATAGAGAGAGCAAGGGAGACGACATTAGAGATGGAGTGTTCGCGGGAGGGAATGGATTGGGAGCAGACTTACCCAAGGATGGGAATAATGATTCCGAGATTTGGTGAACAGATTCGTGCGCATTATTGGGACGAATGTGTGATGCAGGGTGAGGAAAGGGATGAGAGTGGGGTGTTGGTTGATGGGATGGATTGGGAGGATGAAGGTTGAGAGGAAATGTAGGTCAATATGGGTGTTGAGAACACCTGCCCCCCGCCCTTTCTTTTGTGAAATGTGGTTTATATGTTTTTACTAGCTTAATGATTGTTTATGCCACACGATTTATCTTTTTTTAATTGTTTATACTGCAATTGTGGCTGGGTAGATGGATGGCGGATGTAATGTCAACGCGTTTCATAACTCAAACAATAGATGTCACGATGAGCACAATGTTATAAAGCCCAGCCATGTGATTCGATTCAAAAGCCTTCCATAATGGCTAGCCACTACTTCAAACAATAGACACTAGGCAGAATCAAGGAACGGGAAGGCAGAAAAGAAAGGAAGAGAAAGAGAAAGAGAAAGAGAAAGAGAAAGAGAAAGAGAAAGAGAAAGAGAAAGAGAAAGAGAAAGAGAAAGAGAAAGAGAAAAAGGAAGAGAAAGAGAAAGAGAAAGAGAAAGAAAAGAAATGGCATTTAAAAAAAACTCGTGAATAGCCACGAATGGCAAAACTCACTCACGCAATTTTCCACCTCTTCTATGCCTTTTTTGATGACCATTCTCGCTCTCCCATCCGCCTCTTCAATCGATCGATCCCAGAGTTTCCAGAGAGGAGGACTCAAAGGAGGTTGCGGTCGAACCTGGGAGGTGTGATAAATGTTAATAATCTTGAAACTGATGAGAATGTATTTCTTGGAGGGCATACCTGTGATGGATAAAGGTCTCCCTGCGCTGTTTCTTCTTGCGGTGAGCTGCCTTTTTCTCCTCCTCCTCCTCCTCCTCCTCCTCCTCCTCCTCCTCCTCTTCGATCCCTTGGAGGCGGGACTCGTCATTATCATTTTCGCGCCTAATCTTTGCATAGTGAGCAGCAAGCTCCTCCTCTCCAGAGTCCTCAAAATCTTCAATAATTTTGTAGAGGCCCTTTCCATCGACCTCTTCATCGGACTCTTCGTAGGCCTCCTTGAGAAACTCTGAGTGGACCGCCTTATGGGTAGAGGTGGTCCCTTGTCTGTTTCCAGCCGTGCCGGCATCAGCTTTCCCGTTGGCCTCTCCTTCATCAGTGTCACTATCCCCACCATCACTCCCTCCGGTGTACACATAGGGCACATAATCCTCATCAACAGGGAGTTCCTCGGTTCTAAATGCAAGTTCGAGAATCTCATCGGCAAAGGCCTCCCTTTCAAAGACAAGCTCAATCATGGCCTCAAGCTCCTCGGTGGCAACTGCAGCGGCGTCTTTATTCCTTTTATAGGCCGCAACTTCCACGGTCATAAACTTTGGAGGCTCAATCCCCTGTTTCATCTCCTCGATGATCTCATCCTCAGTCGGAAAGCGGCACTGACGTGGGACATCAATGGGCTTCGTTTGCGAGATCTCGGCCTCCTGGGCGTCTTCTTTGGCGACGTTGAGGCGGCCGGTGAGAAATTCGGTTGTACGGAGGGTGAACAGTTTAGCGGCGCGGACGCGCTCCCACCTTTCGCGGGAGTTTTGCATTCCCCTAATTGCGAAAAGTTTTTTGCTGCGGAGATTTTCAAAATATTTATGGGTGAGGGGGGCTCTGTACGGGAGGTCGGGATTTTTGAGGTGTACTAGGTTGTCGTAATATCCAAGAAGGTCTGCAGGGCAGTCCTCACGAGAAAGCTTTATCAGTTGGAACGGTTCGAAGTAATTGGGGGACATGCGAGATCCATCGTCGTGGTAAGCACGTGAGGGGCGATGACGACTAATCGTTACGGGTTGGCTTTCAACTGGTGAGATTCTGGAAGGGAATGGGAATGGGAATGGGGACGGGAACACAGATGGGCTGATTTGGAACCGCCGCACAACAATTCCGAAATCTGCCTTTTTCTCTTGTGCGGTGGTGAAAATTACATCTAGACTTTCTTCCTCCTCCTCTTCCTCCTCTTCCTCCTCTTCTTTGAGAGTAGGCAGAAGAAGAACTTCCTCCTCTGAAACGGGAGCCGGGCGCATGAATGCAGAGGCCCTTCTTACATCTTTAGTAAAGAGGGTTCGCAAGGCTCCAAGCCCGTTTCCTCCCTCCTTTCCTGCCTTAGCCACTGGAGGGACTTTACGGAGAACTGCAGAGGCCCTCTTCTCTTCCTTAGAAACATGATCTTCGGGGAGCATATGGTATCTTTTCTCATCTTTAAAAAGAGCACGAGGATCCATCGCATTAGTAGCCTTTCTCCAAAAGCCCCCCCCCTTTTTTTTTTCAGACTTGGGCTCCGGGGAAACCACATCATTCTCCAGATCAACTGTATGGAACGATGCCGCCGTACTCTCTTCTTGGATGGAAGGAAGGATATTGGTGCTTCCACTCAGCAGCGAAAACCCCTCTATCTTTGGCCCCATCCCCTCAATTGGGATGGGACTGCTGATGGTGATCCTTGGCTTAACTGGAGGCGGCTTGTCGAACTCTTTTGTGATTTCTTTGAAGACGACGGAAACACAGTTGCGGAAACGTTTAGGCCAACTATCCTTCGGTGGGTCTTTGTCTGTTTTGACGATAACGGGCTCTTTTCCATCGTTGATCCATTCACCCAGCTTCCTTCTGGAAACAGCGGAGCGAGCTGCCATTTTTTATAAATAAATTGTCGATTTTAAAGGGAAAGGTCAAAAAAGAAAGAAGAGATTTACTAGAGAACGAGGGGCGGTAATGGCAATCCGGGTCGGGATGAGGAGATGGGATGATGGATGGGGGAACGAGGGGGATGTGGATGAAGATGGTAGGAGGGAATGAGAGGGTACGAGAAGGCCTTAAGAAAACGATTTAACCTATTTCAGAGCTCAAAGACTCGGCATAATTTGACACTACGACCAGGTCTTTCCTATCGTCATCAACAGCCACAATAACCCCTCATTCATGCTAAAGAGCTAAAATAAACCCATTGACCGAGTGACATTTTGTGATTCTTGGCTATCATTGCGATTGATTGGTTTATTGATAGTAACTGTAAACTGATACATATTTTTTTTTGTTTACATCATACTCGCATGCAAACTAATACATATGGTTAGTATGTGATTAAGTAACTCTTTGATAGTGTGATCTTAGGAATCTTTGTTATGCATGTAGGTTTTCGTTTTAATTTTATTGGGTGTTGAGGAGTTTGCATGATACCGTTAGACAAACCAATTTTTTTTTACAGAGTTTGTACGCGTCTTGGAAGCGAAGCCCTAGAGGTGGCGTAATCATGATCTACATGTCTTTGTTCTAGTAGAATTTCCCAATTGAGATGCACGTAAACGCCCACACAGTTAGACAAATAAAAATGTCAGCACAGTAGATACATCATATTAAGAACAAACACGGCCTTCACGGCCCTACGCTTACAGGCCTTATTGACATATACTCGAGCCCTGTGGGTTCTAGCAGCAAACATGAGAAGAGTGAATGGTGTTGCCTGATCGATCGTTGCTTAGACAACAGAGAGAAAAAACCCACTCTTCTGCTGGCCTACTACTACTTAACTACATGTAGCCAGCCATCTTTCTGCTGCTCTGTCACGGCAGACTAAATCTCCACACAAAGTGCTTGAATGGCCTTGTGAGCTGTAAACTACGGATACCGCGAACCGATGCTACCATGCTATCCTAAGAGGGAGAAATACACAATTACCATGCAAGGCACCATTCGAATAAGCCATATTACTAGGAACGGTTCTCTTAGCTAGTACTGGGTCCTCTTAACTGGAACAATACCTTACTTCATCAGGGCCCTGGTAATCATCTCTAACACCTTAGCTCCTAACCTACTATATACGATACCAAAGCTGAGAAGGGTGGTAATGCTTGTCTGGTTAGTGCTGGTGCGGGTAAGTACTGTACTGGCAGTTCGTCCTGGCGGGACGTGTGCTTGGTTACACGTTGACTGCGCGGTGCACGAATGCACTAATCTTCCAGAGCATATATGTACCCACATCCTTGAACGTTGTTTATGGGATTGATATCCAATGAAGTAATAGCATTGCATTGAGGCGGCGGTCGAGATATGGAAAACGTGGAGAGGGCGGCACCATCTAGTGAATGATGAGTCTCGAGACAGTGAGCGCACTAGGTGGGGGAGGGCAGGCAGAAGAAGGAGGATAGTCATATTTCTTTTGTATGCGTTTGAGTACGTTTGCGTCCGTTCTTGTTTTGATTGCTTTTCTTTTCTGTGCTGTGGGAAAGGAGGCGGAGAGTAGAAGGGGGGGAAGATTCGTCACCCCTAGGAAGAGAGGGATGACGGTTGCCATAGCTTACGGGCTGCATGCATGTATGAAATAAAAAAATAAATAAGTACATGTAATAGCATTAATGTCTTTGGCCATGACGAGTGATATTCTATGATCAAAATTCCCATATGCCTCGCGGGCCATCATGTACTTTGTTTTCATACTCAAACTCATGTATATATATCTTTTCTATACATGTATGTACATGTACTGGTATACCAGAAGTCCTTCGTGTGCTTTCTCCAAGATTCTATTAGACACACATACCTCATGCGCGGGCAAAAAAGAAAGTGAAGAAACATAAGTACATGTACTTAAGCACTCCATGACCCTTTCCCTAGATATCCAATCCACAGAGTACGGGTGGAGAAATCTATAGACTTTTGATGGTGTGCGGAGTATAATTCCCAAAACTACATGTATAGAGAGAGATACATGTAATCATATACCCGCACAACTGATGAGTCTAAATTTTATTACATGTATGTTAGAGTGAATGTAGCTGCAAATAAAAGTACATACATGTACTTTATGTACGTTGACCAAGTGCGTTTGTACCACATTATACAGGTACATGTATTACATTTACTTTTTTTGACTACATGCACTACATTTACGCGCAAAACCGTCTTAACACACATGACTAGCACAAACCCACGTGGTCAATAAAATACATGTATCTATCATCATACGTAACCATGTAACGCCAATAAATACATGTCCACCATCATTCCCCTGATCCCTAATTAAATTACGTAGATCTAACCAAATCTCGTCAACCATATATCCCGTCGGCCATCTTATTTGTGGATTCAAAAGTAAGATGCCTCGACAGCAAAGCCAATAGTCAACTAGATTTGTATGTCAGAAAGTTCCTCCCCAGATATTTTGAGGGCTAGATCTCTTACCTTGATATGTTCAAGGATGTGATTGAAATCGAGCGTGCTGATAGTATCACTAGCGGAGTGAATATACGGGGAGATGTCTTTGAAGGTACCCTCGGTAACAAAGGACGCAGCTAGAGGCAGTCAGTACAAACTTACACTATTTAGAAAGGGGGTGGCTCACGATAACCAGCAGAGCTTGCTGAGGCACTATTATATCATTCGTCATGTCAGTCACTGGACAAATCAAACCAGAATTTCCTTTAGAGACATATACTTACTGATCGCTACATCCGTATCCGCAAACATCGGTGACAACCGGTAGGTTAGTATAAACTGAAATAAGTGTTTTGACGAAGTTTGTTAAGGCAGTGCTAACATAGTCTGTGTAGACAGCGATGACGTTTTTTGGTGAGTAACCGGTCATGTCTTGAACTAGGACAGCCTTGATGCTACGCCCGGCACTGGCATAACTGTTGAAAATTTCCCGGGAGCCGAGAAGACCGCCTTCCTCGCCAGCATACCAGTGAAATTCAAGAGTGTTTGTGGGCGCAAACTTTGCATTTACGAGCACTCTAAATGCCTCCAGTATCGTTACCGTTCCGGAGTTATTGTCGTCAGCACCAGGTGCTCGTCCCGAAGTCGTCGTGCCAACACTATCGAGATGAGCACCGATGACAACTATGATCGTTTTATAGTTAGTTTGGTTAATTCTCATGGTTAGGGCCTATAGACAGGTACCTGTAGCGCTGCTTGTTCCAGGGATCTTCGCAATGACACTCTGCTGACTGAAGCCCGAAGCAGAGTGTGAGTACTGGGTTACAGTGACGGCTGGGCTCGCAGCTCCGATAGTTTTTATAGTGTTGTACAGCCATGTGGCTGAAGTCATCCCAGTTGTGGATCGATAGTAGCGATTATTATAACTGGTGAAGGTGTTTGTCCAACTTTGGGGATTGCTTGTGCCCGCTGCAGTAATCAAGGGATTGACTTGAGATTGGTGAGTAGGTCCACTAGGGAAAGAGTTCTGAAGAGATTCGAGAGAAGAGGCTGATGATGTGCCAAAGTCTTCTAATTGCTTTGGCTCATGTTGGTTACACAGCAGTTTGTACGATTAGAGATGGTAAACATACCCAGGTATCAGTAACATCTACAAAGTTTATTTTCTTTGATATGAATAGGTCGAACTTCTGGTCCTCCGTCACCCAGGTCCCCTCATCATCTTCTGAGACTTTAACAAGGCGAAGGCCTTCTGAGGGAGGAACTGGGGCTGCTGGGAGTGAAATTGTAATTTTCACAAGAACAAAAAGAGGGAGAAGGACCTTTATAAGCATCTTAGAAAATGAATACTGGAAATACAAAAGGCAGAAAGAACTCGAGTTGGCCGGACTCACAAGACTGTCCTAAATAATGACCAAGAGGGAAGCCATATTTATACCTAACATTTCATAAACTTTGTGGTTTATTCAGCTGGTCAGGTCTCTGCCATGCTATTTCAAGAGATAAGGGGATATTACATATTAGTTACTCCAGTCGACAGCCTAGCCTCTGGTATTTTGTGGAAGGAGTCCTGATAAAAACACGATCATGAAATCTTAAAGAAGAAGGTCATTGTTTTATAGTAACAAAGTTTAAACGTTATTCGATATTGTTCCGAGCCTTGGCTTTTATGCAGATCTCTGGACTTCCTCATGTGGAAATTAAAGCGAAACATGGGCAATCGTCTCTCTTAGACCTCCCCGCGCCTAACCGCCAGAGTGGGCCGGAGGGCGGCGGGAACCAGGACACACCAAACTCCCACAGGTTTTATAGCCCTTAAAACTATAGTATACAGCGATAGCCTCGAATACTGCTTATTCTGATAACTCTGACAGAGATCTAGATCTTACATTACACAAGCTTTATTATCTTGTGACTGGGGTGCTTATAGTTCCAGTTGGGCGTTAGAACCTTGAGAGAGAGTATCTGGATCAACAGTTTCCCTCGCTGGAATGATTAACGGAGCAAACCTACAAACCTAAAGATGGTGTTCAGGGTAGCTCCCAAGGCCCAAGGCCCAGTTCGAGGACTTTTATATTCTCAATCTTTACAACAGAGTGCCAAAGGATACGTATATACTTGATAACTACAACTTCTAAGCAAATGGTCCCTATATCAGATCTAATTCATAATGGCTATAGAACACCCTTGGGCACAGTTCAATATCTTTATCTGGTGCTGCATGCAAACCTATATTTCGGAATTTCATCCCCGGCATAGGAAACTTGGCACCCAGTACATGGGGTTACATGTTCTCGTTATACGGTGCTTGGTTTCGGCTTCCCGGTATTTTATTTACAGATACTTTCAATATTTGAACCTAGTGATAGGCCACCTATCAAATTCAAGGCTTGATTAGTGCCAAGAAATCATCTAGCTTCGTTTCCGCCGGATGGCCCCAAAAACCGCTACCCGAAAATTGTTTCCCTCACCCTACCAAACACTTGATAACCACGGTTTCCCTATCAATCGGAACTCCTTCTCAAGGAACCCACTCCGGGCCAGTTGGCTCTCGACTTCTAATAGATCAAGCTATCTACTTTACCCCCCCCTCTGAGTTACTGCTATCAATTATACCCCCTTTGCTAATGTACGGATATACACAGCTGAGTATTATGAATTCCAGCTGCGGACCTTACCGTATGATTATCTAGGTGCTTATCTAGGCGCGCCTACTTCCTACGACAACTTGCAATTAAGTTAAATTTAAAATTTAGTATTGCACGATCGATGTATTTATGTGTCCATTCTTGAGTTTTAAAGATAGAGACTCCAGGGATTGTGGTGGGTGATACTCTTAGCTTTCCTCCTGACCACATCACATCGTGATAGAAGCGCTGATGGATTAAGAAAGAGTTAGGCCGCTTTTATTTGGCTTAGCACAAGAAGGTTTACACGAAGTCTGACCCCGCTCCTTCCCGGCTTCTAGAGGCGCGAAAGCTCGTTTGATTGACGGAAAATAAACCATTTTGGGAAGAAAAACCAGAAGGAACGGAGGCTTGGATCCGAAACCCCCCATTCAATCCTTGTTTCTATCAAGAAACTCTAAATCGCCTCGGGATGTTATCTCTAGCCAAAGTATCAGGCCATCAGTCTTCACCGCTTGGGCTGATCACTTAACCCCGAAAAAAAAAAAAAAACTTGGGATCGAGATAAACATCATGTGCAGTTGAATATGGCAAACAGAATTTACCGCACAACTTACCAAAACTGGAGAGACGGGAGATCATAAAGTTACGGATGGTACGGGATGGCGGGTAAGTTTTAATGTAATACCTATTTGTTACAATGTCGCCATCTTCTTTTTTTATTTTTTTCAAAAATATTCCTCTGCTCGATTTATATCCAACCATCCCATAGATAGCCCGCTCTTCATTCCGTCTTTTCTTTGTACACGCAAGCATCTTCGGTGAAAAATAACATCCCTATAAGCCACACAGAAACGATTGGCCGGTTGATCACAGGAAACGACGAATCCTGTGGCTGCTATCACAGTTACCTTGTACGATCACGGAATTCTGGATTCTTTCGGCGTCTGTGTGCTTTGTGCTTCCCCAGATTTCAGGCATAATCTGATACCTATCCTCGGGCCTCTTTTCACCTAAACACCAAGAAAGTTTGAGGGGGCTAATTAGTTCGCAGGGAACAGACACCTAGTGATAACTTTTGAACCGATCCGTAGCTTAAATGCTGTAATGGAGTACATTATCACTAGATCAAGGCCTTCATTCAGTTATCAACAAGATGGCCCCCATCTCTACCGCCCTGCGTTAAATGTCTCTGTCTCTATTACCTGCAGGGAAGGTTTCTTCGACTCTCATCAAACTCCTGTCCATCCTTCGTACCGAACCAATCAAAGGGTGCAAAGTATGCAGGACACCCACCACTCATGTATCGACGCAACAAGAGGTCATAGGCAAATTACAGGCTTTTTTAACCCACGTGTATGCATAGATTGTGGCTGAAACGAGCGAGGTTCGGGAATTGATACCAGTTAATCCCGGGATCAAATGGCTTCATGGAGTATCACTCGGGCGTATACATAGCAGCATCACACGTCCTGCTATGTCTAACCCCAAAAGGCAGAGAAAGTTGTCATATACGTATATAATGACAAATATTACTCACTCATAGCTCTTTTCTGGTCCCAATGATCTTTCAAACTTCTCTTCCTATCCCATATAGACTTCTCTGGCCACTCGGACACCCCCCTCACTCGGACAGTCAATGATGATTGGTAGAGGAGGGATAGAGAAGCCACTTAAATCGTTGATCCTCCCTTTTTACGTTAACTGCCCGGGTGAAGGGGGTGTCCGGGTGGCCAGGGAAACCGTCTATATCCATCAGGGCATGCGGCACATAACTTACTCGCAACCTATAATTTAGGTTCATTTTTTCTATTTTCTAGTGTTTTGGGCATGAAATGATAATTCCCGAGGGAGCTCTCGATCAAATCAGCTGTTGGGGAAGATCGAAGCTCTCCTCAGCCCCAATAAGATAAATATCACACTCTTTCTAAATCTGGGACTGGAGATGAGTAACTAGGGACACACCTAAAACTGAATATAGCACAATAAGATACCAGTTACCTGGTTTGTGGATTAGCTCTCGCAAAATTTGGTTATTTTTATCTTTAATCTAGTCCATAGGCGGAGTTTGTGCAATATACAGAAACGGAATCCTGTCACCTCCAAACGGCGTAAGGTTTTTAACCCGATAATATATATTTTTGATGGGACAGCTGGTTCGATCCGCTGTTACACCACAACAACATGGGATGCTTATAGAGTTGCACGTGTGTATAAGTCGTAACATAAGGATGGGCTCCGAATATGTCTTTTATGGACGATGAAGATGCTTTATTCTTGTCTCGGTTAGTAGCTTGAGCTATGGTTGATCGACCTCACACCCTTAGGTGAACAAAACGCTGTTGCCTAGAGTTGATGCTCGAGGCCCGTTAGGTGTTACGCACGATTCTCCAGGAAATGCAAGCAGCTCTTAAGGCGTCGCCCAAGGCGCATGAATGAGTGCATGATTCGCTAAGGAGATAACACTGGAGTTATTTGGTTCGTCCAACGGCTTTAGAAAAAAGGAAGCCTAAAAAGCAAGGGGAAATAATGCGAAAGCATTCTCTAAAGCCTTATTTCTACAGGGAGACTGTCCTCCATACCCTACCTATTGTTTAAAACTTCGCAAAGTTAGGTTTCCGCATCTAAGACCTAGGACCTAGGCCTCTGGGTGCATGCAATAAAATTTCTCAATCACTTAGTAAGTTGGGTTGCATGCAGCTTCTAAAGATTGTTATAAGGTAGTGAGGGCCTAGGTAGAGGTTTTAGTAGCATAAACCCTACATGACGGTCGATAGTCTCAGTAGGTCTCTGTCTTACTTGCGGTATACGTAGACGGACGATATATCTCAAGAAATAACGAGGAGGGCGCGGGGTTTAACTATCACGTTGAGCATCAGAAGGTAGAGTACCTCGGGTACGCCAAGAAACCCCGTGGCGCATGTGCCGAGATATTAAAACCTCAGCCCCGGAACCGGAGAAATTTTTCCAAATCGTTCTGTGCAGCACAGCTGACATGCACAGTGATTAACGGGATGTCGCAGATATTTACCCCTGTTATGCTTTTTTTGCGCATGTTAACCGCGCCACAGATATTCAAGCGCCTGAGGAACATGCGCTACACTGCGGTCAGCTCTTGCGGTCCTGTCCTGGGTATGCGTGCACACTGTACAGTCACGCTTTCCTTGTTTTTTAAACCCGCAAAGCTCATTCCCCCCTAATTTGTGCTATTCGTGACTGCAGATCTTGAATGCAGGGGGGGTTTATCGTGATATAGGTAGATGAGCATGATGTACTCGTGATGCGCCTTTGATGCTCCCAGCTGAATATCAGGGAAAATAGGTACATGTGGTCAAAGTGAACGTGCCTATGGGCTCCTCACTTGGAGGGCTAAAGTTTCACTTGGAGGGTACTTACGGTGAAAGTATCACTCCTGTCCGTATTCAGTGCTCCATTGGTATGTAACTTTAGAGTAACGCATAGTTGGACCGGCTACTGCTTGCCGTTACTCCACATGTCCCCCATGCCTTCTTCGCCCTCACACCTGGTAAGCGAATAGGAACTGCTTGGCATGTCTCTGCAATACTACTCGCGGTGGAGTGGGGATATGTTTATTTGACGGGGGGGGTACGAGGTAACTGGAAGCAAACATCAGTCGTTACAATAATAGCCGACGAAGAGCTATGCTTATTGGCAATTAAGTTTCTGTTGGGGGGGTGAGAGGATTTGTCGAGAATTGAGGCAGTGGGGTTTTTATTTTTATTTGAGAATAACGAATCTCGTCAATGTGGCTCCCTGTCTAGACCGTTTACATTTACTGGAGATGTATTCTTGGAAACCTTGGATTTCTGCCTATGGACGCCTACGTACTTCACCTTACTGGGGTATGGCATGGACATAACGGATGAATTTTAATTCTTGGTAACCTCAGTAAGGTAAGTTACTGCTTGACCAGTTCCTCCAACATCGGACGAGACAAAACGAAACGATGCAAGGTTAATGATACTTAACACAGAATCGTTTTCTCCATTATTCAGACTCACCGTCGTCAACCTACTTTAGCTTCGTCTCATACCTAGGATGCCTACTCTACTTATCATTAGTGAAGCTCGTACTCGCTCATGTAACCTCCCCTCATCAAACATCAAAAGAACTGGAGGAGGAGGAGGAGGAGGAGGAGGAGGAGGACGCATGGACCATCCATATCGCGCGGTGGAGGGACGGGGAACTGGATATGACCCATGATCCTGGTCACCGCATTAACCTGACTGCTGCAATGCAGAAAGAGCGCTTACCACTTCGACTCCCCCCGCGTCGCTCATCGCCCACGACAAGTGGGTGTGGCGGCGGTCCACTTTCGATGCTCGGCATGGTGCTCACGACAGTCACTTCTCCGTTATGTACCCAAATTCCTCCATACAGAAAGAAGAATGCCCATCCAATCCTTCAACTAGCACGCCCTGGTTGGCCCGTCCACAAGGCTCCCTCTTATGGTCCACAGGACGTGCATGCTCTCCATTATCCGGCTCCCCCAACCAGATCGATGGGAACCATCTTTCAAAGCTGACCCTTGGCTAGTATGGCCGCATTCGGTGCTCGTTGGTGGTTTTTACTCGACGGCGTTATTTTTTTCCTATTCCTATCCAGTTTTTCGTTTGGGTAGTTGGACTGATAGATAATAACCTTTGTCCCCTCACTTTCTCGCCTCTTGGAAATACTTTTTTTTTTTGGTCTTTCTTTCGACCCTTTTGTCACCCCAGAGGAATCATTGCCCCGCATTGCTTTCCATTGATATCTACTACAAATATCTCTCCTTGTCTATTTACGTAGCGATTCGTTCCTCTTGCACAGTTTTTGAGTACGTACTAGCAGCTTGGGCTGTTATCCTTTATCTTGATCACTAGCAGGCCAGGCCATCTCACGATCCTCAAACTAGCTAGGGATTTTCTCACAAGAAAACGGTAACACTTGAAGCCACTCCTATAAGTCGATACGAAGGTTTCACCAGGCTTTCAATTGCGTTTTGCGCACTGCTGCTGTTACGTTATTAAAGTTACTTGACCGACGTCTCTTTGAGTTGGGTTGGGTTGGGCTGGGTTGGGTTGGGACCGTTGCTACAAAGGTACACAGGGTGCTTGCTTGCCAGCAACCGCTGTTCCTGCTAGTAAGTGCTACTTGCTGCTTCCTGGGACTCCGCCTCAGCTGTGATCTAAGCCGCCACACAGCAACAGCTCATCGTTGAGCTCATCGTGCATAGAGAAAGCAAAGAGAGAGAGGAGGAAAGAAGGAAAGAATAGGGGATTCGTACCAGCCTGCCATATATTATCGCTTCCCCTTTCCCAGAACTCTGATCAGCTTCCTTTCTGGTTATTTCTATATATTTTTTTTTCCCTCTTTAGGTTTTAATCGCTACTGGAGTCTGGTTACTCACTCGAGCCGGTTGGTACCAACTCGCACTTTTTCAGTAACTCAAACAAGACTCGAGAATCAATTGATAGTCAGTCAGTCAATAAGTACTCATTAATAAGGTATGACTATGACCCTGAGAATCTCCCTGTTTTATTTCTATTTTTATTTTTTTATTCTCCTCGGCCTCGTGTCAAGAAGCAAGGCTGTCCCTTCCCTAGAAGACAAGATCCAGATTTCTTTTCTTTGCTTTTCAGTGTGTTACTTTCATTCATTTCACTCATTCATGGGATGGTCGATCGCTTCAACGTACCTACAGGGTGGTGTATCTCGCAAATCTATAACTCATTATTTGCTTACACTACAGCTATTCGACAGTTCTATTATCGACTCACACCTGCCCTTACTGTTAGCTATCCGCATCTTACCCGCGCAGAAGGAGATGGCCGCAAAGTAATTTATCTTACTTATCATCCCAGTAACCGACTACTACTATTTTACCATGGCCAACCCTGAGCAAAGGCAACAACAGCAAAAGGTGCCCCACACTAACACAACCTCATCTCAAATATCAATACCCAGTACGCTGCGCCTCAAAAACTCGTCGAAACTTCGAAAAGAGCACTCCTCATCAGCCTCAACATCGTCATTAGCTTCCCGACAACATATATCTTCACGGGACCGGGAACCTTCATCTTCAGTACTTGTAAAAAAGAAGAGTAGTAGTAGTAACCTGCCAAAGGTTGCGCAGCAACACTCGAAACCAATGTCTATACTAAACTCATCACCAATGCTCACGCCCGTGACAACACTAAAATCACGAACAAGTCCACCAACAAAAACGCATGCGGTATTTGGAGGAAGTGGTGGTGCTTCATTAACACCGGAAAAAAGACGGAATGTTATTAGGCGAAAACCTTCATCAAATGCGTCGTCGTCATTTTCACTAGTTAGCCTACGGACGGGGTCTACTAATTCATTAAATGCTTCAACGGTATCATTGACCACAAGTCAGTCTAGCGTTGCTTCAAGGAATCCCTCACAATCATTTCTTGGAATTACAATGCCCTCAACGTCTTCATCAAGAGCTGCGAAAAAGCGAACGGCAAGCTCAAGCTCAAATGAAATTCCACGGATAATGACTCGAGAATTGCCATTATCACCGCCGCCGAATATCAGTGAACCCAACCCGGGCAGCAGCCCTTCAACAAGATATACCGACTCACCAGGACCGTTCATGAACTACTCCTCCGCAAGCTCAGTAGCATCACAATCACCAGGCTTCGGACCCGTAGGAGGGGGAGGATACAGCAGGAGTAGGCAAAATCCAACACCCTGCCCAACAAGGTCAAATAACCTCGACTCAGTGCGGGAATCCACCACTTCAACTTCTTCGGGCTCAACAATCCGTGCATCAAAAGATAGAGATGGTGACGACCAAGACTACGAGCATATCAGCCCATGGTCTGACTCGCCACTTCCCATGAACTCCACTCCTGACTGCGATGACCAGAACTATTTTGGACAATACCTACCAACAATGTCCTCTCCTGCTACAACACCGTTCAACCACCACCACAACCCCTCACCAAAGGTCGCAACTGCTCCCTCACCTTCGCCATTGCTCCTCTCGGCACCATCACCGGCACTGAGCTCAAGCAGGCGCAAGGTCAGCATCTCCTCGGCGACAGCCTTCTCCCGTCTCGGTAGCCGCACCCCCGACCTCCTCAGCTCTGGGTCAGGTCGTGGACTCGGCGTCTCAATCCCAACTGCATCTTCGCTCGCAAAGGGCCGTAGTAAATCACTCAGCGGCAGCACGGCATTTGCTCCGCCGCGCAAGGAGGCCGTCACACCACCAATACCTTCGCCGTCATTCCCGCCTCCGCGGAAGAACAGTGCGCCGCCAATTATCCGTGGTGCGACACCGGCGCCTCGGGATCCAGTAGCGATACAAGGAGGACTGGGGCATAGGGTTATGAGTTCAAGGGTTGTGGAGAAAGGGGCGGTTGGGAGGGAGAAGTCGCCGACTCGTGGGAGTCCTGGGAAAGCGGCGGTGTCGCGGCCGGGGTTCTTTTCAAGGCAGAGGACGAGGACGAATGAATCTTTGGAGGAGAAGGAGCGGGGAAAGGAGAAGGAGGCGGTAGTGAAGGAGAAGAAGAGAGGGCCGGCGGCTGGGACTGGGCATGAAGGATATTCGGCATTCACCAGCAGAGGGAGGAGCGGATCTTCAACCGGCGGGAGCGTTGACAGAAGTGGAAGTGCCAGCTCAACAACCACAGGATCATGGGGACGGACAAGTCGACGAGGAAGTGAGTCGAAAGAGCCAACAGACGACTATCTGCGTGAGCGTCTACTGCCCGTTGTTATTGCAGGCGGCGGCGGTGTAATCGAGAACTATAACCTCGCAGGCACAGCAGAGTCAATGATCAGGTCTGGCAGTCAAGAAAGCAGCAAAGAAAAGAAGAGCTTCGAGTTCGGCGGCAAGCGGGCGCCCACCCCAGTCTCAATGTCCCGGGAACCCTCTTCAGAAGGCTCAATATTCGGACGCCGAAAGATTACTACGCCAAATCCGCCCTCGCCGGGTTCAACGGATGCGGCCACCCCCCAGGTCAAGAAGAAGGGCACATGGAACTTCCTCCGCGGTACGGCAGCAACCAGGGAGCGTGCAGCGACTCCAGCACCAGCACCTCCAGCACCACCAGCGCCGGCCCCTGCACCAATGCAGAAGTTGCATGTGCAGAATGTTCGGTCTCAGCCCCATTATCTGGCAAACTTGGATAAGGAGCAGCAAAAGGAGGCCGCGAAGCTTGCAGAGCAGTTGCAGGAAATGAGGAATAAGAAGACGGCTACGACAAATTATGCAGGGACACTCAGGCAAAAGCATCATATCCACTCCGCGAAGCCTTCAAATGCTTCAGTTGCCTCAGTTGCGGTTGCGGCGCCCGCACCCGCACCTGCACCTGCACCTGTAAAGCCGGCTGCGCCACAACCGCAGGTACAAGCTCCGGCGCCCGCGTCGCCGAAGAAGCCGGTGACATCCACTTCTTCAGCGGTAACCCCGGGAGAACAGGCAAAGCAGGAGGTTAGGCGGGCAAAGGCCGACGAGAGGTCAAGGCTTCAAGGGCGTTCAAGAGTTCCACAGATTGGAAGAATTCCAGCTGTTCAATATCACTCACGGAAAGCATCTTTACAGACTAATAATGAATCCGTCAAACAAGCTCCTACCTCTGCTCCGACTCCAGCTTCGACTCCGGCTCCAGTTCCAACTCCTATTTCTTCCCCGGCTCCGGCTTCGGCCCCAGTCTCTCCGCCCGTACCCGCGCCCGCACCTGCGCCGGCGCCTACACCAGCCCCGGCTCCAGCTAAGGCCCCCGCTCCTGCGATACCCACTAGGATGAAGGTGGAGATGCTTCCTCCTCTCACAACCCACTACCCAAGGGGTGATGTCCGCAATACTGATCTCCTCACGGCGCCGCCAACGATGGGGAGACCATTTGAAGAGAGTTTCAAGCGTGCCAATGAGCAAAAACCCACTTTCCAAGTCAATTGGGGCGGCTTTGGACTAACACAGACACCTGTGACTGCACACCCACTCGAGAACCCATTCATCTACGATACACTTGATATCAGGAAAGCCAACCGTGCCAGCGAACTTCTCACTCCGATTGATGATACTCCAGTGACTTCGACGAATGACATGTCATGGCCAATTCGTGAGGATCCGTTTGCAACACCTACTCTGGGGCCCGGTGTGGTGGTGGATGGAAGCGAGTGCGAGGAGGATATCTGGAACGAATATGATGACCTTTTGTACAATGTTGATATGTTTGGCGAGCCAGCAGACGATCTTGAACACCAGGGAAATACCAGATCCGCAACCTCATCACTCGGCTCACCATTCCAGTATGCTGACCTTTGCAGCACATTTCCCGACCTCCTTGACGAAGATAACGAAGACCTTCATACTCCTAGATTTAATGACACTATACAAGATCAGGGTCTCTACATTCATGATTCACCTACGATTTCACCTGCGCTTCCAACCGTTATCGTTGCTGCTCCTAGTCCGGCTATAGATGCCGGTCAGCCTTTCCTTCCACCTTCATATCCTGCAATTCTATCACCCTCAACTCCATTCTCTGTATCTTCTTTTATTCGTTCCTACGGCGACCGTGACTCTTACCCTTCAAACTCAAACAATCCACCAACTTCATCACCACCTGCCCCGCCTCCAACAATCACTCTCGGCGCACCGCCACCACCTAGGCCAAGGACTCGGGTTAGAACCCACAGAGCAAATGGCTCCAATGGCTCAAACGGCTCAAACAGTTCAAACCTTTCTACTGGCTCTGACAACTTCGTGGACATCTCTGGTGACGAAATGGACGTTCGGCTCTGGGCCCTCATGACAAACCGCTACCTCTCCTTTGACCGCACCCTCGTAAGCCCTGCACACGAGCAAATGAACGGTATCACAGTACCTCTCGGTCCTCGCAACAGTGGTAACGGAAGGGTCTTGGTTATCGATGGTCTTGGACGTGGTATGTAAACCTGCATTATAATCATTGGCTTTTCACAAATACTAATTTTATCACAGATGATTGGTCTTTCTACTGTGCCTTCTCTTACCCCCGTGCCAAAGTATATAACCTCTCACCCACTGCCTCCCCTGCACCTGGTGGGCTCCCACCTTCACCGTCAACACCTCGACCGCCAAATCACCAACAGGTTAGGCATATGGACTTCACGGTGCAGTTCCCCTTTCCGGGTGGCTTCTTCAATGTCATCTCACTCCGCTTTCTACCATCCTCTCACGAAGCTTCCCTACCATTTATACTGAGCGAGTGCAAGCGAGTCCTGGAACCTGGTGGCTATCTGGAAGTCACAATGCTCGACCCAGAACTGATTAGCATGGGCCCGCGCACCAAGAAGGCCGTCAACCTTGTCAAAGCGATCATGGACCGCGAACGAGAGTCCGCCGCGACCCCCGGCTCTCCAACTACATCATCTCGCCCATCGTCAACCTCGGAGCGTATGCTTAAGCGACTCTCGAAGCGAGGCTTCGACGAGGTGAGCAAGTGCTTCATTAGCCTTCCCACCGTCGCACCAACGGAGGACTTTGAGACTCCAGCGGCGGCACGGGAGGGAGCGAACGACACGATTGACGCAAGGATGATGGCTACTGTTGGAAGGTGGTGGTACACGAGGTGCTATGAGAGCGTCATCACTTCGAGGGGCGAGGTCATGCGTAGGAGTATGTGGAATGATAGGGCGTTGCTGAGGGAGTGCGCGGACAAGAATACGTCGTTTAGGATGCTAGTAGCACACGCAAGGAAGCCGTTGAGGAACTCGGCGCCCGTTGTGGCGCCGCTGGAGAGAAATGGGGGACTGGATAGTTTGATTGAGGAGATGATGGGTGGGAGGAAATAAGTTTTTTTTATTATTATTATTATTTTTTGTTTATTTTTTTATATTCTCATTTATGCGAGGTCTTGGTTGGATATCGGGGCCCCTTTCTTCTAACTACATTCTCCGAATGACCTGGGGTTGTTGCTTCTTTCTTCGGTTCTAATTTGTTTTAGTTTATGATGTTTCACGACTAGTCTGGACATGTCTTTTGGCTTTTGGCCTTTGTGTTTATTGTTTGTTTCTTTATTTCTTGGTTACTACTGCTGCTACTACTGGGTTGGAGGAGGAGGGTCCTAATATTCTTTTTTTTCTTTCTTTTACGGACTGGATGGGGCGGGGATCTGTATACAGTACTGGTTACGACACTTGACATGATCATGATTTGCTTTTTTGTTTGGTTTTTGGTTTCTGGCTTTTGGTTTTTCTTGTTCTGTATCTTTAGCGGTTTCTGTTTATTTGTTTGTTTTTCTGTTTGTTTCTTTTAGCGATGCTTGGGGGGGGGGTTCTTGTCTTTTTGTTTTACAGTACTTTACTTTTTTTGGTGCCGGCGGTTGGTTGTGATGTAAGATGGGTTGGGATGATGAGCAAGACTAGTTTGCTACTGAGATTAGGAAGACATGGGGATTCAATATATTGAATGAAATTGGAGTTAGATATCCACTGCCGTGTGTGTATCTCGCTATGTGACTTTCATAAGTTACTCTACTATTCCGCTGTAACCTGCGGAAGATAAACAAGCTGTGGGTCATTTGTCGATCCTGTACGTAAAATAAGCAACACCGCAAGACAAGTACCCCCGTCAAAGCGCTCTCGGAATATCGGTGTAAATCCCTCTCTCTTACCCTGTCTCTTTTATTATTGTCGCGCTTACTTGTGTGGCTGAAAGAAAAAAAAAGACACAATAGAGTTGATCAGAGAGTGATCTAGCCCACCGTTTGATGGATCTCGATTCCTCCAGTTCTTGTCGACTCTTCAAGCCAATCTGGAAAGCCCATCCATCCCCATTCGCAACCACACGCAAATCATGTGATTTTGAGTTCATGCGAGGATCTACGGTTCCACTGTCTGGTAAGCGCCTCCCTTCTTCGCGAGCCTTTGGTAGAGTATGATAGGGTGTGCCAATATCTCGTGCCCTTGGTTTAAATGGTGGGGGCGGTTGTAAACAACGGATCGGGGGGAGCGAGAGGGTTATGAAATAAAATGAGATGTGAGCCGTTGTTTGGTTGGTTGGTGGTTGGTTGGTTCGCAATATCAGCAGGGGGGTTGAGTCGGTGAGAAGTGGTTTCCATGGGTTTGTTTGGATGAGAGAAATTCACAAGTTGTTTCACGCAACGGGTCTAGGCTGCTAACCCGCCGCAAAGACCGCACACCGCCCTACGATGTCGTTCCAGGACGTTTAGTTAGCCTTAAGCAAGCAAGTACCTTCAAGTGGAGGGGGGGGAGGGGGAGGAAGGGTGAGAGGGAGGGAAGGGAAGGGAGGGTTCCATCCGAGCTGGAGGACGGAAGCGCGGCAATTATTACTGTGGTACAGTTTTGGTAAGCGATCATGGAGGTGGGGAGTGATGGCCTGTGAAGCTGGGGTTGTATGTAATGTCTCGAGTTCCTGACTGTCTCAGATCTGTGTGATTCAGCTGGAGGCAATAAGATTTGCTTTTACGAAATAATAGACCCAGGAAAGAGTGTTATATAATACTTCTCTGAATTATATGATGACGTGATTCGGTTAGACAGAGTGACCGCCGGCAACGTCTTTGATAGTCTGAGTCGGTCGAGAATATTGGCCATCATCACCAAACACAGGAGCTCTGATTGTGGTTTTCAAACCACAAGACTATCGTGTGCCTCGGCAGTCGTAGATGATGGTGGCCCAATCGTCTCGAGCCTTTACTGTAAAAGAAAGTTAACGTCAGCATCCAGAGGACCAGTATTTGGTGCGTTTATTGGTTGGCGCGAGATGGTTGGTGGAAGGAAGCCCAAGAACCATTGGCGGACAGTGTTCGCTAAGTAGGTATGTATATTTTTGAAATCCCTTATGTGCCCCCCCTATGGTCTGAGACTATACATCATAGGATCTATAAACGTCCGAATAGAGTATTATGATCAGAGCGTTCTCCGCCAGCCATCGCAAAAGATCCTTGTTGGATGACGGTCTTTTTAAAGGAAGTGCTGTATCCTTCCGGGTGTATAAGCCGCACTTCTGCACTTTCGAATCTCTGCTATCCGGCGTATATTTAACCCCCTATAGAAAAAAACACACCAAGGCCACGATGGTTTTATTGGGTAGGAGATAGGAATTTGAATTGATATGAGACCAGCACCAGAGGAAGAAAGCGAGCGGTAGGCCGAGGGGAGTGTCATTAAAAGCCACTGATGCCCGCTATACTACATGTAGCTATTCGTGCTGTGCTTCATGGTGATATGAAACTCGAAGCACCGCGTTAGCTGTAGGAGGCATTGGCTATGTCCGACACTTCACCAACCATTCTCCTACCGAGACGATGTGACAGAGGGTAACGTGGCTCATCATGAGTCGCTGATGACTTCCTGCCCCAATTGAGAGGAGTATTCGCTCCCTGAGAACGATGATGAGATGTTTGAGAGAAGTGCCATGATCATCTGGCCTTGATGCCGTGGACCATGCTGAAAACATCGACGTGATGCATGCAAGATCAACTAGCTACAGTCTCTGACAGGCACTATTGATGGCGGTGTAGCTAGGATTTCCTTGCTGGGCTCCTGCAATTGACCATTTGAAAGCTTAAAATTTATCTTTCGGCGCCAAAACAACCAGTATTTTCCTGGGTTTACCTAATATAAATCTAGATTGGCTAATAGATTTTGGCCTGTGTGTCGGGACTATTGGAGTTTTCACTCTTACACCGTATAATGCCACCAATCCTGCTCCGTACATATGGCCCATGCCCACAAAAACTCGGGGTCTCGACCTCCGGCTCAATTGATAACTGGAGACGGCCGTCACATCAGATTGAGGGTAATAAAGATCCTCTAGCAGAGCGATAAGGTAGTCTAATAGACTTTAGAGGTGGTCGCGGCCGACTTTCCTTGGGACCACCAGCTTAATACAAGTTAATTGGGCCGAAATAAGATTACTGATATGGGAAATGTTTTGGTTTTATTTTATAGCTAGATAAAGATATAAGGAAGCCTCCCCCAAATAGGGCTGCATGCAATTACTGATGTAAACAAAAAAAAAAAAAAGCCTCCCCCAAAGATTCGCTGAGCAGAGCCCAGTGTTTATATATACATAAATACCCTAACAGGTAAGTGTTGAATATTGAACATAATTGGTTTGATAACAAGACATAGCCTTGCAGGGCTAGAGAAGTAGGATCGAATGGGATTTGCTACTATCGGTCATTCGCAACTACGTTAAACTCTTGTGAATTTTATAATTATAAATCGTGTATTGAGTAGGGTTGTGTACTGTAGTATTTAGTACCCTAATTACTATTGAGGCGCTCAAACATACAAGAATACCTGAAGTATTTATTTTCGTTGTGAGTCTTCCATTTTGCAATACATGTACCCACATTCATATTGTGTATTCTAGTCATATAATATCACTCGCTCCTTGGGAGACTTAGCAAGGCCTTTATTTGTCATTTTTAATCCATTTATTAAGATTGACCGGTTGATCAACTACCGAGATAGTGATATGGTAGAGTTAAAAGTCTGTGCTTTGTGACCATGGGGCAAGTATCACCATAGAAAAAGGTGTCTTCATTGCGAGTCCGGACACGGTTTCACTCCGAATGAAAGGCCCAACACTCGGCAATCCGTGAGGATTCTATCCAAAGAACTAGAAACTGAATGATAATTTCTTACTGTCTAAGCATTATTTAGAGGATTTCATAGGTCATGGAGTCGCCCGATCCAACAAAATCGGTGGTACCTCGCAATTGATAGATGTACCTCAAAGTCTTAGAGACATGGCGCTAATCAGCATTTATGTTCATTTAGGATACGGAGACCCAGGCTTTTGCCCTACACAGGACACCTCTAGATACAGATATTGTTTTGATCCGAGCACAGCCTCGATTGCATGAAACTCTTAGTTTTTTATTCAACAGCTGAAAGTGGACGATACCCAGATAATCCGGGAGTTGGAACAGCTTCAGAACAAGAAAATAAATTATTAAATTAGGTTCTAAATTATCTCCAAGTTGCTCTAGGATGTAACCCTTAGGTTGAAACTCATTACAAATATCCCAATTGCTCATTGTTGATCAGGGTGACCTGTCTACTTCCTAAGAACGGTCAGCATTGACAGTTATAATCACCGGTATTAATTTTTATTGAAAGCCCGGTATTTAAATATTATATAATTAGAAAAAAATATCGTTTATAGGGTTCTCGGTATCATTTCCATCAATTTGATCATTGGCTCTCACAATCACTAGAAAAAAAACACCAAAACACCCTCGGAAAGAAACAATACAAAGATACATGCACCTAATGTGTAGATACTAGAACTTAACTACCTTAAATCAAAACCAAAGTTACCCTAAACCTTTATTTAGCAGATTTTTTGTTCCGGAAATAAGGGTACATGTATACATCCACGTTACTAGTGGCCTAGAATTGGGTCCATGATCAACTCTATCCTTACCTTTCTTGGAAATTTGTTACTCCCCTAGCTTGTACAAGATTCCCACCCTGTGGGTTGCCGCCCTGTACTTCAGGGCGTACTAATTGCAGAAACTGTTACTGTGGTAATGCTTTGTTTATGAAGGCCTCTATTGCCTGCCATGAAACAAGTTACCGCATCTCACCATCGTCTCTTATTCACGGACTTCAATGATACACCCAAGGCATTTGAAGATATGGGCTATATAGTTCAGCAATATGCCACCTGCTCAGTAGAAAGTCGGCCAATTGTGGTTCTGTGCATTTACGTATGTATAGGTGGTGGACGGTGAGCCTGGAAGATGGCTGACCTCTAGGAAAGAATCCCACGCTTGCAATTTCAGTTTTTCTGTTGCGCAGTTACCAAAACCAAACACTGCTTTGTTTACTTCCCAATTTTCCCTTCTCCTTCCCTCTTCAACCCAACTCCACCTTCTTTCACCAAGCATCCCAATTCCCCAACACTCAACCACAAATCTACCATTAACAATCATAAGAAATTAACCCTTAAACAATCCTCACTTTTCACTCTTCACTCTCCAGTCTTTACTCCACTTTTCACAATGCCCCTTATCCACCCTTCCCATTACACTACCCTAACTTATAATGGCGTTAGCCAGGAATTCCCACAGAAGTGCAATTGTGACTTCTACACCGGGAGCAGTGTTCGCCGCCATCTCGTCCAAGATTGGGAAGAGAAACTACACCACATGCGCAGGAAGAGACCAAACAACGACCGCTATTACGATGACTATCGTTCATACAGTTTGTGTTTCTCCCAAAGAATGGTCTTAGAGAAGGAGAAGCACGAAAAAGCCGGAGTCAAGATTTCAAGCATCAACTCCCCATCCGGACCACACGACTCTTCCATCTCCAAGGCCACTGCGTTCAAGCCTGGCAGAAGAGTTTGGGCTATCATTGAGGACATGAAGACCAAGGATCAGTATCTCCAGATGCAGAAGATGGACTGGGAGCCCGCCGCCGTCAACCTCAACACCAACGTCATGGTCACCCCACCTCATAGCCCTAAATCCCCAGCCAACGGCCCTGAAAAGACCATAAAAATTACTCAGGTTACTATTACTCCTAGAATCTGGGGCCCTCTTGTACCCCTTGGTTAGTTAGCAGTTATTTCTCCGCCCCATGTAATATATCGCTAACATATATGTCAGACTATAAGAATGAGTGGGACTTGATTGGATACGGACCCAAAGATCAACAAACCATCGATAAGGAAAAATTCATCAAGGAGAATCGTTACGGCGAAAATCGTGAAATCACAACCACCCCAAGCCATATCAACATGAAAAGGAGCGCTCACCAATCCTCGGCCAAGTACATGCAGGCCCCCAGAGAATGGTCCTAAGATTTAGGAGATGGTTTGAGCTGATCCGGCCGGTGAGAAGGATGATGTTTTGATAACTGGGGAGGGGGCACTTGTTAATCGTAAGCTATAACAGTTGGAGAGGGGAATGCATTTGATTTCAACACGTACACCGTACACGAACATCAAATTAGCGGGTTCTTTTATCATAACCTACATGTACATGTATTAATATTAATGTACCTTTTCTATCACATTGTCAACTTCCTGCAGAGATAACTGTAACTGAATAATAATACATTTCTTCACTTCTTAAGTACATGTACATGTCCCGTTTGTACATGTATCGACATGTTATGGCTACATGTACTTGTATGCTACGATAAAACTGTCCCGCTGTATAATGTACATGTACACACATGTGGTTGGCCTGACAACGTTAGCGCGAGAGTATACATAATTGGTTTGACAGATATTACAGCAGTTCTCCGAATACTGGATATATTTCACACGTAGTGAGAGTCATCCTTCAGTAGCCCATCAAGAACGCCGCTAAGCTTTTCAGGCTACCAGATTTAGTCAATAGGGTAATTATTTTTTTTTTCTGTTATGTACCGCAACACCCTCGTGAGTCTAGTACATGTACATGTAGTCATTGAATACATGTAGACCTTCCAAAATTATCGGTTGCAAGCATGCATACATGGTGCTTGGCTCGAGTCAATCGAGTGATTGATTATGACCAAGATTCTATAAGACCATAACTACATGTACATGTACAAGCCACCCCTGCAGCCGGGAAAAAAGTTTTCTGTGTCAAAAAAAGGTCAATACAAGAAGCCACGTGTTTCACAAGTATACATCCACTAAACTCTCGATCTCCTTCGTTGTGACTTCTCACCACCTCTATTATTTTTTGAGACGCAAAGAATAAAATTCCATGGCCTGATCCGGGCATGATCCCATGTAAGTAAAAATCGGGCCTCTGTCAGCCTTTTTCGCTTAGATCTTAGCCCCCCCCCCGTAAGTAAAAAATACATTTTATCCTATCCAACCTACTAATCGAATCGTTTACAAATTCAGAACCGAGCTTAAATAGTCGATAGCCTCAGAATATCCATCATAGAAACCTCATGAACGAAACGGAAAGGAACATTCCAGTAGACCAACATAGCTGAAGATGTCAAGGGAAAGACAAGAGCGGAATACAAGAAAAAAATTTATATCAGAATTCAGAGATCGTGCTTCAAGCATACATCTTATACCCCTTAGTAACGGGCTATCTGAGGAATCACCTGAAGCTCATCAATCAGATGGTTAATGGTTTCTGAGCATGTAGAAAGTAGCTATAACCTCGAGTTAGTAATCCTCAAATAGCCCCGGAAGAATCAAAGACTCACTGGACATTATAGACATGCATTTTCTTTGTCCATAGCTCTTGCTTGGCGCTATTAATTAAATTTGTCACATCATTGGGATGCATGCCCAGATTTCTTGTCAAAAGTGCCATCCCCAGCGCTTCAAACCCGGTTTCCGCAGCTTTTAAAAAGCCCTCCCCAATCTCCCGCTGCAATGGGTCGGCTGGCCACTTGCCGAGCGGCACCTTTATTCTTTTAAGGGTAGAGTTTCGGAACCCAGCCCTTTCGGTCCCGTTGATGAGCGTGTCGACGCCTATGAAATGCCGACCTTTTTTTCCGCACCCATGAGCTGGAGAAAAAGAACAGGGAGGAAATAACATACCGGCTCTCTTGGCGGCCTCATTGGTGAGTTCGTAATACTTTCGTAAGTTTGAATCTTTTCTATATGTCCCATCATCACTATCCAGATCCATATCATACTCACAGACCTCGATCCAGCCGCCGGGCTTTAAACACCTTACTAAGTAAGCAACAGTCTTTTTCTATTAGCTTGATGGATAGAGTGGCATACTTATAGGCTGCTGCGAAGAGCGCATTCCAGTCACTTATTGCACCGTTGAGGTAGCGAATATGTATCATATCGAAGGTTCCTTCAGCCCATTCCCACTCACTTTCGGCGTCATCTATTAGAAAACTAACGTTTGGTGGTACCCTAGAGGCGACGACATAAGTACTAGGAAGAAGGAGGGATATGGGGTTTTTCTTTCTTCTTTACCAGCTAGGTTGTATAGGACTTAGATCTATCCCGGTGACTTCTGCGGAGGGGTACTGCCTTCAATACGCACATCAGAGGAAATCCAATGATGGAGAGACTTCAAGGTACGTGTATACATACTCTCCCATATCAATTGCCCAGATTCCCGTTCCTGTACCCACATCTAATATTTTACTAGGATTTTGGCACAGCGGGGAAGTGTGTAGATCTCCTTTTAACACAAGTAGACATACATGATGCAACATGTCCAGACTGTACCCACCAAAAAAATGTCAGCGGGACGTCATATATATTGACCGGACGTATCAATCAATCGGAGTAGTCATGAAAACCAACCGAAACTGTTCTTTCTGGGTGGTTTCACGTAGAGAAGCGTCAGAATTGGAACAGCAGGATGAAATCGGATGAAATATGTGGCTCAAAGAGGAATTACTTCGTCGTTCGGAAAAGCGTATACCCTATCAACCCCATAAGCAACAACCTCCCAGCTAGAATGAGCAGGGGGAGATATACCCGTCTCGGTATGCATGATATCTACGGCCATTCTCAAACCGATATCTACCACAGCCAATATCTCAGCATCATCATCGTCATCTCTGTGTACGCGCTCAAGAAGCGAAAGCGTCATACTCGAATATCGAATTCGCGGCCGAATTCACGCTACAAACACTGTATCACGCACATCACAATCAGCTACCAGCCCATTGACGCAACCTCACATCAACTATCGACCCGGCGCTATGGAACCAGCCACCCCTTCCAAGAAAGCTAGATCAACGAGAGATAGGTGCTTCGTACTCCCAATCTAGATCCTACAGCGACCGTCCAGTACGTCAGCCTATAACTTTTTACACCAAGACCTTCAAAAAAATCGACTAACCGGACTCGTATCTACCTCAATATGTTCCCCGTCAGGAATATAATCATGATTTTCAGGTGGTGGCATGAGTAGGGCGATGCGTAGGGTAGAAGCTATGGAAGAAGTATAGTAGCAGTATGAGATAAGTAATAATTCCGTTGCCGTACCTGGGGAATGAGTTTCGATATGTTTACTCTGTCTAGACAGGACAGGACAGGACAGGACAGATAACGGGGAACGTGATATGTATCGGATGCGACGTGAGAGAAGGGGAGGAAGGGAGGAAGACCTGGATATACACCTTGTCGTATAGATCGTCACCACCTCTCCGGCAAGGGTTTTGGTTGGTGGTTGACTTGGGGTGCGCTGGTGTACCGTTAGGCCGCCGTTGCTGCTACGGTAACGGTAACGGTAACAGCCCATTTGGTAGCTCTACATACAAGTTAATGAGTCCAAGCCACCGTTTGTGACCTCTTCTTTCCCTCTTCCGGTACCCTAAATTCCTCAGCTATGATAGCTATACTTTTTGCCTACTATGGGCCCCTACGCGGTAGAAAGAGATGGTGATGTGGCGCCGCCGTCAATTAGGGTACTACTTCTAGCAAAAGCAGATTGTATAGCGGAAGCGAAGCAGATGCATAAATAAACAAGGTCTGGTCAAGTTATTACTTTCCTACGTACGGCACCTATATACGGTACTATATCTAGAGTAGCTCCCCCCGCATTTAAGGAATGCCCTTGTCAACGGGGCACAAGACATACCTACTCTATGAGTTAACTACATGCGATAGAGGGAGGGAGGGAGAGAGGGAGAGAGGGAGAGAGGGAGAGAGGGAGAGATACGGCAACTCAAGTACCTAGGAAAATTCAAACCTCCCCGGACCCTAAACACGGTCAGTCAGTTAAAATATGTACTTGACTACTAGCTAGTCAGACTCGCCTTCAGTAGTAACTACATGTAGGTATATAAATATTATTCAGTCGCACCTCGTTACACCGCCAGCGTGTGCCAAACCCCTACGAGAGAGCAAATACATGTAACTTTTGGTGGAGGAGGATCGAGTCGACAGCACTAGTACAGGGGTAGGGGAAAAGCCATAGTTCTGGCGAGGCGTGACTGTTCACCCCACCACTGTCACTCACTCACTCTTGTGTATTATAGGCAGGCAGGCAGGCACATGTGGTGTTGAGATACCTCTAGTTAGGGCTGATATATGAAAGGCATTGTACCTTATATACCTTATATACCTACTGCACTGCACTGCACTGCACTGCATTCAGGCGATTGGGCAGGCTTCTACCCTACAGTACCTGAAATGCATCAAGTACCAAACCAAGTGCTGTTTCCAAAATACTCTACTCCAAGACACAAGCCGATACGCTGGGCCTCGCTCGCAAATCCGATCGATTCGGCTATGATTCTCCCCCGCCCCTTTTTTTTTTCTTTTCTTTGCTCGGCAAGAGACATAACATACATGTAGTTCTCGGCCAATAGCCCGTAACTACATGACATCTTACGCCATCTACGTAAGTAGTTACATGTATGTAGATATTTTTTTTCCTTTTCGCCATCTAAGTTCTACATACAATAGCCCCTCGATACCTTCCCTCTCTCTCTCTTTTTTCTTTCTCCCCTCCTTCCCCTCTCCTCCCTCTTCAATATCCTAGCTCCGATTTCCTAATCATAACATCCGTACAGTTTTTTTTTTTTTTTCACTACTACATACTTTTTTATTTGAAATTTTTTTTTTTTTTTTAGTGTTTGAGAGAAAAACAGCACAGAAAACAAAGAAATAATTAGACTCCCTCCTCTCTCACATACTGTCTTGAGCTCTCCATAAATACCCCACCTCACCGCCTACTCGGCCGCTCCGCGTAACCGCTGCAATCTAGCAGAAAGAAATGCAGGAAAAAAAACGCGTTAATTTTTAAAAACACAACCAAGAGACCATAAAGTAGAGAGAAAAAGAAGAAAAAGAAGAAAAATTTCATAATACGAAGCTATATATTAACTAAAAAAGTGAGAGAGAGAGAGAGAGAAAGAAGGAAATGGCACTGCATCTAGGCAACCCCAAACTTCCTCGCTCTGGCCTCTGCCTTCGCCTTCTCTGCCGGGTCGTCCAGAATGCCCTTGTAAGCCTTCTTCTGGACGCCAGCGGCCGGCGCCTGCGCCCTCCTCTGGTTTCCCCTCTGCTCACCGCGTCCCGCGCCATTGTTTCCACCTCTAGCCCTCTTTCCACCCCTAGTGTCTTGGGCTACCGGCGCCCCACGCTTCCTCTCCCGACGGTGCTCAGGGAGCGCCGAGTCGAGGCCCTTGACGACCTCCTTATTCTCAGTGGCATCCTCGGCGGTGGCATTACCGAATCGCTTCTCGCGCTCGAGTTTCTTGGTTGACTCGTTTGAGGCCACGTCCTCCTCGATTCCGAAGCGCTTGGCGCGAGCCTTGCGTCGCTCGAGTTCTACATCGAGGGACGAGGCGGAAAGACCTGCGGCAAACGAAGGTTCCTCGGCCTTGGGCTTGGGCGCACTGGTTGTTGCGGCAGTAGTGCTGGTAGCAGCCTCATCAGTGACTGTCGAGGGGGATGAAGGCGACTGCGAGTTTTGTGTGGCAGCGCCGTCTTTAGGCTTTGCGGGAGTGGTTGTGGCAGGTGCTGGGGTGTCGAAGAGCGCCGCGATGGAGGCAAACTTCTTCTTTGGCTTTGCCGGCTCTGTTGGTGCGGGTGTTACCGCGGCAGCTGCGGATGCGGGCTCTGGCTTTGGTGTTGTTGTGGTGGCAGTTGTGGGAGCGGCAGTTGCATTTACGGCGGTAGTGGTGGTAGTAGTACTAGTGGCTGTGGCAGCAGCGGGCGCGGGGTCGTCATTGTCGTCCCAATCAACGTCATAGTCATCGGCGGTGGGGAGATGGCTCTTGTTTGCAGCAGGCGATGGGGCGTCTGCTGATACATCTGCAGCAGTTAGGCGCGCAACGAGCTCCGATTTGACACCGGTAATGGGGAGGTTTCGCTTCTGAAGGGCCTCCCGGAGCTCAGTGACCTTGAGCTTTGAGTAGTCTGTCGTTGATGATGACATTGTGATGATGTGGATGTGTGTGGATGTGTGGATGTGTGGTTGTGGTTGTGGTTGTGGTTGCGAGATAGGACGCGATTGGGGGGATTATTGATCCCAGAATCTGTAGATAGGGAGGACGATGAGATGAGAAACGGAACAAGGAAGAAGACGAGGGGAGGGGAGAAGATAAGAGAGGGAAGAGCGAGAGAGAGAGATGATGTTTCGCGCGTGCGTGTGTGTGTGTGTGTGTGTGCAGGGAAGGGAAGGGGAAAAGAGAGGGAGGGAGGGAGGAGAGATGGAGAGAGAGGGAGAGATGGAAGAAATAATTTGTTATGCGTATTTTTGTTGCTGCGTTGTTGTGATGAAAGCGAGGGAAGAGAGGCGCAGTTTGGAGCCAACGCAGACGGTGTGGCGGTGGTGCTGTATGTGGCGTAGAGAGAGGTATATTTTCCTGTAGACAAATAAAATAACCAATGGCCCAGAGTCTGGACATCGGTCCCAATAAATGCTTCAATTATAGCAAAGGTACAGACAGATACTTTAGCATTTGTATCCCTCCATCCTCTTCCCAATGACGTCGCATCCATCACATCACATCACTCTCTCACTCACTCACACACTCTCACTCTCACTCTCACTCACCCACTGGCTCTTTCCCTTCTCTCTCCTCTCCTCCTCTCCTCCTCTCTTCCCCTCTCTCTTCCCCTCTCTCTCTCTCCCTCCTCCCTCCCCCTCTCCCCTCCTCTGATTACCCGCTCCTATCTGCACGTGACCAGCGCGATCCTTGTTTATAGAACATTCACGCGGGACACAAAACACTCGGCAGCCTTGTATGACCGATCCCTCTGATATTACATCACCCCATCAATGGCCACAGAGACAGAGACAGAGACAGGAGAAACCACCACAACCACACCGGGCACAATGCCCTCCTCCTCAAAGTACCACCGTCCCTCACTGCAAGAGCTCATGAGCCCCGATGAGACCATGGCACGAGACGTCCCCGGTGTCCCCCGTAGTATAAGGCCTCTACGCGTGAACGAGGGGGGACAGACTACACCCACAACGACGACGACCACGACCACGACCACGAGACGGGAACGCAGGTCCGAGTTTGAGATCTACAGGGACGGAAAGAGCTCGAGGACATCGCCGGGGGCACAGCTCCACCGTGAGCGGCAGATGAGGGAGAAGGAGCTGCAGGCGTTGGAGGAGGAGTATCTCAATGGGCGTAGGGGGGGTAAAGCTATCACGAAGAAGCGGGGGGAGGGGGAGGAGAGGGAAATAGAGGGTGCGTCTACTTATCTTACTGCATTATCTTTCCTTAGCCGTACCTTGTCCGGTTCATGGTTCTTCGGTGAGGGGTCAATGATATCTACAGCTACTAACAAAACAATCTCCAGAAGCTCCCCAGCGCCACAACCATCAACCCTCCGTAAAAAGTATACTCTCGCACCGCAATCCCGATCCTCAATTAACGCCAATGCCGCCGCCGCCTCTGTCACTACTGCACAAGAAGTTTGCAACAGGGACTACGCCGTCAAAGACCACAACCACCGCGGCACCCCCGAAAAGGTCCAACAAGCTCTCCCCCACTCCTGTCCTCGCCCCCGTGCCTGCAGATCCCGATGTCTCACCCCTAGAACACATGCGCCAACTCCGCGCGCAATTCGAAGCCCTCCGACCCCCCTCATCACCCCCCTCCTCCTCCTCCTCCTCCAACCCCACCCCACCCGCACCCGCACCCGCAACCAACCCCAACCCTACCCGGCGCCCCACAACCAACAAACCCACCACAACCGCTGACCTCATCGCCCGCTACACCTTCACACTCTCCCACCTCCCCGCACTCACTCACCACTCCCGCACCGCGACCCTAACGCTCACCCCCACGACACCCACATCCCCCGGCCACCTCACGCTGAACCTTCGGCCCGCCACCCTCCGCGGCAGCTCCCACCACACATACACGATCCCCCCGCACGGTCTCCCCATCCGGATCACGAGCCAGCACTCGCCTC
The DNA here is from genome assembly GCA_024713755.1 of Morchella sp. 2018-W16. Taxonomy (NCBI): domain Eukaryota; kingdom Fungi; phylum Ascomycota; class Pezizomycetes; order Pezizales; family Morchellaceae; genus Morchella; species Morchella sp. 2018-W16. The sequence goes on along the minus strand of JAMGYY010000001.1, from coordinate 2,526,752 downwards.
GCGCCGCGCCCACCACCAGCGTCTACGACCTCGCCGACCTACCACTGAAGCATCTCCCCGCGCTGCGATACGCCAAGGCGTTCGTGGCGCTCGTCCAGCGCGCCACGATCGTTGGCCGCGTCGAGGTGCGCGAGAAGCACGGCGGCGGCAAGGTCTGGCTTGGCCGCCGCTGGGCCGACGGCCGCTTCGAGGCCGCGCGTGAGGGCGGCGACATCCTCGTCCGCATCGACGGCGAGCGCGGCCAACACGTCAGCGTTTGGGTCGCTGGGAAGCGTGTCCGCGACGTTGGCGCCGCGCGCTGGGAAAAGACCATTGACCGCGCACAGCGCATGTGGAGCGCCTGCTGGCGCGTCCTGGAGGAAGACGAGGAGGAGCAAGATCGAAGCCTCCTCCTACCTTCCACGTCCGCGTCCGCGTCCCCGTCCGCATCCGCCACCCCACCAAGTACCAACCCCACCCGCAGCCGCAACCACAAACACAAACCCCAAAAGGAAGAGGAAGAGGAAGAGGAGGCAGAGGACGACGACGACCCCGCACCAGTCCCCTTCCACATCGACTCGTCCACAACCTTCGTCCCGACAATCGGCTGGTGCCGCCGCGACCCGCACACGCGCCTCTGGTGCATGCTCTTCCTTGACGGCGTGCGCCTCGAGATCGACCCCACGACCGGCGACGCCGTGTGGGCCGACCGCGGCGGCGACGGCAAGCGCCGCGTCCTCAAGGACGGCATGAGGATGCCCGTCGTTAGGGAGCGCGTGGCGAGGTTTGTGGAGAGGGGGTTGTAGTGGCGTGGCGTGGGTAGGGCGGTGGGGGTGAGTGGGTAAGGGGTGGGCTTTTTGTGTTTTTTTTTCTTCCTTTTTTTCGTTTTTTTTTTTTAATTCTAGGTTAGTCCCCCCGCCCCATCGTGTGCGGGGTGGGATTCAGGATTGAAGGTTTTTGGCGGTGGGCGGTGGGTGGGAATGATTTGGCTGTGCGGAGGTCATTTGTATAATAGGTAAGATCAAATTTTTTTATTTTATTTTTTTATTAATTTAACCTCCTCCCTTAATTCCCTCCGCTCCCCCGCCCCCTCCTCCCCTTCCTCATCACCATTCCGAAAGCCAAGAGGCCATAAAAAGAAAAACAATACAGTCATTAGGGTCTGTTTCGCAAGAGATCACTCCGAAGTTACAAGGCAGGCACTCACTCGAAAAAAGAAAAAAAAAAAGGAATGAGAAAAAAAAAGTGAACTCATCAATGAGCCCCACGCGGGGGTCGAACCCGCAACCTTGAGATTAAGAGTCTCACGCTCTACCGATTGAGCTAGCGAGGCATGCCTGAACTGTGTAGTTTGCGTTATAGGAATGCTTATCTAAGCGATGGAGTAGAGTAAGTACTTGAGATGGTTCATCACAACAGTCATGTCTGGTAAATACAAATTGCCTCCTCCACCCCACATACATATCTTGGGAGACCATAAAAAGGGCTACATGTATGTATGTTGCAGCCCCTACGGTGCGCCAAGAGGACTACTCCAGCGGCCCCTCCCTTTTGGAAAGGGAGCTCTGGCACCGGTACTGGCCGTATGTATATGTTATATATACAAAGCTTTGGGGTGGTACAGGCAGGTATGGAGAAGTTAGGCTGGAGCTGCGTAACAAGTCCTCCTGCTCCGCCGTGGCCGCAGGTGGCATTGGAGGTATGTATAGACTGCTTCGAGAGCCGTGAGTAGAATAGATCGGGCCGGTGATGGTACCACGCACACATGCGGGGGGGGGAGTAAAAGGCGCGGTGCGGTGGCCTCGTGAAGTGGTGTCTATGTACCTAGCTCGTTGGACGTACTTAAAAAGCTAGATGGCGCCTTGCTGGGGTTGATTGTGGAGGAGTGGCGGGCTGTTGTAAGTACATACTTGTACTTAGTGTTCTCCCTTCTGAGGTACACCTGCCCTGTTTGCCTGGAAGCTTTGCTGCAAGCACCTCCCCCCCCCGCGGCGCGGGGCGGGTGATTGTGGTGGCCTGGCTTTAACTACTAGTACTAGACCATCGGCATGCTTGGGGGTGGCTTTGCGCCGTCATTGAGCATTGAGCTGGCGTGTCTGTTGATGCCGAAGTTTAAGCTGCCGCCAAACACTGCACTGGCCAAGGTCCAAAGTAAATTCAGGAGTATCCATGTCTATCAAACAGTTTGCCAGCGTGGTAAGAGGGTCCGGCCTCCTGGGGGATGGGCTGGCCTTCCCAGAGACCGATATGGTGCCCTATGATAAAGTTAGCTGCAATGCCCGGAGAGATTCTTCGTGCATTCCACCTGCCGCGGGCAAGAACGGCGTAGTGCAGAAAGAGAGTCATAGTTGATAACCGTGGTAATTATAAACACTGGTGAAATTGCGTCTTGAAAGCTTATGAGAAGAGGCCGCTTGGGTGTGAGTACTGATTAACTCCCCGGTTTCAATGCTTGCTAGCTTGCGGTGGATATTGATCCGGCGTGCGTATCTTTTGGCCGCTTTATGGGCGCCTAGAGGTTTTTACGGACTCTATTAGCTTGACATTAAGCGTTCAGGCATGACTAGTTCGACAAAACCTAAGGAATACATTCCCCTGGCCGTCTGGTCACGCATGTATACTACAGGAATAGTCGTTAAGGGGGGTTCAGAGCTTGCAGCTAGATGCTGAGGTGGGTGAGTTATTTATGAGTGTTTTGATTTTGCTCAGGGGATGATTGTGGTTCTAGCATGGCATGATGCGGTCTAACAAGAGTTCAAGATCAAGTTTGCTTTTAAGCTTTATCCGGCTACAGGAGGGTTACCCGGGGCCATGGAGCCGTCATTCATCTCCTTATTTTCTAGGGGAAACGGGTCGAGGTCAATAAGTACATGCACACACCATACCCACATCTCCTCCGCACCTATCCACATGCACATATTCGTCTAGATCTGTACTGCCCCATGTATTGTATTGACCAACCCAACGTCTAGAAAGTCCACCAGAGCATCGACCCCACACACGACACGGCTAGGCACCTCTCCTTCATGTACCACCACCCATTTCCCCGCCCAATTCCTTCTCCCGCAGCCACTAGCCCAGCCTCACGATGCATACATGTATCGACTGTAGTAATCTTTCTAATCAGCCTAATCCTTAGAGTAAACCTGATAAGTAGATGTAGCTACCGGGCCTGGGAAGTATTTATCCCAGTGGTAACACTTGAGTACATCCCTAGTACATGTAGAGGCTACTTGTTACATGTAGTTCAGATCGCAGGTTATTTTACCCCTAATATCATAATTATCGCCTCAGTTAACCCCTACTAAAGCAATTGGAACTGCATGTAATCTTCCCGCAGATATCATCACTCTGTCACAGAAAATCACTCGGAGCCATCGGTGCTAACCAAATACAGCTAGGTGGTTCAATTGGCATCTAGAATACCCGTACCATCGGAGACTAAAAGCACATGTACCCAACAACCTGGATCACGCCCCCCCTTATTACCCGCAGCTTTCCCCACTCTGCTCCACCCCCACCATCCCATCACAAAGTCTAGGTCTGTAGCCCAACACACACCCCGATGGCAAAATTCTCGTACAAAAGGTACTTACAGTAGTAATACTCTGTCCCTGGACATTAGCAGCCTGTGCTAACGTTGACACATCTCAGGAAACCTATTGCTCGTGGGATCTCGAGAATTAAACCCTCGCGTCATCACTCCTCGGCGTGTGTAGGGCTTTTCCCCCTTCCAATCCCTCAGCTAACACCTAGAGGCTGCGCAAAAGGTTGACATCGAGCAGCGGGAAATTATGATAGCAGTGCGTACCTGAAAGCTGGTGGGGCCAGACGAATAGGATTATCTTCTGGTTATTCAATTGCAAGAGGGCCTCTTCTACCCATTTACTCATGGACCTAACTTTCTTTCTAAACGCCACTAGATGTATAAGAGTTTATGTGGCCGCGGGGGGGGGGGGATTATGATGCCTGGATAATAACAAAACTGCACTTGTCCTCTACCTCCGGCATCAAAAGACTGCACGCCGTACGCATACCCCAAACACTCAGTGCGATCGATGGATAAGCGTGGCCGGCCAAGGGGTATTACCCATTACTCGCAACCTAACTTCTGTCGGGTAAAAGGAGTGAATTTGTTTTCCAGCCCAGTTCATGAGACAACTGCATTTACCCGGTACCCCTGCATAGAGGAGGAGTGGATCGACGAGTGATGGATAATGATTCGATTTCCAGTGGCAATGATATAACCACACTAAGCCCTACCTTTCAATACAGCTAAACAAAGCTCAAAAAAAGGAACCCAAATTAAAAAGTACCCTTATCGCATAAAGCTAAAGGCTGATACACCTGTAGCCATACACAACCACAATTATGAAATAAAAATAAGATATATGAAAATAATTTAAGAAAAACGAAGAACGACAATCAAAGTCCTCCCAACAGCTAGGAGCAACGGGGAAAATCCAGAAATATTGATAGCTCTAAAAGATGCGGAAACCAAGAAGACCAATAGTGTTTTACAAGAAACGACAGACGAATGAACACCAACCCCCCAAATGTAAGAACCAAGGATGAAAACACTCAACCTTTTAATCAAGAATGAAAAGTATAAAAGTATGGAAAATTATGCCGGTCATCGGCCACCTTTATGCCTCGAAAATGCCCTACTCCACCTATTTCCACTCTTCAGGGCCGTGCCCTCCACCTCGTACACTGGCTCCTGTCGATCGAGCCCCGGTAGTTCTACGGGGGCATGATTATGGTTCCCGCTCCCCCATGCTACCTGACTTTGCTGCGTTGGATGCGGAGCCGTGTTATTAGCCATTTCTACTACCCCGTTTGGGGGAGGTAAGACCTGTGCAGGGACTGTCTTTTGTTTAAAAGGCATCTTCGGAAAGTACCCCTGTTCTTGCGTCACAGTATTGTAACGGCCTGACGACCCGCTGCCTGGAGTTCTTGAAACGGAGGCTGTAGGGTCGTAATAGTTCGTTGTAGTTACCCCTAACTCTCCCGGTGGATCATTATTCCCACGGGATCCTACTCTACGGTACGTGTACCAGCCTAGAAAAAAGAATATAGCAATTCCAACAAGACAGCCGGCAACAATGCCACCAATTGTAACAGGAGAAATTTCTGACACTGAGCCCGGGCCTGAGGTAGATGTAGGCGTGCTCGAAAGGCTGGCTGTCATGACAGACTGCTTCGACAGGAGATTTATAGCTGATGCTTTCGTATGGGCACTGCTTACTAATACTACCGTAGAAACTAAGGTTACTGGGGATCCTGCAGTACTTGATGTTATTGTCATTGTGCTCGTGTAAGGCGTCTGGCCGATAGTGAAACATTCACTAATACCGCAATCATTACCACCAGGACAACAGCCGTACTGCAAGCTTGCGGGGCACAGATATGAATCAGCAGGGCAAGATACATGTCCCCCTGTTGAATCCGGCGGTGGGATGCAACTGTCTATTGCACAAGTATATCCATCGGCGCAACATCCTCCTACAAGCGTATGATCTTATTAAAAACGCCCGGAGTTATGCCATAACCGACAGAGTTCATACCATTAAGTTCGGCAGGGCAAAGAACGAAACCTTTTTCGCAAGTATATGAAGAGGCTGAAGTTGCGACTGGGTTAAGTTGAGTCGTTGGGGAGGGTCCTGAAGCTATTTTTCCCCCCCACGCAGGTTAGATCAGATATACAAGGTATCTTTCAAAATCAGGAACCTACTGGTTGGTATAGAGGGCGTTGGGGCAGGTTGCTGTATGGTCGACTCAGAAGTCGAGACGATTGTCACAACCACTGGGGTCTGTATAATGATAATCAGTCTTCAAGCCCAAAATAAGCCTGTAAATGGAACAGAGATTCTAGCTTACCTCCGAGATATATGAAGTCACTTCATCGTACTCCGTTGTAATCTTTATATCCTCAGCATAGCTCCTTCCACAGAAACTATTCAGTACCATAACCTACATGCGTTATGGAATCCTCGGTTATAGTGACATAAACCTGTGACTGAGGGGTTGCATCTCGCTTCAGCTCAAGTTGTTGTTGGGATGAGGGACCGGATCCTGTCCGATCCTTCAACTTTTGCAAATCAACCCTACCACCCCTGGCACCCCGTGATGCTGCACATAATGATGTACCGGCAAATAGCACCAGAAGGGTACTGTAATAATACATCTATAGCAATGTTGTGAAGAAGTATATCTGCAGAAAAACTCGTAGAGTAGATTGGACGGATGGATGAGCCGAACAATAACAACAAACTGATGTCTGCCAAACAAAAAAAGAGTGGCCGGTTTTGGGTCGTCTACGTGGGTGTGCCGTCCGTCAATCAATCATATCATAGGGTTTGCATAAGTTAGAGAGGTAAAGGGGATAGAAAGACAGATAGTAAAGGTGGGCAAAAGAAGGGTTGTGCGAAACCGTCGTGACAGAAAATACTTAGCAGGGCTGAAAGCCCAGTTCGGTCGGCCATGAGGAAAACTCCTCTTATCCCGAATTCTAGGACACACCGCCATCGCCAGCAGTCCTTTTGCCAATGCCGACCTCGATTACGTGGTGGTGGGCAGAGAAGGCCATTGGTTGTAGCTGTCTGAAACATGGATGAGTCCAGGGAGACGAATAAGCTTCTGTTGTGCTCAGTAGCCTGTGACACCAGAAAAGCGCTTGTGTGTAACAACAACGGGAATACACGAGTTTTAGAAGCTGGTCCTGTTTCTGTAAATACCCCCTCCTCGTATATTTTATGTACTTTGGGACTCATTCGCTTCTTGTGACCACTGGGAAGATGGTCAAGATTCTTACTGCATGACGGAGCCCCCCTATACCTCACCCACATAACCCACCTTGTGCCTATTTCAAACGACAACCCCATCTCATCTTCTCTTACAGACTGCACTTTCACTCATCCTCCATATGGTTACATCGCAGGGATCTGGAAACAAAGTTCAAGTCACTGAGTGTACCAAGTATGCGAACCCTAAAACACACACACACTCATCATTCTAGAAGAACCTTCGAGAAAATTGAATTAGCCAGTTAGTTCCCCTTTGTTAGGTGGGCTTTCTCTCGACTTTACACACCGACTGCTCGCTATGTCGACTTCTACGAGAAACAGCTGACGAAGTCTTAGCCATGCGTCTAAACATCTCGATTGTCTCAACTGGCCGCTTTTACATACATTACCTTGCAGCATGTAACCGCTGGATAACATGGTGGTGGCAGTGGTGGCGTGCAGAACTCCAACACCAGCCATTGATCTAGCCAAACTTGCAAATACACCTATTATCGAAAGAAAAAAATTGAGTGACTCCAAGCGGCTCACGAGCACCACAGATTAAGAAATTCGTGCAACTTTACCTATCTCTTAATTGGCTACTATAGGAAAGGAGTGACCCATACCGCAGGCCAATCTCCAATAGATACGTTGAATAAAGTCACAAGCCTCACACACGTGATCCCAAGCTCATTGATATTGGGAATCACCAACCTGGCTCAAAGGTGCCAATTCTACACAAATCCCACTCAATCAAAACGAGTGATATTACATGACGAAATCACCCCCGCATGTCTAGCCTCCTATGGCGGTGCAGCACCGATCTCTACCTTTCTAGACATCGGTATGCGAACGTCTGTATTGCTTAAACGCTCTTGAGTAATCGTCCCGAGCCGAACGCTTCAACCCACGGCTTTATGCAATTATGTAGGTTGGCGCCGCAACTGATACCTAACAGCCCAGTGGTTCCAACCTCTGATAGGCCGAAGAAATCCCCATAATACACTTCATTCGATATTATGCAGAGTACTCTCGGACTATGTACTCGCGACAGACATAAAGAACCTGAACATCGTTTTTCTGGTAGCCACACTTTGGCCCCTGTTAGCGCGTTTTTATGTTCAGGTTCCTCATGCCTGTCGCGAGTAATACAACAAACAAGACAGCGGGAAAGGGGTTGCGAGTTTTCAAAGTCTGCACCATGCAACAACAGTTTTTGAGTAGCTTCCTATCCTTCTTCCTTTCCCCATGCTGACAGATTGGCGGAACAGTTGGTGGGTCGCTCAAGGCAACAGCTGTAGCGTTGCTCCATACAAGATCTCATCTTTTTTTTTCTTTTTTGGGGCGCCTTGCTTCTGTGGCTTGTCCTTGCATCAGGGAAATCGATCTTATCCGAGAATCTGCAGCTGTCATTGATATAAACACATTTATATCTTCATGATCACTGAATCTCCTACATTTAATAATTCCCTCTTCGTTTCAGGGTTTATAATTCGGCCTCATTAAAGTATATACATAGGTTGTGGTAAATTCTCCTGCATCTAAAGTAGTAGCATTAGCAAAGAATATCACTGTTAATTGCGTTACGATTCCAGCACTATCTCGATTTGAGATCATTAACTTCGGAGATTGGAGACTTTGCGCAAAGACTCCAGAGTCTTTTTCCGGTAACCTGATTGGCGCCGATCCTCCCATCAGCCAACAATACAAGTGGAAAAAGACTCTAGAGTCTTTTGCGCAAAGTCCCTAATACCTCAGATCATCGGTGGAATTGTCTTCTGATCAGGCTGGATTAGTAAACTGGTTCTCTGAAGATCATTTCCTACGTGTGGTCAATTGATCCAAGCCAAAGAAATGGCAAACAAGAATTCTATGCGTTGTGTGGCGTTAAACGATTGAAATCCTCTCCACCCTAAATCTGCAGCTTGTAAGTCTCCCCTTCGAGAAGAACTACCTCGGGAATGCTGTTGCTAATTGGGGGCAGCGCATAGATCTCATAGCCGTCGCTCTCAAGTAGCAAATACAAAAACAATAACGTTGAACTATCACATCATCCTTTCGGCTATATTCAGTGCCTGTACATAACTGTGAGAATTTTCCGATAGAGTGGGGTAATTCTTCGTGCGCAGCCAATACATTCGCTCCCCAAATTATGGCCATACGTTTTTGCCTTTTTGGTTAAAACCCTTAGTGGCGGAGCTAGGTTGTGAAAAATATGGGACAGGGACAACCGAAGGGGATAAATTCCACAGCATTAAAGCATCCAGCAGTATATCTCTGGTTAAATATGCCAGGTTTCGACACCCGAAATTATAAATCTTGGATCTGGGGGCGTAGGTCGTCTCCAGAACCCCGGTAGCTGAAAGGCTTGCCACCGCCTCCACACAATCAAATCGTTCCAAATATGGGCACGGCTTGATAACGGCCAGATGAAATGCGTACCTCTGGTTGTAACAATTATTGGCCTCTTCAGCTGACACGAATTGCGTACGATGGCTTTTTCACATAAAAGGCCCAACCGGGGCGATTTTGTCCATTACCAGAATCCAAACTCGAAAAATTGTTTCTTGGTAGTTCAACGATCCCTAGTGGTTCTTGAACCTAAGACAAAATAAGTGTAATGGAGAAGGCGCATATTTAACCCAAGGGCTCCTAATCCTGTTTGCGATGCTGTGCATCAGTTTCAGAAAGTCGTTCTAAACTCAACACATATGAAGTGAATTGCCAGCCGAGTGATCTCTTATGACCATTTCCCCTTCTTGGTGCTAACCCGTTTTCTTGGGTCTGTCGCAGTAAGGCAAATTTTTTGAAATAAGCTATTACCCATGTTCATTCCCCCCTGAGCGTACGGCATCCTAGTCCGGCAATCCTCGGAACAATAACCGGGTCCAAAAGGAAGATGTAGCTATCTTGATACGAATGTAGCAGCATGCATTCTTCTGTGGTATCAATAAGCGAGGCCCGGAAATGTCCGCAGAACACCGCGCCTGTTAAAGATAGTCGGGGGGTTTGTGCATGAGGATCGGTGTGTTCGTTGACATGAAGATATGGATGGATCCTCAGAGATTCACTCCCCAGGTGCACAGTTCCAGTGGAGTGAACAAGCCTTTACGTTGATCTCGATCCAGAGCACTTCTTTATTGCTTGGCCAGTGGACAATAATTCTATGCGGACAAAACTGATCTCATGTTTTCCGCTTTGATCTCATATCTGAGGATATTAGCCACCCAGATTGTTGTTTACTGATTAATGGAAACTACATGTACATGTAAGTGCAAACAGAACCGACTCGGGTTTGAGCTTACTATCTGCAAGTAACGTAGCGCCATCCACATGATTGTACAGGTGTTCCATTATGTGTGCTAGGTGAAAGGAACGATTTAAATGGTGCTTCTTACATCACCTCGAACATTTGGTCGTATCCATGCAGGCAGAAAACTATAACTTCTTCCCATGACCATTATCGTTTTGTTGGTTTCATGCCGGCGCCCAAGTATTAAGTTGCCGCACAATGAACTAATTAATAGCTTGTGCAAATTTCCTTGACAGAATTCTAGACTCAAGATGTTGATTCGACCACGTTTCATCTTACCTTGCCGCCGAAGCATCAGTTCTAGTTTCTCCACAATTAAGTAATCAGCACTGTTATTATGCCCCAAGTGTCCATAGACCTTTTTGTCTTCTCCCAAAAGCTTAGATTCCTTCTCATGCGCTGTTTTCTGGGACAATCTTCAGCACAATAGGGGTTACGAGATCATCTGGAAATCTCAACGATTGGATTAGAATATCTCTACCATGCGCCTTCCAATGAAGTCTACTAGTGAACCAGGTAAGCTTGATTACTCTTCTTTCTGCAGAATTCTGATCGACACGATTCCCGGCATGCCCCGTTAGATATCTAGTGCTTTGCCTAAGTTCTTTACTTTTTTTTCGGGGTGTCAGAAGGCTATTCGAAATGTGATTCAAGACAGAGCTTGGCCCGCTCTGGTGATAACTGGTACATTAATAGAAGAGATCCTTGCTCGTCTGTTCTTGAATTCCTCCGATCCGGGCTGATTTGAGAGGCCAAATGTGTCGTGTTAGGAGCTCTTCTTCCCCGCTTGAAAACTTAAAATCTCGGAGCTATATCATATTGACAATGAGGACCAATCCAAGTCCACATTAGTCACAGGTAAGTTTATTCTTCACAGTAAGTCGACGGAAATCCGAGACAGTCGGTATGATTAAGAATTTCCTTCTGACATAGCATCACAAAAGCAGACATACATTTATTGGATCAAATATACGTTAGTATCTATGATCGCTCAAGGCTGTGCTTTCGCAATGGTGGGGCCCATCATAAGGTTTAACATGAGCCCCAGTGATAGGCAGAGCTCAAGGTTCACACATGATCACTCGACTTCGTATATAACGATCTGACGATTCTTAAACGCGGGTTAGACAAATATATGTCGCAGATAAGTATGGATATTAGCTCATTTGGTAATAGTCATAACATATAGCCTTTTTATCAATCCAAAACAGCGCTACATTAAAATTCCCGGCTGTTTGGAAATGATTTGCCTGTCGGTTCAAATATTGCCCCGACTAGTATTTGCGCAATGGTGCCTAATTAAGGCTCGATGTATACAGTCGCACCTCGCTATGGCGGAACTCAATATACCGGACCCCTTGCAATTGTTGTCTCGTGCGGAGCTGTCGGGGGATTCTGCTTTTCCTACTGCAAAATCAATTTTCTATCCCAGGTCCCTTGAGAATACTTAATGAATCTTGGCCCTACGGAATAGCGAGGTGCAACTGTACACATACGTACCTATAGCAGCCAGTCATTATAAATAGTGAGCCGGGTCAACCTCCCATGATTTAAAAGGGGGGGATCAACCATAGGTACATGCATACACTTGTTTTATGTCGCGAGTAGTGCGTAGGCAACCACTCGTTTTATATAACATTGACCTTTATGCAGATTCGATTTTAAATGGGAGGGCACCAATCTATTGGAGGGCAAGTGATGCTTAGATAGACGAGATCTCCCCGTATTCTCCTAATATCAGTATGCGGTCATGACACACCTGATTACTTATTGGGGGTGTAGAATTTCATGTGTGGGAAAGCTGTACTGAAGTATGGAACACGAGTACCAAGGGACTCCAGATACGGGACTCCAGATACGGGGCTCCAGTCATGAAGGATCTTGATCGTGCGCTGCGCACAGACCAGTTAATTATTCTGGTGCATATATATATATATATATACCTAACCCGACCCTTTCCTTCCTTCCCCGAGACATCCTGAAAAATAGCTGTCTAAACGGCGTACAGTTAACCCAGTGGATTTGAAAGTGCTGTCTGCCAAACCAGTTAAATCAACAAAAAGCAACACATATCGTGGGGAAAGGCCAGGCATATCATTGAAGCACACCTTGCAAATTACATATTACTAAATCATACATACTGGCATCTGGAACGAAGAATGGACCGATCCAACCCCCCTCAGCTCCCCGCACCTCGCTTGTAAAGGTGAATTTGTGTGATTACCATGCCACATTCCTCTCATAGGTGTGATGAGGGATGGCCGTGGACGAGGTTTTGAGCTCTTTGAGCTGCCCTTCTACTCTAGCCCAGAGAATTTTGGCTGCTACACTTCGACGTACATATACATGAACTAAACACTTCTTCTTGTGCTTGCAGGTCATGCACGTATGTAGTAAATACATACATTCCTAAACACCCTTGATGTGTGGTGAGTCGAGGACCCACTTAAGGGAATACTAATATTTTTTCCAAGTTGCCTCATTTGACGGTTTCAAGGTTTCATTTTATCTCCGCATTTAATAATAAGTACCCCCCTAATTCGGGCGTCATCCGTATGCATGATTTTTGGATCCCTGTAACAGCAGCATACTGTGGACTTTGTCAGCCTTTTTACCGCACTCACGAAAATTACATAACAGTAGCCAAGGCAGCCCTATCTGCCTCGAGCCCATGCTCACCTAGTCCACACACCGTTAGCTATGCGCGTTGCGGCAGCTGGGATCTCAAGTGACCAAGGAACAAGCTGGTCATGGAGAGGAAGAATATGGGTAAATCGGCACTGCCGAGAAATAAAAACACCTTCAATTGATTCAGGGCTAGAGAATTCCAGGAGGAGGAGGGGGGGGGGAAGGCGAGGATAGTAAGATAAGCATGAAAAATGTTGAAGATGAAGCGTAATAGAAGAATTACAGGTGACCAAGACGCAGGGCAGGGCGAAGAGACGCCAACATACTGATCGGATTGATATAATTAGTTGGTGCATGTAAGTATGTACATGTATATATGAAATTCGGTCTATTGCAGCAGTGGTGCGCGTAGTAATGAGATTATAGTGCTCTTAAGATCAAAGGTATGTATGCAGCTCTAGCTCTACTACTGCAGCTGGTGCATAGGAAATGTAACTATAACCATTAATCAATTATTGTAGCACCAATAGTCTATGCGGTAGGTATAATGTACATGCATGTAATCCAAATACATGTACTCAGACATCCAACCCAGATCTGAGTAGAGCACGTATGAGAAGTTATAGTACACACTCTACTTCCTGTATGTACCATTAACACACAGGCTCTATACTTGATCTTATGCTCTATATACTCGATCTACAAAAAGTAGGATTTGTCTGGAAGCACAACAGGCATATTCCTGGATATACTAGGCCCTGGCCGGTGATCCCGAGGGTCATAGAGGCATGAACCTCTAAGACCACTCTGAGTCCAGGTTCAATAATGGATCAGTGATTACATGTAGGAAGTATAAAATGTATCCATTGATTGATCATCGAGGGGTTACTGATTAGGTAACTGGTGTATCCCCCCGACAGCAGGGAAATGGCAGAAGGAGAATTCTCTTGTAAGCAGCCCGCGCATAGCACAGCTCCGTTATGTACAGACGCCGCTCGACACACTGGATTGTTTTTCTGTCTGGTACATGACATAAGTAAGTATATATATGAATCCTGTGGTTTGTGGTGTTGTTGACCGCCCCTTCAGATTATATTTCTCTGCTACTACCAACTCTACTCTTCGCCTTCACTTCTCCCCCCCCCCCCCTATTTTCCCTAAAGCTCACTTTGGATAATAATTTCTATCAGCGGTAGTTACTTTAATCTGAGAGTGAGAGTAATAGAGGATAGAGAAAGATAGTGAGTGAGTGAGTGAGTGGGTGAGTGAGTGAGTGAGAGTGAGAGTGAGAGTGAGAGTGAGAGCAGGTCTCTTTTTCCTTTTCTTTTTTCCTCCCCGGGTTCTTTCCTCCTCCCTCTACTTCCATTTCTTCTACTCCTTCACTTCCTCGCACTTAACGCACACTTTACATACTCGAACTCTCATTCTTATATTTTATGGTATATTTCCCGAAAGTTTAAACAGCCTGGTCTACTACTATAAGTTTATTCGCACGCACGACGGCGCTTCTTTCTTACCCATACCACAGAGGCTCTCGCCTCGTGCACCCCATCATCATGGCTTCGCCCCCGGCTCCTCCGGCTCCCTCAACTTCTTACCGCCCCTGGGAAGACACACCGCCTGCACCTCCACGGTCTACCGAACGATTGCCGTCCATTTCAAGTTCGGCGCTCTCTCCACATAACTCCCGGAAGCGGCAGCGGCTTTCGAACGAGCGCATTGATCAACAGTACGTTTCAGGGTTGCCATCTTTGGGTTTGCCGTCTGAAGTTCGCTCTGGCGATTTTAGAGGTGGTGAAGGAGGTGGGGGAGGTGGGGGAGGGAGCATATACTGGCGGGGAGATGCTATGGGCGACAGAGGTAGCGCTTACATCAATCCGAACCACAATTCCAACCACTCCAACCACTTCACCCAACCTCAACTTCCTCCGCCGCTGCACAAACCTCAACCACTACATCAGGCAACAACAACAACAACGACAACAACAACAACATCCTCATCATCAATCTCACCTCGCTTTACAGCCTCTCGTCCGGCTACACCTCCTCAACAGCAGCATCGTAGTCACCAGTCTCCCTCCAATCAGGCTCCCGCAGCTCTTACTAATAGAGTCTCGTCGGTACATAATCTAGCCATTGACCTGGCCGCAAACTCCTCTACCTCATCGAGCTCCAATACTCCATCTCCAATAGCCTCACATCAGCTCCCTTCAATAGAAGCTCTAGCAACATGTTTAGATACCATATACACACTACTCAAACGGTTAAAACCGTCCCTTGCTCAGCAGCAGCAGCAACCGCAATGTAATGGAAACTCAATCACCAGTGAACAACAAATCATTTATGATACGAGACTTTCAGATCTTCAACGAAAGCTATCGAGCCAGCAGAAATCTTATGAAACGCTTGAATTGAAGTATAATAGTGTCTTATCCAAGCTCCTCATTTCACAGACGCAAAGATCAATATCGGACAGTAGATACAGCGCCTCCGCGGAAGAGTCTGAAAATTTGGCAAATGAGCGTGAACGTCTCATGAGTGTCGTTGAGGGCCTTGAGGAGACTCTTACAGAGGTACGGGCTGAGCGTGATGAGATGAGGCTTGAGATGCGTAGGAGTGGGGCGCAATGGGGCACAATTGTACAAAATGCAGGGAAACTCGAAAAGGGCGCGTGCAAAACGGAGAAAGCTCTGAGAAAAGAGATTGAAGGATTGAAAAACGACGTCGAGAGACTGCGAACCGCGGTTACCGACGGTGGAGGAGGGTGCTGTGCTGCGGTTGGGGAGGCTGGCGAGAGGGAAAGAATTGATTTAAAGAATAGGGTCAGAGAGTTGGAAGGCCGATTAGAAGAAATGAAAAAGGAAGGAAAGGGAATTTGCGAACTTGCGGAATTAATTTCTAAGATGGGAAAGGGGATGACAGAGTCCCGGTGACAGTGAAGTAAGGCATGTACCTGTACATTCATTCATTCTTCCTAATTCTGCTGCCTAGTTTCTTGTATTTTCTTCAATTTTTTTCTTCCCCCTTTTATTTTTGGGCTTTGCATTTTGGGAGGCGTTTGAGTTTATACCAATTATGATAGAGCATAGCCAGTACATACATATAGAAGCGTAATCCTTTGTCAAGTATTTTTTCTTCTTCTCTTTTTTACCCTACATATTTTATGTAGGTATATCGGCAAGATTCAACGAAACGGGTTACAGCGCTGAGTTTGATTACTGGCTGGAGGAGATTTTGCGTACCTCCTGAACTCCCTCAACAACTCTACTCTCAGGCCCTTCGCCACAAAGTAGCCCATAGCGTCCAATGATCGAAATGTCTGTTGCTGAGAACAATCTTGAAGGATGATATTACAAAACTTTTCATTTACTACCCCAGTCTATTGAGCTAGCTAACTATGGGAATTACTTCATAGCTTCCCTCCGACCTCTATGTGCACGGTCCATCGGAACTCCCCACAATTTACCTACTCTACGTACTCTATGCACACACATAGAGAACATCGTCACACACGTTCCGTGTGCAGAGAACACTTGCATTCAGGTGTACATATTCCTTACTCTAAATCGGAGGTACCTGCGTCACTCTGCACATTATATGTTAGGAATAGAATTTTGGAGGTAATGGTGGTGAGGTGGTGCGATATTGGTGGTGATGGTGGTGCGATGGTGGTGGTGGTGGTGGTGCGATGGTGGTGGTGGTGGTGGTGGTGGTGGCGACATACGGTCTCGCTGGTGGAATTTAAATAAGGCAAGCCTTTGCAGTCATCATCTATATATTATCCATCTTATTGGCTGGTCTCATAACTACTTAAGTATATATGCAGGGAGGTTTAAAGCAATATCTTTTCGTATTAGCTACATGTACATGTAATTATGTCTTGTACGGGATCTTTTATCCTTTCGGATTACCGTTGGTACTATAATACTAGATGTAGTTATAAGTACTCTATCTGTAAATTCGTCCTACTCACCCGGAAAAAGAAAAGGTTTGATATTTTACACCTAAAATATACCAACAGACCCTAGAAGAGGCCGGTCTCTACTGACGGATACGATGAACGCTACATGTTTCTGTGGCTTATGCCATGAAGGGAGTAGTTGCCACAGTATGTATATTGCCAAGAGATATATACTGTGAGCCTGACAACCATAAAAATACAACAGCGATAGTTGAGATACCGAGATAGACATAGGTCTATTGCAGGTTACATATATTTATTCGATTTCAATGCGATCGATCATTTGTAGCTTCTAGGATTTGTGTAGTTTTTTCGAGTGATGGACCGTGACCGGGTACTTAGTAGGGCGGAGAACTTGGTGGGGGGAACATTTTGACAAGGGACCTAAGACGTACAATTTAATTTCTCGTGTGCACTAAGATATACAGTGTGCGCTCGGTGGGCTTGGGATGGGGGGGACCTTGGGATTGGGATTAGTATTAAGTACATGTACCTATATCTCCAAGGAAGATGCCTGAATCCCCCATTAATAAGCCGCATGGGCGGGTAAGTAGTGTGCCACTCATTGTGCATGATCTGACATCAGTACATAACTTCTACTGCGAGGAAATGGTTAATTCGGAGGGAAACGGATATCGAACCATATAATTATGGGCATTTTAAACTAGGCCAAGAGTAGTAAATCACATCTGACAGACCACGCGAAACAATACATGTAGCTATAATTTTTTTTTAGCGTGTATAAAGTTTATTGCTATCGGTTAAGATCCGGAGAAATGCCGAGTTAGATTAGTCATGCGATACCAATAACTCAATGTGGGCCTAACAAAACAATCACCTCTAGAGGTGTTTTTTTAATTCAATCCATGGATTGCAGCCAACTCAACGTCAACCGAACGGAGCCTAAATAGTACATGTATATCTCGCCTCAGCTCACGCATATATATATCGAGACTAACTTCCTACGCGTAAATCTAGATAGGAACTATATAGAATTATGGAAAATGCCACCTGCAGTAGGATACCGCATCAACTGGAACAGAAGGCCTGTCACACAAGACGTTGAAATTCCCATATTTGGTTGTTAGTCTTGGGTACGCCCCCTAATCTCCCCTCACTCTGGCTTGAAAAGGCAACATCGACGTCTTGTGTAACGGGCCTTCTATTCCAGTTAATACGGTAATACATACGTATACAGAGCTCGAGTCCATAACTTATAATTAGTCTATGGAAGATTTAGGTATAGTTTGATAGCTAGTCGCTCACCGGATTTGGTGTATAAGACCTACACCATGTAATTAATTTACTGATTCTGTCCCTGCAATGTGATAGGTCTGTTAATTCCTAGATTCCCGGAAACCACGCGAGAAGGCATTATTATATTCATGAGTGAACCTCACAAAAAGTGTATACCGCATATTAGTATTATGTACATTATTGCGCGACGTTGAATAAGGGGATTGGGGCTTTTTTTAGTACTACGGATCCTCAAGAACCAAGTTTCCGCTACGTGTTATCTTTTGGTGATGGTTTGTGGTTACAGATTTATGTGATTTGGCCCATTTTCAGGGTGTTTATAGATTTAATTATACTATTAAACATGGTAAAGTCTGAATCTAGACTCGTCCGTACGGGTGCGAATTGGTGGTGGTGGGCATTATTGTAATCACCGAATCTCACTCGAGCGCACAGACCCCTATTCTTAGAGTTGTTAATTTATCAATTAACTGTACCCACTCATTGAAGTCTGCGAAAGCTAGTAAGCTCCCTTCCCCCAAAAAAACAGAGACTCGTTATAGTCCGACCGACTCTTGTTACCCCCTTTTTTGAGGGCCAAATCCCTAATCTAGGTTATAACCCTCCCAAGTAGGTAGGGCCTTATGACCTCTGGGGAAGATAAGTTTATATATGCCAGGCCATGACCACGATGCTTCACCTCAAGACCGGGTTAGTGATATTAATTCCTGGAATGCGCGGCGACGGAACTAAACATGAGATCCTAGTGGAAATAGTAATGATACCTAACGGAGTTAAACAGTTGTGAAATCTAGGAAGGGATAGTGGTTATGATACCGGGAAAAAAAGGCCCATTCAATTTTTTTCATTAGAAAATATCATTTATTTCGTTCATTTACATACAGCTAACTATCTACTATATTCTTCCAGCGGACTCTACTGCCGTCAGAAAAAGAGAAGTAGCAATACATCATATCTCCAATAACTTGTTCTCCAAGTCGCATGGACATCCATCGTGGCCATCATCGTCGTCTGCAGCAAGAAAAGGATAGACAGCTTGCAGCATTAAGGGCGTCCCGTCATAAAGAAAAAAAAATACAAAGGAAATGAAGATATAACAAAGGAAATTATGCTATAAAAAAGAACTGAAGTGGAAATGAAACACTTAGCAGTCCTCAGCAAGCAGCCCAGACAGCTACACTATTATAACTGCTGTCAACAGGGGCCTCCAAGATCAAGGCAATACGTCTTTTTAACTCCATACGCTCTCTTTCTACAACCTCAATCTCCATCCTCCTCATCATCTCTACCTCCTCAAGCATCCCCTCCGCAAGTTCTTTATAACCTTCAGCTACTCTTGTGACCGTCGTTACAATTGCTTCTTCCTCGCCATAATCTGCAAGCACACCAGCAACGCCATCAACACCCGCGATAGAAACTTCTAACCGCCTTGAAATTCCCACACACTCCCGCCGCCACTCTTCGCCAATCCCATCAACCCACCTCTCACGGTCAGTACCACCACGAGGATTATATCCAGCAATCCATTCACCAAAAATACCACACAGACCTTTGAACTCCCCGCTACGCATAGCATCAATGCGTTTGATAGCTTCCGAAAATGCTTGAACACGTTCCTCGGGACTCTTGGTTGTATCCCGACGTTTCTTTCCAGGAACGACATTGCTGACCACGGCAGCAAGGGAGTTAAAATTTTGGCGCTTCTGCTTCTTCAGGCTTGTTTCTCGAGCATCATAATGACGGGCAGAGAGCTTCTCAAACCGTGACTTTAATGTTGATGTGGCAGACGAGATGAGCTCCTGATATACAGCAGTAGAGCACGAGTGTAGTGTAAGCAACTGGAGGAGCTGTGTCTGGGCATGTATAGTTGCCGTGTCAAGAGGTGGTGATGGTACGGCAGTTCGTGAACGGGAGGCCTGGCTTGGGTTTGCATTTGAAGGTGTGGAAAAGTCCTGTGTTAATGCTGTGAATGCTGGGCGTTTGACCTTAACACTCCCCGCCGTGTTTGGTCGAGAATTTGTGTTAACCCCTGAGGGCACCGAGCTAGCAACGTTTTGTAAGGACGTTATACTTGAGCTTTTTCTATGCCCTTTTGTTGGGGCAGGAGGTATCATCGAGGCGTTTAGATTTGTATTTGAACTAGTGGATGGCCTCCTAGTATGCGAAGAGCTGCTAGTTGTTGTCCCAGCAGAACCACTGGGCAAACTCAAATCTGATTTAGATGATGTAGCTCCATACATAGAAACCGGCCTCGGCCTCGTAGCAGTCCTCCTCATGGTAGGAATAGACTCTGTCTTTACATTCCCATTTCCGGTAGCCTTTGTAGAAGACCTTAGAGACATGGCCCTACCGATACGTCCGTTGGTTTCTCCAACCGCAGCTCCAGCCACGCCCTTCTCATCCTTCTCTGACTTATCTATAGTCAAAGCCCTAGAACGTAGAGTAGAAGCCCTCTTTCCCGTTTCCGAATCGAGCTTCGCTAGCCTCGACGACGTTGGCTTGCTCAAAGAAAGAAGTCTCCCAATCCCCTTCCCAGTTGCCGTAGCAACGGAGGTTTTCTCATCTTCCGCCTTAGCCCTATCCTCAAGCTTAGGCTTATTAGATATGCTTGTAATACTCCGTTTCTCACTAGGTCGTGTGCGTCCTCCCGCTACACGACCCCCTGGGGGTTGTGGCGGCGGTGGTGGTGGCATCTTAGCCGTGTCGCCGCCGCTATCTTGTTTCTGCATCTTAGATGAGGTCAGGGGAGGGCTACGGTCGCCTCGTTTGCTTGAACGGTTTGAGAGCGTTGGTGACGAATTGAACCTGTCTCGGGAGGTCTGAGGCGGTGAATTCCTCGATGACGACGTTGGGCGGGACGTTGGCGGTGAGGACTTGTGTCGCCTAGAAGACGCAGAAGCTGAGGATGAGGACGAGGAAGGCCTCTTTGTGAGAGGTTCCTGGGTGTCCATAGCTGACGGGCCCAGCTGTCGCGGGATCTTTGACGGCGTGGGGATAGGGACAGGCATAGTGAATAATGCCCTTCCGAAGGGTGAGGGGGGGAGGAAGGAAAGGGAGGTGCAAAGGCACTTTTGAGGGGGGGGGGGGGGGGCGAGTTGTTGTGTCCTACTTCTTCTCTATGTTTTGCTTATTGTTGACAGACCCTATTCCCTGTCCGCGCTCCACGGGCCGTTGTGTCGAACCAGGGCCAGTGGATGGGGATGGGATGGAATGAGCTCTGGTGTGGGCGAGGATATGTGATGTGAGTGGACGATGGGGGGAAGAGTGCAGATGGGCGCTTGCTGGATGTTGTCTGAGATGTTTTCGCCTATCCCGGGTTGCCACAGCGATCACTCCTGTTTACCGTCCAATTGTTTCGCGTGGGGACCTGACTTGACTACCCCCAAACCAGAGCCATGATGACTTTTAATCAGAGCGTAGGGAATGTCAAAACATAAAGCAGAAGCCATCATAAACTCAAAGCTCCTCCCTTGTTTAATATTCTAGAAGAAACGTTGGGTTAGGGTTCGTACAAATCTCCGACACACTAGACATGCAACTCTACTCTAGCTTCATGCACAGCTCTTTCTGCCAATTAACTTTTCTACTTACTAGCACGGGCATCTCTTACTCTATATTCGACACTCCTTCTCCCCGGATACGAGTTCCTAAGGGGACTGTACGGGGAGACATTCCAGAAGCGGTGCTGTTCGGGGGGTGTCAGTGCGCCGTGCATGCCGGAATGGTTCTAATTTTGCAAGTTAGATAATCTCGTTTCGTTTCATGTTTCATTGAACTTCCTCTTATTATGGCAATTGTGGCCGTTTCGTTTCATTTACTAAATCCGTTTGAATGGTTAGATGAGTATCATTTCAACCCGTTTCAGTACTGTAATGATTTCACCTCCCCGATGGAGATGGGTGCGAAACAAAACAGGAAAGCTCGTTTATCGTAATTATCGTAATTGTAGATACATATCTAAGCAACATATCGGGGAAAGCCTCGGGACCCCCCCAAAAGCTCGGCCTTTAGTCATATGTAAAGTCAATAATGTCACTATTCCCCCACCCCCTTATCAACGGTGACAGAAGGATTATGCCTATTTTGATTGGATATTTCTAGCCTCTTATTATTATTATGCTCACGACTAATGGTAAGGATATGAAAACCTTCATTTCATAATGGCAACGCAGTTTGAGACAACTCCAGACTCTAGTTGGTCTCGAGGTTGATCGTATCTGTTTGTACCCAGGCATTAATTGGCCAGGTCCTAGGATTAATTAATACTTCATAGATGCACGCAATCATTAATCCCTAAGAAATATGGACAGGAAAGACTAAAACTTCTCGTGATTCAATTAATATGCTAGTATTACTCTACTTTATATCCTGTTTCAATCCAAGCCCATTCTTTTGCCATTTAGCCCCCAGGCATGGGCAACTGATGTGCTATCCATGCCCTTATCCATAATTATAATTGAATCGAGACAACCCAAATGAAAGCTATGTAGTCGAGGAATCTCTGTAGGTTCCATAGTGACACTTGTGACTGATAGCTTGAGCCAATAGGTCAGTGATTGGCAACGCAAGGTTCCAGTATCCAGTGTTATTCCCATAGCTACAGCCTCGGAAATGGGGGTAAAAATGTAACCGTGGGGCTACGGTATTCAGTCAAGGATACCGGTTTAAACCAGCATCGTAAGTAGTATACCCATCGATACCGCATCAATACCGTATTCTTACAGAATCACTAGCGTAACGACTGGAATATGGTAGTGAATTTCTGCCCATTTCCGGTACTGTATGTTATTGTGATGGGCCTTGAGAAATATTAAAAACCGCGTTATTACCTAAGTTAAAGCATGAATATATACATTCTCAGCCAACATTGAAGTCTGAGTTCACTCTCCCGGGCTCTGATTTTTGATCCTTGTTGTTTTATGTGTACTACGGTGTTAAGGGTAAGTGAGCGGAACGTAGCAACGCAAACCGCGTCGCTAAATCTTAATTCCGGGTGAGAAAAAGAATGTATCTGCACGAGTCCGTGAAGTTTTATTCGCCAATTCACCTTGGTTCGGACTTACCACATACAAATACGGATTATTCGAGAATTGACGGTACTCACTTACCATTCACACCAGAGTACAATAGTCTAGCGATTTTAACTACTTATTGGTCCGAGATAGATTGTTGAGAACCTACCTCAGATAGCGGGTATTATTTGATTACCTCTTTGAGTATATCATTTGGTGAATGTGCCAATGATCACGCGGTGGGCGGGGCGACGGCCGCCGGCGCAGGTGGGTGTAAATTGTGTAAGTTATAATTCCCTTAAAAATCATGTCACCAAAAAAAGAAAACAGCTAGATCTATATAAACAAAACTAATAAGAGGAATCAAGTCATTTTGACCTTTGCCTTTCCTGCTGCCAGCATTCCCCAAACTACTCCCACGCTCTTTGCAGCAACAACCAATCCTACTCCAGCCATTTCACCTGCGCACCTTTCACCAACTCTATACCCAACCTTCATCGTCCCTTTAACCCCAACGCCCCCGTCCTCTGTCTTCTGCTTCGAAAACTCCTCATCCATAACGTTCCAAAGATGAACCGCTCCTTCCTTCACCTTTGCGGGTGAACTCCGTATATCAGCCTTGATACCTGTGCCTCCCTCTTTCACATCATCCACGGTTTTCTGGGCGATTTTTTGCAACGGCACATAGAACCTAACCCTTCCTCTTTCGATCGCGTTCTTAGCGATTCTCATGCTTCGATAAAGCTCAATTTCATCCTTTTTGTGCTCAGCCTCTTCCCCATCATCATTCTCCTCGGCGACGGCCTCCTTGTACGACTTTGGCATATTTGTCTCCATAGCTTCCTCGAGGCGATCATTGATTTTCCGTACATAATTGTCCGTATATACCCCGATTGTGGGTTCAGCATAGGTCTTGTATGCGCCATAAACATGATTTTTAACCACAACCATGCGTTCCTTCCCCGCAGCTTTGTAGGTGTCCATAGCTGTTTGCACGGATGTCACTGGACGAGCAATAACCCTGTCATACATGGCTTTTGGTCCCGAGGTAAACTGGGAGGTCGGGGCCTTGACAATTGGGAATGTGTGCTCGATTTGTGTCAAGGCCGTGTTCCCAAAGCTGTCTGCACGGTGAAGAATTGAGAGAGGGATGTATGTTTGTGTAAGGGAGTTGGCTTTGTTGAAAAAGGTTGTAAATATGCGAGGTGAGTGAGATTGGAGAAGGTTTTGGGAGTCTGCAAGGAGGGGGAAGGTGGAGAGGTGTGCGAGAAACTGTGAATCAGCCATGGATCCAGAGTTTGAATCAGAGCTATTAGCACGGTTGTCAGAGGTGGAACGTTTGGGGCCGTCCGCTGTAGGAGAGGGAGGTGGTGAGGGCTCTGCGTGAGGTGCCATTGAATCTGTATATTGGTTTGCTGTGGAGGTACTAGTTACTGTAGGATCAAAAAGAGAGGGCAGAGAGGGTAGTTGTAGTAGCTGAGACGCTGTGACGTAACTGGATAGAGCAAACACATGTGAAAGCGCCAAGGGAGGTTGGTGACCTGGCAGAAAGGCCTCAATCTAATCTGCCGCATGCCAATCAACAACACATGTGATTTTGCCATGTTTTGTTTACTGTCGATCATTTGAACGTCACTCACGCATTGAGATCAACCCATTTTCTTGTTATTTACGTCTAACTTCAAGTCTTCTTTGAAGAGTAACTCGCAACTGAAGCAATAGCCACGGCTGCAGGTCCTCGGAACAATGACAGCCGGCGGATCCCACTTCGCTTAGAAAACCTAAATTTTAGACGCTCAAAGAAACGGCGCACGTTCATCATAGGGCCTAGGCTATCATCAGCTTCGATAAACTTGTGATAAGTACTATCGGCTACCACGTGGCACGAGTGGCATTTAATCAATTCATAATCGTGCGTCGAGAAGGCTATCAGAGGCAAAACTCCTGGCGTTTCAGCTTGCGGGGAAATTGGTGGGATGTTATCTGCATCTCTTTATCCCCTGGGTGAGATTTTCAACACCCTTCTCGATTTATGTGCCAGATTATTTTGAAAGAGATACGGGGGTGCTAGCAAGTTTACCGAGCAGACTTATCTGAGGGATCCCATCACGGCGCCTGCATTCAGATACAAAATACTCCTTCTTCTTCTTTTATCTTCAATCACCCACTTTAATCAAAATCAGGTAATAGTTGACTGGAAGGAGGAAAGGTCCGGGTCTGGGCTACGGTTAACATCGGGAAATGTCTGAAAAAGACGAGACCTACGATTGCGGAGGATTGGTTCATCACGGGCCGTCGGCGGGTATCGTGGGCATAGGATAAAGCCGAGCAGTGCATATGCAGGCTTAGTAGAGATTAGGGAGCATCTGGCGTAGCGGATTTATTGCGTCTGGATGGGCTAAACGGGGTGCTTCAAGGTGGATATGTGGGAGTTAGCCTGATCTAGAGAATTAAGGAGTTATTGACGATGCGGCGGGTTCGATCGAAAAATGATTTTGTGAAATTTAACTATGTATCTGGAGCGCCGCGACTAGCTACCTGACAGAAGCCTTACGCCCACGTGCTCTAAGCCAGTGTTATTAAGGGCGGAGGTAAGATGTCAGTAGATATAGTTTTTCTGATCTCTCATGCTGTCTATCACACGACAAAGGATTTATGATAAGCATTCCCACCATGTTTAGCATTCCCACCATGTTTAGCATTCCCACCATGGTTGGCCCACGATACTGGAAACACCAATAATGTGGAGTTTAGGTTTTTATACCACTTTTAGGATCGCGTCTTGGCACATATCCCGAGCTAGTGAATATATGCGAGTGACATACTATGATGTAAACACCTACTACATGCATGTACGCGCCTACGCTCCCAAGTATAGCACCGAACTATTGGCTGTGAACATGGGTTTTCACTTTTGGACAGTTGATTAAAGCCTCGGAAAAAAAAAAGGGGGTGTATGCTTACACTACCGAAACACCACAAAAGCCTCGGGTATAATGGGGCTACATTAGAGTAGATGTAATAAGAACCGAATTCTTGGGGGGATGCCGGGAGTGTGGTACCGAATACGCATGGGCCAATGACTTAATGGGAAATATAGATAGGCCGCGCGAACGTTATTTTAGGTCTAGCGAGGCTTGAAAATCAACCATATGCCAATGATTATTGCTAAATCTCCATATTCTGCATCCTGTATCAAGTCGAGGGTTTAACAGCGGATTTCTTATCAATATTAAGCCATGAATTGAGGGTTCTTGAACAATGATCATTCCAACAGGTTGTTAGAGGCTTCCCGTGTAGGAGGCTTAGGTTCTATCACACGATCTCTGTATCTGAGAACGGGGGGCCTGTTAGGATGTTCTCAGGCTCAATGGGCGTTGGTATTACATGTAATCATCGCGATCTTACAACCATGAATCCTTTTCGGTGGTCAGGATGCTTTTGAATGAAGTGAAGGGGAATGGCTTATCTCGCTCTCTAATTGGCTAGTTTGTAACCCTAACCTATGATAAATATCTATTGACCTGGGGAAATAATCATAGAACCGAAAAATATATCCGCGAATATATCATGGATGGAGAAATCGAGCATCGTACCAGTAAGGCGAGCTTTTGACTGTGGTCTACTAGGGGGCGCTGGAAATCGGAATCTTCTGAGTATGTATATACCTAAATTTTATTCTGGGCATATAGTCACCCTATATCGGGGTGGGTGGTGGCCATAGATTCGGGGCGGCGTGTCTATAGGTGTTCAGAGATTTCATTCCTTTTTTTTTTTTTTTTTTTTTTTTTAAATCAGTTGTATTTGTTTAAGGTACAAAACATTGCGTGCAGTATAAACTATGGCATAAAAGACCTCTGTGCTCCTTCGACTCGCTATCCCCTTAATGAAATAAAAGCAGACCCAAACACCTACAAAGGAGAGTGACATAGGAAAGTTGTTGTTGGCCGGAGCCGGTGCCCTTAGGGTGGGACTTCTTAGGATGCGTAGATGGGGTTGAACGGGACCCCGAGGATTTGAGACTCGCTGGTGCTGGCTGAGCTTAGTGAGGAGAGGGACGACCCTGTGAGGGGTGGTGATAGTGTGTCTGTGTTGGGGAAGTTGATCTTTGCGGCTGCGATGAAGCTTCCTAGTATGATGGTGAGGTCCTGGTTATCCCATGCCTCATTGAGTGATTGGATATTGTGGATGTCCTCCGTTCTGTATTTGTCTAGAGCGGGGCATCTAAGGATGGTGGGAAGGGTTTCTTCGAGGCGCATTTTATTCGGGGAAGGTGGGCGTTGAGCCAGGATCTTTGGCCACGCAGGTAGCTTTTGCCGGCTCTCATTTTGGTGGATGCGAGAGGCTATGAATTTGTGGAGGTGGGTAAAGGTTGGGGGTGTGAGGGTGATGGGGTGGGGTAGTATTGTGGTGGTGGAAGTTCCAGTTGGCTATGAGTTGGGTTTTGGCGTTAGCATCTGATGGTGGGACGCCTTCATGAGGCGTATGAGTGAGCAGAGTTGTTCGATAGAGGTGGGTGACTCTTTCCAAGGGCATTTGAGTTCCACTTTTAGGTGGGTTAGGCCGGCCTTTGAGGAGGCGGAGTGAGTATGAGCGGTTTGGTGAGGAGGTGGAATGATATTGCTGTCCTTCCTGTGACTGGGTTCAGGAGTGCTTGTAGTACGCGGATTAACGTATTTACACTTGAGGTAGTGGAGGTAGAGGCTCAGGGGGAGCATGCTTGCCCAGAGAGCGTGGTTGGTTGCCCTGAAGACCCGTGGTCCAACGGAGACGGAGTTCCAGAAGGTGTTCATGGGTTTGATTATGGAAGTGGGAGAAGGACCGCAGCCCGTAAGTGAAAGATGGGCCGGATTAGTAGAGGCGATTTTCCTGCAGTTAGCTGAGGATAGACCTTGCCGGCTGAGGAGAATCTTTGGGTGATGCGAAGGAGGCTCTTGCAAGTCTCCTCAGGAAGTTCGTTGGGGTTGAAGGAGGAGAGCCAGAATCCAATCCATTTGACGCGGTTGGATGGTTTGGTTTCCTATCGTGATGGGGAGGAGGCAGATGGGGTCCCTGTCTTTGGGGGTCCTCCAGGCTAGCTTCGGTTTTGGGTGTCGGTAAGAATGTCATGTGCTTGTGCTGCTAGCTTGTTGTAGTGGTTAGAAGGACTGTGATGTTGTTTTTGGTAGAGGCGGACCCGACCGTGATGGCATGGCGTCGTTTACATAGGAGAGGAGATCCCTGGGTGGGGTCATGGTGGTGTAGGAAGTTGATGTAGATGAAGAGAGGGGGAGATGGGGAGCGACTCCTACTTGTATGCTGGGTGATTTGGGTGATCCTTATAGAGGAGGGTGATGAATCTGTCTGACATGAAGGAGATGACACTGATGTAGGGGGACGTGGCTGTGAAGGGTTTCGGAGCGTTGTTTTGAGACGTGATCGAAGCCGCCTTTTGACGCTAAGAAGAGGTGGAGACTTTGAGCTTGCTAGTTGTACTCTGCATTCGTTGATTAGAGTGGTGGCGGCGTCCGATGTTGAGAGTCCTGCTACTGAGCGCATTGGTGAGGGTGGATTAGGCAGTGCTTCTGGCGATGGTGAGACGGTGGTGACAATCTTCTAATATTTTGGAGAGTGTCTGTAGGAGATTACGACAGGTATGCACGTAGTCTGGTTTGTTGGGGCTAATATGACGCTACGCTTTTGAGAGCGAGGGTGGTAGCCGTGGGTGAGTAGTTGGTTAAGGAGGTTGGTGATGAGGAGGGTTATTCTATGGACCCCTTTCCATATAGGGTAGGGATGGTGGCCTGGGGCGGAGAGGTTGGAGGTAGGGCTGCATGAGGACCTCAGAGGGGTGATGGGGAGCGTCGGTGTAGTGGAAGGGTTGTGGCTTCTTCTTGTCTGGGGGAAGAAGGCGTTGATGAGGTTTTGGTTGAGGAGTGCTGGTGTGGGGGAATTGGGGAGAGAGAGTATCTTGTCCTCCGTCCCTGAAGCCATTTTCTTCAGTTTCCATACATCGCTGGTTTGTCGTTTGCTACAAAGTTGTTCCAGTGTTGTTGTTTGGCGGCCTTTATGGCGTTGAAGTAAGCGTTCCTGGCGGATTTCATTTCGGCGTGGCTTTTTCCTTTCCGGTAGGCTCTGTGTCGAGTGGAATATTTTCCGAGTTGGGAGATGTTGGGGTTCCACCATGCTTTAGACCATTTGGATATGGTTTTAAGTGGCGTGTGTGTTTTATGGTGTTTGTTATGGTGGTGAGGTTTTTATCGAACCAGTCGTCGATGGATGGACGCTTGGTAGTGGGCAGTTGTCGATGGTGATGGATTGGAGGTGAGGGTCAGGGTTTCCCAGTTGGTGAGTTTCAGTTGTGGGTTTGGTAGGCTCGACGTGTCGATAGGGGATGTGCATGGATATGGCGATGGCCCTGTGATCGGAGCCGGTGGCGTGTGTTACCATTTCCTTACTAGGGTAGAGGCTTGGGGCGCGGTCGATCACCCCGTGTTTTGTTTTGGTCCGGGATATTCTGGTGAAGGTCCCCTGTTTAGAGGGTGAAGCCGCTGTGGCTGTGTTAAAGTAAGGGGTTGAGAGTGAGAGTTCTCTGTTTTTAAAGGAGCGTGAGGGGTCTGCTGAAGGGTGGTGGATGTTGAAGTCTCCTAAGGTGATTGAGGGGTTGTTGGACCTTGTGAAGATTGTCTGGGGGGGGAGAGAGCGTGTGTGTGACTGGAGTTGTCGGTTGTAGACAGAGGTGACTATGACTGTTCTGAAGCTGTTGTTTCCGGTGTTGCAGTACAGTGCGACTTGTATGAGGTCGCCTCGGTGGGAGGTGATGGAAGGAAAAGAGTTCCTGTCGAGGAGGTTGTTGTTTATGTATATACATGTTGAGATTTTATCGGTCTCTGCGGTGGGTGTGGGTGCGACTAATGTGAAGGAAGGGACTGTGAGGGGTTTTCTGTTATGGAGGGGGGGTTCTTGGACGCAGACTATATGTGAGGACTGTGTCATTGGGGTGGAGAAAAGTGAGATTAGCACATTGTTACTGGAGGCACAATTGTGTTGGATGATGCGTAGGAAGGAGTTGGTATGGTTGTCCGCCATATTTACAAGAGGTTGTGGGGTTGCTTTGGGGCCCTGGGCGTCTTGCATGACTGTCTCCTGCGAGGGGCTGAGGGTTGGGCTGGTGGTGGTGGGGAGGTGCTCTTTTGTCTGTTGGCTTGGATGATGGCTTCGAGGCAGTTACGTGAGGTGGCGGTGGCCTCCTCCACAGTTAGTGCATGAGGCGGAGTGAGGTCGCAGCATCCCAGGCAACCACCTTCCGCAGGTGGGGACGGGCATGAGTGCTGGTTTCGTGTGTTTCTTTGGCGCAGACGCAAGTTAGGGTTTTCTGTCTGCAGCCTTGGGTGGCGTGGCGTAGCGTAGCAGTTCTTGCATTGGGTTGTGGGGTGGACCACATGATTGTGCATTTCCTGGCGCGGAGAGAGGCGGATGGAGTTGCCAATTTTGGTGGCGTCCTCCGGCGAGACTGCGACACGATTGAGGAGGTTGCTTCGTTGGTTGCGGTTATCATCCTTGTTGAGAAGCGGCAGCGAAGGGGTGATTCCTGTTGCGAGTTGGACGATTTCTGGGAAGTTTTTGTCGAGTGTTGGTCTCTCGAGGGTGAAGAGGGACGCCGTGGATGGCGATGTCCGACGCTGGGGGCGGGCGGAAGGTTTTGTAGGGTTTTCTGTGGAGCTTTTTTGGTTTGACGAGTGGTCATTGCCTCGAACCAATGGGAGGAGGAGGGACGGTGAGGGTGAGATGAGACCTTTGGGGTTTATGGTGACTGAGAGGGCTGTGACTGGGTGGATCTGTTTGTTGCCAGGAGTTGGCGAGGGACGGATAGTTCGCTGCACGCTGTCGCAGTTGGTGATGGCGGTGGTCCTGGAGGAGTAAAGCGTCGTTGGGCGGCAGGGAGGGTTTTTTCGGCGTCCTGGGTGCTTGGCTGCTCTTTCTTTTTTCGTTTCTTCTACTTTACGGTCTCCCACTGTTGGAGGTTCTCTTTGCGGCTTGGAGGTAGGACTTTGGTCTGTGATGATTGGGGGTCTGGGTTCGCCGTCTGGAGGACTGGGGCTGCTGAGGGCGGCAGGGGGTGGTGGTGGGGAGGGTCTGGCGTGGTGATTGTTCGATCCTTGCGAGTCTGTTTGTGGTTTCGGAGGGTGGGGCTGGATTTCAGCTCTTGAAGGTTTTTGTGATCATGTCGATGGACTGGGTGTTGCCGGCGATCTCCGGTCATGATGCATTGTTTGACCAAACCCATGAGGATGGTGATGATGAGGCGGGCTTCATCCGGCGCTTTCGTTATCGAAGACTTTGATAATGGCGAGTGCGAGATGGCGTGGTTGATGCCGGTCAGTTCAGCATCCACCGCGCCAAGCTGGAGGTGTTGAGGGCTGCGGTGATCTCGGGGATGGGGGGCATGGTTGCTAGGGGGTGGTGATGGTTGAAGCCTAAGTGCTAGAGACTTTTGGCCACAGAACGTGGTTGGTGATGGGGAGGTGTGCTTGCTTTCTATAACAGTAGGATAGTTGGGCAGAGTGTCCAGATGCTTTCCTTATGAATAAGTTTCTAAGATACCAGTAGAGGGCTCTCTGTCATGGGGCAAGGGGACTGGATGAATGAAGCCTAAGAGTTAAAGACTTTTGGGTGTTGTGTAACGTGGTTGCTTAGCACTTTTGGTGTTGATTTTCAAAAATTGAAGGAATAGAGGGGAAGGAGCTGTCAGAGATTTCATTCCATATACCTATAAAGTATATATAATGTTCAAAGGAAAGGAGGGCCAGGGGCCGTTTTTCAACTGATCGTGAAGGAACTCACTGGTCCCTAGCTATAGATACGGGCCATAGCCTTCACTAAGTAAATGGATCAGCTTGAGCATACAGGATAGTGCTACTTTAGGCTGTGTTTATAGTGTAATTAACGAATTCTCGCACAACAGAATGGGGGAAAACGGGTGAAACGAAATTTAGCTATCACTAATGGTGAGAGGTTAATTAGCACCATGCTTCTATAAGTATCATGCACACGTGGACGGACACAAGACGCGTACGTATAAAAGACCCTAAGCTAGCTATAGAATAACTTGAGTTAAATAACTACATGCTTCTATAACACACATTATAGATTATAAATTGAGATCTAGCTATATATCCCTTGGATGGATGAGAGTCTGAAGTTCGCAGCTTACCTCTTTAAGCTAATAGTTAATTGCCCTACATGTAGTTAAGATAAGAGATTTACATTAATTAATACGTAGTACTTTTATGGTGTAAAGTTTTAAAAGTATTAAAGAAGTGACAAGAAAAGCTATACAGTCGCATCCAACAAGTTCGTGCCGTTTACGGGTCCAACCATGCGACACTCCCGAATATCAACGAATAAATCAATTGACAAGCTATTTGATAGAGAATACATAGTAGTATTCAATAAAATATAAGGAAATTAAATATGTGACTACCATTTTGTGTGTCTCCATTTGCTGCCAAATATGCCTCAATTCTTTTTGGTAAGGAATTTACTAACTTATTTACCTTTGCATAGAAAAATAAGCTCTTACTATTTAGGGCTGTAATAAAGAGTTTATCTTCACCATAAGATAGTCTCTATATATAACTTTAAATATTTTTAGGGTTCTCGTAAGTGTTTTCATATGTGCAATATAATGTTGAAAGATAGTGGTTAGCTTTTATCATTTTGTGACATCTATATCAAAATACTAAAAGCAACAATGTAAGATCAATTATCAATATATTCAATTAAGAATCTATATTAGAATTTGCTAACTTCTAACGTAACTAAAAATATTAATATAGTTCTATATATTCCCAATCTATTCTTGGAAATGCTCCAACTACTAAGAACAAAGAAATTTTCGTATCAGATCAACAGACATACATTCTGTAATTCATATATGGAAATCACACAATACATTCTCAAAATACTATTAAGTTGAAGCGCTTATGTTAAACATATATTTTAAATTATAGCTCTAATAAAGTCGAAACTTAAATTTCCCATCGAAGGTTAATGAGTTGATTGATTTATAACTAAAAGGAAATGGAGAATTTCTGATTGCAAACAGTGGGTATTTTAAATTCTGGTCACATATTTAATTTATTTATATACCATTAAATACTCCTATATCCTATCTATTAAATATATTATCATTTGATTTTTCCGTTGATGTTTGTGGTGTATCGCGCCGCCACTAAGTACTCCCAACGGCCAAAGCTTGTTGGACACGACTGTACCAAAATATCACGGTGCTAAGCGAGGACGGGGACTGAACAAGCCAAGGCAAACCACCAAGGCTGGGCTATGGGTACGCGGGGTGCAGAGGGACGTGGACGGGGGGGGAAGGGCGAGACGTAGGAAGACCCAAGGCGAGGCGACGAGGCGAAAGGAGGAGGTGGTCCTAACGCCCCGTGCAAGAAGACGACCGACGGACGATGGCTAAGAGAAATAGAAAGATATTCTAGACCAACCAAGACTAAAGACGCCAAGATGACAGGAAGGTTGCGTGAAGAAGAAAGGAGAAGAAGAGAAGTCCTGGCGAGGAGAGAGCTCCCTATATATAGCCTAGAAAATCCACCGCTGACTCATCTCGTAGAACCCCGTAGAACCCAAAGGAAATCTCTCATTACAAATACCTGCATACCAGTGACTCATAGAACCCTGCAACCGAAACCCATAGAACATAACCGAAAACCTGACCAATCCTTCTTCCCGCCACCGTGTTCGATATCGTATCACGCCGTGATACAAAAAGAGGGGTGGGATCACTACGGTATTCTCGTTGATACGCTAGGAATGCGGTAAGAATACGGTATTTGTACGGTATTTGTACGGTACTCTTCCTCTAATGCCGATTTAATTCGGTATTTGTCACTAAATTCCGTTGTCCTATGGTAGTGATTTCACCCCATTTTTTCATACTGTACGAATTTGAGAGCTAGAGCTTCACTCATGATCATGGCCACGTAAACAAAATAGAACTTTATTCAAATTGTGTATCCACCCACTGTCACCAGCACATTGCGGAGTACAGGGCCTAGGGGTACATGTATTCCTAGGTTGGTTACATGCACGTGTATATACTGCACCGCTGGTACGCATATCCATATGAGGATTATAGCATGCCTATATACGTCCGAATTAACCGTTATTTGGGATTAATCCGTATATTTTTTATACGGTCCTTGAAATGCCCTATTTTCTCTAAGGGTTATATATATCAAGCGTTAGTATATGTGATAATATCTATATAAGGGTTCTTTTATACGGTGAAAGGCCCGGATATGCAGGTAGGCCAGTATTCACACTCCTTCTAGCATAGGTGAATTTCACAAATAAAGCTTTCAGTTACTTCTCTATTTAATATGTACATTTACTCTATGCCAATAACCTCTCCTGTCTGCCGTACCTGCCTGCCGTACCTGCCTGCTTACCTGTCTGCATCAGGAAAAAATAGGTTTCGCCAAGACGCAGAATACCCAAAGTCGTAATCTGGATGCATCGGGTGCCGTCTTGTACCTCCAAAAAGTGATAGGTCACATTTGGCTCGTCTAAGCTCGTTCAAAAGTGATATGTCATCTTTGGCTCGTCTAAGCTCGACTTAGCTCGTCTAATTTCGTCTAAAAGTGATAGGTCGTCTTTTGACGCTTAATTTCGTCTCCGAAATGTGATATATTGACAGAAAAATGATATGTCGGCAGAGACTAATCCCGATTAGGACTAGCTCCTGTCATTAATGTCATTCTTGGCGCAGTTTCCAGGTTTTAAGCACTCCTGCCGCCGCCTCCATCTCCACCTTCACCTCCATCTCCACCTCCACCTCCACCTCCACCTCCACCTCTACCTTCACCTCCATCTCCATCTCCATCTCTATCTCGAGTACCTCCCTACCCCATATTCCGACATCTATGCTAATGTCTATATAGAGTCCTACACGCCCAAATCGACGCGATGGAGACGCCCATAGTGACGCCTAGGACACGCCCAAATCAACACCATGGACACGCCCATAGTGACGCCTAGGTGTGACGGAGTGGCAGGGACTATAGGCGAGAGATGAAAACGAGCACGCAAGAGGGTAATCGAGGGACACAGTCAGAGCGGTCAGGAGGACGAAGAGCACTGGCGAAGGCTAAGGCAAGGACTACCGCAAGTGCACGGGCACAAGCACAGGCAGGGCAGGGGAAGCGAGGATTGCAAAAGGCGAGGATGAGGAGAAACTATAGGTCTCGCTTATGAAGGCGAGCTTGGACAGGACTATGGCTATGGCTTCTTGGAGATAGGAGTGAATTCCTATGTATTAAGATAACAGGAAGACGAGACAGAGAGGAAAGAAAGAAAAAGACTAACGGAAACGCCTTCATCAGCTATTTAACACCCTCCTCCGCTTGTCCGTTATAACTCGCACGTCACGCCATAGAACATCAAGGAAACCCCATATCACCACACTTCGTATTCCTCCCCCCCACCATCACACCACTTCTGCTTATGAATACTCTCTGCAACCGAACCTCGTAGAAAGAAATGACGTGACCAACAGCCCACCACATCCATCCTCGTTTAGTATTCCCTCTTCCACTATATTCCTACTCTTACTACCGAACGGTTGGGATTACTGCCAAGACGCCAAGACACTAGGACACGCCCAAATAGACGCCATAGACACGCCTATAGTGACGCCTAGGACACGCCCAAATCGATACCTAAGACACGCCCAAATAGACGCCATGGACACGCCCAAATAGACGCCATGGACACGCCCAAATCGATACCTAGGACACGCCCAAATAGACGCCATGGACACGCCCAAATAGACGCCATGGACACGCCTATAGTGACGCCTAGGACACGCCCAAATCGATACCTAGGACACGCCCAAATAGACGCCATGGACACGCCCAAATAGACGCCATGGACACGCCCAAATCGATACCTAGGACACGCCCAAATAGACGCCATGGACACGCCCAAATAGACGCCATGGACATGCCCAAATAGACGCCATGGAGACGCCTATAGTGACACCCATAGTGACGCCCAAATCAACGCCATGGACACGCCCATGGTGACGCCTAGGACACGCCCAAATAGACGCCATGGACACTCTCGTAGAAGTGTTGGTGTGTATACCTAGCTTGTGCGTTTTGCTATTGTATCCAAGGGACCATTCCTAAAGAGGGGGGGGTGGCGATTCGCTAAAGCGAATGTCAAGGGAGAGAAGGAGGATGTTATGGGGTGAGGGCCAGTAGGCTCTAGTCCTTGATGTCTCTTGCTACAGTCTATGTTTATACTGAATAGGGAATGCTCAACCTATCAGGTGGACGTAATCGTCTCTTGCTGGACTGCACGTTGTGTTGGACTTACAATAGGACGTGTGAAGTATCTACTGACTGAGGGGAGGAGAGAGAGGGGGAGCAGCGAGGCACTTAGGCCTGGGCCCGAAGGCGGGGAAGCAGCGGAGGAGACAATGAGGAGAGGCAAGCAAGGCGACGAGGAGGCAGCGATTCATCATAGAATGTAAGGGCCTAGCCCTACCTCTCGAAGGAAGGAGAGGCAGGACTTAGGCGATGGAGGGATTGAGAGGAGAACTCTAGTGAGTGTAAAGTATGTATTTGAATAGATACTAGAATTCAGGTGAGAAGACGTTGCGTAGGGTGGAAAGGAAGACAGCATGGTGTGTCCGTGGCCCTTTATAGTCCTCCCTACTTGGCGCACGACTCCCTTCACTCGAAAGAAGTGAAAGAAGGAAACAGAGAAAGATACAGGTGACAGCGATCCTCGGGAGCTCAAATTGCCAATCCGAGGATGATACAGCGTAAAGAAAAGGAAGAAAGAAGAGAAAAAACAGCGATAGAATAACTATACAGGGGTCTTCGGGGCACTAACGGCTAACCGAAGACCAAAGGCCCAATGATCCTTCAGCAACGTCTATCTGGAAGGTAGCATGGTGTACCGGCGGCCCAGCCTAGACGCACCTCCAGCTCAAAGGGGAAGAGAGAAGCGAAGCAAGGAGACATTGAAAGAACATACATTGGAGTTGTCCCCCGAACAAGAACCCACAAGCGAGTATTGTTGGGGGATGTACACTGGCAGGTTAAGGAAATGTAAGCATTAACGCTGAACAAAGGAAAACCCCGCACCGAACCACCGCACCGATCAACATACTGATCCCCGATCTCTAATGGAGATAGCCTAACAAGCCTGTCATTGTCCCTGTCAGCGTGCTGACCCTCCAAATGCCTTCGTGTTTGTCGGGAGACCCGTGATCTGCCAGGTACCGAATGTATCCATGACAAACACTCCCAAATCGATGACATGGATACGCCTATAGTAACGCCTAGGACACGCCCAAATCGACACTATGGACACGCCCAAATCGACGCCATGGATACGCCCATAGTGATGCCTAAGACACACCTATATAGACGCAATAGACACCCTCAAATCGACGACTTCTACAGGTAGTGAGGTGGGCATGCGGGCAGGCGCGCGGGCAGGTAGTCGCGCAGGCATATATTTGTACATAGAATTATATAGAATTACATAGAATTAACTAAATGATGTACCGTTAATCACCTGAAATGTCCAATCGTCAATATGACGCCAATTCCCAGCTTAAAATTAGCGTCAAGGTTCTGCCATGACTGCTAAGGCAAAGAAAAGGCACAAGACGAGGTTTTGGGGACTAAAGACGGAAAAGTCATCTTGGGAGTCCAAAACTATCTTGTGGCGCCGGGGCGCGGGGATGCAAGTAAGCAATTGATTTTTGGACGTCTTTGACGTCTTGGGCATTTTCTGCCAATTGTGGCGCCCAGGCGCCACAAGACGCAGCCCCATTTTTTGCTGATGTGCTTAAGTGCTGCTTAATCGGGTGCTGCTTGATTGGGTGCTTGATTCACTGGATTTACTAGATTGAGTATTGGATTAGCTGGATCGATGGATTCACTGGATTGGGTGCTGAAATCGCTGGATTGGGTGCAAAATTCGATGGATTGAACGCTGCATTTGCTAGATTCGCTGGATTGAGTGCTGGATTCGCTGGATTGGGGGATGGATTCACTGGATTGGATGCTTGAGTCGCTGGATTGAGTACCTACTTCACCGATTAGGTCATTTTTGAAAGGGGAGGTGTAGATGAAGGCGTAGAGGTGAAGGTGTAGGTGCTTGATTCGCTGTTTGATTTGCTGCTCGATTACTAGTAAATGCTAGATTCGCTGGATTCACTGGATTCGTCGCCTAATTTACCGATTAGCTTATGTCTGGATGATGATAGGATGTTTAATTGCAGCAGGAATGAAGGCGTAGATGAAGGCATAGAAATGAAGCCGTAGAGATTCGCTGCCTGCTTCGCTGCCTGCTTCACCGATTAGCCCATGTCTGGATGCCGATGGGATGCTCAATTGGAGCGGAGGCGTAGATGAAGGCGTAGAGATGAAAGCATAGAGATGAAGGCGTAGAGATGATGGTGTAGAGATGATAGTGTAGAGGTGGAGGTGTGGAGGTGTAGAGACGGAAGGCGTGCGTGTTTGATATCTGCTAAGCCCTAACCCTAACCCTCAAAAGCTTAGGGATTTTCCTAATCCCTATTTCTATATTCACGCTTCTCTCTCAAAGACTATTAATTGAGCCCTATTCGGCCATAATTATGTGCCAAATCTCAGTATAATCTCCAAATCTGGCCCAATTAAGCCCTATTTTTATAAAAGGGTTATACCAGGCTTTTATATGCTATCGAGCTCTTATTTAGTCTCATACAGATATGCGGGCAGGCGGTACTGTATATGTACATACATGAAGTACTGCACCGCCGGTACGCATATCCATATGAGGGTTATAGCATGATTACATAACCATCAATTAGGCAGTATTTGATATTAATCCGTATATTTTTTATAATGTCCTTGAAACGCCCTGTTTTCCGTAAGGGTTATATATATTAAGCGTTACGCGATCAAATAATGATTAGTTAAGTATTATTGTAAAACAATGTTTATGAAACATTTATTCGTAGAAACATCCTTGTGCGTCGTTACGCGGAAAATCATATAGGCTCTGGATTGGTACTTTTAATGGATTAAACCTCTATTAAATGCCGACTTCTATATGTACATTGACCAACATCGCAAAAACGATAATTTTTTAAACTTGAAACATGCCTATCGCGAAGAAACGACTTTTTGGTTTATGAAATACCCTTAAGCCCACGCTCTAGTAGGATATATGTGCCAGCAGTGTATCCTATTCGTTTTTGGGCTTCCACGTTGACGGAGGTGAATCGTTGATAATAGACGTAGTTTTTGAAACCCAGCTCGTGCACCTTTCTATTGTAGTCTCTGTAGTAAGCATCTCGAAGCATATCATCGAAGTCTGTAGAAGCACGTGGTTTGGTCGACAGTGTTTTCCTCCTAATGTAGTGCGCTGGAATCCGGTTCTGTGCCCTAGGATTAAGGTGATTGGGTGTAGACTCTAGCCCTAATTCAGTATCATCTTCGAGATATTGATGTGAAGAGGCAGGAAGCAGATGCTCTACCAAAGTAGGGCATGATATCTGCAGCATCAGGAAAAAATAGGTCTCGTCAAGACGCATCTTGTCTCCCAAGACGCAGAATACCCAAAGTCGTCGTCTGGATGCATCGGGTGCCGTCTTGTGCCTCCAAAAAGTGATAGGTCACATTTGCCTAAACTCGCTCAAAAGTGATATGTCATCTTTGGCTCGTCTGCTCGACTTAGCTGCCTAATCTCGCCTAAAAGCGACAGGTCGCCTTTTGACGCCTAATTTCGCTCCAAATGCGATATATTGGCAAGAAAAATGATATGTTGACAGAGACTAAGCCCGATCGGGACTAGCTCCTGCCATCAACGTCATTCTTGGCGCAGTTTCCAGGTCTTAAGCACCCCCACCGCCGCCTCCGCCTCCATCTCCACCTTCACCTACACCTTCACCTTCACCTCCACCTCCATCTCTATCTCGAGTATCTCCCTACCCCATATTCCGACACCTATGCTAATGTCTATATAGAGTCCTACACGCCCAAATCGACGCCATGGAGACGCCCATAGTGACGCCCAAATCGACGCCATGGAGACACCCAAATCGACACCTAGGACACGCCCAAATCAACGTCATGGACACGCCCAAATCAACACCATGGACACGCCCATAGTGACGCCCAAATTGATGCCATGGAGACGCCCAAATCGACGCCATGGACACGCCCATAGTGACGCCTAGGACACACCCAAATAGACGCCATGGACACCCTCAAATCGACGACTTCTACAGGTACTGAGGTGGCATGGGTGGCATACATGTGTACAAGGCAGGTAGTCGCTACAGGCATATATTTGTACATAGAATTATATAGAATTACATAGAATTAACTAAACGCCGTTAATCACCTGAACTGTCCAATCACAACGCGACGCCAATTCCCAGCAAAAATTAGCTGGTTCTGCCACGACTGCTAGCCCAAGAAAAAAGGTACAAGACGAGGTTTTGGAGACTAAAGACGAGGTTTTGGAGACTAAAGACGAGGTTTTGGAGACTAAAGATGAGGTTTTGGAGACTAAAGACAAAAAATGCGTCTTCGGAGACCAAGACTATCTTGTGGCGCCGTAGCTGACGTGATGCAGTAAGAATCGATATTTAAAGATCTTTTGACGCTCTTTGACGCTCAGCCAATAGTGGCGCCCAGGCGCCACAAGACGCAGCCCCATTTTTTGCTGATGAGAGCGGTAAAGGCACGTGATATCTCCGGGTTAGAATCGGCGAAAGCACCTTCCATCGTGAATCTAGAAGCCTTCTTTCTTCCTTCATGCCGTAGGAGCTGTAAATCAACATTATGGTGATTAGTTTTGGTGGCTTGGCGCTTAAAGAGCTTGTGATATTGCTCTCCGATCAGGACGTTAGTATTCCATAATGTACCGTATTGGCGGAGATATACACTATAGTGAAGCCCTACGTAGATATTTGGACGACTAAGCCACTTTTCTAGGTCCTTATTGGCTTCCTGATTGGTATCACGGCGTGATACGATATCGAACACGGTTGCGGGAAGAAGGATTAAGTCAGGGTTTCGGTTATGTTCTATAGGTTTCGGTTGCAGGGTTCTATGAGTCACGGGTATGCAGGTATTTGTAATGAGGGATTTCTTTTGGGTTCTACGGGGTTCTACGAGATGAGTTAGCGGTAGATTTTCTAGGCTATATATATAGGGAGCCTTCTCCTCGCTTGTAGGACTTCTTCTTCTCCTTTCTTCTTCACGAACCTTCCTGTCATCTATTCTACTCTCTCCTCGAATATACATTCTCTCCCTCTTAAATTATAGTTCCACTTGGTTGTGCTACCCTCGC
This sequence comes from Morchella sp. 2018-W16, assembly GCA_024713755.1. NCBI lineage: Eukaryota > Fungi > Ascomycota > Pezizomycetes > Pezizales > Morchellaceae > Morchella > Morchella sp. 2018-W16. The sequence goes on along the minus strand of JAMGYY010000001.1, from coordinate 2,485,445 downwards.
GACGACAGTGACAATAACTCAAGACCTCACCGTAACCATCACCCTTCGCCTCCCTTAGTCCAACACCATACTCCACCCCGCTCCCCCCCTAGTCTAGCTCTTGGTTTACCTCATTGTTTCAGCCTCGCTTAGCAATCAAGGATATCAAGCTGCCTCCAACGCCAACCTCAACCACAACCCCGCCACCATGTCGCGAGAACACACCATGACGGACCCAATCAAGTCGACTCACGCACTAACTCGAAGAGATCTGAACCGCTTCATCCAACTATTTCCCTAGAAGATTACAAGGCGGCGTCCAAGACGCGGCCTTTAACCATAGCATAATCATCCGCAGCCAACAGGTGATCCACGAACTTCGCACCGAGCTGAGCCAAGACCAGGAAGAAGCTAGCGCAGCAACGGAGGCCTGGAAGAAAAGATTGACAGAACTGGGACAGGAGTTGGACAGGCTAAAAGGTAACAACCCTCCTGCCCCAAGTCACCATCCTCCAAGAAAGTCGCCACGCAAGCAACAAGAAACCTCACTGCCCAGGCTGCACTCGCAGCCAGGCCACCACCACCACCACCAGCAGCAGAACCACCAGCCTGCCCGCACCTCCTCCTCGTCACACAACCGACACCGGGCGCTTAACGATAACTCCACCCCGGGTTAGAAGTGAGAAGTCGGAGAAACTCCCGACCCCCAAACAGTTTACGGCGCGAGGAAGGAACTCCTCTTCAAGCACATGATGACCCTCAAGCTCTTGAATGCCGACCGTACCCCACCCTACAGTAACCAACTCACTCCACGCTTATCTTCGCCTCGGCTTCAAAGCGACCAGTTCATGCCATACCTGACCAACACAGGGGTTAATCTCCTCCATGGAAAGGTTCTTTGAAATCTTGACCACCGCTTTGAGACCGGACTTGGTAGGAACGCCCGCCAGAAGCTCAGAAACATCCGGGCCATTATGGCCGTTCATTCTGGATTACTTTTGCCAGCCTAACGCTACGCCACGCCGATGCCGTAATGGGAGGCCGCTAACGCGAAAGTCTCCTACCGACTAAATGAGAACTAACCAGACTCATGGTCCATGAAGACACGCCTCACAGTCCTGAACTCGCCACCATCCTACAACGACAACAACAAACAACAGCCTCAACGCCGCTTCACAGCCTCTCCAAGGCCTCGCCTGCCGCCACACTACACCAGCTCCGCCTCTCCTCGCTACTAAGCTCCTGCTCCCCTCACATTCGCCCTGTCCCCCTGCTTCTCGACACACCTCCTGCCCAGTAATCCGGCCACCGCCTGCCGCCGCCCACCCATCACACACACCTGAGGAATAGTCCCATGGATCTGTCCACGGCCGGGCCGCCAGACCCCAGGAAAGAGAGGCCACGAGAAAACAGATGTTATTATCAGAGAGACACCTCATTCGAACGCCTCAGCGCCGCTTTCAGGAACCCAGCCCCTGCAATAAGGGAGCTAGGGCAGATATTAGGAATGAAGAGAGAGAGAAGGAGCCTCCATGATGAGGCTGAAGATTTTTCCCTGACTGAGTCTACTCTGGACGGTTAAAGCCGATTTTTCTAGGATTTCGGTTTCTGGGTTTTGGTTTCGGAGAAGGATATGGATGGAAATCAATTAGTCGTAACTGTTCTATTTCTCAAAATAAAGACTCTTTCATCCCATCATATGCCCTCATTGATACTGGCGCCAGGATACGCTTTCATAAAAACTTCGTATGCCACCATAAACTTAAAACCACCCCACTCATTCTCCCTCGACACATAGACGTAATAGACGGTAGACCTATCGAATCAGGAAAGGTTACCCACAAAGTCATCCTCAGCCTAGACATCAACGGACACAAGGAAGAAGCGCCCTTCTTTGTCACCCAGTTAGGACACTACCCAATAGTCATGGGCCTCCCATGGATGCGCAGACATGCAACAACAATCCTCCCAGCCGCTAACGAGATACAATTTAACTCCTCATACTGTGTCAAGTATTGTTCCCTAAATCACAACCGAGTTACCGCCCGAGGCATCTCCATCGAACCCCCCACCAAAACCAATATCTCTGCTGTAACCTCATATGCGTTCCACCGTTTACTCAACAAAAAGAGGAAAGGAATGCGACTCTATTCAACTACCCTCAAAGCCCTCGATGACCTCCTCAACCAACCACCAAAAGATCCCCGTAACCTTGTACCAATCGAACACCACAACTTCCTCCACCTCCTTAACGAACCAGACGCTTCCAAACTCCCACCCCACCGAGATGAATATGATATCTCTATCGACATCCAGGAAGGCAGAACCGTACCTTTCGGACTCATGTATGGAATGACTCGGTTGGAACTACAGGCACTCAGAGACTACCTAGCAGAATACCTAGCCAGTGGGAAAATCCGCCACAGCACCTCCTCAGCAGGCCTCCCAGATTATTCGTCAAGAAAGCGGATGGATCCCTCCGACTCTGCATTGACTATAGAAAGTTAAATGCAGTCACAGTGAAGAACCGTCATCCACTGCCACTAACGCCGGAAACATTCATGGGCATCTCCGCCGCTAAGTACTTCACTAAGCTCGATCTCCGCAACGGGTACCACCAATTGAGAATCAAAGAGGGAGACGAATGGAAGACGGCATTCAGGACCAGATATGGTCACTTCGAATACACAGTCATGTCATTTGGCCTTACCAACGCACCTGCAGCCTTTCAACACTGGGTAAATGATATGCTGCGCCCACACCTCGACCACTTTGCCACCGCGTATCTCGATGATATACTCATCTACTCCACCACCCTAAAAGAACATAAAATCCATGTCGACAAAATCCTCAGGATCTTAGAACAACACGAAGTACATTTGAAGCCCGAAAAATGCGAATGGCACGTCAACGAAACAATGTACCTAGGATTTGGGCTCACCCCCGAAGGAATCAGGATGGATGAGAAAAAGGTCGCCACCATTAGAGATTGGGAAACACCAACCTGTCTGAAAGATGTACAGGAATTCCTAGGCTTCGCCAACTTCTATCGAAGATTCATCTATGCATACTCTAGAGTTGTCTCTCCACTAACGGCCCTAACTAAGAAGGGAGTGAAGTTTGAATGGACCGAGAAGACCCGAAAAGCATTCGAAGACCTAAAAATAGCATTTACCACCGCACCCATACTCAGACACTTCGACCCTGAACGCGAAATCATAGTGGAAACAGACGCATCGGACTATGTCTCGGCCGCCATTATGTCACAAAGGGATGATGAAGGAATCTTACATCCAGTAGCCTTCTTTTCAAAGAAACACACGCCGGCAGAGTGCAACTACGAAATCTACGACAAAGAACTACTAGCAATCATCCGAGGGTTTGAAGAGTGGCGATACTTCCTGGAAACAGCTTCCTTCCCTATCAAGGTCCTGACAGATCACAGAAACCTCGAATACTTCATGTCAACGAAGTTGCTGAACCGACGCCAGACACGTTGGTCAGAATTCTTATCCCGTTTTAATTTCGTCATACAGTTCCGACCAGGGAAACAAGGGGGGAAACCAGATGCTTTGACTAGGAGATCGGGAGATCTACCTAAGGAGGGGGATGAACGCCTGGCGTACCAGTACCAGACTGTGTTAAAGAGAGAAAATTTGGATTCTAAGCTAAGTTTATCACGGTGCTAATCGAGGGCGAGGACTGAACAAGCCAAGGTGAACCACCAAGGCGGGACTATGGTGAGCGAAGTGGTGGGCTAAGTGGGAGATGGGGCGACCGGGAAACTTGGGACGAAGGACGAAGAGCGAGGTACAAGGCGAGGGTGCGAGGGAGTAGTCTAACGTCCCCGTGGGGCAACACGACCGAAGAGGCTATGGCTAAGATAGAGAATGTATTCTAGACAAGCAAAGACTAAAGACGCCAAGATGACAGGAAGGAAGAAGAAGAAGGAGAAGAAGAGAAGTCCTACAAGCGAGGAACGAGCCCCTATATATAGCCCCTAAAAACCCTCGCTGACTCATCCCATAGAAACCTGTAGAACCCCAAGGAAATCCATCATTACAAATACCTGCCGCTTGACTCATAGTAACCCCTGCAACTGAAACCCATAGAACATAAGAGAGAAACCCTGACTAATCCTTCTCCTCAAGAATCAGATTTCGACATCGTGATCACGCCGCGATAGATATTAGGTCCCCTCTGAGGCCTAAGTCCTCTTAGGCTTACGTGGGTAGCGTCAGGAAGTCTTTTACTAACTCGTGAGTTGTCCAAGTCGTCAAGGTTGCCATGAAGTTTCATCATACCCGTGTATCGGACGAGGTACTCCAGTCGCCCCTCTTCGCTTATGAGAGTCTAGGATCGATCGACCTCCCATTCCTGTTCTCCTTCTATCTCGACAGGTGGTGGCGGAGGCTGTAGTTGTCCTGACGTCGGGTCCGCATGGGGACAGTAGCGATACGTAAGACTGGACTTTCATTGATGGGGTAAGGTGAGTTCAGAGGCATAGGGCTCACGACACGGATATGGGTACGGGCCAACTTGTTTCCAGTCTAACTTCTTCGATGGTCTTTTGGTTAATAGGTTTCGGACAGCCAGACCTTATCTCCAATGGCATAGCGGGGCCGGGTTCTGTTGGCATTTGCTGACTCTCCATAATCCGCTGAGCTCTGAACATCTCGGCTCGGAGGAAGTCAAACACTTCTGACATGTCTCTTGCCATGGTGTTAGCCTGATCTTCGCTGGTAGTCGCTACGTCAGAGGGGGCCAAAGGTCATTCGGGGTGTCTGCCATAGTTGGCTTCGGAGAGCTTTGGTGATTCTGATACATGGTTGTTGGTTGCGAATTCCGCCATTGGTAGGTAGGTAGCCCAATTGTCCTGTTGATAGTCGACGTAGCTGCGGAGGTACTGTTCCATGATGGCGTTGATTCTCTGTCTGGCCATCAGTCTGAAGGCGGTGGAGAAGCGTGAGATTTCTAGCCTGTCGCAGAGGGATTCCCAAAAGTCCGAAGTGAATTGGGTGCCCCGGTCCGATACAATCGTTTCTGGGAGGCCATGGAGTTTCCATACATTCTCCAGATACATTCTAGCGACGTCTCTGGCTCCTGATTCTTCATGGGATGAAGTCCATTTTTAGAAGGCGGTCAATCCATTTACGAGGATCGCTACAGAAGTTGTTGCTGAGGGCAGGCCGGTCCACAAAGTCCATTGATACGCCTGACCATGGTAGTTTGGGTACTGAAAGAGGCGGAGGACTCTGAGGTGCGTTGCGGTTTGCTTTGCTTCTTCGGCAGGTGTGACAAATTCATAACGTAGTCGGTATACCTCCGCATGTTTGGCCAGTATTCGCGCTGAGGAGTTCAAGTGTTTTAGCTCTTCCTGATGCCCTGCTGATGGTTTATCGTGGTATTCTTGTAGGAGTTTAATTTGTAGCTCCTCACGTTTCTGCAGACGAAGAGTTTTCGGTACAGGAGAAGTCTGCCCTCGCCGATTCGCCAATCTAAATTTGTTTTGATTGTTTGGTGCCCTTAGCATGGTGAGAACTTTGTTTTAAACTGTCTTCTTGGTAAGTTAATTGAAAATAACTCCTGAATGGCTCCTTCAGGATTCATTTATCAAAGAACCCGCGAACAAACTTAGCTTGAATCCAAATTTTCTTTCTTCAACACTGTCTGGTACTGGTATGCCAGGCGCTCATCCTCTCCAGGTAGATCTCCGATCTCCTACAATGCATCTGGTTTCCTCCTTGCTTTTCCCTGGCTAATTGTATAACTAAATTGAACCGTGATAGAAACTCTGACCAACGGTTTGTCGTCGGTTTAATAGTTTCATGACATAAAGTATTCAAGGTTCCTGTGATCTGTTAGACCTTTGATGGGGAAGGAGGCTGTTTCCAAGAAGATTCTCCACCTCGAATCCCTGATGATTGCTAGTAGCTTTGTCGAGATTTCATAGTTGCATTCTGTCGGTGTGTGTTTTTTCGAGAAGGCCACTGGATGTAGTATCCCTTCATCATCTCTTTGTGACATAATGGCAGCTGAGACGTAGTCCGACGCGCCTGTTTCCACTATGATTTCGCGATCGGGTCAAGTGTCTGAAAGATGGGTGCCGTGGTAAATGCTATTTTTAAGTCTTCGAACGCCTTCCGAAGTTTTCTCGGTCCATTCAAACTTTACCTCGTCTTAGTCGAGCCAAGCGGGAAACAACTCTGAGTATGCATAGATGAATCTTCTGTAGAAATTGGCGGAAGCCTGTGAACTCCTGTACATCTTTCAGACAGGTTGGTGTTTCCCAATCCCTAATAGTGGCGACCTTCTTCTCGTCCATCTTGATTCCTTCTGGGGTGAGTCCGAATCCTGGTGACATTGTTTCTTCGACGCGCCATTCACATTTTTCGGTTTCAAGTGCATTTCGTGTTGATCCAGAATTGGAGGATCTTGTCGACGTGGACTTTGTGTTCTTCCAGTGTAGCGGAGTAGATGAGTATATCATCCAAAGTGAGGTGTGTGGTGTATATATCGTTGACGGCGTGTTGGAAGGGCTGCTGGCGATTGGTGAGCCGAATGGCATGACGACTGTGTATTCGAAATGGCCGCATACCTGGTTCTGAATGCTGTTTTCCATTCGTCCCCTTCTTTGATTCTCAATTGATGGTAGCCGCTAAGCGTAGATCTAGCTTGGTAAAGTACTTGGCGGCAGAGATACCCATAAACGCTTCCGGAGTTAGTGGCAATGGGTGGCGGTTCTGACCGTTACTGCATTCAACTTTCTATAGTCAACGAGAGTCGGAGAGAACCATCCGCTTTCTTGACAAACAGTACTGGTGAGCCCGCTGACGCTGTGTCGGATCTTCCCACTGGAGAGGTATTCGCCAGGTAGTCCCTGAGTGCCTGTAGTTCTAATCGCTATTCCATACATGGGTCCGCAGGGTGCTGTCTTGCCTTCTTGGATGTAGATGGAACGGTCGTACTCGGGTCGGCGAGGTGGGAGTTTTGCGGCATCTGGTTCATTGCGGAGGAGGAGGAAGTTGTGGTGTTCAGACGAGGTTACGGGGGTCCTTTGGCGATTGGGTCAGGAGGTCCTCGAGGGCTTTGAGGGTGGTTGAATATAGTCGCATCCCCTTTCTTTGTTTATTCAGTTGTCTGTGGAATGCGTATGATGTGATAACGGAGATGTTGGTGGTTGGTTTGGTGGGGGGTTCAATAGAGATACTCTAGCGCGACTTTGGTGTTATTGAGGAGCAGTGTTTGACAAAGCTGAGTGAGTTGAATTGTATTTCGTTGGTGGCAGGGAGAATCGTAGTTGCATGTCTCAAGATCCAGGGAGGCCCATGACGATGGGGGTAATGTCCTAACTGGGTGACAAAGAAGGGCCTCCTCTCTGCGTCCGCTTATGTCTAAGCTGAGGATGACTTTATGGGTAACCTTTCCTGATTCGATAGGTCTACCATCTATTACGCCTATGTGTCGTGGGAGGATGAGGGGTTTGTTTAAGTTTGTGGTGGCATAGAAGTCTTTTGTCTATGAAAGCGATCCTGAGGCGCCAGTATCAATGAGGGCATATGATGGGATGAAAGAATCTTTATTTTGAGAGATAGAACAAGTTATTTACTAATTGATTCCCATCCATATCCTTCTCCGAAACCGAAAACCCAGAAACAGAAATCTTAGAAAAATCTTTTAACCGTCCCTGGAGTGAGCCACTCAGTCCAGGGAAAAATCTTTTAACGCCTCATCGCCGGAGGCTCCTTCTTCCTTTTCTTCATTCCTAATGTCTGCCCTAGCTCCCCTCATTCTGGGGGCTGGGTTTCTGGGGGGTGGCGCCTGTGGGCATTCCCGAATGAGGTGTCCTACACCTCCACAATAGTAACATCTGTTTTCTACCCGGCGGGCCTCTCTTTCCTGAGGGTCCGGGCGGCCCCGGCCAGTGGACAGATCCATGGGGACTGTTCCTCCAGGTGTGTTTGATGGGCGGGCGGGCAGCGGTGCCGGAGGTTGCGAGGAGGTGTAGCGGGAGCCGGAGGGGCCGGAGCGAGTACCGGGGCGGGGCTAGGTGGGGGCGGAGCTGGCGCGGTGTAGCGAGGGGCTGGGCGAGCGGGCGGCGCGGAGGACTGATAGCGGGGGCGAAAGCGGGCGTTGAGGGCCTGTTGTTTGTTGTCCAACCGTTGTAGGATGGTAGCGAGCTCAAGGACCGTGGCGGGGGTGTCTTCATGGACCATGAGTCTGGTCAGCTCCTCGTTTAGTCCGGCCAGGAGGCTTTCCACATTGGCAGCCTCTCCTAACCCGCATCGGGCGGCAAATCGTTGGAACTGGCAAAGTAGTCTGAAAATGATCGTCTGACTGGCGTAGGTTCCTGAGCTTCTGGCGGCGGTGCCGACCAAGTCCGGATCTCCAAAGGCTGTGTGTAGAATTTCAAAAACCTATCCATGGAGGAGATTAACCCCAGTGTTGGTAAGGTATGGCATGAACTGGTCAGGGCCTTTCCAGGCGGGAGATTGCATAGGTGAGTTGGTTTTGTAGGGTGGGGTACCGGTCGGCATTGCCCAAGAGTTTGAGTTTCAGCATGTGTTGAAGAGGTCCGACTTCTCCGTTCTTGCTTATTGTCAAGCTCTGGAGGAATCGGTTGGGGCGACGAGGAGGAGGTGCGCGGTGCGCTTGTTCTGCTGCGGTGGGGGCCTGGTTGCAAGTGCTTCCTGCCAGTATTTTTGTTATACGCGGCGATTTCGCTCTGGAGGGCGGTGACCTGGGCTGGAGCTTTGTGGTGTTTGCTTTTTCCAAGTCTTGCCCCAGTTCGGTGATCCTTGTTTCCATATCTCCGTTTCATCTGCCTCCTGTTGGCCAGTCTCATTGCTTCGCTAATCACCGATGGCCACGCATTTACGACATTATCATGGTTAAACAAGGCCCTCAGACGCGCTGGTGGTGCTCGGGGTATGTTGACAAAGCGACCCAAGTCTCTTTCGAGTCGGTCGTAGTCGAAGTTCTGTTGGGTCCATGACTTGTTCTTGTGACATGTCGGCGGAGTTGTGGTTCGGGTTGGCGTTGAGACGCAACCTTAGATCACGCGCTAATCGAGGCGAGGACTGAACAATAAGGTGAACCACCAAGGCTGGACTATGGTGAGCGAAGTGGTGTGCTAAGTGGGAGATGGGGCGACCGGGAAACTTGACGGGACGAAGAGGCGACAAGGCGAGGCGAGTGAGAGTTTAACGTCTCCCGCAACACGATCAAGAGGCTATGGCAAGATAGAGAATGTATTCTAGACAAGCAAAGACTAAAGACGCCTAAGATGACAGGAAGGTTATGCGAAGAAGAAAGGAGAAGAAGTCCTACAAGCGAGGGCAGAACTCCTATCTCTTCAACCCTGTCGTCCCATTAGAACCTATAGAGCACGAGGAAATCCATCGTACAAATACCTGCGTGCCGTTGACTCATAGATACCTGCAACTGAAACCCATAGAAACATAAGAGAAAGCGCACTAATCCTTCTCCCATAACCATTTCGAAATGTCGTGTCATGGTGATAAGTTTGTTCATGAGATTAACTTTGATAAATGAATCCGTGAAGGAAGCACTCTCTCAAAGGAGTTATTTGCAATCGACTTCACCAAAGAAAGACAGTTTAGAACAAAGTCTTGCATTTATGCTTCAAAAAGGCGGCACCAAACAATCAAAACAGATCTGCATTTCGAATCTTGTAAGCGAAAGGCGAACTTCTCCTGTACCGTAGCTAACATGTCTTTGAAACGTGAGGGCTACAAATTAAAGCTCCTACAAGAATACCATGATAAACCATCGGTCGGCGCGGAAGGGCAAAACATGAACTCCTGGCGCGAATACTATTGGTAGGACGTCGGAAATCTGGCAAACGCATTATGTTATGAATGCCCTGTCGAAGCAGCTCATAATGCCGAGAGTCCTCCATACTTCAGTATCCCCAAATCACCGTGGTCGGACGTATCAATGGACTTAAATCATGACCTCCGCTTAATAACATCGATCCTTGTTGTAAATCGACCGCTCACCAAAAAATGACAACCCATGTCGTATTTGAGGAATCGGGGAGCCCAGGGATGTCGCTAGCATGTCTGCCTGGAAAGCGTATGGAAACTCCATGGCCTCCAGAAAAGATTGTATCAGATCGGGGGCCAATTTACCTCAGAACTTTTGGAAATCGACTTTCGCAGCGTTTAGAAAATATCACGACTTCTCGCGGTATGCAGCCGAAAGAATAAATGCTGTCGTGGAACAATACCTCCAGAAACATATCAACTACCAGCAAGACAACTGGGCGACTACCTACCAATGGCGAGTTAACAACAAACTGTCAGCGTATCCCGGAATCGCTAAAATTTCTCCCCCGAAGCAAACTATGGGCGACACCTCCAAATGACCTTTGGCCTCTCCCATGGTACCACTACCAAATGAGGATAAGCAAACACTATGGCAAGAGATATGTCAGAAGTGTTTGACTTGTTCAGCGGAGAATGTTGAGCAGAAAATTCAGGAGGAATCAGCCCATGCGCCGGCAGGACTCCGGCACGTTACACCATCGGAGACAAAAGTATGGTTATCTCTGAGGAACTTAACACCAAAAAGACCTTGAAGAAAGCTGGACTGGAAACAAATCGGCCCGTCTGCATCTCCCGTGTGGTTAGCACTATCTTTTATGAAATTTCACCCTACATCGATGAAAGTCCGCAGTCTTGCGTGTCGCTACTGTCATGACCCGTGGCCCGTCAGGGACAACTACAAACCCACCACAGCAGGTCGAGATCGAAGGAGAAACAGGAATGGGAGGTCGATGCAATCCTAGACTACCAGCGAAGAGGGCGATTAGATCACTCGTCCGATCTGCGGTTATGATGAACCGTCGTATGGCAACCCATGGTGACCTGGACAACTCACGAGTTCTTCGAAGACTTCCATGACGATCTGCGTAAGCTAAGAGGGCTTAGGCGCCAGAGGAGACCTAAGATCTATCGCGGCGTGATCTGATGTCGAAACAGCAGTTCGGGAAGAAGGATTAAGTCAGGGTTTCGGTTATGTTCTATGGGTTTCGGTTGCAGGGTTCTATGAGTCACGGGTATGCAGGTATTTGTAATGAGGGATTTCTTTTGGGTTCTACGGGGTTCTACGAGATGAGTTAGCGGTAGATTTTCTAGGCTATATATATAGGGAGCCTTCTCCCTCGCTTGTAGGACTTCTCTTCTTCTCCTTTCTTCTTCACGCAACCTTCCTGTCATCTTAGGCGTCCTTAGTCTCTCTTCCTCGAATATACATTCTCTCTCCCTCTTTAGCCATGGATTCACTGGTTGTCTCCACTCGGGGGACGGCAGGACAATAGCACATGCCTCGCGTAACCATCGCGCCGCCTCCCTTAGTCAACACCATACTCACGCTCACCTAGTCTAGCCTCGGTGGTTTACCTTGGCTTGTTCAGTCCCCGCCCTCGCCTAGCACCGTGATAATTGGCCCCTCTGGGTGCCGCTTCATCTTCGTCCATGGGGTTGCTAGCTGCTGAGACGGCAGAGATATCGCTCATAATCGATGAAGCACGTGAATGGCGCCTACCTATACCTCCTACCCCCCTATTGGGCTGAATCGCCGATATGGCATATTTCACGAGCTTTTGGAAGCTTCTGCGTACCTGAATGATAGACTCTATCACCTCCTCCTCTGAGCACCCCATATGCGCTGTTATCAGGGTATAGCTCCACGCTAGTTGCCCGAATACCCTAGTCACGATATCACACTATCACACCCCCGAAGGCGGGGTTCTATTGAAATATCAGTACTGAATTTCAATTCAATAGATCGTACTAGGGTAGGGTGTAGCCGTTGATTAGACAGCCAGTTCCGCAGTAAAACCGGTGTCAATACACAAGCTCTGGTCTGTTCACTAAGATCCCATGAAGCCCGATGACGTATCGGGTTTTGAATTCGTCCCCAGCCAGGGGGTAGAACTAGCTTCCGAAAGGTATCCCCGTAAAGGTCCCGTTGGGCGGGTAGTAGGAGGTTCTGAATAAGCAAATCCTGGAGGAGACGACTAATCCCGGCCATCTCGGCGTGAGGGGGGTCTATGGGGAAGCTTCTGCATATATCCAGCACGGGAGAGTGTTTCAAAACAGGAGGGGGGGGTACACTGATTCCAATTGAATTAAGGTGCTTCTTCTGTACAGAAGGGGGCATACCTGCCGTTTGAGCTCTAATTTTCAACGTCTCATGATGATATCTACCATATGTGGAGATATCGTAGTCTAGATTACCGTACATAGCCTTCGGGATTCGGCAGCTTCGGCATCTGTATAATGCGGTATGCCGCATGAAGCCGGCACAGTCGTTTTGTTGTGGCATGTCTCCGAGATATCGGCGTGGGGCTAAAGCGAATGTTTAGATTAAAGGTGCTTTGATTAAATCGGGAATAAGCATGGAGTTAACCCTTTCTAGAGCGCTTGAAGGGTTTAAGCACAGCGTCGACTAATTCACTGCCGTGGGGTCTGCGTCGTGAAGAGCGTTAACGATCGACTTCTCTCTAAAGGGTAGATTCGACGGTATCATATATATCCCTATACCAAATCAGCAGATATCGAAAGGGGGGGTTATTTGGAGATATCCATGGCAACCGAGCTATCCAAAGGGGAGTTACCCGTCAGCGACCTATACATATTCCGGTAGAGTCCAAAACCGTCGATAAACGTCATTTGGGGCATGCTTTTGATTGGTTTAGCTCCTTCACGTGATACAAATTGCTTTTCTAGCACGTCCCTGCCGTATATATCTATCTCGAGCTCGCCTCTGATTGGGTGGCTTAATCTTACAGGCCTAATTGTACGATTCGGGATGTTGATTATCCGCCGTACAGTAATAAAGGCTTGATAAGCGATGCGTGAATTAGAGATGGAGGCATACGCGATTCAGCAGATTCACCCTCTTCTGCGCTCGAATCCGTCTTCGGCGTCTTGGCGATCATATCGAGTTACTTCCTGTGTGTCTTGATACCGGCTTCTTCGGCGATTTCCCTAGAGTCTCTATAGTCCCTATCAAACGATATATCTTGGTATCTAGAGACGATTTGATTGGCTGATATTAGCCTAGGTGGCAAGCCTTCGATCAAAAAACACTCCGAGTGGAAATAAGAGTCGACTAGTCCCTGAATATCAGGCGCCAATTCGACACATCTATTCAGTTGATCAATATATAGGATAATCGGTGCAGATGTTTGGAGGGTGGATGCTTGGCGTAGATCCCGGTATGCGCTGCGAATTCGGCCTATATGGATCATCCCGCCTGTATCTGGCATTCTATAAAGCACGACATCAGAAGGAAAGACCGGTTTGCCTGTCAAATACAGTCAACATGGCTCAAAACACTAGTAAAAGGGGGAGTTTAACCGTCAGGATACAGAGCGAATTGCCCACTGCATGTTCGTATGGATTCATAAGCCTCTCCGTCTTGGTAGTTAGAACAATCAACTAATTCATGCGTCCAGTCGTATCTTGTGTAGTTGATCGAAGGATAGTCTCTGTGAGATGAATCTGGTCAAAAAAGTATGCTTTTCCTACCCCCAAATGACCTGTCGGCATCTTATCTAATCTCAGATTCACCTCGCGCTCGTAGATAGAGGGTGCAGGCAGGTGCGATTAATATATATGCTGTAGGGTATCGAGCTTAGTCGGAAGCTCTTCTCACGCCCCCGGGCTATCGCGAGATAGCTTCACCACCTCGTAGAAGGCTGAATAATCCGCCCTAGAGACGTTAATCCTATCACACCTTGTCTGTGGCCAATGACAAGCGGATTGGATGCGGGATTTGGGAGACTCGCTTTATCGCCGATCTGGCCTCTTTCACCTCCACTTCCACCTCCACCTCCGCTTCCAACACCGCTTCCATCTCCACTTCCGCTTCCAATTCAGCCAAATCACGGTTTTGATCGTCCAATTGGGGTGTCCATATATCTCGACCCTCCGATGGTGCCATATCTTCGGGTTCCGACATCACATGCTCGTAATCTAATTGGATATCATCATCGAGATCAAACTGGGGTTCAAAACCAATATCTGCAGGTGGATATTCAGCCTCTTCTACCTCTTTGACTTCGTCAGGGGGGGGCAATGCTTCCACAAGAGCCTCTCTTCTTCGACGACGAGTGATGCTTTCTTTCCGCTGGATTGGGACCGATATCACGGTGCTAAGCGAGGACGGGGACTAATCGAGCCAAGGTGAACCACCAAGGCGGGGCTGGGACAAGGGGTGTGTGGAGACGAGACGGGCGGTGGGGTTGTTGGGGAAACTGAGGGGTGGGTTCGAGGTGGAGGTGCGAAGAGGTGGTCCTGTCGTCAAATGAAGACAACTGGCGGGACTATGGCTAAGAGAGAGAGAATATATTCTAGACGAGAGAAGACTAAAGACGCCTAAGATGACAGGAAGGTTGCGTGAAGAAGAAAGGAGAAGAAGAGAAGTCCTACAAGCGAGGGAACGAGCTCCCTATATATAGCCCTGAAAACCCCTCGCTGACTCATCCCATAGAAACCTGTAGAACCCAAAGGAAATCCATCATTACAAATACCTGCATGCCGTTGACTCATAGAACCCTGTAACCGAAAACCATAGAACATAAGAGAAACCCTGACTAATCCTTCTTCCTCAAGAATCGCATTTCGACATCGTGATCACGCCGCGATAGATATTAGGTCCCTCTGAGGCCTAAGTCCTCTTAGCTTACGTGGGTAGCGTTCGTGGAAGTCTTTCACTAACTCGGGAGTTGTCCAAGTCGTCCCAAGGTTGCCATGAAGGTTCTCATACCCGTGTATCGGACGAGGTACTCCAGTCGCCTCTTCGTTTGAGTCTAGGATCGTGATCGACCTCCCATTCCTGTTCTCCTTCTATCTCGACAGGTGGTGGCGGAGGCTGTAGTTGTCCGGGACGGGTCGGGCCGCAGGGGACAGTAGTGATACGTGGAAGACTGGGTGGACTTTCATTGATGAGGGTAGGGTGAGTTCAGAGGCATAGGGGCCAACACGGGATATGGGGTACGGGCCAACTTGTTTCCAGTCTAACTTCTTCGATGGTCTTTTGGTTAATAGGTTTCGGGTGGACAGCCAGACCTCATCTCCAATGGCATAGCGGGGGGCCGGGGTTCTGTTGGCATTTGCTGACTCTTCCATAATCCGCTGAGCTCTGAACATCTCGCTCGTAGGAAGTCAAACACTTCTGACATGTCTCTTACCATGGTGTTGGCCTGATCTTCGTTGGTAGTCGTGCCATGTCGTAGGGGGCCAAAGGTCATTCGGGGGTGTCTGCCATAGTTGGCTTCGAAGGGGGAGAGCTTGGTGGATTCTGATACATGGTTGTTAGTTGCGAATTCCGCCATTGGTAGGTAGGTAGCCCAATTGTCCTGTTGGTAGTCGACGTAGCTACGGAGGTACTGTTCCATGATGGCGTTGATTCTCTCTGTCTGGCCATCAGTCTGGGGGTGGAAGGCGGTGGAGAAGCGGGGGGAGATTTCTAGCCTGTCGCAGAGGATTTCCAAAAGTCTGAAGTGAATTGGGTACCCCGGTCTGATACAATCTTTTCTGGGAGGCCATGGTGTTTCCATACATTCTCCAGATACATTCTAGCGACGTCTCTGGCTCCTGATTCTTCAGTGCATGGGATGAAGTGTCTCATTTTTGTAAGGTGGTCAACGACGACGAGGATCGCGTTGTAGTTGTTGCTGAGGGGAAGGCCGGTCACAAAGTCCATTGATACGTCTGACCATGGTAGTTTGGGTACTGAAAGAGGGCGGAGGACTCCCTGAGGTGCGTATGGTTTGCTTTGCTTCTTCGGCAGGTGTGACAACTCATAACGTAGCGGTCGGTATACTTCCGCGTGTTTGGCCAAGTAGTATTCGGCTGAGGAATTCAAGTGTTTTAGCTCTTCCTGGATGCCCTGCTGATGGTTTATCATGGTATTCTTGTAGGAGTCTAATTTGTAGCTCCTCATGTTCTGGACGAAGAGTTTTCGGCGGTACAGAGAAGTTCGTCCCTCGCTTTTACAAGATTCGCTAATCTAAATTTGTTTTGATTGTTTGGTGCCCTTTAGCATGGTGAGAACTTTGTTTGGGAAACTGTCTTCTTGGTAAGCAATTGAAAATAACTCCTGAATGGTGGGCGTTCCTTCAGCGGATTCATTTATCAAAGAACCCGCGAACAAACTTAGCTTAGAATCCAAATTTTCTTTCTTCAACACTGTCTGGTACTGGTACGCCAGACGTTCATCCCCCTCCTTAGGTAGATCTCCCGATCTCCTAGTCAATGCATCTGGTTTCCCTCCTTGTTTTCCTGGTCGGAATTGTATAACGAAATTGAACCGGGATAGGAACTCTGACCAACGTGTTTGTCGTCGGTTTAATAGTTTCGTTGACATAAAGTATTCAAGGTTCCTGTGATCTGTTAGGACCTTGATGGGGAAGGAGGCTGTTTCAAGAAGTATCTCCTCGAATCCTCGGATGATTGCTAGTAGCTCTTTGTCGTAGATTTCATAGTTGCATTCTGCCGGCGTGTGTTTTTTCGAGAAGAAGGCCACTGGATGTAGTATCCCTTCATCATCTCTTTGTGACATAATGGCAGCTGAGACGTAGTCCGATGCATCTGTTTCTACTATGATTTCACGATCGGGGTCGAAGTGTCTGAGTATGGGTGCCGTGGTAAATGCTATTTTCAAGTCTTCGAACGCCTTCCGGGTTTTCTCGGTCCATTCAAACTTTACCCCCGTCTTAGTCAGAGCCGTTAGCGGAGAAACAACTCTGGAGTATGCATAGATGAATCTTCGGTAGAAATTGGCGTTCCAGGAATTCCTGTACATCTTTCAGACAGGTTGGTGTTTCCCAATCTCTAATAGTGGCGACCTTCTTCTCGTCCATCTTGATTCCTTCCGGGGTGAGTCCGAATCCTAGGTACATTGCTTCTTTGACGTGCCATTCACATTTCTCGGGTTTCAAGTGTACTTTGTGTTGATCCAGAATTCGGAGGATCTTGTCGATGTGGACTTTGTGTTCTTCCAGTGTAGCGGAATAGATGAGTATATCATCCAAGTATGCCGTTGCAAAGTGGTCGAGGTGTGGGCGTAGCATATCGTTGACCCAGTGTTGGAAGGCTGCTGGCGCATTGGTGAGGCCGAATGGCATGACTGTGTATTCGAAATGGCCATACCTGGTTCTGAATGCTGTTTTCCATTCGCCCCTTCTTTGATTCTCAATTGATGGTAGCCGTAGATCTAGCTTGGTGAAGTATTTGGCGGCAGAGATACCCATAAACGTTTCCGGAGTTAGTGGCAATGGGTGGCGGTTCTTGACCGTTACTGCATTCAACTTTCTATAGTCGACGCAGAGTCGGAGAGAACCATCCGCTTTCTTGACAAACAGTACTGGTGAGCCTGCTGAGGGCTTGTGTCGGATCTTCCCACTGGAGAGGTATTCCGCTAGGCAGTCCCTGAGTGCCTGTAGCTCTAATCGCGTCATTCCATACATGGGTCCGAAGGGTGCTGTCTTGCCTTCTTGGATGTCGATGGAAAGGTCGTCGAATCGGCGAGGTGGGAGTTTCTTGGCATCTGGTTCATTGAGGAGGTGGAGGAAGTTGTGGTGTTTGGCTGCGAGGTTACGGGGTCGCTTGGCGATTAGAGGTCGTCCGAGGGCTTTGAGGGTGGTTGAGTATAGTCGCATTCCCTTTCTTCGTTTGTTGAGTAGTCTGTGGAATGCGTATGATGTGATAACGGAGATGTTGGTGGTTGGTTTGGTGGGGGGTTCAATAGAGATGCCCCGGGCGGTGACTCGGTTATGGTTGAGGAACAATATTTTATACAGTATGACGAGTTGAATTGTATTTCGTTATCGGCGGGGAGGATTGTTGTTGTGTCTGATCCATGGGAGGCCCATGACTATTGGGTAGTGTCTGCGGGTGACAAGGCGCTTCCTCCTTGTGTCCGTTGATGTCTAGGCTGAGGATGACTTTGTGGGTGACCTTTCCTGATTCAATAGGTCTACCGTCTATTACGTCCTATGTGTCGGGGAAGAATGAGTGGAATTGTTTTGAGTTTATGGTGGCATCTGAAATTTTTATCATGAAAGCGTATCCTGAGGCGCCAGTATCAATGAGGCATACGATGGGATGAAAGAATCTTTATTTTGAGAAATTGAGCAAGTTACGACTAATTGATTCCCATCCATATCCTTCTCTGAAACCGAAAACCCGAAACCGAAATTTAGAAAAATTTAACCCGTCCCTGGAGTGGTACCCATCACCCAGGAAAATCTTTAACGCCTCATCGCTGGAGGCTCCTTCTTCCTTTTCTTCATTCCTAATATCTGCCCTCCCTCATCCTGGGGCTGGGTTTCGGGCGGCGCCTGTGGGCAGTCCTCGATGAGGTGTCCCACACCTCCACAATAGTAAGATCTATTTTCTACCCGGCGGCCTCTTTCCTGAGGTCCGGGCGGCCTCGACCAGTTGACAGGTCCATGGGGACTGTTCTCCGGCAAGATGACGTGGGCGGCGAAGGCTGGTGGCGACAGGGGTTATGAGCGTATATCGTACGGAGAACGGAGCAGAGAAGGGGCGGAGAGTAGCGGTTGGCGGCGGGCGGTGGCGTGTAGCGAGGGCAGCAGGACGCGGGGCGGCGCGGAGGACGGATAGCGGGGCGGAAGCGGCGTTGAGGATCTGTTGTTTGTTGTCCAACCTTTGAAGGATGGCAAGCGAGTTCGGCGACCGTGATGGGGGTGTCTTCGCGACCATCAGCCTTTCTTCGCCATTCTGCAGAGACTTTTCCACGCCGCAGGCAGCTTCCCTAATCCGCATCGGGCGGCATAAGCGTTGAACTCGGCGAAATAGTCCGGTAACGATCGTCCCATACTGGCGGATGTTTTGAGTTTTGCGCCGCCGCCACCAAGTCCGGCCCCAAAGGCTGTGGTCAGATTAAAAACCTTTCCATGGAGGAGGTTAACCCTGTGTTGGTCGGTATGGCATGAATTGGTCGGCAGCGGCCTTCCAGGAGAGAGATGGCGAGGTGAGTTGGTTCTCAGGGTGGGGTACCGGTCGGCATTGCCCAAGAGCTTGAGTTTCAGCATGTGTTGGAAGAGGGAAGTTCTCCGGCACCATTGAACTGCTTGGGGTCCCAGCCCCGACTTCTACATTCTTGCTTCTGGGTGTGTTGTTGCTAAGCCCTGGAGGAATCGGTTGGCGACGAAGAGGAGGTGCGCATGCTGGTTGTTCTGTTCTGGTGGTGGGGGCCTGGTGCAAGTGCTTCCTGGGCTAGGGTTTCTTGTCATACGCGCGACTTCGGAGGGCGGTGACCAGGCTTGAGCTATGGTTGTTCTTCCTTTTCCAAGTCTTGCCCCAGTTCGGTGATCCTTGTTTCCATATCTCCGTTGCTTCATCTGCCTCCTGTTGGGCCTCAATTGCTTTGAGTTCGTTGACCGCTGACGGCTACGCATGACAACATTGTGGTTAAACAACGCGTCCTCGATGCGCCTGGTGGTGCCGCAGGGGTATGCTTTAAAGCGACCCAAGTCTCTTTTCGAGTCGGTCATAGTCGAGTTCTGGGTCTGTCATGACTTGTTCTATGACATGTCGGCGGAGTTGTGGTTCGGGTTGGCTGGAGACGCAACCTTAGTATTACGCTAAGCGAGTGACGACTAATCGAGCCAAGGTGAACCACCAAGGCGGGGCTGGGACAAGGGTGGGAGACGAGACGGCGGTGGGGTTGTTGGGAAACTGAGGTGGGTCGAGGTGCCAAGAGGTGGTCCTGTCACACGAAGTAGCACAACTGGCGGGCTATGGCTAAGAGAGAGAGAATATATTCTGTGACGCAGAGAACATCAAAGACGCCTAAGATGACACAGGAAGGTTATGCGAAGAAGAAATAAGAAGGTTATGTCCCCTACAAGCAGTGAATTCGTAGCCTCCTATATATAGCCAAAACCCTCGCTGACTCATCCCATAGAAACCTCAGAGAACCCCTGAAATCCATCATTACAAATACCTGCATGCTTGCTGACTCATAGAACCCTGCAACTGAAACCCATAATATAAGAGAACCCCTGACTAATCCTTTCCCCGCGAATCAGGAGTATCGATGCGCGATAACCTAATTATCATTTTGCATCGAGTATTTCTTGCAAGGAAATTTCATATCGATATCCAGAGTTGATGATGATTTTAGTTGTGATGTTGACGATATTTGGCTTTTCACCTTGGCCATGATCGCTACCACACCACGGCACTTTCGCCAATCGCGCTTTTAACCTCCACAAGATGACCGCCGTCTGCTTTACATGCGAAGTAAGAGATCGCACTAGGTTAGCAGACTTAGAGAACCAAAATCTCGTCCATCAACCCCCACTACGCCTCCCCATCAACCAACCCAAACTCATCGGCACCTATAGAATGAGCGAATCACAGGCATCACAGGAAATGGAAGAGGAGGCGCCTAGTGATACGATTGAGCACCAATTCGTCGTGCAGGCACCAAGATGCTGGAGAATCAACGACGTGCAGGCTACTATCAATATGTGGATTGAGATTGCTGGTACCAAACGGCCTACCATTCACGAGGATGATGTGGTGGAGATAATTGAGGCTGCTAAGGCTCCTACAAAGAAAAGGAAGCGTACAGAGGAAGAAGGAGGGCTCAACGCCGGGGATAGCCATAAACTCACGGAGATTCATAGCCTAATCCGCCGGCATTATATACGCTACTTTCATATTGAATCATACGATGTGTTTATCAACCAGGTCTACACAGGGCTCAATTTGAAGAAGCATCGCCCTGCTGCGTATGATACCATCAGAAACAGAGCTAGCGGTGGAGTGTATCAAATCAAGCACCAAACCCTCGAGAGAGCTGAGCTTCACGTAGAAGAGCTCTTAGAGAAGGCGGGCAGGACTATCAAAACGAGCCAGGATATCCCGACCCTCAACGAGTTTTTTGGCTCTCACTACAATACAGAAAACCTCCTCGGCATCTTTACTTGGATAGAGCCCATCGTTGATGTGGATAAGTCGGCGAATAGAGCCAAATCCTTCCTCTACAATACCCCCCTCTTACTAATCCATATACCCTCCTTCTGCGCTAATCTCCCAGAATAGCCACTTATGTGAATCTATGCACGTTTATCAAGTTTACGCTTGATACACCGCAACTCCCGGAATACAATCGCGAGTCTTTGATACTCTTCTGGGATAGACTCGGCCAATCAGAGAATTGGAATCACGTAGAAGTTAGCCACTTCGCAATTCGTCCTCCTAAGATCAAGAAGCGGAAATCGAAGCGTGGAGATGCGCGAAACTTCATGCAGATAAATGCCGACCATAGATATACCGCCCCCGAAACCCCCTTCGACCAATCAGGTGATGAGGATTGTGTACTAGAAACACCTACCTCTAGCCCCATTACCGCATGTACACCGGCCCGTAACCAATCAGGAGCTCATGGAGTTACCCGTACAACGGCCCGTAACCAAGCAGAAGCTCGTGAAGGCACCTTCCTAGCACGTACAACGGCCCGTAACTAATCAGAGGCTCGTGAAAGCACCCTCCTAGCACGTACACAGGCCCGTAATCAATCAGAATCTCTCGGAGGCACCCCCCTAGCACGTACACAGGCCCGTAACCAATCAGAATCTCTCGAAGGCACCCCTATTGCACCATTAGCACCCGTTTCTCCCGAATCGCCGATTCTGCGCCGTAATGGAGAGCCTCTTCCTGGATTTACCTCAGCTAGAAGCCTTCACCGTATATATCCTGGAAGCCGTACTAATACAGAGGCTCTTATCCCATCTCGTGGAGGTGCTGGGGGGGGTTTCCGCAGCGTGGAGGTGCTTCTAGAGATGCGTTACAGTGCAGAGGCGGAGGTGCGGTACAGCTTGGAGGTGCTCCCAGAGGTGCCCTACAGCGTGGAGGTGCCTCCAGAGGTGCCCTTCAACGTGGAGGTGCCCTACAGCGTGGAGGTGCCTCCAGAGGTGCCCTTCAAAGTGGAGGTGCCCTACAGCGTGGAGGTGCTTCCAGAGGTGCCCTACAGCGTGGGGGTGCCTTTCTACCACTTCGTGAGAGTGCTTCTAGGAGGAGTACACGTGATTTAGTAGCTAAAGTGGAGGCGGAGGCCTTCGAAAACGAGGCGGAAGAAGAGGCTATGGACGTTGAAAATGAAGATGAAGATGGCGATGATTACTCGTATCTAACATAGATTTTACTGTACTATATATTACCCTAAAAGCGTAGATTTGATACCCAATAGAATTTCTGTATTGCTAATAATCCTCACGGATTTTTCTAATGCCTATTTCTACATATATGCTTCTCTCCTAAAGACTGTTAATTAACCCATATTCGGCGCTAATTATGTGCCAATTATGAGTATTAATACCAAATCTGGCTCAATTATGCCCTATTTTGATAAAAGGGTTATACCAGGCTTTTATAATTTATCGTGCCCTAAATAAGTCTCATACAGATATGCGGGCGGGCGGTGCTGTAAGTAAGCACATGTACATACAGCTATTCTCAAAGTCGATCTAACCGCTAAAGGAATTTCATATCTTCTACATATTCTGACTTGAGAAATAGTAGTACTATAGTGTACTACTAATTATAAATCAGGCTGGTCATGATCAACGAGTTCCCGTTTCAAATACCTGATTTTTTTCATCACAACAGAAAGAGTTAAACAAAACTATATATGTTCTCATAAGCACGACGATCTATGCCTAGATGAATATGGTTTTTTTTTTCTTTCTATAGGAATATGTTATAATTAGTGGGCTACTACATGTAAGTATGAAAAAATGGGGTGAAATCACTACCATAGGACTATGGAATTTAGTTACAAATACCGAATTAAATCGGCATTAGAGGAAGAGTACCGTACAAATACCGTATTCTTACCGCATTGCTAGCGTATCAACGGGAATACCGTAGTGATCCCACCCCTCTTATGCACCATGTAGTAGTTACATGTAGTACGTATGTAGTTTATCGCCAAGACCACCTCACCTGAGGTGTGCTGGGTGCCATACTGGAGGGATGCAGTAGCACATGCAACACTATCCGCGAGCAGGGTTACTCCTCATCCTCTGATTACTGCGTCATTCAACGCTCACCACCGCCGGCGCTTTTCCTCCATACCGGCTCGGCTTCATGAGCGTTATCTCAAACTAAAGACTTAGCGACTCAGCAGTTCAGAAAATTCGTCGCATGCTAAGTTCATTCTTAAGAGTCCGAGTTACTCGAAATGCGCTCGATGGATCGTAAGCTTTTTCACAGGGAACTCAATGGAAACACGGGCTTCTGCTCTGTGAATAGCCTCTATGGCTCTCGGGCATGGGTTGAAAACCTCGATATCGTGAACGAGCTCCAAGGTCATACTGGATGTGTCAATGCAGTTAGGTAAAATTACTATTTGTGGCTTTGCTTGTAAAGGATGGCTACCAACTCTAACACTTTACAGCTGGTCACGCAATGGGGCTCTTCTTGCCAGTGGAAGTGATGATACACAAATCAACATACATACAACCACCCCTGAGTTCGTCCTGAATACTCGTATAGATACTGGCCACACTGAGAATATATTCTCCGTAAATTTTATGCCCCATTCTTCCGACCGGACCATTATTTCAGCCGCTGGGGATGGAGAGGTTCGAATTTTCGACATTGAATACGCCCCGACATATTCGGCTGCAAACCCACCAAAATCCTCATCTGCTAAAATTTCTAGTGAACCACGTAGCCCCAACCTCCTAGGCTATCGACGCAGAGGGATGCATACACCCGAAGTAATTCCCCAAAAGCTCTATTCCCATTACGAAAACATCAACCACAAGGTTTATCGATCTCACACAGATCGAGTTAAGCGCATAGTGACTGAATCCTCCCCACATGTATTCCTTACTTGCTCAGAAGACGGCACAGTTCGCCAATTTGATCTAAGGCAGCCATCAGACTTCTACAGCAGACCCAGCCGTTCATCGGCACAAAGAACATATTTTGGCGTGACATTATCATCAATGCTTTCTTCAGAAGAAGATGATAATAGAAGCCCACCACTTATTTCCTATAAACGCCATCAAATCGACCTCAACACGGTCTCTTGTTCGACATCCCAACCCCATTATATTGCTCTCGGTGGGGCTCATCTTCACTGTTTTCTTCATGACCGCCGCATGCTTGGACGTGACCTTGGCAAAGAGGCTGGTGCTGGAGCATCAACCTCGGATAACGAGCTTTCGGCAGCAACACGCTGTGTTCGTCGGTTCGCACCTCGTTCTACAAAAAACCGAGCTACTCCTCATATTACCGCTTGTAAAATATCCGATGCAAAACCAAACGAGGTGGTTGTATCTTGGAGTGGTGGTGCAATATATCTATTCGACATCAATCGTTCTCCAGAACCAAATGAAAAGGGGATTGGTAGGGAGCCCTGGGATCCATCTGACAATAGTACCCGCACAAGGAACGACCGGAGTCGCCGACACAGGGGCGGGGAGCCTAGGAGTAAAAGGAGGAGAGCAGAATCTTCCAGCGATGAAGATGGTGAGGGTAGTGATGACTTAAGCCCTGGATCTGAGATTGTTAAGATTCCCGCGCTCATAGTAGAATTGAGAAAGGAAATCTTCGAGTTAAATTCATCAGAGATGCATACAACCCTGGAGCCGGAAGAAATGGAAAGAGAAAAGAAAAAATCCTGGGACGAGGCATTACGCACGGCGCAGATATTGCTTAGGAGAATTGATCGGGAGATTCAAACTCTCGAAGAAAAGGACCTGGAGTTCTTTGACAATAACGAGGGACGCACAGATACAGCCTACATATCTGAAAGAACTCTTAGGAGAACCTGTGCGCGGAAAAGGCGCCGAACTAGAGCGTTTGTTAGAGCTGCTGGATGTCTCACTCGTGCTTTAGGGGGGGTTGTGGAAGACAATGTAGGGGCAGATATTTTTATACAACTTGGGACTGAAAATACTAGCTTTCGGTACCGATTCTTGCAGGCAATTATCTCTTTTCTCGACGGTGGGCCTACAGCAGTTGAGGAACTTGTTAAGGAGGATCAAGATAGTGAAGACGATGAAAATGGACCAGAAACAGGAGATGTTGGGCGTTTCCTTGGTGCTTTTGAAAGAGAGGCTAGCACAAACGCAGTGAGAGATGTCGACACAAATGAGGAAATATTTGATAGTGAAAAGGCCATGGTCAGGGCTTTTAGAGGTGCTCTCGACTTAGGAAACGATCATATCATGACAGGATCGGATGAGGATGCTACCAGAGACAGATCCATGCAGGTTTTTTGGGGACAAAGGGTAGGGCGATCTCTTTTGATGCAGGAAGGGGCTGGGATTGACTTTGGATCCGTTGATTCCGCATTTGGGAGGTTTGAGAGTGAAAGTGACACTGAAGATGAAATCGAGGGCCTTGATCCAGAACTAGAGGTTGACGATGAGGTTGACGATGAGGGGGGAGGAGGGGATGAGGAGGAGGATAGTGAGGAAGATGACGAATACGGCCTAGGTTCAGGGAGGAGAGGTGTCGAAACTCAGGCACCAGTATGGGAGCATACAAAGATCTACAGTGGACATTGTGGGTATCACTCTAGCTACGACTCATGTAAATCTTGTTTTTCGCTGATGGGGGCTATACTAGGCAACGTGAAGACTGTTAAAGATGTTAACTTCTACGGAATGGACGACGAATACGTTGTCAGTGGAAGTGACTGTGGCAATCTTTTTATATGGGACAGGGAGACGACACAAATAGTAAACATCCTTCGCGGCGACAATGAAATTGTTAACGTGATAACTGGCCACCCTTACGAGCCAAAAATTGCCGTTTCTGGTATCGATTGCACTGTCAAGATATTTTCTCCGGACGAAAGCGCACAGCGGGAATTTCAAGGGCTATCTCTGAATGACGATATCGAAGAACCTGTGGCGGGAAGGCGACTAAATGAAAGCAGGAAGCGGATTCAGGATAATTATAAGATTACAAGCCAAAATCAGGCCAGGACAGAGAGTAGGCTTCAGGGGACAATAAATGCGGTAAGGATGCTTAGTTTAAGTTTTGAGGATTGGTTAAACCTGTACACCGCGTGATGTTCTTTTACGCACTTTTTGATTTTCTCCTTTTCTCCACCGAATCAGTATGATACCAATAACGGAGTATGTGTGTGATTTAGAGAGAGGTGCTGGCATTACTCGCGGAGCAACTGAGAGAAAGACAAGCCGCCGGAGAGAACATCGAGGAAATCCGCTTCAGTACCGAGCAGGAATGTGTCGTAAGTTGAGCCTGGATCTATCTACTTTCCTAGATCACGTCTTTAATAGTTGGCGATGATTTAGGTTATGTAACTTTTGGGGCTTTTCATTGAGGCAAAAAGAACCCTTACTTTGCTTGATTGTTTGATTATGGAGCTTCTGGGTGGCGCTCGCGAAATCGATTAAGGCGCAGAATTTCGCGCCCAGATATGAGGAGGAAAAAACAATATGCTGTCATCCCCTCACTGGGCTCATCTATGACAGGACTACAAACCCTTTCAATTGATTTTCCCTTGTAGGTATCACGTGGGCAGTTGAAATACAATACATTTCATAATTAATACTTAGTTACCTGCTATTGGTCTTTCAGCCTAAGGATAATTTCGAAGATTTGCCTTGCTAAGAGCTCGTTGCGTTGCAACAAAGGTCACGACAAGTGGGGAGAGATAGGCTAAGACCAAACTCGATTTAATTAACACCACCATGTATCCATAATTAAAACTCAACCCCCAATTAACATATCAGTATTCCACAATCACAATAATACATGCAAACATTAGACGTCTGGCTAACAGAAGCACTCCCTTAAGCTGTAGGGTAGGTAGGGGCCTTGTAGGCACAGTTAGTAGCCCCGCTATCGGCGCAAGCCTGGCAGTAACTCTCCATGGCCACACAAGTGTTCTGGTAGTTGGCGCATTTTTGGTCATCGGCTGCAGTCCAGCATGCGTCACCTTGGTCCCTGTAGTTCGAGATATTGTAAGCAAATTAAATCATCCATGTTCAGTGTTGATTGAATTTACTTACCAGCAGTTACCAACAGCGCCCCAGCAATTCGGAGTGGTAGTCCATGATGGAATTGCTGCTCCGCACCAGGTCCCCACTTTATATGTGCAAGTACCCGTGCTTGTTGGTGCCGCACTGGTGGTGGAGGTGGTAATGGTGGTTGCAGGGGGAGTAGTAACGGTAGTGGTCTATCTTTGTCAGTATTGAACCCCCCACGTATTAATATAATAATAATTTGAGCTTACAGTAGAAGAAGTTGGGGGTGTCGCAGATCCTCTGTACCAGTTTGCCTCTGGATCACCCAGGCACTTTCCGACGGTAACGGCCTTGTATCCCTTGGCAGTAATGGTCTTCAACATCTCCTGGGTCAGGGTCGTGGCTGTCAATGGGTGGATGTCGTGGGCAATAGCCAACCAGCTCTTTGTTGCTGGGTTTGACGGGTTGACGGCGTTGTTGAAGTTGTTGACGGCGTTGTTGATGAGCGCAGGGGTGACATTGTTGTAATCATCAGTATCGAGATCAAAGTAGATGATGTGGTATCCCAAATCTGCCATAGTGGCCTGGCAAGCGGCGGTACAAGAGCTGTAAGGTGGGCGCATGTATGTTGGGAAAAATCCGACAATGTTGCGCATAGCCATCTCGAGACGGATCTAAAATTTGTCAATATTCAAATCCGGATTAAATATATCTTGGCAAATGATCTCAAGTCTCACCATCTCATCCCTCCTACGTGTCTCAGAAATGGCACTCAGATCCGCGTGTGACCAGGTGTGACTAGCAAGTTGATGCCCAGCAGCATACATCTTTTGGATCACAGTTTTCCAGGCAGGCGTTGTATCGATAGCACCCTTTCCATTGTTGATACCGGTAATGAAGAAAGTAGCCTTTGCATTGTATGAGGCAAGAAGGTCGAGCATGTTACTGGTGTACTGGTCTGGGCCGTCGTCGTAGGTGAGTGCGACCTCGCCGACAGTGTTACAAGCGTAAATACCCTCTGTAAGAGAATATCAGTATATTGTTTCAATTGAATATTAGGGGACACAATATTACTAACCTGCACCGTAGAGAACACTGCCGACCTTAGGTCGGGCAACAGTTGAAGTGCTGGCTCCGGACGGGATAGTACTATTTTTCTAATATCAGTACCAATGCCTGATACCAAATAACCAGGATCAAACATACTCAGCATCACATTTTCCGAATCCAACTTGGCACAATGGTGCCATGCAGTAATCCGCCGTAGTACCACAGTATCCGCCCTCACTACAGCACTGTCCCGTTGCGCAGCTTGCTCCACCACCCTGAGTTCCGCAGCGGCCCGCCCCTCCCGTGGACGGGGTAGTTGTGCAGATACCAAACGCTGCTTGGCAGTTCTCTGAGGATTGACAATGGAGGTCGGAATCACCACAGTAGCCTGGAATTGCTTTGTTAGTAACAACCTTTCAAAACCAACGACGTCTAGAGTGAAGTGTCTATCACGAACCGTATTGAGAACAGCACTTGTTCACAGAGGTCCCGCAGGTGTAGCCCTTAGTACCACCACAGGTACCATCGGGGGAGACTACACGCTTGACAAGCGTATCTCTTCCAGTAAGGTCGGGGAGATCACGGATATCTATGTATCCGTTTCGGCCCATGAGGCGGGGGACACCCCCGGGATGGGCAAAGGTGACTGAGGCTGCAGAGAGCAGCTGGAGAAGGGCGAGGCCGCTATATTTTTTGGAGAACATTGAAGGCATAGTTGATCTGTAATTTTTTCAGGGTAGAGGAATAGAATGTTAGATATATGTACTCAAGACCAAAACAATATAAAAGAGTCATGACTTATGTATCTAAGAGGTGGAGAATGGTTTGTGGTACGTACGATATTTTAGTATCTATTAGCTTCAAACAGATCAAATTATTTTTTATCGAGTAATAGTTGTTTGTATTAAGTTTCAGGAATTAGGTAGCGTAGATGCTATAGTGTATGACCGAATGATCACTTGCAAAGAGCGTAGCGTAGCAGTATCAAATAAAAAAAAGAAGGTTGGAACTGTACTGACTTCTCAAAAGATCGAATGCTGGCTGGTGGAGAAAGAGAGTGATGTAGGGCGTGGCCCATGGTAATTATACTCCTACACACACCCCCCCCCCCCCTTCCCTCCTCCGGCCGCCTCATGACAGAAGAGGATGAGAAAAGAAAAGAAGAAGAAAAGAAGAAGAAAAGGTACTGCACAAACAAAGGAGCTAAGGCGGTACCTTACGCGAAGAAGACATGGGCCACCCATCCACCCAGTCGATACGAGCTTGTACGGTGGCTTGATTGCTTGCTGTGGTGGGTCAAAAAGTAACATCTTCTAGGGACCCTTCCTTCGCTTGGGTTAGCTGGTACAACATTCGGATATGGACGTCAAATCACAACGGCTGGATCGTGTGTCTGCCTGGCATCACATCGCATCACCCCTACCTCTAACACCGACTGAAAAGCGAAAGTGAATCAAGAAATGTGTTCGAGATCCTCTCCCCCGGCCAAATCGGTAACATCCAGATGTGTGGGCGCTATGGGTGTGGGTGTGGATGAACCCAATTATCAACCCACATTTGCAAGGTTCCATTGCCAGGTTCGATATTAGCAAGTCGTCGAAACGGCACAGCAAGTGGTCATGACAGTATCAGTAAGATACGAATTGTTACTCTTGCTAGATAATACTCCTGCATGCATTCTAAACGGCTGAGCTCTATCTATTTCTCTGGGCGAAGGCCGGATACCTCCCCTTCCAGAAGGTATGTACAGATTGGTCAATCATATGAATTAATATCGGACGACTATATATATATCCTTGAACCTTTAGTAAAGTTCCTATGTTCACCTGTCCTAACCAACTTTGCTTCTCAGACGTAGATATCTAAATACGGCCGGCAGTTTCAAAGGCCATAGACTTGAGCAAAAAGGCCAATATTACCAAGGAGCTTTAGTACTGGTCGCTTTTCTCGGCTGGCCGCCTCTGCTAAGCATTCAGTGGAAAAATCGCGATCCGAAATTGAGGGATACTAGCATTGACTTCTATTTTTGTTTCTACTACCTACTCTAGTGTTACACACAATAATCAATGCAGGGGGGGCTAGAAAAGAAAAAAAAAGAGTCTCCAACCAAGACCTTCCAACCAAGACCAACCCAGCTAATAAACACGGCAGGCAGGAATTAAGGAATAATCGTCAGGTACGAGCCCCGGTACCATAATAGAGTTTCTCCAACCATATTCCCTCTAACTTCTCCTTTACCTTTCTTCTAATCGTGAACCCGGCCATGCGCGCAGATCTACCTAAGTTTGATTAAGCTTAAGTCTAGTCATGCCTATGTAGAGTAGTTCATATAGGCAGGCAATTCAGGCGTGATCCGAACCGCAACACCAGTAGGTATTCTAGTTTACTGAACAGAATGAAAACCCCCCCAGCTGATACACAACTCTTCAAACTAACTAATTAATGTACTCGAATGGCACCACTCTCACTCTCTACATCATTGCCACGGCATAATCAAGATGTCATACATTCACTCTCGGACAATTAAGCGGACACATTTTCCCGTCTTTAAAGTATACAGACTAGTATGAATTTGCCTAGAGCGAGCAGACCGAACGGATCCAAATGATCCGAACAGTGGGGTTCCCGTATCCTGGAATTCATTTAGAGGTGTTTCCCTAGTCCGTGAAGCCATTTTAGACGATCATCATTCGCTCTAAAGGAGCTAAAAGAGGATGAACACGAAACGTTAACCAAATCTCATCTACTCTGTTTGTAAATAGAGTACAACGCCCCCAAAGCCTTACAATGCCGCTGAAATCCGATTGGAATCCTCTGGCGAGAAAACTACCTTATGCATGGGATGCTAGACATTTATTCATGAACCTGGATTTCTCAAGCGCGATTGGTAATCTGCACTTCTCGTGTGGCCTTTTCGGTGCCTGCATTGACAGATCGATGCTCTTCACTTCAAAACAAAAAAGTGCAATGCAGGTATACAAGCGGGGGGTAGCATGTTTGACACTTTTTTCTTTACCACTCTTGTCTTGTAATTACAGTTACACTTCTCCCGGACTTAGAAAAAAAACTTGTTAATAGCCTTACTGTAGGTACAGGCCCTTCCCTCCTAGATTAGACTCAGAAACCCAAGCTCTGCCCATCATGGATGGATTTCTCGCATGCGCTACACCAACTTGGCGAATTGCATGGGACAAGTGTCTCACTTAGCAAGCAGCCAGCGAGTGAGTGAGCTGCACAGCGTTGCCGCGCGAACGAGAAGACGTTTGCCAGACTCGCCTAATTAATCTTCTAATTTGACTGATTTGGTAGTACATATGTACCTTACCTAGGTGGGAAAGAAAAGAGTCTTTGGAGCAGTGTGCTTCTGGACTACGAATGATCTGACCAGCTCTGTTCATGGATATGGAGTAGTATGACCATTTGCATGTTTGGGGGGTGCTTCTCTGCCTTTTCTGCGGCACAAAATCTACGGATTCTGAGTATTGTGAACTAACTATTGCTGGTGTGTATGACCGGTCACTGTACCTACCTCATTTGTGTTCAAGTCCAGAGCCTCTCCAAAGAATACCCCTGAGCCTAGTAAGGCTAACCCTTAAATTGGTGTATTTAGTTGCAATTATAATTACTACATGAAGTTACATGTACTCTTTGATGTGGTTACCTCACTCTATTGAGAGTCACGAGCATACTTAGGTGCTGGTGGTCCAGCGGACAATGATTGTTTCACAGCCTCTTTTTTTTTTTCCTTTTCCCCACCAGAGGCAGGGGTAAGGGATGGGCCTCAAGGTACGGCACTAATAGCGAGGGGCTTTGTAGGTAGTATACCATATCTTCGTGTCAGGTACTTACATGTACTTATGTACCTGAAAACTTATAGACCCAACCATCTGACCCTAGTCTCCTCGGGAAGTGCAATACCTAAATTCCAAGAGTAAGGACGCTCAAGGGTGTGTAGGACCTCCTGGAATGCCAGTTGTCAATGAGGTTTTAAACATTAGAAGTGTGAATGACAGCTTCTCGAAGGAATTGAACAGAGAAATTGGCCTATTTACCCTTCACACGTGCACACCCACATACACACCCACAACATACACACTTACACGCAGGTACACCATGATACCAACGGTTCTTGTTGCCTATTATAGAATAAACTAGTGGTTGTGGCCTCCCTCCGAGTCACGTGGCAAAGCTTGACCTGATGGCTTTCGGCCCGCCGCCAAATGTGGGAGTGGAACGGGTCGGGATGTCATTTCTCTTAGCCGGGCGCGGGAAGATCTTATTTCCTCCTTGCTGGTCACAGGCTGCTGGTTGTAAATACGTATGGGGATCTCAGTGATTAGGTCTCCTAACTCAGGTGATTTCTTGGGGGGGGGGAAGGCGGGGCGGTATTAATAGCATTGTAATTGTAATACTTACTCATGCAAAAAAGGATCAGTAGAAATACCAACTGACGGTTGGAGGGTAAAAGGGGGCTCTTTTTTTTTTTCTTTTTTTTTTTTCTCTCTCTCTCCCTCTCTTCTTTTCGGTCCCGTCGTCTGATATTTGGGATTTGAGGTTGTGGAATAAGCCTAGTAGGTCTGCACTGCTGCAGTTCGACCGATCAAGGTTTGACTATGTACATGCAGGTCAGGTTATGTAACCGCCAAAAGCCAACCCTCACCCCTTTTCATTTAATTCAGCTGCATTCCCACTGATTACTATAGCATCAAGGGTATAAAATCATATCGTGTCACCAAATATCACTCGCTATCATCACCATCCCAAGACTCCAAGACCAACCCAAGAATCCAATCCAGGAATCCAAGAATCCAAGAATCCAAGGAACCCAAGCGGGAAAAAAAGCCTTTCCTTTCCCTGGGCACAAAAGCTTGTATCCAGGAATCTCCCCCCCCCCCCCCCTATTTCTTGGGAGGAGGATCTGATGCCCTGATGCGATATACATCCTCACACTTGCATACATACGTACTCCTCCTCCACCAACTGCTCCCCCCCCCCTCCCCCAAAACAAAACAAAACAATGACGAATAACAGCGCACGCATCACACACTGCCATTAATGCAGTTGGAACATAACCTCTCTACCTAGGGATAATCTCCCACCCCACACCCATAACTGTCGCTGTAAGATTCTCAGTGGTCATCCCGAGAAATGTCAATGCTGCTCTCCCGTGCGCGACCCATTGTGGGGATAGGACACCAGTGTACGATCAGGGCACGATTGGCTGAGGGTTGAAATTGGATGGCTTTCTTTTTTTTTTTCTACCTTAACCCCCCCGCCCCCCCCTCTCCCCTCTGGGCCCTGCATGAGGGATAAGAGAGCGAGGCAGCAGCCAACACTCCACCCCGTGGCTTGGAATCTCCCGGCCGGGCAATCGGGATGCCATCTATAGAGTACCGCGGTAGAGTGAAGTAATCTATTCCGACGATTTCTCTAGAGTAGATAGAGTGGCTGGGCAGTATGTGGTCACTGCCACTCGAACCCCCTATTCCCCCTTCAAGATACACTCACACATCACGCTATCGATACCGTTGGTAATCAGAGTGCTTGAGTGTAACCAGGCCCTGGTCCTCGCTAATTTGGAACGCCATGTGTTATGGTTTCGCTTTGCAATACTTAGAGTACTTTCACCTCCTCCGGAAGTAGTCACGATACTACTCCAGACTGCTGCGGGTCAGTTAAGGCGTAAGGGTCTGAATACAATGTCTTGGTGTCAAGCGAGTACGAGCCCGGGGATAGCGAATCACAGCGACGATGGCGCGGCTGAACGGATGGAGATTTGAGGGTAGGGCTACTAATCCCCCACCCGCGCGCGGTGTACCTACAGGTACATACCTACATCCTACACCTCGCTATGTATATCACACTCCTCCATACCTTTCTTCTAGAGGTCCTACAAGATCCTTAACCCCGATGCTGAAAAAGACACAGCAGTTCGGGAGTTTCTGGATAATTGACTGGCCTCATCGGTCGTGGGACATGAATACATGTATCCTTACCTACGCCTTTGTGCACATAAAGATCCACGGCGCTTGGTTACATGCCTTATTTCCTCCCCTCTAGCTGTCGGCGGTTGAGCTCATGGTCAGTGGAGTCGGGTATAAAAAGCCCACCACCCCCTGATTGATACATGGCGTCGGTATACCCGATCTTTAATTAAAAAGTCGGAATGTTTGGTCGCAACGATATCCGACTACTTAACGCATGAGTAAGAGTGCATAGGTAAGGAAGAAAAAACAAGTGTTTCTCTACATCATCATATTCAACAGTTTAGCATTTTAGCCCTTATTTAGCAATGAAGTCCTACTTTGCAATTGAATAGGCTTTCGTGCCAAAGGAGGGTCTTCACCATTTTTTCAAAGTTTGCTGCTACGCCGGTAGTTCTTAATTTTATAATCCAATTGATTTTGTTTCCGTGACGGTGACCATATCTCGTTGTTCTACAGCCTCTCCTTTCCTAGTTGCAAAAGCAAAAGGACAAATCCCTCCGACCAGAGTCGAACTGGTGACCAACCGGTAAGCAAGCAATTACAGCCGGGTGTGATACCAACTACACCACAAAGGGAGATGCTGATAAAAGATCTATTATTTATTTATTGAATTTTACGGGAACCCAATGGACAGTGGAAGTTCTAAAAAAAAAAAACGCGAGCTCATCTCTTGGCTAGCCGGTGCACTTAACCGGTTTTGTTTACCGAGTGATATTGTGTGATGATTTCCCTTCTTAGTAGCTGTTAATTCACGTGGTCCCTGCTGTTATCCCGCGAATGATGGTCCACTCGCCGCTTCTCTTAGCAATGATATATCAGGCTATCTTTTTTTTTTTACCAATATGAAGAAAACCTTGTAGATCACCTTAACAAAATTTCCTTGCTGAGAAAAACAGCGACTGGACCATCACGGGGAGTGGACCATCGTTCGCGCGGTAACTAAACACCAAAATACAGAATAGATACTATGGCCTCTAAACTATATTCACCACTCTGTATGATCGATCTCCCTAGCCCTTTACGTATTACTACTGCTGCAATTCTCTTTAGCATGCTGTCAATGATTTTGTATACATTTCCCACAATCCAGCCTTTCCTACTCTTTCCTACTTAGCCGCAATTCCTAATGTATGGTTAAAGTACGCCCGCAGGACATCCCCAGACCTGCAATACAACCCCACAAGTATTCAACATAAAGGTTATTGAAGCCCAAAACAAGCAGCGAGACGTTTGAGTCAAGGTTAAATCTTGTTAAAGCAACATCCGATTTCCAAGGGGCATTGTAACGGCAACTACATATAATAGGTTACTTCGTTTCTAGCATTAATAAAAGTAGATGATAGCGGTAGCAATGCCATTAGAGGCCTTCTCCATAGCTTTACCGCTTCAAGGGTCCCAAAATTTTTTTGGCCTAACCCGCGAATCGAAGAAGCGTACTAGGCTCATAGTTATATACCCACATTGCATTGAACAAAACGATGACCTGAAAAATTCGGAGATACGAAATTTTGGTCTATACTTTGACAATACATTCTACCAAGAAAATAACTATACTAGTCGCTATCTCCGTGCATGTTCAGCGGTCCGCGCGGTGTTGGCGCCCTACGACTTGCCGCAGTAGACTTAAGGATCAGTACTTCTGAGGAAAGTTAGCCAGAAGCATCCTTGTATTTACCATGAGACGGAATGGGATATTCTGGCTACTAATTACCCAGAACTCCGAGATCATATTGCAATTGCAGGACGCCGATCCTATATATTTATACAATTATCCGCAAAGATACCGGTATCAATTGCAAAGTTGGCCGATTTGCCGATACTATCAAAAAATTAGGGTTGTTACCTTTGTTTGACGAGTAAGGATGCTGTTTTTGCTAATAGGCTGCTCTCTAGCTAGTCTTAAAAAAGTTTGCTGTGCTCTCGGCAAATCATTTATCAGTTTAACCCCAGTATTTTCTAATCTGTGTTGATAGGGTAGGTTTGGGGTATCTATTCTTTTTATATACATGCCTTTTACTAACATGTGTTGTTCCCGCCTAGAAAGTCTGTATGATATCACCATATGAGCGTGGGTGCTTTTTTCCAACAAGTATATTTTCCAACTGTTTTATATTAACTAGGGTAAGCTCTAGGGATCTGTAGTTTTTTATTCGTCTACATCCGCGGTAAGTTGTGCTACTTACTCTTAGATAAAACGCCATAAGATGTGTGCACACCTTACAAAGGGCGTGTTTCGCCCAGCAAGTATATTTACTAGAACTCCGCGCGCTACCTAAACCCCGACTAGCATCAGTCATACAACAATTTGTCGGACCATGTAAACACTCATCTGTCAGACTCTTCCAGGCTTTTATACGGCGCCCGTAGAAACCAAACCCCCCAGTTTCTCACGGGACGGCGATTGGGTGCCTGGTACATGGTATTTAGTTTTCCTGCACGTTCTCTTTGGTGACAGCCTCTATGTCAGATTTCTCTCTGGTGTTTTCCCATTGTTTTTCCATCTTTCTTTTACATTTGGCGGTGGTTGGGTATCTGGTGAGGAAACAGTTGTGATTATTTGTCACCGTGGCGCAACCAACCTCCTTGGAGCGCTGAGGCTTAGAATATACCCCTTATGTGTAACGGGCGGCGGGTAGAAATGAGCATGTTGATAAAGGGGGGGGGACGCCCCCTTCTTTGCATTTGATTGCCTTAGATATTTTGTTTTTTTTCTTACCATGCGTAACCAGCACTAGGAGGCCGGCCCTAGTAGTATTTGAAACCCCCAACTCACCAAAAGCGTGATATGCGTCAAAAGGAAAGGCCCCCGTTTCACTAGAGGCGAAGACAAGTTTTTAATATCGCTACCAATAAAAGCTGGTTTCTCACCTTTTACTATTATTAATTCCCTTACTATGGGCTATATTCGATGCTATATACGAGTGGGCATTGCAATACTTCAGTATCGTTTGTTGTACAAATCGAGTGATTCTCTATGATTGTAATTTTGGAAAAATACAGACCCATTACTATATATCTAAGCAATCTAATTTTTAGTTGATGGGTGGTTAATGACCGAAACGATTATAAAATTCCCATGATGGTACATGTACTTCGACACCCAGTTGAAGGACTGTAAATTATAAGACCAAACCAGCCCGACGAGGAGGGACTCGCAATTTTCGTAACCAAAAGTATAGAGAGTTGGTTTTACAGTTTTAGACTTTTTATGATATACATAATCAATACTAATTAGGCTTGATGTTCGGTACCTAATGCCCTACTTTTACAACCTTTTACTGAACGCCTACATAAGGTAAATACCTCTAGGGTTGTCTCATCACGAACTACATATTGTTGGGTGTCATAAGTAACTGAACATTCGTGTCGCAACCAAAATTTGTATGGGAACACAACTTCAAATAGTTACTACATAAATACAAGTGAATTGAGGAGGAAAACTTTATAGATGGACTCTCTGGTTGTGAGAGTACCTTTAGCTCAAGCGTCCTATTAAGAGCACTACCTCGGGGTTTTCGACTTGTTTGGTAGTTACTCTCCCTATATTCGCTTACTTATGGCAGCGAGCAATACATGTAGCTATCTCTTTGGGGGTCAAAGGGTTTTAAGCCGATAGGGAGAAACTAGCATAACTACTTAGGAAAGCGTGATTTTGTTATGATTTTTCAGAGTTGAGGGGTCTTTAATTCTATCTCCAGCCGCCTAATCAGACCTAGAATGCCCCCCGAATTAAAAATGGCGGCCCAAAGGGTAGTCTCGTTCCCAGACTGTTGTTTTGTTGTCGCACAGCAGATGTGTGCAGAGAATCAACTACCACAGGCTGGGAACGAGACTACATGTACCCAAAGGAATACTGGCGCCAGTAGTGGCTTTAATGTCATCATTACACTCCTAAATATGTAGAAACCACTATATGATCCCTTCTTTCTACTAATATCCATCCTAGTGGGTAAACAAGTAATCCCCTTGGCCCTTGGCGATACATGCTAGAACTTGGTCTACGCAGCGCCCACCGAGTGATATTCCGTGATGAACTCGTCTGTGATTCGAATGTATTTATTTTAACTAGACCAGCTGCGAAATAAGTAAATTGAGTAGACCTGACGGCGATCTTCTCGAGGAAAATGAAAGAATATATGTGTTGAAAAAAATACAGCGAACAGTTTTTACTGAAACCAGTTATAATACACAACCCGTACTTTGCCAGACAAATAAATAGGCCAAAAGGATTGAATCCGAATAGAACACCCGAATCATACAGTACATATTTATCTATGAGTTAACAAACAAAAACCGAAATTTTATAACGCCTTACCACCTTTGGGTTCATGGTCGTGATCATGATGCTCGTGTTTCTCTAGCTCAAGGGTTTGGTCCTTCTCCACAAACTCGGTCTGCTCCGCTGCCCCCTCTTCTACAAACCTAACTCTGACCCTCCTGATTCCCCGAACCTCTGCGCCAACAATTCCTCGTAGCTCTTCTTCAATTCTGGTAGTCTGTGACACGGTGGTCCCCACTGGGACCTCGACCGTTAGATCAGCAAGAAGGTTCTGCCCAGACTTAAGCCCACCAACACCCCGAAGACTGAGTCTCTCTTGCCGCAGTGCGAGGGCCTTCTCTGCAGCTTCCTTAATATCACCCTTGACCTCATCATCAAGTCCTACGTCGACAAGCTCCGTTAACGCAGCTCTGGTGTTTCCGAAGCCCGCGGTGACAACCATGATGGAGACAAGGAGACCTCCGACCGGGTCGAGCCAGCTTGCATTATCGAGGAAATGCGAGCCGGTAATGGATGCAAGGGCGACAACGGCAGTCAAGGAGTCGATTCTGTGATGGACCGCGTTCGAGGCAAGGACCGAGGATTTACGTTCTTTGGCAATTTTCATAGCTACAAGCAGATGATATTAGTGCTTTAGTTCCAGTGAGCTATGTGAGGTAAACTTACTGGCTTGATACAACCATTCCTTGATGAGAATTGATGCTGCTGCTAGCCACGCTGCATTTACATTTGGCCCTAGGTCGGTATGCGAATGTGAGTGACCGTGACCGTGACCGTGACCGTGGGCCGCGTGCGCCAAGGCTTCTGCGTGATCCAAAAAGAACTGTGCATACAAGGCGTCCAAAGCGTGGTATCCTGATAGGTCGCCTTCCTGTTAGAATAAAGTCCTCAGAGACAAGATGGCTGGGCAAGACGAACCCATGAGTAACCCGCCAACCAGCAATAAGCTACTGACGCCCAAGCTTCCCATGCTCTCAATCTTCCCGTAACCGTTGGGAAATCTCTCTGTTGGTTTCTTTAGAGCGAAGGAGACTGTGGCTAATGTCATAATATCCGAGATGAGATCTGTCAGGGAATGAAAAGCGTCTGCGATCTGTAGAGGTTCATTTGTTTAACTTAGCCTCTCACGCTTTCGAATCGCTTCTCGGGGTTAGTTACCAGAGCTTGTGAATTGAAGTACCAGCCACCAATTCCCTTTCCAATAGCCATCCCAACGTTGGTGTACAGTCCCAGTCGTGTAATCCTTACACCAGCATCTGCCTTGTTTTTTGACGTTAGGTAGGTATTGTCATGGTGGTGATGATGTCCGTGTGAGTGGCCACCGTGATCCCGTTGTTGCTGCTGTTGGGAGGCTGTCATATTGAAGAGTTTGCAGATTAGGGGTCTTCTGTTGGATGGCTGGAGTAGTTCTATGTTTGAAACCCGAGCCTGGTGATAGTTGATGATGGAGGAAGATCTAGAGTTATATGACGACGATGTGGTAGAGAAGGAGTGACAATGAGTAAGGCGCGGTACTACAGCAGGTTCACCGGATACTTTAAGGGAACGTGTTCGTGGCGAACGGATAAGCAACAGAGATCTTGGATAGAAGGGCCGGGCCCAGGGCAAGATATATCGTCCACCACCATGCAGAGCGCCCTGACATCTCATTGCCCCACAAACCCCGTCAAAACCACTGACTACGCCGCCTCGTAGCGCAGGGAGATGCATCTGCTGCGGACGTACCTACTTTTGTGTTCCCTTTTTTTCCCCTTTCGTTCTTTTTTCCCTTTGATTTAGGCGGGGCGGGGAACGGCGGCCGCGTGGAGTTTCAGATCGGCTGCTGCTGTATGAGATCGCGTGCTCAGGTATATCGCGTATTGCGTACCTTTATCGAAGGTTTGTCGAGGGGGGTGAAGGGGGGGGTCTTCAATATCCCTTTCGTCGAAGAGGACTACGTACTTTGGACAGTTCTGTACTGTACTGTCCGCTCATGCAGGAACGACCTTCCTTGCCCTCCCTCCCCTTGCTCAAAAAAAGTTGTTTCTCAGTCTCGGAAGGCGCCGGGGGGAGTGCTCCTCCATTCTATCCTGATAAGATCCACCAGTGACGCAGCATCTACTCTACAGTTCAAGGAGCCTGAATAGTCCAGTAAGTCCGAAAGGATTTTCAAAACAGCAATTTCAATTCGCTAGTCTATGATGTGGATGGACCGCAGTGGGGTTGTAGACAGGTTCTACATATCAGTTCCCAATACATGAAGCCCCATTCCAGTCATATAATGTATACCTTACTTTATATTACCCCTTCCATCCCCCCGCGTCAATCAGGCACAACAACCTAGACCTCTCTCCGGAAGCAAGCAATTATAATAATAATATATAACCTTCTCTACTCAACTCAGATGTAGGTGCATCTTGACAGGCCAACGTCATCTATCCCGGAACACTGCCCACCGAGGCTCAGAGAGAAGCTTAATCCTGGCTAGAGGGCCCGTCTACTCCGTCGGGCCCTCGATACTTGAAACGCCGCGTAAGCGTTCAACGTGAACGCGCCTGGCTCTCGGGAATATCGAAAAAGGACACGAATCCATACTCAAGTAATTTTACGCAGAAGAGTCCAAAGATGGTAGGAAGGACAATATGGGGTCGACGAGAGAGGGGTTGAAAAATTTCACCAATTAAGACTATTACAGACGAGAAGGAGTTTACCAATTAAAAATTGTTATTATTGAACTCTATATACATGAGGGGAAGTTTTACTTCACACTACAAACAAGTGTGAAGGTGCTTATGGTTATGACCCTCGCTGATTCCAGCTTCTCCTCTGAACTTTTACATTCATCAAAGCCGGCGCCCAGCCATGGGCCCATATAGTTTCTCTGTGCCAGCACGAAAACCCCCTTCCTTATGGTTTTAACACCGCAGAAGGAGGCCGTAAGTAATGTGCTTTTTTTTGCTGCTGGCAGTGTCTAATTACGGGGGAAAAGAGGAGTTTGAGGCTCTCCGCCATCTTATACTCCATGCCAAGCGTAATTTTTTTTTTGCCGACGTGTCTCACGTGAGATCTGGTCCCCTGCCAAGATCCAACGCCTATCCTTGGCGATAAAGAGATGGAATGAAGTGCAGAAGGTACGACAGTAGTACATGTGGCGTGTTCATCTGCTTGGGCATACATGTATACTTCAGATGACGTTTCTGTGCGCTTGTGACCTCTGTGATAGAACTCTAATACATCACCCCGCCTACTCCCCCCTTAAAACCTCCATGGACGAACAATACATATGTCCCAAGGGTGCACCCAGTAATATAGCGACAATAACAATATATGCCCCCTAATCAAGTGGCTAGCGACTTAACGAACCCAGGAACATCTCAATAAGGAATATCTATCTGGAGTTTCACCAGTGATTACCCATGACAAGCTTTAAGGGAGAAACCAATCGAGTGATAGTTCATGAATAGAGGACTACTTCTCATTAGGTATCTTCGTCTATTCTAGATATCATTATAGTCGTCATATACCCCGCAATTTCAACGCCTGAAACTCGTTCCGTACCCTAAAAAATGTATGCTTAAACACTAGCTCAAGCAGTAAAGCAAGCGAAGGCGTGAGTATGAGAAAGATGAAATGCTACGATATCAATTGCTCTAAAAGTAAAGAGCAAGATTTAATTCGTAGCATACCCGTGACCCGTTATTTTCGTTCGCGAAGCCTTCATACCTGCTCGATTTTCTTTTTGATCCCTACACCGACTTTT
Source organism: Morchella sp. 2018-W16 (assembly GCA_024713755.1). Classification (NCBI taxonomy): domain Eukaryota; kingdom Fungi; phylum Ascomycota; class Pezizomycetes; order Pezizales; family Morchellaceae; genus Morchella; species Morchella sp. 2018-W16. The sequence goes on along the minus strand of JAMGYY010000001.1, from coordinate 2,443,383 downwards.
TTTTATCGTTTCATCGCTACCCAAGTTCCCTCGTAGATATAAAGTAACGTAGAAGAAAGAAATCAGGAAAGGAGAAACAATGACCAATGAACACTCTCAAGGAGGTTAGATAGAAGCAAAAAAGTATACCAACCTATATGAAAACCCAAACAACCATGAACCAAATAGTGGGGTTAAAAAAATAAGAACCCTAAACCGTTTCCAATGAAAAAAAAAAAGAATAGATCGAGGAACCAACCCACCAATATTATGAAAGGTGTCAAGAATATTCCTCCCTACTCTGACAGTATTTAATTTTAATTTAAAGTTTTGCAGCGCATCCTCCACAAGTAACCACCCAGTACCTGTTACAACTATCACATAGCCACACCTCCCTCTCACATCTTTCACAAAGTCCTCTTGGCCCATCCAACATGGCAATTCTCCTTCCAGGCCTCGCCCCTGTCTGGCCCGTCCCACCGCGGCTTCCGCCAGGTGAGTTATTTCTCCTCCTGGGCAAATGTGGCAATACTGGTGCAAACCCCCCTACAAGGTGTGGATGTGGATTTCCAATCCCAGTACCTGCTGCTGCTAGAAAGTATGACTGTATCGTTTGTACATTTTGGTTTTGGTGTGCATGGTTTCCGGCCTGGCCAATAGCTGGGGCTGTCGTTTGAGTTTGAGCCTGAGCCTGAGCCTGGGTTTGGGCTGGTGCTGGTGCTGATACTGGTGCTGGAGCTAGGGCAGGAGCCAGGGGCGCGGCCGAGGCAGGGTCCCACTGTGCATGTGCGGCTTCAGCTACAAGCGTTGGGGTTGGTTGAGGTGGAGCAAGTGAAGGCCCGGCAGCAGATGACGAAGACCCAGGTGCCGAAATCAACTGTGTACTTCCATTGTTCCATACAGACTGGCCATAAGGCGGAGTCTGAACACCGTCCGCGTCCGGAGGAGCGGGCAAGAGCTCCTGCCACCCGTCATTCAGGAGATTGTACGAGTCGCCTTGTTGACTAGCATTTTGGGAATTATCTAGATTTGGTACCTGCAAAGGATTGATAGTATCTGCGTTTACATCTTGACTAACGGCTGCATTGATATTGGCAGGCTGTCCTAGGCTCGGGGGCAGTGTAGGACCAAACTCAGTATTTTGATGAGCATGGGGGGTCACTGTGACTGCTAGGGTGGTAGTGTCGGAAGGCTGCAATGCAGCGCTCGGTGGTAAACTGGGATTGATACCAGTCCCGGGATAAGTCTGTGTGCTCATCTGCATCAGCGTCTGATCTTGAACAGTCGTATGTGTTTGGGTATCATGATGCTGTGGCTGGTGCAATGTCCCAAGTCCGTACTGGGCCGGATCTTGAAGAAAGAGGTTACTCGCCCATCCATTTATGCCACCACCATTCATACCATTTCCTGCGGCCCAACCAGCAGGAAGACCCAATGGACCGGTACCGAGGGCAGCCGCAACCGCAGCTCCAACCGTAGCTCCGCCCCCCCCTCCAACTGCAGCCCCAACTCCAGTTCCAGCACCTACTCCAGCAGCTGGAAACACACCTGGGATATTAAGTAGTGCATTATGATTCTGAGGGTAAATATTATTCATAATATTGAGAGTATGTTGTGCCTGTTGGTTTGCTTGCTGGTTCCCTTGTTGTAGCTGCTGGTTTACCTGCTGAAATTGGTTCAGTGGAGCTTGTAAATTTTGTGGTTGATTAGCTGTATTAGGAAGTGCGTGTCTTGGAATTCTGAAGATACGTCCATCCTCTGACATCAGGATTCTTTCTCCAGGAAGGCGCGGAAGAGGGTAATGATATGAACGCCGAGCAGTATTGCTAGAAACTGAAGGTTCACCGATTTGAGATAGTGCTTGGGAATTGTGCTCCCGGGAATTCGCCAAGTCTGGGATAATTCCGTCGAAAGAATCAAAATCGTCGGCATCAAACCCGTAATGATTGCTCTGCCGCCACCTACCATTATCTGAACTAGTAGCGCAGCCTGCACCTTGGCAAAAGAGGACATCAACGTCAAGGCCGAGACATCCCGCAATTGAATTAAGACTCCCAATATTACGCCCAAAAGGGCAATCCTTGGAATAATTCCACTCTTTTTTCCCTCGAAATCTTTCAGGTGGGTCCACATATAACCCGCCAACATTCGCAACCTCAAGACGCCTCAGCGACAGACATGGGAGGCCAAATTCAGCTAGTTCCTCGACGGTAGCAGGGAGCGGGTATGGGATACTAGTCAAATCTTCTGATAGAGTTGGCGCTTGCTGTTGTAATTGCTGCGCCTGTGCAGCAATAATTGCACCAATTTGAGCGTTTCCAGCAGCAGGATTAAAGGCCGGAAGGACAGGTAGCCCATTTTGCTGTTGCGCGGCAACAACTGCGGCTTGCTGTGATGCCCTCAACCTCAGTTCCCTGCGCTTAGGAGCAGTTACAGCTATCAAGATTTTTTTCAAGAAGTTATTGATATCGGTAATCTCGACCTGGGGACAGTCTGTAACGCATAGCTTATCTAGACGCAGCGATTGATCGGCGAGAAGCCGATAAGCCCCTGGAGAGATGGATCCAAACTCCTTGGCGAAAAACCCGTTAGTCACACCGTGATCAATATCAAGGTCAAGGTCCCCGTTTGAATGGATTGTCTGCCTTTCACGAAGTAACTCCGGCAATCCAGGTATTTTACCACCAGAAGAAGCAGCAATTAAGAGCTTAACAGACCTGCCGGTGATGGCTGTACCGGTCAATGTGATGGAACGAAGAAACCTCCAAGGGCCAACATAAGCCTTCCCTATCCCTTCACCAACGGTGACAGTTCGTCCATCAGCTAATAAACGACGCTGAGTTGATGGGCCTGGACGAAGGCAGCGATGTAAGACTGTGATGAGATCCTTATTTTTGACCTCTGGAAGATGTGCAAAAGAGATCTCGCGGGCGTAGAGGGGGTGGAGGGGCTGAACAAGTAGGTACAGCTGACGCGAGACCAACTGTAGTGAAAGGATGTCTGACACATGAGGTAGCTCGGGGAGTATGGACTCAAGAATGACCGGATTGGTAAGGATGTCAGGACCCCTCGAAGCGGGTGGCGGGGGTAGGGCCTGCATGTCCGCAGTGTCTTGGAAGACGAGTGCTTCCAGTCGAGCGGAGAGCTTTGAGGCAGCCGTGGTGACGGATGTACGACAAGATATATAGATGAGCTTTTTTTTTTTGTTGAAGAGGAGCAAAAGCTGCTTCTGTACTTGTGACGATTGCGATAGTGGGAATTGATGATCCACCAGTTATGCCCGAAAGCCTTCAATAGCGATAATGATGATTAAGGCGGCTGAAAAATATCGACAGGATTAATTGCTAGAATAGCGACTCATAAATTGATGCTCAAAAGGGTCGGGGTAGATGCAATATTTAGGTCTGTGGTGATGACGGTGGGAAGAATGTGGGGAGAGGATACTGCGACCGAACACCAAAAGACAAGAGCTTGACTACAAGTTACCCCGGAACGTTCCTTTTTTTTTTTTTTTTTTTTTTTAGCCTTGGCGATTATCAAATCACCACGATTAGAGTCATTATGCTATTTTTTTTACATATGTATTTATGAGAAACCAGCTTCTTTTGGTTCTGTCCCCTTTGCGTACATGTATGTACTCAAGAAGTAACGACCTCTAAAATGGAAAGATTCGTTGATTTTTATGATCTGTTTCTTGAATTGCCCTTCACAGAGTTACATGTACGCTGGCAACTTGAACAAGTGAACAAGTGAGAGTCGGAAAGGGGCCAGCAAGGCAAGGCAAGGAGCTGTGGATGCCTGAACCCTAAGCCTAAGTGCTGTTTTTCAAACATTAGAGTTACATGTCTCTCACTGTCAACTCGTCGAGTAAACAAGCAGCTCAACCTACATAACTCTCAGCTTGTAGCTCGAGTCGCGCAGTTCGATAGCCGCACATACGGATATTTACTTAGTTTTGAACCCCAAACCTTGTCCATAGGATAAACCCAGACCCTGGAAGATCCTCCGACAGAATAACAGGGAGAGAAAGGAGAAGGATAAAATAGAAGAGACTTAATCGTTACATCATTTACAATGTGATCTCCCCTGGTGTCGTTGTGACACAGTCCATAGGATGAGGATGTGTGAGTAGAAATCATAATTCACTTGTTCACCTGATCATGATTCAGCCTGTTGACAGCCACAGGAGATCTTTGATGCGGTCTCATTGCCTTAAACCCCCGCGACGGGCACTATTGCTTATCGATTGGGTACTTTGTACCGGATGATTAGGATGATCACCGAGGGGAATCATCTACCCTAAGGCCGTCCACGGGTCTGGGAGTGAGTAGGTGGCGGGTTTCTTTGTTCGACCACATCCATATTTATCTCTTAATGCTACCTAGAGCAGAGTACCCTACATTCAGCTCATACAGAGCATCTGTAGGTATATATGTAGATTACTTATGAAAGCCTATTTGAAATGGGACGAGTAAATTATCTAGAGGTCCTATTTTAACGGATAGATAACTGCTACGAACCAGCAAGTGTTTTGTTATCTAGAAGCAGCTCCGGGTCCCAACGGTCTTTGCCGAAGTATACCGTTCCTGTACCATAGATTAGATAACCTCGGAAGTCTGGATCTTAGGTACTCTGGGTAAGTGAATGAAGGCCCTATCTGAGGTGTTGTGCCGTAGATAGGCGGACAACGCAGGCACAAGAATTAGAAAAGGGGACCGGGCCGTCAGAAGCAAGTGGAAGGGGTAGAAGCATCTCGTAATCCTTTGGAACGTGTGTGATGGGAATCTAACTTAGTAGGCATCGGGTGCCTTGTGTTGTACTGCTGCCTCATGCAGATGCTAGGCAATGGGATTGGGCGAAGCGTACAAATGAACCCAAGAACGCGGGCGGCGAACCCCACCTCCAGGAGTTCAGAGCTCTCGTGCATGGCTCCAACATAACTGCTATACTAACCTGTAGTACCTTCTTCCAGATAGATACATCTGCTACCATATCTATATCTGCCAGCAATAACAATAACAATAGAACTCATAGATTCAGGTACATATTTACCTATCTGGTACTCCAGGTACATATACATCTTAGGAGAGCATTAGGATACTTCCCCCCGCTTCTATCCTCGGCGTACCTGTACCCTTCCACTCAAAGAGCTCCAACAAGCTATTTCCACAATTTGCCTTCTGCGTCCCTATTCGTCATTTCCTTCATCTCTGGAACATAATCACTCACCCTGCTCTGCCTATTTTAGAGCTTCCTACCCTCCTCCCTTCCTCCTCCTGCAGCTATCCATCACCCAATACTTAACCCCAATCTCCAGTCAGTACATTCATCCATAAATACTTCAACTCTCACAGCACAAACCATACACCGTTTTAAATACTCAGACACCCTATTACCTCATCTATTCAGCTTAACCAACTATCCAGACCTCTAGTTCCCGTTTTCTCGGGATACTTTTGCTCTACTATAAAACTCCTTTGCTCCTACTTGCTTCCTGTTGTTCTCTTTCTCTCTTCCCTTTCGACATTTCCAGTCTGCAAAAGGAGGGGCCAGAAAGAGAACAGCTTAGCTTTGTAGCCCGTACTCGAATAATAAAGACTATATGCCCGCGTTTACCGATCAATACAAGAACCCTCGTCAATACCGCAATACCCCCTCCTCGTCCTTACCTTCTAAACCACTCTCTATCACTGCACCCGTCCCTGGAGCCTCAGTACTTGGAGGAGGAAACGCGCTTGGTTCTTCCAGAGCTAGAATTTATCCTAGAGAATAGTCAGTACCCCCGGTTGATTTGCTGTTTTGTTTCTCTGAGTCATACTTCCAAGTATTGAATCTTCTCAACCCCCTTTATTGTTACCACCAGAGGCTTAGTTGAAAATAATAATAAGAAGAAAATCCCGATAAAATGGTAATTTAAAGAGTAACAGCTAACTCAGAGCCGGCGGTAAACAGCAATAGCCGTCACACCGCACCAAGGTCTCCACATCTCTCTAACACAGCTTCTCCGCTCCTCTCAGCACTACCAAACGCAACAGACCTCTTTCCGCGGTCTATTCCATTTCCATCGTTCTTGTCTAGCTCAACACCATCTACCAACGGCCCCAATAGTCTTGGATCCGCTTCGGGCGGTGTTGGTTTAGGCGTCGGCGTTTCTCCTCCTCCGAGCGGGCCTGCTTCGTACTCATCTGGCAACTACAGTGGTAGTCACGGGAACCCGAGACAAATCCGTGGATATCCAGGCTTTGAAGAGCAATTTACAAACCACAGCGCTCCAGGGAGTAATGGTTACTACAATCCAAGCCAGCGATATGCTGCGCAGGGTTCACCAGTCCCACTGAGTCCGCAATCCGGGGGGTTACAACCATATTTGCAGCCAGGGGAAGGAAACTACGCCTGTAGTTTCGATACTCTAGATGAATCTTTGGGGGGCCATGCAGGTACTGCGACAGGCAGCGGTGGAGGCAGTAGCGGGGGTGATAATGTACTCTGCCTTGGCTGGGAAGGCGGTGTTGATGTTTGGAAGGTTGGAAGAGGCGTTTTAGAACAAGTTGGCCGACTGGAAGGACTCGGAGGTGGAGTGAAGAGTGCTAAGGTAACACTCCACGCTCCTGCCAAATCTTTCGTAAAATTGGGGAATCAATTGTTTCTTGATATAAAGCCTTTTGCTATCCTTTACAGAAAACCCTGGATTCCGAAACTTGGTATTTGTGAGTTATAAGAACTAATAGCTTGTTAGATTTTGCCTACTCCGCCTCGAAATGACCCTCTCGCAGCCCATAGGCCTCTTATATGCCTCACGATACATTCCTCTGTTGTACCCATTGAATCGGACCCTCCAATAGTACAGGAGACAGAAACCCCGTACTCAACATCCCCACCCTCTCGCCCTTCGACTTCCGCATCAAACAGAAGTGGACATCATTCACCAGCTAATGCAACAGATTGGCAGACCAGAGTTGAAATCTGGAGCTTATCCTCAAGAAAGAAAATTGCTAGTCTTTTTACCAGTCCAATAGTTCCAAGCGCCGATTTCGGCTTTGGTATCGGTGGGCCACCACCACCGTGGGGCGGATTGCGGGTGGAGGTTACCGGCACAAAAGTAGTTGTAGGTGTCGGGATCAGCGGGGAACTGTACATTTTTGGCCTTGAAGATGGAGTGCGAAAAAAAGGAAGTAAAGAACAAGCTGAGTGGAGGTGTCTTGGAAAGGTGTGGACATGTGTGCAAACGAACCATCAGGGCAGCTTCTCCGCCGATAGTGGCATTACCGGAAACGGCTTTGTTGACACTACGCCGGTGTTTTCCATTTCTAATGGGTGGCTAGCATACTGCCCTGCATCTGCCGGTTCTACTGTCCATGCTGGTGGTGAGGTCGATGCACCGTGCAATTCTCCATCTGTAACATCTCAGTGCCCTCCAGCTCAACCTTCCCTCACAGTCGCGGTTTCTGCTGAAGATGAGGCCCTTTTGAATCGATTTACTCGAGAGGTTACCCAAGAGTTTATACGAGGTGCTAAATGGGCGACCGAGACCGGAAAGAAAGCACTACAGAATTATTGGAATGGAAATCAGAATACTGGTACCCCTCCACCTCCGGCACCCCCGCTGCCGATAGGTGGCATTAATGGAGGAATGTATGGGCTGCCCAATGGGAGCTTGATAAGTTTACAGGGAAATCCCCAACCAAGTGGGCTAGGCCAGCAGTTGAGGCAGATGCAACAAATGGGTGGAACGTTGCCGCAAACCCAATTCTTTCAAAATTCTCCTCAACAGCCTACGAATGAACCAAGGCTTGTCGGTATTTTAGATTTGAATAAGATTTCGCATGGAGACGGCGGATCTGGGACCCAACAAGGAAGCATAACGCCAATGGCGACTTTCCTACCTCAAGGGGGTGTTAGCTATCTGAGCTTTGCGCCAGGAGGCTTAGCTCTGTTAACCGCAAGCTCAAAGGGTGATTCATTATTTGTTTGGGACCTTATGAGAGCGATACATCATCCGCCTGGTAGTTCATCCCTGGGCCATAAGACAAGTGCGTCTCTCGGGGGTGGTTTAGATACTGCTAAGATAGCAGGCTCCACTACGGGAGCTCTAGATCCAGCTGCACTAGGGAAACATGTCAGACAAATAGCAAGATTCAACCGCTTGACAGTCGCAACGATTGTAGATGTTGGATGGTCTAGCCCGCGGGGTGAGAAGTTGACCGTGGTAACGGAGAAAGGGACTGTTCATTTCTATGACCTACCCAGCGGGGCCTACCAATGGCCGCCCCTAAGAAAGCCACCACCATCCTCAAGTGCAATCACAACTGGAGGTAGCGGCAGCGCGGCAGGCGCAGCAGTCTCGGGAGCAGTGAGCTTGCTAAGCAGTTCCACTCAACCGTTGCTTTCAGCCGCAAGAAGAAGAAGAAGCGGTGGAAGCTCTGGATCACCGAGTGGAGGGATATTTGTCAATGGTGCTGGTAACCCTGCCAAACGTGGTGGCCAGAACAACAGCAACAGTGGCTCTCCAAATGATAGTGGAATTCGCGTATCACTTCCCCAAGGCTTCGGCGTTGTTACTGCTGGCTGTGTCCGCTTTCTTGTTGGAAAGGAACGAGGTTATGTGGCTATGACTGGTGGGGGTATATTACGAATTTATGAGGTTAGGCCTGGCGGTGGTGGAAGCAAGAAGCGTCAAAACGGTGGAGGCGTAGTCATGAACAATTGTCTTGAATACGAGCTTCCGCTTCTCCCTGACGGGTCCCAGCAACAGCAGCAGCTCTCAATTGAAGGTGAAGAAAAACAAGCTGGTGGCTACTGGAGCGGACGTCACCATCATCGCAATGAGGAACAAACAAAATACGATCAACATCCACTTTCCTTTGCCGAGATTGAAACAAACGCTGTTTTCCCCCCTTTCCATACAGACCGCCATGTACGCTTGTTCGTCTACACGGACAATGGAAACAGCAATCAACTTTCTCAACAGCATCCGCAGCGAGGTAATGACTGGCAACATGATGGAACAAGACAGGATACTCAGCACAAACGCCGAGGTAAGCGTGGCGGATCTACACCTGCCTCTCTATCACCACCCGCATCTCGCCCGGAGTCACCTACACCTGAGAAAGGCAAGAAATCGGTAGACCAATGGGTTTTTGGCTTTCCACCAACAGCAGAGAAGTTGAATATTGGATCTGCTCGTGGGGAGGTAGAGTTTACTAGTAACGAAGGGGGTCTAGCAGAGGCTATGTCTAGCCATCTGAAGTTGGAAGGTGCTGGGATGAATGGGAAGAAGAAGATCGCTGGGAAAAGAGGGAGACGTGTGAAGGGGGGCGCATTTGGGACGGAAATTGGGATGGACGAGGGCTTCTTCGAAGACGACTGTGAGGTTCTTGAGTATACAGGGAACTGATAATTGATACAGTGATGGCCTTTCTTCTTAAGAAACGCTTTAATATTTTGTTTTATTTGTTTTTATTTTGGCATGGGCATGGGCGCGAACAATGGATTTGACGGATAAATTGTTACACACACAGTGGGTTTGTGTATCTCCATCGGGATGGGTGTTATTGATGGTTGGTTGGTTTATGTTTGTGCCTGTTTATGCTTGATTTGTTTGTAATAAAGGCATGCTGAAATTTTGCAGTTTTATATCAATTTCTATGTTGTCGCTCGTTTTGTTGTTACTGCAATGTTTCTGGCTCTCTTTTTTTATTTTTTATCGACAAATCTGTAAGGCGCGTTTAATCCTTGGGCTACAAGCGCTGGCACTAGGCCACCAATTAATTATATGCTCGTGCTCATGGAATACTACACTCTTGTATGGTTCTTTTCCTGAAAGGGGGGGGGGGGGTCAGGAGAATGTATTTCATATTAGAGATTTATCTTTTTCTGGGTTTTATCATACAATGAAAACACCAAAAAAAATGTAGTTATAAGAGGGTGGGATACAATTTGATTCTGCATGTCAATCGTTTCGGAAAGTCTGTTGCTAAATTAATCCTTACCCGCGAAGTTCATTTAGCTAGCGCTATATCAGAAAAAATTTTGGTACAGTATCTACCACTCCTGTGTTATTTTTTTCTTTCTCCCAATTACATGATGTATATGACCATAAAGCGGAGAAATAACAAGTGAATCAGGGCCACAATGATAATCTGTTGTTAGGTGGGTTATATGTACTCGGAGTTTGACCCTTGGTTATCATAATAAATACATAGGCGTTTAGTAAAAGGTCGTGAAAATTTGCCCCGTTCCAACCCCAGTTTTCACGACCTTTTACTGAACGCCTAAGTACGTGCATCAGAAATGAATAAATAACTATAAGAATAAACCTAGCGTTTTCGGCTTTTAACCTCGCCTCATCCACTGAATTGAATTTCTTGAGGCCATACCCCCCCTATGGCCATCAGCCTATGGACAGCTAGTCCGACTGAGATCCAATCGAGTAGCTCAAGCTAAAAGCTAGAAAACCGAAACAATTACATTGAGTAACCTAGATTTAGTTTTCAAGTTACATTTAGAGGACACCTATTTCTTATTCCGTTCAGTTCACTTCTAGAGGAGGAGAAGGAAAAAAAAACTGTAGTAATAAAAGATTTCGCCCAAAGCAATGTCTAGAGTATATACATGTAGTGACTTTAATTTTGCTATACACCCATGAATTAGCAGACGCCTCAGAAATACTATCCAAAACTAGAAAGCTAAGAACCGTGTCATATTTCCACATGTCACAGACTACAACGTCCATCGTCATCCACAAATTCCTGCCTATGTGCTTTGCCTCGAGAGAAGGTAAAAGGATTTTCCAACTAACATAACTCGACTGGTTTTCTCCCATCAGCTAGCCGTAGCTAGCCTTCAGGTAACGAACGGTAAATAGACACTTTGCGCAAAAGACTCCAGAGTCTTTTCCCGGTAACCCGATTGGCGCCGATCCTCTCATCAGCCAATAATACAGGTGGAAAAAGACTCTGGAGTCTTTTGCGCAAAGTCCCTAATAAGTCAGAGTAGCCAAAGAAGCAGCTGGATCTCCCCCCCCAAAAAAAGATAGCAACCTTACAGCCCGTTGATAATTCCCAGCCCCCCCCCCCCCCAACCAAATGTTTATCATTTTCAAATAAACACCTGAAAATAGACATAATCTGTCATCGTGTTCAAACCTGATTCAAAGGCGCCCCCCTCCCCCTGGGCCACGAAAAGAGCACACCCTTTTTTTTTTTCGACATCCGTCGTCACTCGGCTTCAGCTCCCGTTTTCACTGCAGGGGTTCGAATATTAATTGTGTAGATCCCACGTGAACCTGGCTGACAGCTGTAGCTACATGTATCCAGCGAATAGCCTTGTGGCAATATATAAGTATGTAGTTACTGGGAATTAATTGCAGCCGGTTCGTTCGGCAGTCGAGTTCGAGTATCTGGTGGCGCTTTACAGTTAATTTATCAATCCGGCTTCCAGATAATTGAAAAAGACGATGACCCAAGCTCTCGGTGCTTGCTGTCTCCCTTTCCAATGACGTCACGGGCTTTAGAAGTTAATGCACCAAACAGAACCATAACTCGACCACACACCTTTCCACGTGTTTGTGTTTGGGGACTGACTTGCTGACATGTGCCGTGTGAAAGGGAAACGGATTTCTGGAAAAACCAGATGAGCAACCCCGTCACACACACACAGGGAAGAACCAAGGAACCCTTCCACCTACTGACCCGGATCTGCGCGCTGTGGAAGGTCCTATGGAAGACAAGGTAGCTACATGTAGCTACATACCTAGCTGGGTGGGATTTGATTGGAGTGTAGGACGGGGGGGTGGAGGTCGAGTGAGGACCCATGAACCCTGCCTGACATTTCGGGTGTACCTTTTGAGAGAGACATGGTTACTCCAAGTTTCAACCAAACACTCGCTCACACATTCAATCGTTCGACTGGTCAAGGGATCGGGTACATAGCAAAGTAAATCATCTCAGAGAAATTGGAAGAAATACACCATTCCATAGCCAGTACACCGCTGACAAAACCCCCCAGGCCCCCAGCCCTCAACCACCCCAACTCCCAGCTCCCAGCCCGTTTTTCCAATAAGAGAAAAATATCTCCATCTATAATCTAACCGACTAAACCAACCGTTTTTTTCGTGACGTCGTGAATCCCAGGATCGTAGTAAATGATATGAAATGCAAGAAAAACACGGTACCTAAGAAATGATTGTGATAGGGAGGAAAAAAGGAGCAAGAAACTAAGCCAACACAAACAGTACTACTAATTCTGCATTTGATAAACGGTGAAATACAACCCTGAAAAAGCTACAAAAAAAGGAAAAGAAGAGCAAAAGAAGAACTCAGCACTAATTGTCCCCTATAGCGATAGCGAAGTCTTCTTTAGGAAAGCAACTCCCTTCACCGCCGGCTCGTCGCAGAACCAGCTAACTTTCCCCCCCGCTCCTATATTTACCAGCGCACACGGCAGGACCTCACCCCCATTCTCATGCGGATGCTCATCAAAGATCTTCTGGAGGACCGGACTCTTTCTCGCCCCTGTGGCCACGAATGCCACCTTGAGCGAATGGCATATGACATTCAAACTCAGCGTGACCCTCTTCGCCGGCGGCTTCGGCGAGTCCTCAATAGGCGCCACCCACGCCACATCCTCCCTCAGCAACGGGTGCCCGGGGAACAAACTAGCGCAATGCCCGTCAGGCCCGCACCCCAGCAGCACCAAATCAAAAATCGGCAACTTGACGGAATCCTTGGCCGCAAACGAGCGCACCAGCGCCTGCTCATACGCATCCGCCAGCTCCTGCGTATCGCCCAGCTTTTCGGTATCAATCGCCACGACGACGGGCTGCCCGTGCGCGGGCGGGATCTTGTCGAGGAGCTCGGCCTTGAGCAGGCCGTAGTTGCTGTCTTGGTGTTCGAGCGGCACGGCGCGCTCGTCGGCAAAGAAGATCTCCCATTTAGACCACTGGATCTTGGGTGATGAGATTAGGGCCGGCGAGGCGAGGTAGGCCGGTAGCGAGCCGCCGGACACGGCGACCTTGAACTTTTGGTGGCGGGCGAAGGCGTCGGTTTGGGCTTGTAAGATGTAGGTGAAAAGGTCGGATTGGAGGGCTTCCTTGCCGGGGAAGGCGTAGAGCTTGGGGTGGCCGAGAGACATTTTGTGATTATAGGTATGTAGTGGTGGTAGTGGTTTGTTTGGTGGTGAGTATATGGTTATGATGTGATTCTGTGGTGATGTTGTGAGAGTGTGGTGGAGAATGTGGTGAGGGGTAGGATAGATATGTGGGTTGCAGGTGGGATTGACGGTTTTTATATACTTGTTATTTAGGTGTGGTGGATATCGTGAGATCAACCAGTAGACTAACGATAGTGATAATGATGATGATGATACTTGTGATGATGTTTGTTAAGAAAGGGAAGAAGAAGTACGTGAGAAGTAAATGGGAAAGGGAGGGGATTGGATTGGATTCGTTTGTAGTAGTTGTAACAAGTATACACTCTAGGGATAGCGTATAAATCGCTGCTGTTGCTGCTTCTCACTTTTCTCTTTCTTTTCTTCTTTGCTTTTCCATTACCATTTGAGTTTTGGTGGCACAACGGGGTTTTTTTTTTTTTTTTTTTTTTTTTTACATGGGCTGTTCTTGTGGCCTTGCGGCCTTGCTGCTGCTTCATTTCGATCACTGGGGTCACAAAGTCGCAAAAGTCTAGTACTAGAACAAGAGTAGAGACTCGAGGGATTCTACTACAGAGAGAGATAGGGAGAGTACCCATGTAAGTAGGTATATCATTGCAGCATATGCGAGTAGTAGTAGCCATTATACTCACTGAGTACTCTCCCTGCTGTTGAAAGCATGCCTGCATAGAGTACGGTCAACGTCACAGCTACTTTTACCCCCCGCGCACACATACGCATCAGAGAGACCTTGATAGATACATTTAGAAAATCCGGCTGTTGTGCGGAGGATACCCTTTCACTTCCTGTCGAGAGGGGGGTGAGGTACAATAGGTGTAAATAAACCTTCGGTGAAATCTGTCACCCCATCGATTTTCCTCAATCCTCACTCGCTCAAAGTCGGACTGGACAAGATTGCCCATCGATTTATTTTTCTTTATCGCCTACCCGCGAACCCTTTTTTCGCCCTTACGATAACAATTCAGCCCGCTGCCTGATTACATCATATCTCACACGAGGACCGCCGCCTGGTTCTCGGGAAAGGCCAGACCAGCCAGAGATTCATAATCACTGAAGAAGCCCTTTCGACCCCGCAAGAGGATACGATATTTGGACAAAAGAAACCCAGTATTGGGTTTTGCCATGACGCACGTGGATTTACCCTCAGGTGAAGCTGTTGTACTCTCTATCCAATCCAAAGAGTTTTTGAGCCTTCACGAAAGGCAAAGGAAAAGAAAAAAAAAACGACAAGAGACGTAGGTAGGTGATCGCTCATGCACAGTGGACCCTGTGCCCTTGTGCGAGTATCGTACGATTACTTTTTCTTCGTTCAACAGCACCAAAAAAGAGAGAGGGAGACTCAGACTTCATGCCGAATTACCCCACCTGCTGGATGTGGGGCAGTCTCAAGGTCATCCTGTCTTGGCCTCGTCATTTCCTCTGGGCCGCGATGTCTAATCAATCTAATCGATCTCTCACTCGCTCTCGTCTCCTGAGGCTCATGTTACCGCGTGATCCCTGCATCGCAGGAGCTCAACCGCAAATGTTTTCTGCTTTTACCTTCGGGTGCGCAATTGTGCGAAACTTTTGAATGCCCAGCAACTCGACAACCAACATGAGCCTACGGGCAATGACTTACTGGACCGGACAACTCTGAAAGTGGTTAGTCCCAAGTGACGACCTACAGAGTGATATTTTGTGATCCCGACGATCAAACCTAGTCGATCAAAACACAACACTCAGGTGCATTAGGCCATAGCGCTAAAATCGTAGCTACTGCAGTGAACGGAATACCACAAGCAACGAGGAGCCTGAGTTTTGTAGAGAGACGCGGTCAATCGATCTTAGTAGTAGATCTTTCCCGGGGAGTGTGTGAGCCCAGGTTGTGGGATTACTCCCGAGCCTTATGATATAACCGTGAACCTAGGTAGCCTAAATATCAGTTCCCCGCTAGACTAAAGACGAGGCATCAGCCCGCAGGCATATGTATCTGCGCCCGCAGGGACTTTGGTATATACATGCATTAGCCTTGACACAGCAAACGGGTTGAAGGGGACCGACCTCGTCATGAGGTTTGAGGAAATGGAGTTATAACACTCAGGTGCGAAGGTTCTTTGCATTGATCAATGACCACAGAGCCAGAGAGTACGTGGTCAACAAGGCCTTTTGAGGCAGGAATGTGTGATCTGGAGTTCGCTCGACTAGGTCTGGCCCCAAACTGTTGGAAACCTGGTCTCGAGGCTCCCTGGGGTACTTCGATCCTATATCCTATTATCGAATTAGTACCGAGAGTTCAAAAGAGATTCCAAAAGGCGAATATCATACCGAGATACAGCCCATCACATAGGTGTTGACACATATAAATACATCAACAAAGACCCAAACCTAAGGCTTGCAGAACATAGATAAATAGAGCTGTTGGTTGTTCCAAACACCCTGGCAAATCGAAGAGGAACAGCGGATGTTATGGGTTGCAGCCAGCCGAGCAGGAGAGACGTCGGGGGAAATTGCGGAAGATAGAGAATACAGGAGCAACTGTGGATGGACGGCGAGAAGGCCCCTCAGAATACCTGTCCTTATAACGGAAGCTCAAAAGCACGAAGGCGGGGGGGAAGGGGGTTGTTTTTGTTTCAGCCTCGCCAGGCAGCCGCGAACAGCTATTGATAAACAATAGAGTGAGCTGTTGCAGCCTGTGTGCGAAATAAATATTAATAGTCGCGTGGTGTGTTTTAACCTCGCACTTGGCAGCCGGCCTTCCATAACTCTTAACGGTAATGGTCAGTGTATATGTAGGCCAGCTATGAGATCATGTGGCTTGAGCACCAACTAATAGCTCTTAACGGTAGGTGCGCACGCACTCCTAAGTGGTATCCTTGGCTTAGGTCATGCGTTCTCACTCGGCTTGCTTGGGTGTTTGTTTAAGTCATTTATTGCGGGGTGTTTTGTTTGGAAACCCCTCGTAGCAGATATCGAACTGGTATGGATATATGCAGTGCAGCATATATCAAAGTAGCACGAAGTATGTCTTACAAAATTTTTATGGGGCCAGGTGAATAGATCTGAAAGTGCCTCTAGCCCAGTGGGAACGAACCAACAGCAACAAGAACAGAGGCCGGATCAAGGCCAGGAATCAAGTAGTAGAGACAAGGAGGCGCCTTTACTAGGACCATCCGGCGAGCTGACTGTCTTGGCCCAATCTTGATTAAGGGTAATCAAAATCGATTGAGGTGGGTGTGTGTGGATATATGAGGGTTTTAGTGCAATTGTTTCTATTTTCCTTCTGACCAATCAGGAGCATCCAACCTTAGATTTTGAGTACCCTTCCAAGTTCTTCAAGTGGTTGGGGGAGGGGTTGGGGCCCAATTGCGGGGGCACCATACTGGCCTTTGCTGCTAACTTGTTTGAATGTTTTCATCTAGTATAGTGCACTAGAAGTTCTATCCGCCCTCAGAGGCGGATGAGATTTTCTCAACTGCGCTTCACCCTAAACAAACACAAAGCCACAGACCAAAAATCTCATCTATGATTTCACCCACCCATCTCAACCGATTCTAATTACCGCCTAGACCCAGCGGCCGGCCCATCCAGGTCAGAAATGCGAGCCGACCCCGGTGTCCAGACCCCAACTCCACAGCCACAAAAAGAGATAGAGGAGGCAGCCACGTGACGCAGAGAGCTCAAGACGGATAGAGCGCACCCCCCCTTATGTATGAGCCCTAATTACAAGCTGCGTCGTGTGTGGTTGCGGTTTCTGCATGCCGCCGCGCCGGGAGCCTTTTGTCAACCAACAATATATGTACCTGCGTAGCTGCACATACCCCACCCACCACCACTCTCCAGCTGACTGTTTCGCAAAGGTGTATTCCAGCATAGGAGAAGCCGTAGGCTAGCGCCCACGGGGCACGGGCCAGGCCATCATATATCTTGGGCGCTGGGTCAATGATCAAAGGTATTTTATTCCTACTCCTTGGCATTATACTTCAATCATTGACCCTCTATTAACTATATGTAAATGAATCATCTTAAACGTGTGCTTTTCTTACTATGGACAAACGGATCCTCTATCCGAAACACCTACAGCGCTCCCCCCCGCAGTCGAACAGAAGAATTCAACCAACCCCACCACTGAAGCACTGAATTAACCTCGATAACCACAAGGACAACAGATCTAGAAGGGCACGGGCATTGTCGCCACTACATGTAACATTGGAGCGGCATCAAAGGGTAGAACCCGGGGGCAGAGAGAGAGGTGGGGAGGGGGTGGATGGCCCCTAACCTAATATGTAAATGTATATGGAAGATTCCATTCTATTGCAAAAAAGGGCCAAAAGGCCAATCAACCCCTACGTAAACCTATATAGGGGGATGCATTCCCACCCCCTGCTTGAACCCATAACCTCTCAATGGGGGAGTCCCGAACTCTCAGTGTTAGCCGCAGTGCACTCGACCACTGGCCAGATGCTATAAATTCCCGCCAATTAGCATGGGATAGAACCGTTCTGGGGTGTATATAAAAAATGAATGTGACTTTACTAATACGATTCGATTGTATAAAGTACTTGAGCTCTTAGGTCTGGTGGTGGTGTTGAATGGGTTGCAATTGCCAGCGCAGTTGATTGGGATCTATCCGGACAGTGTTTAATTTTTAGCCCCCAAGTAGGTAGAACAAGGTCGTAATTGTATATGTATGTATCTATATTCATATACATAAACTACATAAGATTTATAAAAAAATAAAAAATAAAAAAGAAATGCATCACACACACACACCGTGATACAAATACCTCATATATCTTACAGCGTCGTCAGTAATAAAAATAAATAAAAAAAGTTAAGGTCCATAAAAAAAAAAGAAATCACCCCCCAAACCCAATCCCCCCCGCCCTCCCTACCTCCTCACTCCTCACTCCCATTCCCACTCCCCCACCCTCCCCCGCCAACTCCCTCACCACGCCGCCCAACACATCCCCCGCCGCAAACTCCACCCTAACCCTCTCGCCCCTCGCCCCGTCCGCAAAGAACATATCCTCCCCCCTCATGCCCCCCAGATTAACAACCGCCAGCCCCATCCCCCTCTCATGCGCAGCCCTCGCGATCCTCCACGCCGAATACGTCGCCAGACTCGTCCCCAGCACCAACAACGCATCCGCCTCAGCGACCGCCCTCGCCGCCTCCTCCTTCGCCCCCTCCGCCACCGACTCGCCAAAGAACGTCACGCTGGGCTTCAGCACGCCGCGCATCTTCACGCCGTCCGTCTCGGGCACGACGTGGGCGCCGTCGCTATCCGCAAGCACGCTCCCGTCGCGCGCCTCGGCGAGACACCGCGGGCACGGCGGGTACCGGAACTTGGTGTAGGGCGCGCCGGGGAGGTCGACGTCGCCGTCTGGGTTGGTCTTGATGCTCTCCTCGCGGCGGTCGCCCTTGCCGAATGCGCCGGCCTCGATTGCGGTCTGCAGGAAGGAGGCCCATTTGGGGTTGAGGCGGGCGAGGGTCTCCTGGAAGGGGGTGCGCGGGTATTCAGCGCGGCAGGTGAGGCATGTGACGGTTCTGAGGGTGCCGTGGAGCTCGGTGGTGGGGAGGTTTGGGTGGCAGACGTGGTGGAAGGAGTCTACGTCTGCAATCCCACCGTCAGCTCCTCTCCCCTTTCACCAACCTCGGATGCCGGACTGCCAGGCAGCTAGATGAGGATAAAAGGAAGACACATACTCTGCGTAACCACATGCGAGACCACGCCCAGCTCCCCCAGCCTCGCCACCGCAGCATGCGTTCTATTCGGCCCCGAGTTCTCCATCGTCGGCCATCCCAGGAAGCTTCGTGCCCAGTAGCGTTTCCGCGCCTCGTGGCTGCCCGCGAACTCGGCGAAGAATATGGGGCGGTACTTTGCGTTGAGACGGTATGTGCCCTTCTCACCACGGTAGTCTGCGAGTCCACTTTCGATGGATATTCCGGCACCGGTGAGGAGGACGGTGGTGCGCGAGTGGAGGAAGTCGGTGATTGCGGCGATGGCGGCGGGGAGTGTGGTAGCGTGTGGCGGGTAGATGGTGGGCGGTGGGAAGGGGAGGGTGTATGGGATTCTTGGGACTACCATTGAGGGGGTTCTCAGGCAGTATGTATTTCGAGGAGGAGGAGGAGTGAATCCTAGAGTTGTAAATAGTTGTTGTTGTTTTAGTTGTGATGTTGTAGAGTTCCGTGCGAGAGCTCGTGTTGTTGAACCGGGATGTGTACATAATCAACAGCCAGCCGAGTAATCCGATTAATCCCGGATATCAATCATTTCCACTCCAATTTAACTCTTTCTCGACTTCCTCTTCGTAAACCCCACGGACTTTTCGCGAGCCAAAAAGAAAAGAAGAAAAAAAAAACTGTAGAACGCCGGCGTATATATATATGTATATATGTATATATAACTAAAAAAGAAAAAGTCGTATAAAATAATTGTTGAATTGGTTTCCGTGGCTCCTGGATCCAATTCTCCTCCTCCTCGCAGGAGACATTATCGTCATTGGTGCTTTCTCTATGTCGATCCTCTGGCCCCGTCAGTCCGATCCGCTATAAGGAGCCCCTCAAGAACTCCATTCTCCCGCCGTATTCCCTCGACCTTTTCCCTCGTAGCCTTCAGCTTCATCCTGAGCGCCTGCTTATGCTCCTTCCTCGCCCTCGACAGCGCCTCGGGCGTCTGTGCCTCCCCCACGAACGGCGTAATGGGCGACTCCGTGACCGGCGGTGACGCCGTGATTGACGCCGTCGTCCCCGTCGTCCCCGGCGACGCCGTTGTAGCCGGCGATGCCCCCGCCACCTGTCGGCCCTTAGCAGCGGCGGCGGCAGCAGCAGCAGCAGCAGTCTTCTGCATATTCGCCGGCGTCCTGACCTCAGCGGGAGCTGGGTCCGTGGTGACGGGCGTAGTCACCCTCATTTCCTGTTCCTCCGTAGCGGTGGGAGCAGCAGCAGCAGCAGCAGCACGGCTCCCTTTCGACCTCCGCCGTCGGAGCAACATCTCCGTCAGTGGGTCCGGCTGCTCCTCCTCGAGTGCCCGAGCCTTCTCGTCACATCGTGGGAACAGCGCTCGCAGCGTTCTCGAGGCGTCGCACTCGCACACCGAGCTCTTCTCCGAGACGATCGAGTCCTCGCCCTGCACGCCCCACAGCGTCTGTATGAGCGCCTTTATCGCCGGATCCCCGCCTGCAGCCCGTCCCGACTCCTGCTGTTGCTGTTGCTGTTGCTGGTCTTCTGCACCCCCCCTCCACCCCTCGAGCGCCCAACTCGCCTTCGCAACCCCCATCTCCCTCTCTGCCGCCACCAGGAACGCGTCCAGCTCCGCGCTCGTGTCCTTGCACTGGTCGGCCTCGACGAGCCGGCACCGCCACAGATGGCCCACCTCCGCCTTCAGGAACCGCACGGTGCGCATCAGCGCCCGCTTCTGGTCGAGGGCCGCGCGCAGCTCCGTGTTGACGTCGCGGCAGCGGCGGTCCAGCGCGCCGACGCGTTCCTGCCACCAGGCGGAGAGGCGCTGCTCCTCGCGCAGACGGGCCTCGAGCTGGCGGTGGGAGGTGAGGAGGGCGCGGTAGCGGTCGGTGGTGGTGCTGCTGCTGGTGGATGAGGAGGTTTCGGGGGGGACGGGGGTGGTGGTGGGCTGTTTGGTGTTTGGGCGTGACATGGTTGGTGGTGGTGAGAGTGGGTTCGATCTTGAAGGGGGAAGGAGAATGAGAGAGAGGCTTAAAAAGGTTGTTTGATGGTGTCAACGGGTTACACGTTGCAGGTTTTTTTCTCTTCTCTTTTGTATATAAAAGCACTGACTATCACTCGCCGAGGGCCTCAGCTGCTCTCGAGAAAGGAATCCAGACTGATATATCGACTCTTAAATAACTGATCTCTGTGTGTGTGTATATACTCATATAAATATAGAATTAGAAACCAAACGACATGTGCCAAGCTATGGGGGGGGATCGATCTAGGAGTGGATCGAGTGAGTACATTATTATAATTATAATACAGGAGAGTAAAACACAGCCATTATCTGATCATGGTCTATACATAGAATATTACCTGATCTGTCTGTCACAGGCCCAATTGCAAGACGTGACATGGAAATGGTTACAAGCATGGCTGATAACCGCGGATAAAACCCCCAAGGCCGGACGTCGTTGTCCCTTGCCTGAGCTGTGATTACCGCACGCACACCCGTTCGTTCGTTCAATGGGGGCAGGTAAAACGCACATCTCTAAGGGGGGGGTAGGGGGGTAGATAGAGACTGTATCTTCCAAAAAGTGCACCGAGTGATCGTCTGTGACCCACGCCCGCCGTCATAAAAATCCTGTCACCAAAGTCATTTCCCCGACGCAAGAAAAGACAAGTCGGGCTAGCTCCTGAAAACCTTAAAAAGCTCTCATTTGCCAAGACTGAAGAGTCCTGCCTGCCCGCCCTCCTGCCCGGAGTGCAATGTTACGTGAATGTAAAGTAAGGTAAATATACATAACATAGAATGGGGGAAGGGCCAGAGAGGCGGCCTCAACGCAGTAAATACTTACAATCCATGCGGCGATCCCTCACTTCGCCCCCTAGAGGGAGGCGTAACTAACCGCCCCACCTTTACCCCCCACATGGAGGGAACAGAATCTCGCACAAGATCTTTCACCCCTCCTCTCCACACCCACATTGCACACATTCTAGAGCAGAGTCTCAACCCTTTAATGCCAGCAAAGGTAAACCTATCCGTTTTGATCACAGAACCCCCTCCATGTCACACAATGGAAGTAGATAGAGAATCGTTAAATATCATATGAAAGGGAAATCTTTACACAGAGGTCCACAGGCCCCCCTCCCCCCTTCTACAGCTCACAAAAAAAAACCCCATCCCAGGTGAGCGCTTATCCCCCCCCCCCCCCTTCTTCTCGATTTTCATCCACATTCCCCCCCCCCTTTCAAGTTTTTTTCTTTATCCCACACGCAGGAATCCTAATGGAGACAATTTCACGAGTACGAATATAGTGGTCTCTTCTTTTTAGAAAAAAAAAACAAGGGAATAAAACTAGCATTCATGTGCAAATTCATGTCTCCTCAGAAGAACAGGGAAAGGAAAGTGAAACAAAAAAAAAAAAAAAAAAAAGAGGGGTGGGGGGAAGACAAACCCCACTAGCCAGCACTAAATCCCCCCAATCCCATCATCCCCTACAATCGTTCTATTATTCCTGAGCCCATGCAACATCATCAATCATAATATATTCTTTTTTTTTTTAGTAAACTGGCCCGCCTACATGGCCGCCCATTGGCGCTCCCATCTGTCCCTGGTGCTGCTGTGCCCTGACAGCAGCGTCCATTCTGGCTCTTTCTGCGCTAGCTTGTTGTTGTCCCTGCTGTTGGGCTAGCCCAGCCCGAAGCTGCTTCAAGTCGTTGAACCATGGATGTCTCAGCGCGTCTTTGGCACTGACACGCATCTCGGGTCTGAGTTGTAGCATGCGGCTCAGCAAGTCAAGGCCCATCGGATCGACCTGTGGCAGGATCATACGCAGATCCTGGGTGGCGTAAACGTGAAAGTTACTTCTGTACTCGGGGTACTGTGAAATTCCGGGCCATGAGCGCTCCGAAGGAGTACCCATAAGACGGAAGATCTTCTGCAGTTGGTCCTCGTTGGTTGTTCCGGGAAAGAGCGGACGCCCAGTATACATCTCGGCCATAATACAACCAGCCGACCAGATATCAATGCTAGTGTTATAGGTCCTGGACCCGAGGAGCACGTCCGGCGCACGGTACCATAGGGTCACGACCTCGTTCGAGAAGGTGTTTACAGGGATACCAAAGGCACGGGCCAAGCCGAAGTCAGCCAGTTTGAGCATTCCCTTATTATTGATAAGAAGATTCTGGGGTTTCAAATCGCGGTGCAGAACACGGTTTTCGTGACAGAAAGCGATCCCCTGGAGGAGCTGGTGCATGAACGACTTTATAGTGACGTAGTCCAATGCACCGCGGTCGCCTCGGTGGTCCATATACTTCTTCAAGTCGCGATCCATAAACTCAAATACAAGCATGAGCTTGGACTCGGTGTGAATAACGTCATGTAATGAAACAATATTCTCATGTTTGAGCTCTTTCATCAAACTGATCTCACGAATGGCAGTGGATGGAGTCCCCTCCTCACTATCAAGGTGGATTTCCTTGAGCGCGACAAGCTCACCAGTCTGGCGATTTCTACCTTTGAAAACCTATTGCGCGCAATATATAATTATATAGTCAGTCATCAATTCTGCCAAGATGTAAAATTGGCGGCCATTACCGTAGCATAAGTACCCTCTCCCAGCTTCTCGAGTTGTTGGAACGAACTAGGGTGGCGCTTTCCAGATTGATCCATTGTTCTACTTGCAGACGAAGTGCTTCTTTCTGCGCGTGACGCTTCTACAGGAGTGGTCTTTCTACTCTTCCGAGCTCTGTTTTCTTCACTGTCTTCTTCCGAGCCTGTTGGCTTCCGGCTATGTTTTTTCTCTTGTTCGTCTAGTTCCTCTTTGATATTCGGAGAGCAAGGGTCGATAGATTTTAGGACGAATGTTGGCCGCCTAGCGGTTGTGTATCGGGAGTCCCAGAGGAGCGATGAAACGGTGGAAAGTGGAAAGTGTCCGAAATGTTGAGAGGCAGGTGGCTGACTGTGGTGGTGGTGGTGGTGGTGTTGGTGGTGGTGTTGGTAGTTTTCTTGGGAATTACTGACTTGATCACTAGAAGCTTGCGAGTGAGGGGACGTTGGTTGGTAGTTCTGAGGTAAGGTGACCCTAGAATGGGAGGGAGTGTCCGACGTCGACGGGTTGCGGGGGGGATCTGACGCCAGCGGGGGCTATTTTAGGTTGGTGGTAACAGTAAGAGGGGCGGTTAAGGACAACAAGCGCGGCAGTTGCAGAAGAAGCAACAAGTCGCAGCAGATAGGCAGGGAGGTTGTATGTATGAAGTATGTATGTAGTAGGTAAGGGATGGGAGCTGAACGAGTGGTGAGTGGTTGGGGGGTGCACTGGGCGGGAGTGGTTGGAGAGCAGAGTGGGTGAGAGAACAAGTGGGTGGACGACAGACAGATGGATGGTAGTGGTAGTTGGTCGTTGTGATGGTTGTGAGTGGTGGTAGAGCGCAAGCTGATGATGATGATGATGATCTAAGGAAGACGATGAGAAGAGCTGACGGGATTGATTGTGCGCGCTGTAGTAGAGTAGAGGCAAGTCTGTAGACTTAGTTCCTTTCTTTCCTCTCTCCCTTTCTCCCTTTCTCCCTTTCTTCCTTTCTTCCTTTCTTCCTTCCTTTCCTTCTCTTCCACAGCTGGCTACCCCCCCCCCCCCCCCCCTCGCTTTTTTTTTTTTTTTCCTTCCCATTTTGCCCCTTCCTCGCCCCTCCCCTCGATCCTAGCCCCGGTATGAGTCTTTCACTTGATCCTCAGTCTCACCAACTACTCTACTGGCCAGTGCACGGCTGAAACATTTACCGTTGCTGTTTGTGCCTGTAGTCTACTTACATCTCTACTCTACTCCACTCTACCGGTAACTGCACCCTTCCTATGTATGTACGTATCTAGGATAAACCGGTAGAACGCATCTCCCACATCTTATTCTATCAAGTTTCGATTCGCAACCCTCCTTCTAAAAAAACTGTTACACGCAGTACGACCACTAGGAAATAATGATATTGATGTACCCACATATATTCAGCAGGAAAAGAAAAAGAAAAAGAAAAAGAATAGGTAATACCCCTCCTTCTGTGTTTTTTTTTTTTTTTTCTTTCTAGATTTCTATTTCTCCCTATCGCTCGCTACCATCACATTCCTGCACGGCAATCCACCATTCCCCTCCTCATCCACCACCTCCCCTCCCCCCACCATCATGACTTCAGCTGACCTCTTCTTCTTGCGTTAGAAATACCTCTACATGCCTTCTCCGGTCACAACATTCCCCCAACTCCATATCCCTCAGGGAAATGATAAGTAGGTTAGTTTTGCTCTTGCAAGGGTTCCTCCACACACGCGCGACGGACGAATCTTGCATGCAGGAGGAGATCTTTGACCCCTGCAGTTATATTGTTCCGGGCCTCGAGTAGGTAGAGTATGTAGGCCATTCATTGAACCTGAACCGTGCAGGGTAACTTTTAGGATGCTCTTCTTCTTGTCCACGAGTACAAATTTCGAGAAATTTCGCGTTGCACGCCTATGCACGTGGGCGGGAGTAAAATGGCCCGTGAAGGCTAGCTGTGTTTGGTTCCACGGACCCGGAATCACACGATATCATTCGGCGCCCTACATACAGGATTTTGATGGACGGCACAACTAGGCCCCACTATATACATGTATAAGTCACAACCTGAAATTTTCAGCATAGAGGAGGCCCGCTCTTGTCCACAGACATACCCGCATATTCGTTAAAGGTAATTGAGAGGAAACCAGTATTCAATATCAAAAAGGCCAACTATAACCCATTGTTAGACTGAGACTTGTAATATATTGCCGCTTCCTCACGTAATCTAGATCCTCATGGACTTGCATGTAAATACAGATAAATGCTGCAGAGGGTATAAGTACACGTATTCGTCGACAAAAACTGGGGCTTACGTTTACATTGCGTGGCTTAACAAAGAAAAAAAAAAGGCTGAATAATCGAGTGATCACTTATGCCCCAAGCTCACAACCCTCACAACAATTTATCCTCCAGAAGATAACAACCACCCAACCAATTAAGAGTATGGCATCCTGCTGCCAAAATACCTCGAATGCGTGCTGCCCGTCCACCGCCCCCCTCACCACCACCTCTCAAAGCTGCACCACAAGCAAAGATGGAGAAGCCACCGACACCAAGTCCACCAAACGGGTTCGCCGTACACCCTATATCCGTTGGTTTGGAGTCACGCACCCCGATCTTCCACCAGAAGGTACTGCACCGAGCATCTCAACTCCCATGGTAAACCCCATACCAGTGGCTCTAGGAATATCCGCAGACAAGAAGGCAAAGCACATGCACAATCCCCGAGTTCACCTCATCAATGCAGCCCGCCATGACCAGTTGAACCCTGGCCGTAAAGCTATTCTCATGTCACTCACCGCATGTGCTAGTCGGTATCCTCTTCTTATTTTGACGGGCTTGCTATGTGCGATGACTAACTTGAAAGTGTGCGCGCTGGTATTAGAGGAACCTACACCTTCGTTTGAAGCTGGCAAGATCACGTTCTGGTTCTCGCTGTCAATTCCCTATCGGAAGGACCTTCTCGCACAGCTGGTGCAATTGGGTGTAATTGAGTATACCGGCTGTAATTTGAGCGACCCTCCAGCGATGGAGGTTCGTCTGCTTCTTAGGGGGGATCAATGCTCTAGGCCTTGCTGTGGTTGCGGGAACTGGGAGCAGCTTGATGAACCAGATAAGACTGGGAAAAGAAGGTATAACAGATTACTGATGTGCAGCGGATGCTTTCAATGCTTTTTCTGCTCCAAAGGGTGTCAAACTTGTGAGTCCTGGCTTCTTGTTGAATTCGTAAAATTGAGCCACAGGCTAAGTGAATATGGACGATACATACATAGTGCACTGGGGAGACCATTCCAAATATTGCAGTACTATTAAAAAGGCGTATGGCAATTTCCCACTATACTAAAGAGCGTGAAGAGAAATATTTAAATGTAACTGGCCAAAGAATTATTTAGAACAATTCACAGTCGCTAAATCTCACAATCTTCACACTTTAAACACCTAATGCTTTAAACCCTTTATAAATTTATCGTAGAAGGTTTTGGCTTCCCTAGTTTAAGAACAATGAGGTATATGTTCCGACAGAGGTGCGGAGTATTGGAAGAGGGAAAAAAAAAAGAAAGGAACCGATACCGTAAATTCATCACACCAAACCCAACTGTTTCGCCACCCACTGGATTGAAAAAAGAAAGTAAAAATTACAAACCAGAAAAAGAGAACAAAGAGCTTTTAGAAAAAAAGAATAAAATATAATAACATGAAAACGCTTAGTCAACCTCCTCCATTGAGCTCTCAGTAGCAGCCGCAGGAGTCTCGGTGGCTGGGGCAGCAGATGCAGGAACATCCTCCTCAGTATCCTCAATCTGGAGACCAAGAGCGATCAGGCGGTTGACACGCTGGGCAAAAGCGTTGGGCTCTATGAAAAGAGTAAGTAATTATTACAAGAAATATAAATGGGTATTTTTAAACACTTACCATCCAGAGTGAATCCAGAAGTCAAGAGAGCAGTCTCGAACAAGAGAGTAGCAATGCTTGCGACAGCCTTGGAGGCTCCCTCAGCCTCAGCCTTCTCCTTCAAAGCCTTGACAATGGAGGACTTGGGTGAGATCTCAAAGGTCTTCTTAGAGGCCATGTATGAACTCATAGAAGTGTCTGTATTGATGTTAGATACCAATATCTGACAATGACATCGTCGATAAACTTACCACGCAGAGCCTGGGACTTCATAATACGCTCCATGTTGGCTGACCAACCAAACTGACCGGTACGGATAGCAGCAGGTGCATCAACCAACTTGTGGGAGACAACAACCTTTTCAACCTTGTCACCGAGGACCTCCTTAAGAGTCTTGGCCAATCCTTCAAAGGCCTTCTCCTCCTCCTCACGCTTCTTCTTCTCCTCTTCGGTCTCCTCGAGCTCGAAGTCCTTGGTGATGTCTACTAGCTTCTTGCCATCGAACTCCTTGAGCTGGGTCATGGCGTACTCGTCAATGGGGTCAACCAAGAAAAGAACCTCAAAGTCCTTGGCCTTGAGAGCATCCAAGAACGGCGAGTTTGTGACAGCCTTGAGAGATTCACCAGTGATGTAGTACATCTGCTTCTGGTGCTCAGGCATACGAGTGACATAGTCGGCCAATGAGGTGATTTCGTCGCCAGACTTTGTCGAGTTAAATCGGAGGAGCTTGGCAAGTACCGGGCGGTTCTGAGAATCTTCGTGGATTCCAAGCTTAATGTTCTTACTGAAAGCAGTGTAGAACTTCTCAAACTGTTCACGATCCTCGGCGATCTCGTTAAACATTTCGAGGGTCTTCTTCACAAGGTTCTTCTTGATAACCTTCATGATCTTGTTCTGCTGAAGAGTCTCACGCGACAAGTTAAGTGGGAGATCCTCAGAGTCGACGACACCCTTAACGAACCCAAGCCATTCAGGGATAAGGTCGGTGCAGTCATCAGTGATGAACACGCGGCGGACGTAGAGCTTGATGTTGTTCTTGGTCCTCTTGGTCTCGAAAAGATCAAATGGAGCACGCTTGGGAACGAAGAGAATTGCGCGGAACTCAAGCTGTCCCTCAACGGAGAAGTGTTTGACGGCAAGGTGGTCCTCCCAGTCATTTGAAAGAGACTTGTAGAAGGCAGCATACTCCTCACTGGTGATGTCAGAAGGGTTGCGGGTCCAAATAGGTTTGGTCTTGTTAAGCTCCTCCTCCTCCTCCTTCATCTCCTTGACCTTCTTGGTCTTCTTCTCCTTCTTCTCATCTTCCTCATCGACCTAAAGGAAAATAAGTCAAAAATAGTTCATGTGGAAAAGAATATTGAATTCTAACCTCTTCAATCTTGGGCTTCTTGTCGTCACCCTCGTCAGCCTTGGTCTCCTCGTCCTCATCAGGAACTTCCCTCTCGACCTCCTTGGTAACGTGGAGGTAGATAGGGTAAGAGATAAACTCAGAGTGCTTCTTGACAATCTCCTTGATCTTAGCCTCCTCGAGGTACTCAAGGAGACCATCTTTGATGTGCAAGACGATCTGGGTACCACGGCCAATACGGGGACCCTCAGTATCATTCTTGATTGTGAACGAACCACCAGCAGCGGATTCCCAAATGTATTGTTCTGAAAATAGGGTTAGTAAGGCAGCGGTGATTATGAAAAAAACATAGACCTACCATCATCATTTGACTTGGTGATAACCTCTACTTTGTCGGCGACGAGGTACGCAGAGTAGAAACCGACACCGAATTGACCGATCATAGAAATATCGGCACCAGCAGAGAGGGCCTCCATGAACTGCTTAGTACCAGATCTGGCGATGGTACCAAGGTTGTTGACAAGATCGGACTTGGTGAAACCAATACCGGTATCACGACTAAATACCAATTATGTTATGTTAATAAAAAGCCATAGATGCCAAGGGATGCCAGGAAGATCATACATTATGAGTGTCTTCGCCTCCTTGTTAGGGATAATGTCTATCCTCAAGTCCTTCTCATGCTCAAGTGCAGAAGGGTCTGACAGAGAAATATAACGGATTTTGTCCAAGGCATCAGATGCATTGGAGATCAACTCTCGGAGGAAGATTTCTGGGGGCGGGGTCAGAGCCGTGTAAAAGTATTACTTCTAAGAATCAACTTACCCTTGTTTGAGTAGACGGTGTTAATAATCAGGGAAAGAAGTTGGGAGATTTCGGCCTGGAATTCGAAAGTCTCAGTCTCAGCCATTTTTGATGATTGCTTGATGTCTGGATCAACAGGATCTTGTCAGTAAATTGGTACTGGACAGAAATTTAAAATGACCTAGTCATCCTTGTGTCATATACATAGGGAGTAACCGCAGAGTTGTGCCACAGGGCAGGAGGCAAAAGAAAAGTGCGGGGGCAGGAGGGCAACTCACTTTCTCGACTCTATGAACCTCTAAGAAGCACGCAACTGAGATGAAAGTAGAGATGTGAAAGTAAGGAAGTAATTTAGGAGAGCTTGGGAGAATAGATCACTGAGGAGTGAGAGAGGAGAAGGAGAGGAGGTTGGGGAGAGGAAGGAGAATTTAGAGGAGAGACGTTAGTGCCAAGATCGAAGTTCGAAGAGTAAATTCTAGTAACTTCTACCCACCAACAAAGCCGCAGGGGCTGCCCCACCATGCGACTGCCCCGCGGGGACAACTGAAAGAGAACCTCACAGAACCTCAGCAGGCTTGTTCAGACCGGAACGGGAAAATCCGAACCCATAGTTCCTACATGCGAGTTTAAGGCTGCCAAAAAACCCTTTATCAAAAAAAATTCGACTCACTTCGACCGCGTTCGTAAGGCCGTAAGCCCCGCCATCTTATCTTATCGGGTGGTATCCTTGCTGCCATGGGTTGCTGCTCCACAAGGTTCTCTCTGCTTCCAACACCTTAGACAGGGACCGCAGCAAAGTCCTTCGTGGTTCAGCTCGGCCTCGGCCTGATACATATATGTACATGTAGGTAGGTAGAGTAGAATACATCTGTACTGTATCTATACATGTATCTAAGCTCAATCGGGCCGAGTCTCAGTAGCCGTGTGCCGAATGCGGCTCTGTTTCCAGCCTGCTAAGCTTTCTTGGCATGATAAGAGTAAAGTTACTGATCTAGACCACAACAAATCTCAGAATCAACGACACCAATAGGCGCTCTCACGGGGGTGGCGATATATGGCCTCCTTTCTTCCACAGAACAGTCAAATTTTTAGGTAAATTCAAAATACTGCATGGGATCTGAATAGTTCATGCTTTTGAGCTATGAGTTTTTTTTTTTGCAATTAATTGATTTTGGTACCCATCATGTTGGAACAGAAAAATCCCCGCATCCCCGTAGCCGCCACATAACCGTGAGCGCGTCTAATCGGAGTGCCTTGATAGCTGTTTTTATGTTGTCCGCTGACTCCAGGTCGCACATACTTTAAGTGACGGGCCCGTTTAGTAATAGTTAGGTCAGTTACATGCATATCTAAGACAGTAATTATGGTTTTCCAGCTTCATGTTTGTGTACTGCGGGTGTAGGGGTAAGTGAGAAGACAACAAGCTGCGTGAAGGGTGTCTTCTCACTTACCCCTACACCCGAAGTACATGCAGTTTAGACAATATGAAAAGCTGTAAAGCCTGAGTATTAAGAATAGTACTTGGTATTAGATCTTATACACGAACAAGGGACTAATTGAGAAATACCTAAGTATATTCTCAACTAATTTTAAGCCTTTGGGTGTAAACGCGTTGCTTGCTCTCTTTTCGACCGGCTTGCCGAATATGTGCAGCTCCAAACGTAAGTACATACATTCTTACTCTTAACTACTTGAGTAGGTGTAAAGCTTGAATCAATGCAATGTACCAAGTACAGTACCAAAAAAGGGGATGTGATAGATACCATAGCAATACGGTATCGTGAAGAACTTCCGAATGAAATCGGAATTTCGGCCATTACACCATAGCAATGCTGTAGCAATACCGGGGTGTCATGCATAGTACTAGATACATCCGCCTTTTTGGTACTGTAGGTATATACAAGCAACGACGAATAGTGGATTTTAGCCAATCATGACACTTGAAACTGACCAAGCGCCATCCAGACCCACAAGCCTTGTCGTTGCTCCAAAACTTTGACAAAAATTTAGCGCGCCTAATATCAAGGTCGCATGGCCCAATGGCAAGGCGCTTGACTACGATTCCTTCATCACGTCTGTGATGATTGAAGGTAATCAAGAGATTCCAGGTTCGACCCCTGGTGCGATCAGCATGTTAGTTCTTTCGGATAACAATATTTAGAGCGTTGAAGTACGGTTTCTTTTTTTTTTTCCCCTCATAAGAGATAATCGGTAGAGATGATGGCCGAGTGATACCCTGTATTTCAAAGTTACCCTGCTAACGTACTTGTACAGGGTAATAACCTAACCCTGTGACTGCCGTCCACACTCTAGCTAACACTCAGCCAAAGAAAAAAAGTTCGTGACAACATTCCCTCATACGCTAGCATTTCACAAATAAGTCGATCGACCTTCTTACAGAGCGCAGGATATACAAACTTCTTTGCGCATTTTAAAGAATATCAATTTCAATGGTTCTAGTCAAAGTATGTATACACCACACCGCTTTGCTGGTCACCGCTGCCTGCTTTTGTGGGCTGGTCGGTAGTATTGATCAGTAGGCTGAGTGTTATGAAAAATATAGAAGCCCACCGCCAGTAAGGCCACCAAGAAGGGAGGAAAGCCCGAGAAAGTTACCCAGAAGGTAAGAAACAATTTGTCGATTTTTCCCTGAAAGAAGCTTCTAACATCAATTTTATAGTTTGTCATCAATGCGTCCCAGCCCGCATCAGACAAGATCTTCGACGTTTCCGCTTTCGAGAAGTTCCTTCACGATAAAATCAAGGTTGACGGCCGTGTCGGCAACCTCGGTGACACCATCCAAATCTCCCAGGAGGGTGATGGGAAAATCGTCGTGATTTCTCACATCCCCTTCTCCGGACGCTACTTGAAGTACCTGTAGGTTTACCTATCACCTTTTTAAAACATAGAAAACACGCTGCTAATTGCATTCAAAATCGATAGTACCAAGAAGTTCCTTAAGAAGAACCTCCTCCGCGACTGGCTCCGTGTCGTCTCCACCAGCAAGGGTGTTTACGAACTCCGCTTCTTCAACGTTGTCAACGATGGCGAGGAGGAGGATGACGAGTAGAGGGTTGTGACGGACCTGCCAGGTACCAGAGAAAGTTGTGATGTCTTGGGGTAATATCTCACATGGCTCACTTTTTCTGGTACAATGGCGGAACGTTAGAGGTCTCGTGTTTTTTTTTTCTTTTTTTTTTCTAAAGGGGTTAAACTGTAAATAATTTTTTTTAAAAAAATATCATTTCCTCTGAATTGTTTGCTGGTAGCTTGAATGATCCCGGTTGAGTTAGCGTTCTTGTATGCTTAATCTTATGTTTTAACTGGTCCCCTTATACATTCTCTGGTAAATTTATAACCTGTAAGTGCCATGACAGGACGAGTACGTACTCGCATGTTCAGTTCGCAAGCTACTTGTAGGGAATGGGTACGAGCCTACAAAACGTCCAGTGCCCCCTCTTGGGAGCCGTTGGTATTCGTTTCTTTGACCCTGCCGCTCTGAATTGTATCGTGTTTTTGGTTGACTACATGTATCTAGTCTTGCCTGAGTAAGGAAAGACGTTTATATGTAGCCCTGGCGATTTTGTGCCTACTATCTATTTATAGATCAGGAACCCTTACGATCTTATCGCATAGCTAGGCCAGCCCTTATCCTAGCGCTACTAAACAATATTACTATTAGTGGAACACTTACATAGAGTAGGTTTTATTCTAAACTTATCTGGGACCACACTTTACATCCGAACTCCGACGTCCGAATAACATACCTCCCTATATGTCTCTACTTGATAGTCTATGGTGGCCGGAGGGGGAGGGGGGAGGGGACATCGAGACTTAATTCAGATGTAGTTAATCTACATCTAATCACAGCAACCTCTCCGGCAAGTACGATCATTTCACCGTCCTGCCTTCACTCTGCGGATTCCATAGAGATCCTAACGCCTAGACGCAGCTCTACAGTATACACAGCACCCGTCAATCGTCGAGATCGAACTTCATTGCTACTGCTCGGGCTTCAAGTCTCAAGATGCCCATTCGGCTGCAGTGACAATTGTTCCTAGGAATCCGGCCGGTAAAACATTGTGGATCGATTAATGATTACGAACTATAGATCAAACTATGTAGCGCGGATATATACTCCTACCAGTTGGACGATAGCAATTCGACCCACTTTGACAAGATAATTTGGTCATCTGCAGGCTTGTAATCAGCCCACAGTGTTCGGTAATAGAAGTATAACTTCGATGATTCAAAAAAAAAATGTCACCCGATACGCATACTGAACAGCTAGGCCAATTTAACTTTTCGATGTTTGGGAATGTCTTTTTCCTATGCGTTAATCAAACAAAATTTCTGAAATAAGGAGTGCTATGCCTAGATATAGCTCTATCCTATGCATATTGGTAACACCAGAGATCCTTGATGATATAAGTAATCAGGAACCAAGACCACAGGAATGCACGTTGAATATGGAACAGCTTCACATTGGTCCTGGCTATCATTTAGGGCGGGGGAATTCGGGACTAATGAGCTGGTAAACATTTGGGTCGTGGGCTGCAGTAACACTGCCGGGAAAGATTGATATTATCACATTTATTCGATGACGCAAATTTGCTACTATATCGTTCGTTGATGACATAGGGATCGAGTCTGGTTGGTTTATGTATTCTGTGGAGCCAGGTCCCGTTGCATGGAATAAGATCCCTCTGGAGACTTTTTTGCGATCCGGGGAGTTATGCAATCGATGGAAATAACAATTGGCCTATTCAAAAGCAGGGGCATTGAAATATGTACCTACCTAAACGCCTTCTATATTACTTTAGATATAACGTTGGGAATAGTACTGTGTGCCCCTGGATTATATCAACTACATAAGTCTGAGGTTTTTTTTTTTTTTTAGATCCCTGGACTCGCCATAGCTCATGGGAGGCAAAAGAGTGGAAATGTCTTCTGCCGACAATAAATCTTATCTGCCACTATACGTATATGTAGCTTTCGACCTGTCACGAGTACGGTTCCAGGGTTCCAGATCACGATCAATTCAAAGATCTTCCATAAACATGCCTGTCCAAGTTATTCCAACACGAGTCAGATTTGTATGTCTACGTCTCTAACTGGGATCCACTTATTTTTGTTGATTTCGCCTATTTATTAGACCTACTCTGGTAAGAGGAGCTATCAACCCTGCAGCTTATTGCGCCATAGAAAAGAGTGGGGAGGCTGACATCTTATCTACTCTACCATATCGCTGGTAAGTTCGTCGATTTTAAAATTCTAATATTGTCCTATTAGGGGCTGCTGAAATTACCTCCCATGAATGGTCATTAGAAGCGCAAAATATGAGTACCACTGGTCCAATAGGCACATCGTTTCCCCCGTAGGTATGTCATTTTACAGCTGCAGATTAGTTGGCCGACAGGGTGCTTCCGTCAGGGTGGACAAACGGGCATGACACTTGCAGGAGCAGCAGCAGCAGCAATGCAGTAGATAGCCACATGTATCTTGGCGGGTGCGATTCCTAATTGTACCTAGAAAACTCCATGTTAAAAACTCAAAGTTAAAAACCAAACAAATTGGTAAAATGATACAATTTTTTTGGACAAGTTATAGTTGCAACCATGTACCAGCGATGAATGGCTCGGAAGGAAGGATTCTAGAGCCGGTGTCGGGATGCAACAAGCTGTCGACCGGGAAGAGCATGTGCGTGAAAGCCGTGTTTTGTTTACTTTCCCTACCTGTTCACCTCATTCCAACAGTTTCAGTTTTTTTGTCCCTGCCTCTCTATTTTTTTTTTGTTTTGCCATTTTTTTTTTCTTTACTTGGCAATACACCATTATATGGGCGAAAAAAAAGAAGAGAATTTTCCGATCTGCAACAAAAGAGGGGCTGAAGATCCGGCAACTGAGAATGCTGTGAATTACTCCAGGGTTTGGTTGATCACGAGGTAACTCAATTGAAGCACAGGTTTTAAAGCACAAGCGGGTCTAAAAAGGCCTTTCTAACCGAGTTTGTCTATTGTTTGATTCGGAAGACTCCCATTCTTCTCAAAAGCGTTAAAAAGAAATTTTACCCCACATACATGAATGCCGTATGTAACTCAAGGAAACGAGGTGATCCGTCTATTCTGCGGAACTAAGTTCTAGGCTCTCATCCCGATGCTGAGAGTCATGATATCTCAATACAAAAAATGCGTTGGTTATGCCTGCGCTCCCACCCCCCCAACCCCCCACCCCCTCTCCCCCTTCGCCCTTCCCCTCCCCCCACAGATATATTGAATTTTCTTGATGATAGAAACATCTCGAGAAGAAGAATAGAACCAAACGCCTTTACTTTGTAACAAGCAACCGGGACGATACATTCACTAGCCGTAAACAGCTTATGGGTATTAGAACTCTATGTGTCTGAACTTAATGTATTTTTTTTGTTTTTTTTGTTCCCCTTAGAAGCCTAAATTCTTCCTCCACGATCCTCGGCTAGCCGAAAGCGAGTATCATGATGGATTTAGCAGATAGTTGATACTAGCCACGCGTCGTTTATCGATGTGACTATCGCGAGTTCGTGCTTCATCAACGATGCGAATTTCGTCGGTCTTGCGTTCTCCGATGAGTCCTAGAAACAGAGAAAAAAACAACATAGACAAGGTCAGCTCCATATTCGGACTGCCCTCCCATGAAAAGAAGGGCCAAAAAATCTAAGTTTAGGAAAGCCAGACGGCTAGCTCGCTTCTCTTTCCGCTTCTTTATGGTTTGGTGATTCCGATATCGTCTCTTGATGATCCAGACGATCTCGTCGTCTTTTCCGTCGAGCGCAGGGAACCGCCTAACAAGCTTCTGCTTCAGGTTTGCCAGATTCTCCTCCGGGAGGGCCGTGAAGCCCTCGTAACCACCGGCGAAAGCAGTCCAGTCAACGTTTTTCCGTAGAAACTCCTACTGAAGCCGTCAGTGAGATCCGAGAAAACGAGTAAGTCTGCCGCGGGAAGCAGCAAAGAATAGACAGAGAGAGATACTGACTCGTATCTGGGAATACGCGCCTTCGGAGATTCCTAGACGCCTGAGGATTTGGTCTTTGGAGTTTGCCATGGGATGGATTGATGGTAAAACCAAATTGAGGCGGGGGCGGGGGACCGGAGAGTCGGCGGGGTTCTTTTCTCAGCTTTTGCCAAGGCCTAAGGCTTTGTGTTCGCGAACCAGTCATATGGAAACTGGGAAACAGGCAAATCAGAGAGGAGTGCCTAGTGTGGGTGAAAACGAGATCAAAAGGGACGGAGATCGGTTGAAAGCGTTGGAGTGGGAGTTGTCGCAACCGCGTGCTTCAGGTGCTTCAGGAAATCTACGATGACGTGCATGCGGCATGCCTCGAGTGAGAGTTTATGAACTGTTTCACATTGCTTTTTTGGGGGACCATGACCATATGAGAGGAAAAGCCCCGCTCAACTGCCGGGAAAAAGACCCCACTTGCGACAGAAACGACGAGAAACGATGTGAATCGATGCCGTACATAAAAATTTCTGAATGACGGCGGAGGCTGTGGGAAATACTGGGGGGAAAAGACTGATATCCTTATCGTGACCATATAAGGTTCAGCCGAGATTAAAATGCTTGTTTCTGATGCGGATGTCAGAATCACAGGAGGTGATTGACTGCAAAGTCTCCTCCCCCGCACCAGTTTTTTTTTTTCTTTTCCTTCAATGACGACAACAACAGCAATAATAATATCGGTTAACAATAACGTAATAGTAGTTTTTATTTTAGTATCGGGCTTTGTTTTTATAAATAAAATGAAATTAACTTGGAAAAATGAGAAAACCCTCGGATATCTATCTCATCAAAACAAATTTGGGCCCATTTAAGCCGAAGCTGGTGGGTCGGGTGAAGATCTTGAGTTGGCAATATTTGTCACCAAGATATCTGTGGCGCCCAGTTCCTCGAGGCTGTAAGATGAAGAAGAGGGCGTTAGCTGCTGTTACTAGTAAAGGGGGAGGATTAAACACACCTGTCCATGATATTAGCGATCTTCCGCTTCTCCACCATGACCGACACCGCAACCCATCCTTCCTCCTCCAACACTGTCACACTGGGAGCACGTTTTCCGGGAGTGATAGTCTTGACTAACTCAAGCTTACTCCGGGGAACGTTGTATGTGCAGAGAACATACTTTTTAGCAGCTTTACCATGAAATTAGCATGCGGTTTGGTGGAAATTGCGGGGCAGGGAACTTACTGATGACACCGCGTATCCTAGACTCAATGGTCTTGATGAGCTGTGGGTTCGATGGGTGCTTAGACTTGATAAGAATCGCCGTAGTCTCCAAAACCGTCGCAATCGGCTTGAGCCCTGCCGCTCTCATGGTCTCACCAGATTCTGTGGGGGTTTTCATCAGCAAATAAGTCTAGCGAATTTGTCATGGAAATTACAGAGACGACACAACACATACCAACGAGATCAACGATTCCGTCCGCCACGCCCAAGGCGCAAGCAGCTTCAACACTGCCACCGACATACTTGATCCTAGTTCTCAATCCCGCCATACCCATAGCACTGGCTGGGCGAGAGATCTCCCCGTGAGCCAGCATGGGGTTTCCGTTCGTCGACTTTACATCAGATTGCTCCTGTTCGAGCTTTGCAAAGTAAGTGCTAGCGAGACCGGTAAAGCTGGTGACAATGTTTTTTCCGATCAGTTGACTCGGGTCGGTGTACTCGCCCATCTCTGGAACTTGGACCTGGAGCTTACAAGCACCGAACCCAAGGTTCAGAATCTCCTCGACATCAACCTG
Source organism: Morchella sp. 2018-W16 (assembly GCA_024713755.1). Taxonomy (NCBI): domain Eukaryota; kingdom Fungi; phylum Ascomycota; class Pezizomycetes; order Pezizales; family Morchellaceae; genus Morchella; species Morchella sp. 2018-W16. The sequence continues at coordinate 2,405,189 of JAMGYY010000001.1, read as the reverse complement.
GGATTCGACGACCTGGTCACGACCTGTAATACCTAAGTCGACTCTTCCCTCACCAACGAAGCGGGGAATGTCGGCTGCTGGGAGGAAGACAAGAGCTATGGGGAGGTTGAGGCATAGTGCTATGTCTAATCTTGAGTGACGGTGGAATTGGATATCAGATCCTTGGAGAAGATCCAAGCAGCTTTGGTGGAGGCGGCCCTCTATTTTTCAGTTAAAGAAGGTTCTGTTAGCATGTAGGTGGCAGGTAGGTCAATGACTCAGGGAACAGGGAGAGTGCAACGAACTTTTGGGGACCGCGAAGAGGAGACGGTCGTTTAGGCTGTAAGAGCGAGAGTCAACACAAAGTCACTTGTAGGAAGGTCTCAATTGAGTTCTATACTCACTGGTTAACGAGATCCATTATTTTTTTGGCGTAATTGAGAGAGGTGAATTGTCGTAGAGAACGAAAAAGTAGAACGAAGAGGGGCAGTGTGGGCCCTTTAGTCTATCATCTAATCTAGATCTACCGTCTTGAGTCATCATGCCTTATCTTATCTCGAAATCATCCGAAGATCGATCAGGGACCTCTTTCAACCCTGAATCTCAACCCCGACTACAAGTATAGTTCTCGAATCAAGGCGCCTTTAGTTAGCCAAGCTTTGACTTCACTACTCACAAAAATCCTAACAAGCTATGTAGCTACAGCCAACGCTTTCCAACGTTGCAACATCCCAATGGCTATATGTGATTGTCGGCATAAAGCTTGTTTGTTCTGAAGACAGATGGATGACCTACCTTTGCAATCCGACCGCTGTACCTACATAGAGATGCGTAAATCGCTTATCACTTCGGATCGTGCCGTTACTGGTGCATTTCATCAGTGAGATCTTCGAGTCGGCTAATCTTTCTGCACAGGGCGAATCCGAACGAAGTGTCTGGGGGTTCAAGATGGCTTCGTGTTTACCGGATAATTAAAACACGGCCTGAAGATAAGACTTGAAGCTTCTTTCTAGATACTTTATACTAGGCTCGGAACATCGTCCACCGGATCAGCAAGGAGGTAGAATATGTATGTAGATGATTGATAAAATGCCAAGTAGAGCATGACACTTAGAGTAGCAAGTACTCTACACCAGCGGCTATTTTTCATCGCCGGTTTAGCGACTTACGTACCATGTCTCCTCCGCGGTAACTATGTCGCACTTGTACCCGAATTTAGTATAGAAAGAATTCCTTCGGCTCTTGACATCTCCGGGAACAATTCAATATTCAACATCCAAGCAAGAGGTATATATAATTACTAAACCAACTTGGCCCGTGAGTAAAGTTGGCGGATATTGGCTGAGTAATATATACAGTTCATAGCCTTGGTAATAGTCTCGTTCCCAGACCCAATCGGTATTTCTTTTTATGTACTATATCTCCACCACACCAAAATAGGGGATGGGCACGAGACTACCTTGGTAATATTAATATAATTATATAAGTCCTATCAACGGAAGCTTGGCTCCTACCGAGTTTATACGGTGGCTGGTCTACATAAACTCAAGCTTTTGGGCTAACGATCCCGGAGTCCGGAACGGGTTGTCCACGCGTCACCCCAGCGGTTCGCTTGTCAAACTTTATAGGCGCCAGGCTCTAAGCCTTGAAATGGGAAAGGGTTCGGTGTATACGTAAGTACATGTAGGTAGGTGCTACTGAACCTACGTATACGCACAATACGTAAGCTCTTGTGTTTTTTTTCTTTCTGTGGTAAATGTCATGATATCGGTGCGAAGTCGAGAGCTAGAGAGAGACTCAATCACTCCACTTATATAGACGTTCTATATCCTATATCTCATACTTCTCTAAGTATGAGCTCACTCGATCAAATCACATGTAGATTGGCATTGGGCATTGGGCATTCTCATGGACGTTTGGCATATTTTACAAATTAAAAACCGCGCATTAGGGATCAAATTTTCTCTGATGGGCCGGAGCTTCTTCTAAACTTCGGGTCATTGCCTCTCCGGACAATCCAATATTACCCCGAAGTTGTAGGCGCTGAAGTTACACGGTTAGTGGGTTAAGAAGAAAAAGGCACTGCAGCTACGGGGTTATCATTCGCATTACTTCGCCCAGGCTCATGCACATATATATAAGGGGGCTTGTTATGAAGGGGTCACCAAAACTGTTATTAAAACTACTTCATGCCAAAGTCTAAATGATGGGCTAAAGATCTCGGAAAGATAAAACTGCGAGTATTATTTCACTCACCGAGCAGACAGGTTTAATTGTTTCCGGATACCAACATATATAGAATTTTGATATGGCAATGGATACGGAGACATGAACGATCTAATTTTGTCTGGGTGTACGTATATTAGAAGAGCACTCGACAGCGTAGATGCATGTATACCGGGCTCTCTTAAACCCATACTACATCAATTTCTAATTTTCTAGTTAGACGTTCGCATGTATGGCCACGATATATCGATGTTGCGTTTAATTCCGTCTGACCCATAACTAAGAAGATGGGCGTGAAGGGATTACAACGAACTGAATTACGGTTGTATAGCTTTAAAGGAAATCATGGATTATCTTCTTATTTCGACTCTGAACCCTAGGCTATTTGTCCTTTAAATTACTTAAGTATATGGATAGCCCATTAGTGCGTTGGCGGACAGTTCCTTCTTGAATAGCAGAATATGCGCATGCCAATATTGGATTGTATACATGTAGATACGTATACATGTATATATTACATATACAGACCCACAGTACCGTAGACGCAACTAAAACCGTATCAAATTTGAAGATACATATGTAGTCGGAGAATATAAGAAGGTTCGGAAGTGACGGTATGGTTGATTAAAACCACTATATGGAGAGCCCGGTTAGATATGCGGAAGTACGATGCCGGCTACTAACCACCTCGGGGTTCTGAAACCGAGAGCGTATATTTTATAAGATAAGACTTTCTACTCGGAACTGAACGCGCAGCCTTCAAGTGGGTTGCAAGGAGTGCCTGCATGAATGAAGCTGCCAGCTAGAAGCTCAGATGAACCAATTGAAAGCTCATATAATAGACCCACAGGACTCGGAGACTATAATACCGACCACGTTATGTGTCAGATACCTTACCTACTTCTTTCTTGGGATGCATACACAAACTTAAAGTTTTAAGTTTATGTATCGCTGCAGGGCCCATTTGGGTTTGAGCAAATTTCGTGTGACGCGGGAGACGGGTGTGGGGGATGAATACCGACCGTTGTATGAATGGGAAGCATTTAAATTTTGCCACTTCATTACTGAATTTCTCGATGTCGGAGTAAATGACGAAATGGATGAAATAGACGGACCTTTCGGGAAGATGTTCCAGGAATATGTACATTGTTATTTCCCCCGCATCTAGCTGTGCTGGGTCATGGAAGGTCACTCGGTCTTAGGCATCAGACAGAACTACATGTACACAATTATACGCGGTGTTTACAAATGTCGGCATATATTATACCTTCGTGTACATGTACTCTTCAACACGACTCTATATCGTATTTCTCTGATTTCATAAGCTAATCGCAATGTAGTTCACCAGGGCGTTATCTCAGTAGTAATCGTATTATAACCGGTGTATCCTGCCTGTATAGCAGCTCTTTAACCGGATTTATGTAATTACATATGCTATTATGGGTCACCAAGCCTCAACAGGGCTACATGTATATATGGCAGGGACAAGGATGCCCACAGCTTCCCCAGAGTATCTGTGAACGTTGGTACGGTACTCAAGGCGTTAAACACATCCTCGTTAGCTTGACTTGCCCGAGTAACGACGCATGAGCGCGCCCCACATATCTAATAATTATCTAAAATATAAGTTCTTAAAGCACCAGGCCTGTTCCTAGAATGAAATTATGATATCCATGTTGGTTATCTTCATGCATCTTCTCGGTGTAAATCCGGAACCGATACCGATGATTCCATACAACTAAAGGCATTCGGAAAATGCCGTGCGAATAGGCGAAGTAAACTTTTAGAATTGAGTCGGGGGGTCACTACAGGTTTAATGATCCCCGCCAGGGAAGCCACGACGATCGTCGCCTGATTTAGGCATTATATTTCTTTTGGTCATAATTTTTTGTTACAGACTGGAGAACTTTCATATGTGCAACTCTCGGTAAACAAGAATCGAAGCTCCGTGTACTATGTGGGTAACTAGTAGGCATGCAATTTCTGCCTTCAGGTAATAGCCTTGAAAGGTTGTATATGTCGTGATTGATGGTTGTGAAATTGGTATATAAAGAAGGCAACATCGCCCCGTAATGGCTTCCTTTCTTCTCCATCCAACAGGTTCTTCTCAGTCTTCAAAGTATCCTTCGGCTTTTTCTGATATTCGCAATTATGAAGTTCACAATCCTCGGCTTGGCCCTCACGGCCATCTCCCAGCTGTCAATGGTACGTATATACACATACGTCCTAAATATCCGAGAATTGAAGTTCAGTTTTCCTAATCCACTTTGAGTATAATAGGCAGCTCCGGGCCCTCATAGTATTTTCAAACGTGCTTCCTCTACTGAGGCAGCCAATGCTGGATACGCCACTTTGAATGGAGGTATGTAGCTTCAGATTTCAACCGTTGGTTTTGTACGTTCTCTCCCTGACATTTGGCAATGATATAGGTACCACTGGAGGAACTGGTGGTTCAACTGTTACTGTTTCCACCCTGGCTGCACTTACATCAGCTGCTGCTGGCAATACAGCGACTATCATCCTCGTCTCTGGAACCATTACCGGTAGTTCTGTTGTCAGTATTGGCTCTAACAAGAGTATTCTTGGAAAGTCTGGCGCAAGTGAATATACCCCGAATGAAATAAATGCCCGTGGATTATCAGGATTCTGACGCAGAAAATAGGCTTGGTTGGTATTGGCCTCCGTGTCAATGGACAGAGCAATGTCATTATCAGAGGCCTGAAGATCTCCAAGGTCCTTGCCGATACCGGTGATGCCATTGGTATCCAAGACTCCAGCAACGTCTGGGTCGATCACTGTGACCTCTCCTCCGATATGGACCATGACAAAGTAAGAAACTTGACCTCCTGTTCTGCAATTGTAGATTAACTAACACAAACAGGACTACTACGATGGTCTCCTTGACATTACCCACGGTTGTGACTACATCACTGTCTCCTACAACTACCTCCACGACCACTGGAAGGCATCTCTCGTTGGACACT